>JAVMKO010000011.1:42728673-43397602 GCA_032164245.1 Sternotherus odoratus
TAGTGTAATAAGAAAAGACTACATAGGTAATGTCTGAATGATGAAATTTCACAGTGAATAAGTATAGTAAAAGAAAGTAAGATAGAAAAACTGGAAAAAGAACAATGACAAAAAGTTTGGATCAAGAGGAAAGCAGAAAAGTTTCTGAAACTTAAAGTGTAGCAGGCATCAGTGACCTCATTTTTCACGATAGTAAGGATAAATATAAAGAAAATAATTTTATTTTTTTAAAAAAATACATTATGGTAAATTTCAGATTGTGTCTACCCCCAACATTCATTTTTCTAACAAACTGGAAGGAGATGTGGTATAGGTAGAAGAAAGGCAGCATTTGCCCAAATGCAAAAAATTCAGTCCCTGCCTTCATCCTCCTTCTCCAGGCACCCTCACAGATGAGAATTCCTATTGTCATAGGATTTATTCCAGGGTGTCATAGGATTTATTCTAGGGTAGTCATCTAAGGAGGTAATATTACATTTGTAACAATCACAGGGAGACACAACATGTAGTTCTGAATTTTACTCTTTGTGAATGAGGGTGGGTGGAGGCAGCCCATTCCTCTGTTAATAGGATGACCAGATAGCAAATGTGAAAAATCGGGACAGCGGATGGTGGTGGTGGTGGTGGGGTAATAGGAGCCTATATAAGAAAAAGACCCCAAAATCAGGACTGCCCCTATAAAATCAGGATATCTGATCATCCTAAGTGTTAACCTCTCCTTTCTTGCATTGTGTTACAACTTATTGAACCACTCTGTATTTCAGAAGAAGAGAGAAAACTAGGGGCACTCTGAGCCTAACTGGGTCTTTAGTTGTACTAGAAATTATTTTTGAGAAACCAGAGCTTAATGTGGGAAGCATGTTGCTATAAGGGCTCTTGCTGTTTCTAAACCAACCAATACCTTTTAGGACAAGCTGTCAAATTGTTATGTGCTGTTAAAAAGAAATATCAAGCACATAGTCGTTCCAATCATTCAGTGTTGCTTTCAGGCAGCTTACTGAGGAGATCCCCATCAACAAGTGTGGGATGTTTATCATGTGTGTGTGTTTAAATCCAAACTTTTATTGAGCTATTGCAGACTATTCTGCTGAAATATCTGTCCATAGAGGGGGCGGAAAGGATCACTTGTAGGTGTGAAGACTAAGCTCTTGCTGGTTTAAAAAAAAAGAAAAAAGTCCTTTGCACAGAATTTTATTGATTTTTAAAGCATGTGTCAGTATCTTGGTTTCTGATTTGCTTGGGGAATGTGTATCTATTTATATTCAGGTATTTACTTATATTGTTTTAATAAAGCACACATACACTTGTTTCCTGAAGTTTCTTTTGGATCCAAATATGGAATCAAGCCATAAAATTCAGAACCAGATCCAAATTTCAAACACATCAAAGTCTATGATGCTAGTATCTGGGTTTTGGCATGGTTCCTAGTTGGTTCTAATAAATTCAGAATTGGAGCAACAAAAATGAAATTTGTTCAAATTAAAATATTTTGCTGACTTTCAGACTTCCCACTGAAATCAGTGGAAATAAGATGCCTATATACCTTTTAAAAACCTGGCCCTTAAGACTAATTTACTTAAAGTAACATTTATTCATTGAAAAGTAAAATGGGCAGATGTCACCCCTTGAGGGCTGTAATCTGTAATGTCATTCTTGTTCCAGAAAATATGGCAGGATCTTAAATCAAGGACCTCAGGGCTGTCTCACTAATGCCCATTTAAATTTCTGTGTCAATACTTTTTCTCTGAAAACAATACATTATTCAGTGAAACCATCAGTTTTTAATGAATCCATCACATTTCTGATGGAGACAACATATATGTTGTGTTCTGACACCAAAGCCAATGTACTTCTACAAAAATTAATATATATAATATAATATATTCATATATATTGGGTGGTGGGCCACCCTTCATTCATAATAAATGTAAGGAATAATTAAACTCCTTTTTGGAATAAAAAGATGAAACAATAGCAGCTGCCACCCAAGACTTAGGCTGTGCAGGCGTGGTCAGAAACGGAGCTGTGTGGGCAAAGAATTTTTGTTGGGTATTTGTATGTTGGAGTGGTGTGTATGTGCATGTGAGAAGACAGAGAGAGAGAAGGAGACATAGGCCTGTTGTACATGACAAAGGTAGGTAGACCTAAGTCACCTTGCATCGACTTATTTGTGCATGTATCTACACTCAAATCTGTCTCTCACCAACCTAAGCACTTCATTATGGCAACGCAGTAACACTACCTCCCCGAAAAGCATGGAGCCATGGTAAATGTACTGTGGTCAATGTAGTGCAAGTGTGGACATTAAGTGACCTATGTTGACCCTAACAGTCTTCCAGCTGCTGTCCTACTATGCTCAACTATGTGATCGCTCTGGTCACATATATAAACTCTACAGCCATTCTCACCATGACTCCAGCTGCAGAGTTGTACTGTGCAGTGGCACTCTGAAGCTGAAGTGTCAATAAGCATTTAAAACTCTTATTTGAATAAGGGAAAGCAGTTCCAAAACTTATCTTTCACTTTTCCTTATGACTGTAAATATGATACATCTGTCTGTTTTACCTGGAGCTGCTGCCATTGCAGATTTGAGGGGTGCTCTCTCCACATCAACAGAATGTCTGATCCTGTTGAGGAGGAGAAAGAAGTGGAATAGGACATTTTTGCTGAGATCTTGCAAGCCAGTGCTGCGTTGGACTGTGAACAGAAGGGCTAGAGGGTGAGTATAGCTGACAGCCTGGTGAAGGAAGGAGTGGACGGGAGATATGCCCAGGAATCCCATCAGGGAAAGGAAAAGGTGATGCACTAGGACTTATGATCATGCTTAAAATTAGGCAAGTGCTTAAATATTTTCCTGAATCAGGAAATTGAGATATGGAATGAAAAAACAACACCCTTCTCCTTATCTCCTCTGAGTCCCTTTGGTTCATTGACTGGCACTGACATAAAAAATCTACAATTAAATACATCAAACCTGGTAAGCTGAACACCATAGTAAGGGACAGGAAAAGGAAAACATTTACTGACGTCACCATTTAGAAGAGGCGGCAAAATATGTAAAAGCAAAATATGTAAAAAAAAAGCTTTAACAGAAAAAATATTGCACATGGAAGAGAAAATTCAGGGATCAGTAATTTTTGAATATTTATGGTAGAGGAGTATGTCACAGTAGAGACACCTCAGGCATTTTATATTACATCCCAGAGGTAAATTATTATAAGGGCACAACTGATCTGGTGCCTATGTATTTCCATCTCTTCTTTTTGAATTAGCATTTGTCCCCTACAAATGACATTTTTAGAGTCTATGCTGTTCACACAGTATCAAGAAAGGGAGAGGAAATACATTATTTATAAGGGATTTCACCTATAATGATTTTCTGAAGAAGGCATTAACACGGTAGGAGGTACTGAAGGCACTGGGTCATGGAAAGATCAAGATAAATGATGGAGGAAAATTCCATCTGAATGTTGTAGAACATAAATTTAAAGTTACTTAATTGTAACTTTAGTTAGAGCAATAAATAAATGGTTACAAAAAAACCCAATTCCTACTTGCTCAAAATTGCTGTTTGTGCCCAGAGGTGTGCCCAGTGGCAAATACTACCTGCTTCAAACAATGCTGATTACTAATAAGAAAAAGATTAAATATAAAACCCCCTTAACATCACCTTTTTGTAGATATCAATCAATGTTATTTGCAGAATAATAGTTACTACTATTTATAAAGGGCCAAATTCTCTGTTTATGTAAATTGGCAACATAGTCAATTTATACTTGCAGAGAATTTGGCCCATAGATTAAACATTTACAGTAGAACCTTGGTATAGCTCGCCCCACGATAATGTGAATTTGGATATAATGTGATCATTACTTAGCTCCCCTTTTTGGGTCTGGGAACACTGGTTCCCAGGGACCAAAAAATTGTATCGCGGAAAATGTGGGGTCGCATTATAGTAGGGTTACCATTTCAAGCCGGTCAGAGGCTGAGCGCAGGGGACAGAGGCAAGTACGCACCGGGGCTGCAAGGTTGGCCCGGGATAAGCAGGAGCTGAGTTCCGGGACTCTCTTATGATCCAGGGCCAACCCTGCAGCCCCGGTGCACTGCAGCAGGGACTCTCCTGAGAGTCCCTGGTACTCAGCTCCTGCTCATCCTGGGCCGACCCTGGCATGCCCTCGGGGTTCTCACCTCTGTCCCTGGTGCTCAGCCTCTGATCGGCATGAAATGGTAGCCCCGCCATAACGCGATCCCGCTTTTACTGTGAATAAATTTCTTGGACCCCATTTGTTGTGTTAGAGTGGGGTTCCACTGTACTTTACTTTTTTAAAGTTTTAAATTTGCACTTGAGAAGTTTCTGTCTTTAATGATTTTTTTATTGCAAAAAACATTCTGTGACATACATCACAGAGGTACATCTGACATATCACTGGTGTGATACATCACTAGAGATGTATGAATCTAATGTGACTAATGTCAGTGTATGAGCTGTTTAATTTCTATATTATCGGTGTAGTGAAGATTAAAAATATACAGTAGTTAAAAAGTCAGATAAAAAGTGTCCTTTGTTAAAAACACAGAGAGCTAGTCTTTTATCCTCCGATAGAAGAGTCTAGTTTTTGTGATTTTACCATTGAAGAAATTTATTTTTTATGTTTTTGTTATTGCCAACAGTCTGTTACATGTCCAGTTTAATGTTGTGTTAAATTTAAAAACATGACTAGGTTTGGAAATACCTGATTTGCCCCAGGGTATCATTGGACATCTGACCTGGCAACTTGTGTCTCAAAAATACAGCTTTGGGTTTTACTCAGACACAATACCTGTAAAAAGGATCAGAGATTTAAAAAGATATAGAAAGGGCAAGAGACTTCCTAACCTTTAAAAAAAATGACTGACTCCATTGTACCATATTCACTAGTTCTACTTTTAAATGGCACTGATAATGTTAAGAAAAATATACCTTAAGACAAACTGCATTTATTTTTTGTATGTTTTTCATTACATATGCTCTTCTGGAAGTTGATTGATACAGTGTATGAACATTTCTCAGGGTCTGACTGTATTTCAAGCAACTTGGATTATATCTTCTGAGTAGTTTCTTACACTGGTTTTCTAACAGTTTCAAAGGATTAATATCAATGCAGTTTCGTAAGAATAAAAACTAAATGATCAAGGCTCAGAAATAGATTTTTTTAAAACTAAAAAGCATTTTTAGTCATTTAATTGGAAGCTTTAAAATTCCTTCCATCTACCCTAATGGAAGTAAAGTTTTTTGTGTAATTTTAGAGATCTAGCCATTTAGATCATTGTTTAGACTTCTAGTTATATCTGCACTAACATATCAAGTAATTGGAGGTTAATATTGTAAAATTATTGTTATGAGTTTATAGTTGTGCATGGCAGCTCACAAAACTAAAAAGACAGGACGTTTGACCAAGAGTTTACAATCTAAGAACCCAATCCTGAAAATGCATATAAGAGTAAATTTACTCATGTGAAGTCAATGGGCCGAATTGTGATAGACCTTGGGAAGAGATAAGGGATGGGTAAAGAATAAGGTTAAATCTATTATTGTGTGTGTATTTTGTAAAGTTACAAATCTGCCGGCTTAGTTATGAACTTTAATTCCCCCCACACACACTTTAATTTTCCCCAACCCCTTTCATCCCTTTCCATTTTGGGAGAATAGGGTCAGGCAAACAGGCAGATATTGATTGTGCAGGACTGCAGGCCAGGCGTGTATTTTGAGGAGGAATTTGAAAGAGGAAAGTTGGGGATACAAGCCACACTGGATTAGCAGGGTTGTTCCAGTCTTGACAGAAAGGCACAAGCATTAGAATGAAGGATAGGGTTGCCAGGTGTCCGGTTTTCTAATGGAACAACCAGTTGAAAAGAGACCCTGGCAGCTCTGGTCAGGACCGCTGACTAAGCTGTTAAAAGTCCTGCTGGTGTGGGCTGGCAGGTTCCTGGATCCACATGGCTCCTGGAAGCAGCGACATATGCCTTGGCTCCTAGGCAGAGGGACAGCCAGGGGAGCTTTGCACGCTGCCCCTGCCCCAAGCGCTGGCTCTGCAGTTCCTATTGGCCAGGAACCATGGCCAATGGGAGCCGTGGGGGCAGTGCCTGCGGGCAGAGGAAGTGTACACACCACAGAGCCACCAGGTCACCTCTGTGCCTGGGAGGTGAGGGACATGTCGCTGCTTCCGGGAGTCACCTGAGGTAATTGCCTGCACCCCACACCTCCTCCCACCTCAGCCATGAGCCCCCTCCCAAATCCAAACTGCCTCCTGAGGCCTACACCCCTTCCTGCACACCGACCCCCTACCCCAGCCCTGAGGGCCCCCCCGCACTCCAAACACCTCATCCCCAGCCCAGAGCTGCCTCCTGCACCCCAAGCGTCTGATCCCCAGACAAACTCCAGAGTCCACACTCCCAGGAAGAGCCCTCACCCCGTGCTCCAACCCCTTGTGCCAGTCTGGAGCCCCCTCCTGTACCTTGAACCCCTCATTTTTGGCCCAACCCCAGCACCCACAGCCTCAGACAAGAGCCCATACCCCTTCTCATGTCCAACCCCCCTGCCTCAGCCTGGAGCCTCCTCCCACACTCAGAATGCCTTGGACCTAACTCCCAGTCCGGAGCCCCCTCCTGCATGCCAAACCCCACATCCCTGGCCTGACCCCAGATCCCATACCCCCAGCCAGAGCCCTCATCCCCCACCCCACACACTACACTCCCTGCCACAGTCCTCTCCTGTATCCCAAACCCTACATCCCCACCCCTATCCCAGAGCTCATACCCCCTCCGGCACCCTATACCCCTGCCCCAACACAATGAAAATGAGTGATTGAGGGTGCAGGACAGTGAATGACAGAGGGATGGGGGATGGAATGAGCAGGGGTGGGGCCTCAGAGAAAGAGCAGAGTCTTGGGGTAGGGGAAGGATGTTGAGTTTTGTGCGATTAAGTTAATGACCCTAATGAAGGAATCGACCAAAAACCCATTGAAATCAATGTGCTCCAAATCAGACCTAAAGGTAACAGTATGGCAAAAAGAATTAGTAGAGCATAAGGTTTTGAGAGGCGAAGGAGACAAGGACAGAGATATAAGATGGGACTGAGTTCTACAGCATTTTAACAGTGAAGACCTGGGATAAACCCCGCCCCACTGAATTTTGCTATTGACTTCAAACTTCCAGTGAGGATCTTGTTAATTCTGTTCAAATTTAATAACAGTAATATATGTTCAAACGGTATCAAAGGCAAAGAAAAAAATATATCACCAGCTCTGTGACATGTGTAGTATGGTCTATATTTGTCTCTGCCTACTTTCCACCTCAGCCATGAGCCCCCTCCCAAATCCAAACTCCCTCTTGGAGCCTGCACACCAACCCCCTGCTACTATGCCACCATTATGCCACCCCTATGCCACCGTTCTACTGTTTCACTATTTCTGTTATAAACATTTCTTTTCTTTTCTGTAACTTAAATGTATGGTATCTTTAATTGCCATTAAGTTGCCATTACACATATTGTGGAAGGTATATTTGTAGTATTTGCTTCCATTCTTAATCGATCTGTCTAAGATGAAACAGCAAAGAAATTAGAGATGAATATGTTTACTAAACAAGGAAACTCATTTGTTGTGGAAAATTTCTTTTTCTGTGTTACATCATTCCTTTCAGGTGCTTGTAATTGTAAACATCCCATGTTTTTAATTCCTTGTCTGCTTAATCTCATTAGGAGAATATCAGACGTTAAATCTTTTAAGTAGCATTAGAGTATGTGTTCATCCATAACATATGAGGATGCTAGTTAGTTCTTATCACTTAGCTTTTACATAGGGCATGCTGTTCTGTGAGTTACTGTGTTGAAAGCAGGTTTGCTTCCATGAAGATTTTGCTGGCAATGAGTGCTGTGAATTAAAATATCAGTGTTACAAATCAGACTGACAGTATAAATTACAGAGAGTAAGAAGGGGGGATACGGGGGAGATAATCTGACCCTGCTGGATTATCAGCCTTGACAATGAGGGAACTTCAATACAGGGCTAAAATCTTGTATGCAAAAATGAGCATCACGATGCAACTGCCGTGATTAGTTGATACAATTACTCTTGTGTACAAGGTCATAGGCTGTCAGAGATAAACATACAAAGGGAAGCTATAAAATCTATTCTCTAAATTGTCTGCTTTTATAGCATCATATAGCTTTTAATGGAACACATCATCCACATATACTGTAACTTGGGGAACATCTCAGTTGCTAGTAGTGTAAGTTTTGACTAATTTTAGTAAAAAGGTTTAATATACTTCCCTCCATGCTCTTTATCCTTCCCACCCGTCTTTCTTCCTCCCTTCTTCTCTATTGCTTTCTTGCACTTGTTTACTCACCCATTCCCAGGGCCAGCTCCAGCTTTTTTGCTGCCCCCCCAAAAAAACCTCTAAAGTCATGGGTGTACTGCCAAAATGCTGCCAAGAGAGAAGAAGCTGCACGCCGCCCCAATCACGGACAGCACGCTTCCCCCCAACTTGGCTGTCCCAAGTATATGCTTGGAATGCTGATGCCTGGAGCTGTCCCTGACCATTCCTGCCATCTTACACCACTCACCTTATAGCATAAACACAAATGTAAACTAATTAATAATTTTAGAAGACATGGAACAAACATGTGATGGGTCCATTATCCCTCTGGCTCCTTTGCTTGCATGTTGTGGTCTCTTTCCTTACCATCTTTCATCTGTTTTTTGCCTTTTAAATTTGTAATCTCTTTGGGGCAGGGTTCGTGTATTCATAGATGAGTTTGTGCAGCATCTGGTATGATGATTGAAGCCTGTGGGTGCTACTGCAGTATAATTTTATGTGGAGACCCAGTAGTCTGGATAGCAAAATACACAAACATGCAATGGATCAGATTCTGAGGCTACTGCCCAGGCCCTCATTCCTTGACCAACAAGGACTGGGAATACTGTCTTACTTATTAACAATTGTCTTTGGACTTAAGAGTCCTCGTCATGGACCAGGACCACATTGCGCTAGGTGCGATATAAACACAGAACAAAAACATAGTCCCTGTTCTAAAGATCTTGCAATCTAAGAGATACAGTACCTCTACGTTGCTCTGCTGTGACCTGTGTTAGCTTTAGTACATTGGTGATGAGGTCTTCAGGGGTCATGTCCAGCTTTCCTTAGCTAAAGATAGTCAGAACAGCACAAGATCTTGAGAGTGAAATGAGTCAAGGAAAGCCATTGGTAGAGCTCTTGAGGACTTTCTGAAACTTCTTGAAGGAAAACTTGCCATGGTAAGTGTTAGTTGTGTCCATCAAGGTAGAGAACAGGTATGGATATAAAAGAGATTGTTTATTGAAATCAGTGGGCACAGTCCAGAGTGGGCCTTGTAATTGTGTTTGGCTCTTTTGCTACCTAACTAACTAAATGCCTCTTGTGCTGTGTAATGTCTCCTTAAATCCTGACCTGAATTAAGCATTCTGGAAGGGACTGCTGACTAAAGTGATACTGATTTTTTTCCCTACAAATATTAAAGTAAATAATTCTTCCTACTAGGGACAAGAATGAATAGTGTATGCTCTGATCACTCTGTAGATACCCTGATGTAAACTTAATTTTATCCAGAAACCTATGGAGGGATCTGAGACATTTCATTCTCTGTAGAAGCAGTTTATCTACAGTTCATTTTACTATTGTGCACACTTTTCCATGGTAACCTGGGAAGCTGGACTTGTGCTGCCTACTTAATTTGAAATAATAAACCGCACCTTCATTAAGAACATAGATAAGTCACATACTGTGTTTCATGTGCACAAAGACCAAAGTTCTATTTCGTAAAATCAACTGGCTGTTGGTGAAAACTATCATAAACTTCCTTTTTTTGTCCTGCCATCCAAATGTGGCTAAAATATCTATTCAGTAAAATACATTTCTTTCTGTCTGATAATCCTAACATATATAGATGGCTGATTTGTCTACTGCAAGTACTGTGAAACCTTGTTTAAAGAGTTTAGCATATTTTTAATCCCTTCCCTGATAAGAAACCCTTGCTGAAAGCTGGGAGGGAAAAGGTCCATCTGTCTTGCACCATATGTGTGTACACTGTAAAACCAGCAAATACAGTACAGTTTGCTGATAGTAATGAGTTCCATTTAGTCATACATTGGGATACACAGTATTGCTACTGTTGTAGAGTTTTCACACATCTGAAGGGAAGGTATTGCTAGTTACCTATTAGAGGAAAATCTGTGGGTCAAGTACAAATTAAAGAAACACTTTGAAGTTTAGCACTTTCAAACTGTTCTGAAAAGGTAATATAAAAATGTGTGATATAAATATAGAGAAGTATAATTTAGCATATTGCTTGTATGTGTTCCTGTTTTGAACTTTATGGCCATGATTCCCTTCTCACTTTTCACCATTATGCATTGTGGATAAATCCATTGAAGTCAATGGATATATACCCATGTAGAGGAGATTCAGGCCCTATATTTTGAACTAGCATAAGTGCCCGCTGTTGCTCGGGTCAGTCGGAGGTGGGGAGGGGGCAGACAGCTGACACCCCCTGACCAACCCCAACACCCACACCTCACCCCTCACCCACCCTGACATCTTCCCACCCCCCCGACCAACCCCAAGACCCCCCGGCTCACTTACCCCCCGACCAAACCCGACAACCCCACCTGACCCCCCCCAAGCAAACCCAACACCCCCACCTGACCCCCCGTGCGAACCCGACACCCCCACCTGACCCCCCCGACCAAACCCGACACCCCCACCTCACCCCCCGACCGAACAGTGTATTTAATAATCTGTGTGCTACACAGTGCACCGTGAGCCGGGGGGGGGGGGGATGTCGGGTTTGGTCTGGGGGGGTGGGAAGTTGTCGGGGTGGGTGAGGGGTGAGGTGTGGGTGTTGGGGTTGGTCAGGGGGTGTTGTGGTTGGTGGGGGGGTGAGGTGGGGGTGTCGGGTTCGGTCGGGGGGTAAGTGAGCCGGGGGGTGTCGGGTTTGGTCTGGGGGGGTGGGAAGTTGTCAGGGTGGGTGAGGGGTGAGGGGTGGGTGTTGGGGTTGGTCAGGGGGTGTCGGGTTTGCTTGGGGGGTGAGGTGGGGGTGTCGGGTTCTGTCGGGGGGTAAGTGAGCCAGGAGGTGTCAGGTTTGGTCTGGGGGGGTGGGAAGGTGTCGGGGGGGGGGTGAGGGGTGAGGTGTGGGTGTTGGGGTTGGTCAGGGGGTGTTGGGGTTGGTGGGGGGGTGAGGTGGGAGTGTCGGGTTTGCTTGGGGGGGTGAGGTGGGGGTGTCGGGTTTGGTCGGGGGGTAAGTGAGCCGGGGGGGTGTCGGGTTTGGTCTGGGCACCCACCCCGACACCTTCCCCCTCCCACACCAAACCCAACACCCACACCTCACCCCCCCCCCGACACCTTCCCACCCCTCCAGACCAACCCCGACACCCCTCGGCTCACTTACCCCCCGACCAAACCCGACACCCCCACCTGACCCCCCCAAGCAAACCCAACACCCCTACCTCACCCCCCGACCGAACCCAACACCCCCACCTCACTTACCGTCCCACCAAACCCAACTCGGATCCGTCGCAGGTGGGGAGGGGGCCCAGAGCCGAGGGATTCCGGGGACCTTTGCAGGTGGGGGGGGGGCACAGAGCTGATGGAGTCCGGGGTTCCGTTGGGAGGTGGGAGGGGCAGAGAACTGAGGGATCTCCGGGGTTCCATTGGGAGGGGGGAGGGGCAGAGAACTGAGGGATCTCCGGGGTTCCGTTGGAGGAGGGAGGGGCGAGCTGAGCGAGTGCGGTGTCTGCTGGAGGGGGTATTATGACATCATCACCACCTAACCGCCCAGCCGATGTGATTGGCCCTGAAAGACTTTCACCCCTGGGGGGCGTCAGAGGTGAGATCCGAAAATTTTTCGACCCTTACCAGCATCTAGACCCCAAGACCCCTAACTGTACCAAATTTAAAGTCTCTGGCTCAAACGGTGCGGGAGGAGTTCGCTGTCATACATACATACATACATACATACATACATACATAAACCACTTGACTTTTATATATATAGATATGTGACTAGTTGCTTTGGTTGTAGCTCCTACTAAATTCATATAATTTTTTTTACTCAAAACTGAAATAGTTCTTTCACAATATTTTGTCATAAACTGTCCTTTCATATTTTTTGTCAACTCTATTTTCGTTTTTCTGAATATCTCGCAGCAGTTGGTAAATTCCGAGTTTCAACAGTGTTTGTCTGGAAAAGTCAGATGGTACAAATAACATTAAATTTTCCAGTGTGGCCTCTTCTGTTCCACAGTAGTTAATCTGTATGAACTGTTTGTAAATCTATAGTCAAGATTCAACCAAGGGAAAGTCAGTGCCATTCAAAACTAAAATTTTTAAATGACAACTTGAAGCTAAAGCACAGTGTCAAAGCTGGGTTTTAGGCAGCCATACCTAGTGGTCAAAGCGAGAGTCCACAGTCAGGAGTCAAGTCAGCTAGGTCAGGGTATTGGCAGGTCAGAAGCGGGAGACAAACTTGGAATCAGAAGTACAAGTTAGTAACCAGCGACAGGCCCGATCAGGAAATCAGGGAGTCAGAGGCAGATTACTAACTGGAGATCAGAACCACAAGTCAGAGGTCAGAAGCCAAGCCAGGTCAGTATGCCAGGAAGTCAAACCACGAGGAACGGGAGGGTATACAGTCCAGAGCAGTCCAGGCTTTCAGTTGGTCAGACAACTTCCATTCCTATTGCTGGTTTAAGTAGGGCCAGCAGGCCAATCAGCTGCTTTGGGACTTTGCCAGTAGGACATCAAGGCTGCTAAGTGGAGGATTGAAGAGTGGCTGCTCCTGTGGACTTGGGGTTCAAAGCCTGAGATCATAACATCACCACCTCTTGTAGGGAAGCCCTCTGGACAACATGGGTCCAGCATTTTCAGGGTGGCTCCTATGGACAGCCTGAACCAAGCCAGTGAATGTTCTCCACTGGCTTCCACATGAATTCCTCTGGGTTGTAACCTTTAAATAATAACAGGTAAAGTATTAACTAACTACAAATTCACCTTGAACACATTGTTAAAGATAGAAACCCTGAGATCTTTAACTAATGATGCCATGAATCTTGTTTCCCATTGAATCAAGTTTATTCTGTCTGTATCTCTTTCTGTCTTGTGCTTATATACCTCCCATTACCACTATATATTAGCACCTCATAATCTTTAATGTATTTATCCTCACAATACCCCGGTGATCTAGGGAAGCACTGTTATCCTCATTTTAGAGATTGGCAACTGAGGCACAAAGAGGCTAAATGTCTTCATCATGAACATAGTATCTGTGTACATAAACATCCTTGGTCATTGCACTGTCATGGTTGCCCCAGAGAAAATTTAGAAGAAAATGATAGTTTGAGTTTTTTCCCCTCCACGTTTTAAATAATAGCTGGATTCATTAGACTTAACAGCATTCAGTAAAGACTATAGACACTGTATCAGTGTTAAGATGTCTTAGATCTCATTGTAGGTTGCACATTGCATAGTAAAGGACATCATGGAGGAATAGTTGTCTGATTTGGATGTTTCTTCATCCCTGACTGTATTTTATAAACATGTTTTGTAGAAAATTCTAGTTTCCTTCAATTTTTGAACTACAATTTTTTAAATAATTAAAACAAAACCCAACAGATGAAGATTGTGTGTGACATGTGGCCTGTTAAAGGATCCAGCTAGATAGATACAAGGATGAAATCCTGGTCCTCTTGAAGCCAATGGAAGTTTTCCCTTTGACTTCTGTGGGCCCAATATTCTCTCAACAGCACTGGATATTTAGAGAATGGAATCCCTTTTGCCCCAGGGCTAAATATGGTTCTGGGAGCAGGTTTTGTCTGATCTGCTCTGATCTTTCATCTTTCATATCATTTAGAAGCAACAGAGGATAAGAGTAATCCGGGTGTACTGGTCGATTACAGGATGATTATGAGCTGCCAGTGCAATGTGGTCATGGAAAAGGCTAAAGTAATCCTAAGATACATCAGGCGAGGAATTGCTCGTAGAGACAAGGAAGTATTAATACCATTATACAACACACTGGTGAGACTTTATCTGGAATATTGTGTGCAATTCTGGTCTCCTATGTTTAAAAAAGACAAATTCAAACTGCAATAAGGGCCAGTGTTGGTAGAAGAACAAACAGATATAAAATAACCATCAATAATATTAGGCTTGAAATTAGATGAAAATTTCTAACTATCAGAGCAGTGAAGTTCTAGAACAGCCTTCCAACCCGTGGGGGGCAAATAACTGAACTTTTTTTTAAGATTGAGCTTGATATGTTTATGGAGGTGATGGTATGATGAGGTTGCCTACAGTGGCATATGGCCCATCCACAACCACCATTAACAAATATCTCCAATGGCCAGAGATGGGACACTAGATAAGGAGGGCTCTGCGTTACTACTGAAAATTCTTTCCCACGTGTCTGGTGGGTCTTGCCAGCATACTCAGGATCAAACTCTTTGAAGCTCACATTAGCAGAGACCCTATGGGTTTTTCACCTTCCTCTGCAGCATGGGACACAGCTCACTTGCTGGTTTGACCTAGAATAAATGATGGATTCTCTCAAGTCTTTAAATCAAGATTTGAGGACTTCAGTAACTCAGCTAGAAGGTATGGGCCTATTGCAGGAGGGGGATGGGTGAGATTGTGTAGCCTGTAATGGTCCCTTCAGGCCTTAAAGTCTATGGGTCTTCCCTCTGCAGGGAAGGGAACCGAAGAATGTCTGATGCCAGTAGCCACGATATCCCCCTGGGGAGGGGAGAAAGTACTAAATAACCTTTCCCTTTCTCTTCAAGAGAGTGAGGGTAATGATTTGTCTAATGCTGGAGCAAGGCATAACTCTGGAATTTGCATAAAGGATAATTAAACTCACTCTAAAGGGAGTACACCTCATTTTAACTAACCTAAGCTCCACCCACATAGAGAGCCCTAGCCCCCATTTCAGGAACAATAACACTTATGAATAACTTCAGAGTTATCAGGTGAAAGGCATATATGCCTGAGGAGGAAAATAAAATTCACATTCTCAGGGGAGAAGAAGAAATGCTAGCAAGTTCCTCTCTCTCTAGCTAAAATATAGGGGGGAGAAGGTGTGACTGTGCAGGGGATGCAGTGTGATCCAGTGTATAGGAGATGTGGGTTCTGTTCCCAACCCTGCTACTGGCTTGGTGAATGACACTGGGCAGTCACTTCATTTCACGTCTCTGTCCCCAACTTTCCTCACCTATGAAGTAAGACAAGACCACTTACCTTCTTGGTGAAGCACTTTGAGTTCTGTGGAAGAATAAAACATATGGCAATTGGTGAGCAGTAACTCAGGAGCAGTACTGTTGACTTTACTAGGACCTGGTCAACCTCCCGAATAAGGGGGTTGCAGTCTGGTCCATAGCAAGCAGAAAAATTACTTTCTTATAGCATTAGGTGGTAAGGACATTATTTATTTGTTGCGTGTACCTGTGTTGTGAAAATGTCTTAGTTTACAAGTCAGTAATGAGAAAAAATATTTGTACTGTTTGCTATTTTAATTTTAAGTATAATATTACCAAATCTCACTAGCAGAGCATGTCATAGTTTGGAAATATGTTATGAAATTCACACTGAAATCACTGGGACAGCTTACGGAAAATGGAACATTGCCTCTTGCAAAGGAAGTGGGTGTAGTAGAAATCTAACTTACCTTGGGGCATAACAAGCCACAGTTTTGGTTCAAGTAACAGATTTTTTTAAAAAAATAAAGCTATGCACAATATGTACTGAATTTTCAAGGTTGTTATGTAAATCAGCAACAATTGCAATGGAGAGAAAAATAAGGATAAAAAACCAGGTGTGACAAGGGCCATGACTTTACTCTGCTAAAGAGTATCGAATAATGGCAATGTTTCAAGAGCTGGCCACATGTTTAAAGAAGAAAAACTGTATGAAAATTCTCTTACCAAAAACATCTTATTTTCCTTTTCCTTTTCTTTCTTCTCTCTCCCCTCTCTTTCCCCCGCTCCAACTTATTTCCAAAAGGAGGTCTGTGAGGAGGGTGATTTTTCACCTTTATACAAGGTAAATTTCTTGCCCAAGGGATAATCACAATGATTTGACAGGATGAATACTGCATAATCTATGTACTTTTTTTGTAAGGTATTGCATAGTTTCCAAGCATTGAATTACATTTCACTTTAGTCAACCATCACAAGCATAAAAACCAAATGTGACTGGGTGACAACTTCACTGAGGAAAAAATGGAGAAAAATATCCCCAAAATATTTTGAGACAGATTGTTTGCTCACATCATTAGTTAAAGATCTCAGGGTTTCTATTGTTAACAACGTGTTCAAAGTGAATTTGTAGTTAGTTAGTACTTTACTGTTATAATTTAAATAGAGGAACAGATTATGGCCAGCCTGATGCATGTGAGGAAACAAGGAGCCTTTCCTTTCTTCCTTGCTCTCTTTTGTATAGGAGGCCCACCACAACATAGCTGCAAAGGTGAAGGCAATACATGTGGCTGGAGCCACAAGCAGCATTATCCTCCCCAAAAAGTGGAGGAGTGGGTAGTACCATATGGCTGGCTCAGCCAGACATGCTGCTGGGAGGGATTGCAGTGCAGATCATCCCCAGTGTGAGTAGTGCCTTTAAACTTTAATCCAACCCAGAGACATTTGAAATTAGGACACTGAAGTGCCTTCAGTGGATAAAAATCTACCAGGAGATCCTGGAGGTCTTCATTATATAGTAGATAGGGAACAGTAAAAAAAATAAAAAAAATCACATTCAGCAGAGATAAACTGCACAAGTACTTTCTGTTGATCAATAACTGGCTTGTGCTGCTAACCAAGTTGTATTATACTCTGTCTTTCTCAGAGTCATTGGGGAATAAAGGTTAGATAAGCTTTAGGTCCATGAGAACTTTACAGTAACTAAACATAAAGAAAATGTGCACCATTGAATGGTTTTATAGTACAATAATGTAGGTTTGCTTTGTGAATATGCACTAGGAGAATTATTATAATAATCAAAATGTAAATAGCTGCAGTAAAAAGGAATCATATTAGCTGACACAATATTTCCCAATATATTTGCTGTCTAAAATATTAAAATATGGGATGGATGCTGCATTGCATGCATCCCCCAAACAATAGGAGTTATGGGTACATGTGGAATGAAACCTACTGATACTTTGTAATAGAAATAATTATCAGTATTATTAACTTCTGTCACTTATTGTACAAAACAGAGCTTGCAGGATAGTAAGATGAACACTTTAAAATTAGGCATGCTCTAACTTGTGCAAAATATTGACTGCAGTTGGTGGTAAATTTCATCCCATAATGAGGAATATTAGAATTAATATGAATGTTATGATCTTTAATTGTCTGGGTTTTTTGTTTTTTGTTAGATTACCATAATGCACAGAAAATAAGCAAATACATTGTTTCATTTTATTATAATTTTTTTTAGTCTAGGTATGGAAACAGGATGTTTTATTTGATGCAGTCTATTACTGAGTGCTTTAGGTAAGGTTAATAAAAAGGAAATTCAATAGATACATTAAAATGTCTGAGATGGTGGCTAAACATACTAGTGAGTTTGACCATTGACCTCAATGCATTTAAAGGCTGAGAGTCAGACTCCTGACGCCATAAGACAGTAATGCTAAGTGTTTGTATATGTGTTTGGGGAATTTGGAAAGATTTCTAGTACCCAGAACCTTTGGGTCTTCTGGTACACTGAAAACAATCTAAAGCAGTTCTTAAATATATTCATTCACACTATAAATTTGAGATGAATTTGATTCAGAATCTTTGCCAATTGTACATAAATTCAGTACCAGGAAGGAAAATGCCTTTGTAATTACAATTATTTTCTGTTCTCTGAGATACAAATGCTGAACAAGTTTATCTTCATTTTATTATTGATAGATTGTTGCTATACTTAACTATTAGCATGAGATTAGCATTACCGTTTAGTACAGATCACCAGTGATGGTACCAGGCTTGAATTGTGAAGGAACTCTTCCCTAAGCAGAGGATAATACTGGAAAAATCACACAAAGTTCAGCTAGTGCAAAGAGAGTTGGAAATAGCTATGCTAGTGACTTTCCTGTCTGTAGTTCCTCAGATGATTGTTAGGCCTTTAACTCATAAGGTATATATAACTGTGCTCACTTAAAAAATTGGACAGTTTTGTTGGTTGATGAATTACACTTCAGTAGTGTTTGCTTTTTTTCTCTCTGAGGTCTAGTGATCAATACAATACAAGTTTTCAGTATTCTCCATACAAACTGTGCCCCCAAATAGCTTGTGGAATCATTCAAGACAATATGTTATAAATTGCAGAAAAATAGAAGCCTCGATTCTCCACTCTGTCTGAGTTCTGGGAAGGGGACTGCAGAATACAGATTCTCACTCCCTGACCGAGGGATGCTGCCACAGGAGTGGCTCTAATTTATGCCAGTGGAAGACTGAGTGCATTGGAGATCAGCCCCACCCACACTCCACCTGTAGGCACCTTGAAATAATGCCTCATATTTTTACTTATGCTAGTGGTGGTAGGGGTAGCTGGCAAAGGAGGCGGTTGTACCCCCTTTGCCAGCTTTCCACCAGTAGACAGGGATACTGGAACAATTTTTACAGTGCAGGTGCTGTGAGCCATTCAACCAAATTATAAACCCTGTATATAATGGAAACCACTTCAAGCCAGGGGATGCAGCAGCACCCTTAATTCCAACACCTATGCCAGCAGAGTTCCCCAGTGCAGGAGGAATTCTTTGCTGGATGTCTCTGACTTCTTTAATGCCACTTCATGCTCCATAAGTAATCGTATGGACCACATAGTCTAGTCTAGAAATTTGAAGTTCCATAAAAGATATTATATATTATAAGAAGGAATCTCTTGACAAAGAGTATAAACCATTGCAGACCGTCTCTTCTAAAGGGTATACTATTAGTGCATAACCAAGAGAATCAAAATACTTTGGGCCATATTCAAGATCTTGTGAAAATGGGTGCAGCCTGATTGACTTCAACACACAAGAGTTGTATACAAACAACAGCAAAATTGTGGGAAGGAACAGAGAACAGGCAGGTTCTAGATGAGCTGGAAGAAAATGAGAGAGAAATTCTCTGAGAATATCTGGGCAGAAAAAGTAAAGAATGTTTTCAAAATTATATAAAAACATTTGTCATATTCAAGGCACAAATTTTGAAAAGTTCTCATGAAGATGTGGCATTTACACTACAGCATTAAAAAAATCCCATTTCATGTTTTGAGGCAAAAAATAAAAATATATAGAAATACACCTGATTAAAACTTTCTGACTGAAAAACTTTCTAATGGGACAATGGGATTTTATCAAAAAACATTTCTGCATGGATAATTTCTTTTTCCTTTTAAAAATTGATTTAAATGTAAATTAAAAGAAATACTTTTGAACAGAATTTTTCATTTTGGTTTTAAGAGAATCATTTTTTAAAAAAATTACAAAATTGGAATTTTTTTGTTCTTTCACTTTTTTTTTTTGGCAACTGAATGTAATTTAATGAACAATGTCTGTTTCTTTCTTCCTTTTTTGTTCTCAGTGGCTGTTCAAAATGTCTCCAGTTTTTGGAAAAAATCAAGCATGGCAAAAGGAAAAAGAAATACTAACTTTCTTGTTCAACTTCTCAAAAACTGAAGAAAGCTTGAAAAGTTACAGAGTGAAAAAATCGGGAAACTAAGCCACATTCATTCTACAGGATTCAATATAAAAAAAACAAGGAAAAATGGGAAAAGGAGAAAAATAGGTTTGGAATTTGGAAAAATTTCAGTCTTGAAATCCAAAATGAAAATGTTGATCCAAATTGAAATGAAAGTTTTGTTTTGAAAATCCTAAGCAAAATTAAAGATTTTGATTCAAACATTTTCATGTGGAAAAATGCTTTCCCCCCCAACCTGCTGTACTTAAAACTTAATGCTTTTTATCCATAAATTTAAAAAATGCTTTACGAAGTGTTGTAAGTATTATTATCCCCATTTCATACATTGGGTAACTAAAACAATGACTTGCCCAGTGCCACGCAACAAGTTAGTTAAGATTAGAATCCAGGTTCCCTCACTCTCAGGCTTGTGCTCTACATGCTAGACCACAACTGCTGATTTCCATCTACCTACTCCTGCACAAACTAATCTTCATTAGAATTTTTTTTTTGAAAGTTCAGAAATGTTTAGGGGTTTCCCTGCCTCAAAAATAGAGCCAATTTTATGAAAAGAAAGGGAGAAAATTGCAAAATCTTTGCCAAATTAATGCATTTTTGCAATTAAATGTATTCTTCCCCCTCCCACCAATTTATAGGTTTTCAAATCTAGTTTATTTCATACTAACATACACATGAAGTAGCGATAGATCAAACTTTTTGCCCTAGGGCAACATTGGGGTGGGGAAATTGCTTGCAGGGCCTTGACTTTAGCGGTGGGGCAGTGGGCTGGGATGCGGGAGGGAGTGTGGTATATGGGAGGGGTGTGGTGTGCAGGAAGGGTCTCAGAGCAAGGGGTTTGGGCACAGGAGGGATGCAGGGTGTACGAGAGGGCTTGGAAGCAGGTTAGGTGCTCAGTGTGGGAGGGGGCTCAGGGCAGTGGTGTGGGGGGAGCATGGAGTGCAGGAGGGGGCTCGGGGCAGTGACTTGGGGTGAAAGGTGCAGCAGGGGGCTCTGGGCAGAGAGTTGGGGTGTAGGAGGGGTGCTGATTGTGGGAAGGGGCTCAAGGCAGGGGTTTGGGGTGAAGGACTGATGCGGGTTGTGGGAGGGGGCTCAGGGCAGGCGGTTGGGGTGCAGGACTGGTGTGGGGTGCAGCAGGAGGCTCAGGGCATGGGGTTGGGGTGCAAGGAGAGGTGCAGAGTGCGGTAGGGAGATCAGGGTAGGCAGTTGAGGTGCAGGACCAGTGCGGGGTGCAGCAGGGGTGCAGAGTGCTGGAGGGGACTCAGGGTAGGGGTTTGGGGTGCAGAACCGGTGTGGGATGCAGCAGAAGGCTCAGGCAGGCTGTTAGGGTGCAGGACCAGTGTGGGGTATGGCAGGGGGCTCAGGGAAGGAGGGTTGGGGTGCAAGAAGTGTTCGGGGTGTGGGCTCTGGCCCGGTGCCACATCCCTGGAGCAGCTCCAGGGTGGTAGCGGGGCCAGGGCAGGCTCCCTATCTGCCTACCCTGGCCTTGACCCCATGCTGCTCTGGGAAGTGCTGGCACCATGTCCCTGTTGGCCCTGGGTGAGGGGGTGCAGAGGGCTCTGCGCACCTGTGGGTACCTCCCCTGAAGCTCCCATTGGCCGTGGTTCCCTGTTCCTGGGAGCTTCAGGGGAGGTACCCACAGGCAAGAGCGGAGCTGTCTGCTCCACTCTCCCAGGGGCCGCAGGGACATGGTTCTGGCTGCTTTCCAGAGCAGAGGGGGTCCCACAGCACCAAGGGGATGACAAACCCGCAGGCCGGATCTGGCCCACGGGCCGTAGTTTGCCCACCCCTGCTATAGACTATAGCAAATGCAGAGAGGAGTAAGCAAACAAAATAAGCAGTTTTTAACTGGAGCCTGAAATGGATGTGAGGAGTCTATGAGGAGTCAGTGGAGGTCTTGGAGAATGGGAAAAAATTGGCCCTGGTCCTAATGTGAATGGGTGGATTGGGAAGTACTGGGGATCATGACAATAGTGGATTTGGAGGTGGTGAGGTGACTTCCCTCTTTCCTTGCTTCTGCCCGCAAGCTGCATCTCAAAATACAGCAGGAAGTGGAACAATAAAGCAGCAAAATGCTGCACCGTTCTTTCCACCTTGCATATGAAGCACAAGTGCACCACGCTTCACTTTCTCAAAAACACAGTGCAGACTTGCAGCATGTCAATAGTGCTGCTTCTTCTCCAGACTTTCGGAGAGAGGTGAGAGAAGATGTGTCACCAGTTGTGTGCCATAGACCCCAACTTCCCCTCCTATGCTATGCCAGTAGAGGGAAAGTGAGTCATGGAGGAGATGGAGTTCCTCTCCCCCTCTCTAGGCCCACAGGGGAATGAATGGGTGGCATAACAAACATGTATTTCTCCAGCAGTCACAGCAGGGACTCAGCGGAGTGGGGAGAAAGTGCTTGGGAACCCCTCTCTAGCCTGATCAACGGAACTGGAATCAGAGGATCCATGTTCTCTGGAGGCACTATTAAGGTGCCATGAGGAAAACAGGGAACAGCATGGGGCCCTCTGATTCCAATAAATTAAACTTTGCTTTTTGCTAATGCAACACTCTCCCCTTTTCCTTAAGGAGCATGGGAGTGAGGTTATCCCTCTCTGCTGTGCCAAATAGGCTTTTGTGAGAGCAGAGAATGTGCACAAAGTGTCTCTAAAGGGAACATGCTCACTTTCTAGGCCCACACACAGAACCTCAAGAGCATTGCCTGCTGAACTAGCTGCTCAAACAGATGAGAACTGTTACAGAAAGGGAAAAAATGTATTTTAGAATGTGATGGCTTAGTAGGAAGTACATTAGTACATTAACAAATGTGGAATTTGCAGTATAAATACTTTTTTTTTTTTTTTTTGCAATTCTGCCACTGGTCTTTTAGGACTCGATACTGCAAGCTGCTGAGGACTCTGGCTGTGATCCAGCACGGCACATTCGAATGTGTATAGTTAAACTGACTTCAGTGAAACTACTCACATGTTTTTAGTTAAGCATGTACTTACTTGGGTGTTTTGCTGGATCTGGGCCATAGCACTCAGCACTTTCCAGGTTTAACACCTACATGCTGAAGTATAGGCTTTGCAGAGGTCATGAGAGGGAGCTGCAGTAGTCATTTGCCCAAACACTAAACTCTCCCAAATTAAAGAAATTCTTTTAAAAAAATAAACAAGAAAAGCCTGGGAAATAACTTGATGAGGAGCTTTGTGGAGCTCAAAACGTGTCTCTTTCATCAACGGAAGTTGGTCCGATAAAAGTTATTACCTCACCCACCTTGTCTTTTGGGAAATAATGACATTCTTGCTTGGTGTTTGGTTTCTTTATCTTTATCAGCATGAAACTGCTGTCTTTGAAAATCTGTAATACACGATAACAAAGGTAAGGAAGAAGATAAATGTAAAACCTCAGCTATATCTGGATCTGTGTATGCATGGAGGAGTTGTAGTTGAATATTTCTTATAAATCCAGTTCAGGAGAGTTCACTGTTGAAGAAGAATCCAAATAGTGTTTTGAATATTATTTACAATTGCAGGAACACATATCTTGGCCTGTGCCTGACATAATAAATAATCACCAGGACAACACCAAACCATAATTATTTGTAATTTTTTAAAAAGTTCTAGCTATCTTAATAATCATACAAAAGGGAAAAAAAATTCAAACTGTTTATTTCTATCTTCTTGATACCCTGTCTTCCCTCCGAGAGATCTTATTTTTCAACATGGCTAAGAGTAATAGACTAAAAATAACTGTCATGATTAAATTGTTAAGTGCTGAATTGATTATTTTTATTAGCATTTGCAGCAGTTGGAACATAGCTTCATGAAAAGCTCCCTTGCAAACCCCAAATATTTACAAGGATATATACTTGTTAATGGGATTGTTGAACTTCAGTAATAATAAAAATAATAGAAATGATCTAATGTCATCTACCAATTGCCTAAAGTTGTTTTTTCAGTGTTTCAAAACATAATGAAGTTATCAAGAAGATCAGCCATTGAAGATACTAGGTTGTGGCAGAGAGAGGTTTTTTTTATGTGTTTTTACAATGTCTAGCACAATGAGATCAGTGCAATACAATAAATAATAATGCTGACAGTGGGCCAGATTTACTATACAGTTAGGGCCCCTGTGTGCCAATCAGTTGATGTAAAGGGACTCTAATTTGTCAGAGGAGAACTTCCTGCTGGTGTATCTGTGTAACAGGTTGGCCTGCACTATCACGTCCTCCATACTGTCCCAGCTTAGGGGACATGTTCATGTTCCTCGGGATAGGGTTAGGCGGAGTATTGATGCACGTTTACGTCTCTCAGTGGTCTGGATGAGAGAGAGGTAGAGAGAACAAACTGCACCTGACATGTCACTTAATGCAGTACTGGAGGGCACTCATATACTATGGAGATGAGGATGGTATAAGAATCTATATGTAGAAGAATAGACTATGTAAAGCTCCATCTGCAAGCTGAGATAACTAGGTGGAGCAGAGTCTGAAGACCTGCAAAATTCTGAATGTGTGGAAAAAAAAAAGTTTTTTATTTTGGGATGTAACAAACTTCATTAAGTTCTCCTTGCACTTGGATGCCACAGTGATGGACAGCAGTATAAAGCCCTATGACTTAAAAAAAAAAAATCAAACTGTCTCTTTGTTCCAACAAAAGGAAAGATGATTAAAAAAATTAATCTCTCGCTGCACCCACCCTCATTTGGTGGATGCTGCATGGTCTATGCTGGAGCTATAGAGGATAATAAAAATGGATACTTCTACTACGGCTTCATTATAGCAGAACTTTTCTTATTTTGGAGGATTTTAAAAAAAATCAAAACAGCCAGAGACAACCCCACTGATTTATCACTAATTTATAGTTAATTAGGTGCCGTGTTTTTATGTAGGCTGTTTCTCTTTCTTGTGCAAGAATGAGATAAATACTGGCTTGACCTGAAAAGCTTAATTGGTGTGTAATAAAAACTAATAATATAATTAAAAAGTAAAACATTTTGCTCCCCACCCTCCTTGCTAAACATGCAGCTGAGAGGGAAAAATCCAGAGCTCAGGTATCCCAGCAAGTTTTCAGGAAAGTGATAAAATTATAATAATATTTTGCTTTTGTAGTGCTTCACAGCCATAGATCTCAAAATTGTGTAATAATAATAATTCCCATTTTGCAACTACCGTGTTTCCCCGAAAATAAGACAGTGTTATATTAATTTTTGCTCCCAAAATTACATTACATTATATTACAGCGAGAGGCAAAACTGGAAGTACGTCTTATTTTCGGGGGATGTCTTACTTTCGGGGAAACAGGGTAGGGAAGGGGAGATGCAGATAGCTTATGTGGTTTCTTAAGGTCACTCAGCAGGTCAATGGCAGAGTTGGGAACAGAACCCAAATCTCCACCCCATGCCTAGTACAGTAAAATCTCAGCTGTTCCATTCTAAGAGAGTGTTTCATAACAACTTTGTGTTAGAGAGAATCCTCATATTCCCTAGTATCAGATTGCTCTCCCGTGCAGGGCTGGATGTCGCAGAAGACCTTTGCAGGACAGGGGAAGGCCTCTCCTAGGGCTCCCATAAATGTTTGTAGTACATGTAGGGAAGTGGCAATCTAGTGTCCTTTGAATGTGCTTAGACAGAAAGGAGACACCCAGTAGATACAGGGCAGGTCCAATGCCTGCTGATAACATATCTTAATAAAGAGGTGGTGTATGGAGATAGAGATTAGTGGGTGTTTTTCTGCACAAACCTGAGCCTCTATGTGAGCCTACAGGTGTCTGATTTATGGTCATCTCTTGTAAACTGAACCCATTCCGCTTCATGTAATTTACACAAACTGGATCCTGTAGAGTCCACACAGCCCTATCTATTCATGCCCAGTGAGTGAAAATGAAGGGGAAGGATTCTGTATTGCATAACAGATTAAACAGATCTGTCATGTTGATTAAATAGATCTGATGTAGTCAACACAGTTTTCCTCGCATGCATGAAGTTTGTTGGGAGGCTCAGTTTTGCAAATAAAGTGGGTCTAAGAAAGTTTTATTGTAATTATTGTGCTACTGCTGTAGCCCTGCAGACACTAGCTATTGTTTTTATGTAATGTAATAATAAAGAGATACTGTGTGTGAAATCTGCTAACCCGTCAGGGCCTATACATGCTGCCTTGGGGCAAAATAACTTGTGTGTATTTCCTTTTTTTAAAAAAGCTATAACTTTTTGACCTCCAAGCCAGTCTTAAAGCCTTGAAGTTTCTTCGATTTTTTTCTCTTTTATCCCACACTCTGACAACTTGCAACATGCCTCGCTTAACAGGGCTAGACGTGCCTTCCCTCTGTAGCTCCTAAATTAGCCAGAAGAGTGGCTTCAAAATGACATCAGGCACTCCCTCTTCTCAAGGTCTATGTGGCCCGCCTCTGCAGCATTATGAGCTTGGTTGAAAAGGACCAAGTTCAGATCTGATTCATATAACACTTATAGTAGCAAATTATGCTACCCCCTAGACAGGTTTCTCCAGTTTTTAATTACTATGTATGTGATTCATCACTATGCTGCACACATACCAGGTCATTTCTTTTGTCCCCTATTTGTAGAGTTGTGAATTCCTTTGTTACACAGTTAGGAAGTAAGTTGCCCCTTTTGTTCAGAATATATTGTTGAATATATTATGTAAATAGTTCATGCAGAAGTCATGGAAGAAAACGTTATTTGTAACACTGTACATGCACAAGTAATCCTTAGCCTCAAATAACATTAGACAAATGTACAATAGAAGGAATAAATCGTATGATATTTTTACGATGCTGTCTTTATACAGAGGAGACAGGAATATAAAACTAACGTGCTTTCCTCACTGTTCTCTAATCTGTTTTTTAATGTGAGATCATATAGTTCACCATCAGCCAAAAGAAGAGCACATATACTGCCAATTTTTCACCAGATTGATATTAGATTGTAACCTCTTTAGAACAGGGACACGGATTTGATGTTACCAAATCTGCTGATGAGGCATGTGGGGGGTTAGTATGTTTTGTTCTGATGGAATGTCTGGTTTTACAGTTTACTTTTTTGTAAAAACATAGGAAATTATATATAACCCACCCTTATGTTTAAAGAACATTAATTTGACCCCTTTGTCTGTATACATTATGATACAGGCTTTAATTTTTTCCACAGAATATCTACCTCAATTAGTATGAAGGAGAGATGGTGCTCACTGGGTCGATAGATATTTAATATTTTGGTTTAATCTTTTCTTCATTGTGGGTCAACAGGCCTTATTCACTGCATACCGTACAAACCCCACACTTAATTAAAAAATATTAATTTCTTCATGGGGCATTCTATGGTGTTTTCACTGTGGTATCTGAGTGCTTCACAACACCTCAGTGAGATTAGGTGGTATTTTATAATCATTGTACAGATGCGGCACAGAGATTAAGTCAAAAATAGTCAAGTGTCCACAGATTTGGGGTGCCCAACTTGAGACAATTAGAGGCTGATTTTTCAGCTCGCTTAGCATTTTTACAGCACTTTATATGTTTAAATTTCAAGTCCCTGCTAAAAAGCATGGAGGTGCTGGGGCTTCTCAACAAAATGGTTGTCAGAATTATTTAAAACAGGCAATACAAAATATTTTCCACTAACATTCTTAGAAATGGCTGGAGCATTTTAGCTGAAAGTTTAAAATATTTTTTCAGCTTCAGACAGACACTTGTAATGGGAAATTTCAGCCACAATAGTTAAAGTTTGATAAAAAGTTATAAGCAATTGAAAACAGGGAGATACAATTTTGGTGGCTTAGGTGCCTGTGTGCTATTTTCAAAAATGGATCAATAGGGGCCATTGGGTTTAGGCTCCTAGGCTCCCAACTCACTTTTGGAAAATGGAACTTAGGTGTCTAAGTTGCTTAGTCAACTTTGAAAATTTTATTCACATTTTTATAAAGGAAAGTATTAAGCAAATTAGGTAAAGGCGGCACTGCCAACTGTTCCTATAATCAGAAACAAACAACAACCTTCTCATAACTTATTTTAAGCAAATAAATCTGCAAAATAAGGGAAATTATTAAAAGAATCCCCTGAACCTTGACTAATATTCTAATTAGTAAATATTTCTAAATGTCCATCACAGTGGTGATTTTTTCCTATTTCAGTTTCTGATAAGTAAGATCTGAAGTTGTTTGCTGGTGTACTTTTGCTGCAGCTATGGCTTGCTTGTTCTATCAAAAATAAATTGAATTAAAACATGATAAAAGGGACTTTTGACCCAAGGCCTGGTTTCTGCAAACCTAATACTGATTTTTGTTGTTGAACCTTTAAGATTCCTTTCTTTTGCTTTAAAGTCCTGAATAATATTTAAACTTCTGTAAGCAACCTGTGGGAACATCCAAGGAAAAAAGTACCTTGGGAAACAGCCAGGAATGTTTCCCTAGCTGCTGTTTGCCATAGCCTGCTGTTCAGCAGGGTGCTCAGATTTACTGGGTGCGAAGTTGTTCATTCTGTTTTTACCTTTAGAGGCCTTAATCAAAAACAGCTATATTGGCACATGAAAAAGATTTGATTTAGACAATGACATGTTCTTTAACAGAAGTGCAGACAGAGAAAAAAAATGCCTTTCTGGCAAAGATAATACTTTAATGACGTTTACTGATATAGAGTGTGGAGTTTTATTCAAATGTGACCTTTGCTGAAATCAAAGCCTAGTAAAAAAGGCTTAAATGCCACTTTATTATAGCAGTGCCCGCTAGTGTCGCTATATTTTAGGGTCTGTCAGCATTTCCATTATAAACCTTCAGGGGGTTATAATTTAAACTCTGCAATAAAATCTGCTCTGAGTTTGAAACATACCCTACAAGGTCTCGTCTTGGGATCAGTTTTTACTTTCAAAAAATATAGAGGCAAATCTGTTTTCTCCAATGTCTCTGCTACAGGAATCTCAAAATAAAAAATAGTTACTGAAATAAGCCACCATTAAGCATCCTTTAAACAGCTGTGGTTTTAGCACTCTTTTTAGAATATGTAGGCAGCTACCTTGTAATCAAGATTATGCCCTTTTCCATTCAGATAAGAGGGATGGTTCTGTGAGGATTTCCTTCCAAAAACCCACCTCTTTCTAGTCCCTGCTCTCATGGCACCACATCCTACCAATCTTCCTGTGGCTAACAAGGATTTTATGGGGACTCATCATTGTCATGTTTCCTTTTGTACTGCGATAGTTCCCAGAGCCCCCAGTGAAGACCAGAGCCGACTTGTGCTGAGTGCTAAATACACGTGAAAATATAGTTCTTTCCCCTAGAACTTAAAATCTAATTACAAGTAACCTGTGAGTCTTAGGATGGTATACTTTTCACTCAGCTCTTATATTTATGGTCCTTATAAATTATATTATTAGAGATCAGTGAATAATTCATAGTGAATCCTCTGACAAAATTAGATTTCTTTTCTGCTCATGAATTATCCACAAACTGTTTATAATTTTGTGGAATTGATTTTCTATTCAAAGTTATTCTCAAAAGAATTTCTGTGACTAATTCTTCATCTGTAGTTTGTTCAAAACTATGCCGTCATCCACATTACGATTGTCTTTGTTACCTACGTAGAACATAACTTTGTCTTTTTGACAGAATCACTTTCTGCTTCCACTGATGCTGTCACTACCTCATTTCTTCACACGATTAGCCTTTTGTTATATTCAGTTATATCAATGTTGGCTGATAATGTTAATTGTACATGCAATGGATAAAATCTGTCCTTGGTGAAAATTTCATTAGAATCAGAATGAATGTGCCCTAATACTAGAAAAACCACATAGAAGGAAATGCCTTCTCCTATATTCTAGTGCAAATAGTTTACTTTTCTATTTATATAAGAATGCAAGGCGTGAGCCATTGTTATATTCAGAGTTTAGGACTAGACCTATCTGAATCGACTATTCTCCAAATGCCTTTTCAATTCTATTTCATCTCTTTTTCACACTGTTAATGCTTATTTAAAATTAGCTAATGTTAAAGCATTCAAGTAAGAATGCAAACATAAGACATTCCAATCAGAGTTCCCAAAGTGAAGAAAATATTTTTAGACAGTGTCAGGTCATGAATTAGGCAGTTGTATCTTACAAAGAGAGGTGCAACACTTTAATGTTAAAGGCAGATTAAAAAAAATATGGTATTTAAAAGACTCATATTTTATACTGAGTTTTATTGTCCTGTGAGTCACCCTGAAGTATTTCAAAATAAATAACTTCCATTCCTATTAACAATACAGGCAATCGACTTGCCTCATTTAGATGTTTTCTTTCTTTCTTTGCTATGATTCTTGATCCAAATTCTTCTGCTGTTTTTTTTAAAATTAAGTATTATTGTTATTAGCTTTGTCTAGGTTGCTTACTTTTTTATGTCCTATTATTGTTTAAATATGTTTCAAATAAATCATAAAGCAGTCAGTGTTGCAGTAAGTTCTTAGCCCCTCCGTACATTTGCCCACCATCACAATAGTTTTGTATCAAATCCCCTTTAAAAAAAAAGTGAATATCTGTTCATACCAGACATTCTGCAGCAGAATGGAGTTGACTATTTTGCAGCTGTATTTGGTATGTCATTCAACAGAGAAAGGATTGAATTCTTACTGCAGAATAGAGAATGCTGTTCCAATTTGTTATAAAGATCTAGTTTTTTCTTTGCAAGTATAGTTCTTTAAATAAATATTTTTCATTTTAACTCAATTTTCATAAATAAAAGTAACAAACAATTTATTGACAACATACAAATTATTTATTTACTGTTATTCTTGATTTTTAATACTTTATCAAAGTATCCTCATATGATAAATTAACGACATTTAGGTATCCATTCCCCTTTCAGTGCATGCACATAGCTCTAATTAACGCTAATGGGATTTATAGAAGAAAAGATTCCTTAGCATTTTAGTACTGAGTTGGCACAGCAGTCCTCTCTGAATTAAATGTGATTACTTCATGTGAGGTTTTGCAATAATAATCTCACAAGTATCCATTTTTCTCTTTTAATTATCTCTCTTATCCTTATATTAGGTAAATATGCAAATAAATTATTTGTTAAATTATCTCTGTTGAAATACTGGGCACAGAACCCAGTCTGTATTAGTACTGAAACTGTGTGGCAAGATGCATTAAAGTTTGCAACAATAGAGGAGTCAATTTTTGGGTGTATACAGTGCCATCAAATCTTCATGTGTAAAGAGTCGTTAGCCCTCTTAACTGTCAGTGTAAAGAGAATTACATGGAAAGCTGCATCCTCAGATAACTAGCGTGTCACAGTTGCATTTAGCTATGAATGAAATTTAATCACTTACAGTAACAATGAGGAGTCCAGTGGCACCTTAAAGACTAACAGATTAATTTGGGCATAAACTTTTGTGGGTAAAAACCCACTTCTTCAGATGCATGGAGTGAAAATTACAGGCATAAATATACTGATACATGAAGAGAAGGGAGTTATCTTACTAGTGGAGAACCAGTGTTGACAAGGCCAATTCAGTCAGGGTGGATGTGGTCCACTCCCAATAATTGAGGAGGAGGTGTCAGTACCAAGAGAGGAAAAAATGCTTTTGTAGTGAGCCAGCCACTCCCAGTCCCTATTCAAGCCCAAATTAATGGTGTTAAATTTGCAAATAAATTCTAGCTCGGCAGTTTCGCTTTGAAGTCTGTTTTTGAATTTTTTGTTGTTGAAGTATGGCTACCTTTAAATTTGTTATAGAATGTCCAGGAAGATTGAAATGTTCTCCTACTGGCTTTTATATGTGACCATTCCTGATGTCTGATTTTTGTCCATTTATTCTTTTACATAGAGACTGTCTGGTTTGGCCAATATACATGGCAGAGGGGCACTGCTGGCACATTGTGGAATATATCACATTAGTAGATGTGCAGGTGAACCAGCCCCTGATGGTGGTCATGTGGCCGGGTCCTCTGATGGTGTTCCTAGAGTAAATATGGGGACAGAGTAGGCTACAGGTTTGTTATAGGGATTGGTCCCTAGGTTAGTGTTTCTGTGGTGTGTAGTTGCTGGTGAGTATTTGCTTCAGGTTGGGGGGCTGTCTTTAAGGAGAACTGGGCTGCCTTTCAAGGTCTGTGAGAGGGAGGGATCATTTTGCAGGATAGGCTGTAGATCATTGATGTGCTAGAGAGCTTTTAGCTGGGGTCTGTATGTGATGGCCAGTGGTGTTCTGTTATTTTCCTTGTTGGGCCTTTCATGTAGTAGGTGACTTTTGGGTACCCGTCTCACCCTGTCAATCTGTTTCCTCACTTCCGCAAGTAGGTATTGTAGTTTTAAGAATGCTTGATAAAGATCTTGTAGGTGTGTGTCTCTGACATCAATTATTGGGAGTGGACCACACCAACCCTGATTGAATTGGCCCTGTCAACACTGGTTCTCCACTTGTAAGGTGACTCCCTTCTCTTTATATTTCAGTATATTTATGCCCGCATCTGTAATTTTCACTCCATGCATCTGAAGAAGTGGGTTTTTTTACCCATGAAAACTTATGCCCAAATAAATCTGGATCTTTAAGGTGCCACTGGACACATTGTTTTTGTGGATACAGACTACCATGGCTACTCCTCTGATGCTAATCTCCTACAGCATAAAGCATACAGAGTTCTGTTTTGATTTTCAGAAATCTAAGTCCCCAAGCGAAAGTGAAGGTCTAGATAATCATCAGTTAGTGAACTTCTGAACACTTTATTATACTCCTATTAAAATCAAATGTAATGTTGTATCTTTAACATCCATTCCATCTTAGCTTTGTTTGTTCTGAGCATTGCAGGATTCATTAGTGCAAATGGTGCTGCATAGATTCATCAGTGCCAAAAATGATCAGGCCTTCCATTAAGGACTGCATGTTAATCTGTTAATTAAGGGCTGCATGTTGATAAACGTTGGATTTTCAATAGTGTCACAACTTAAAGCTTTAAATTAAATCTTATACAGCTAAGTTCACAATGAAAATTATTGTGTGTGGACTGTCCTTTTCGTGTATATGTACGTCTGTGTATATTGGCATGTGCAAACTTTTGCTTTACAATGTACACTGGACATTGTACATATTTGGGCCAAGTTTCATGTTGGAAGTTGTACCATGCCTGACTAGCTGCAATAGGTCTCTGTCTTTCAAAAAAGCAATAGAATAATTGTGTTAAATATTCATAAATGCTCATTTATGTTGATTATATTTTTGTTAATATGGAGTACTGGAATTTTGTTTCTTTCTGCAGCAAATAACATATGCTTCAATAATGTCCCCGTAATTTTGTATTTATCGATCCATTTATTGAACTAGCTTTGTATAAAATTATTTAGTTATTTTGCAAATGTACAGGAGCCAGCTGAAAACTGGCTCATAACAACAAATGTAATTTTCAAGGGCTGCACTATGCTTCAAGACCATAGTAATGGGGTGTAGATTCTAGTATTGTTATATGGTTATGTAGTTCATATATAGATGTGACTGGGGTCCTGGTGGGGGCCAGTGGAGGTCACTTAATTAGGGTGAACTGCAAAGAATGGGGCAGATAATTCCCTTAGCTGATGGATATTTTTAATACTTAGATTTGGCAAGCCACCATAAAACAGATTCTTTATTACCTCACTGGTTGCCCAGAACAACCAACAACACAGTTCCCTTAAAGTAATCCAGCCTCAGGCCTCCATCCAAAAAGAAAAGAGTTTATGGTTAAAAGATCAGTATGCATACAGACATGAGTTCAATTCTTGAGGTTCAGATTCATAGCAGAGATGGTGAGCTTTGTAATTGCAAAGAGTTCTTTCAGAAATAGTCCATGGAAGGGGTCGGCAACCTTTGAGAAGTGGTATGCTGAGTCTTCAGTTATTCACTCAAAGGTTTCGTGTGCCAGTAATACATTTTAATGTTTTTAGAAGGTCTCTTTCTATAAGTTTATCTATATATATAAAAGTCAAATGGTGTATGCGTGCGTGCATGTATGTATGCGTGTATGTATGAACGCTTACTCCTTCCACACCATTTGAGCTAGAGACTTGAAATATGGTACAGTTAGAGGTCTTGGGGTCCTAATCAGGGTAAGAGTTGACATTTTTTCAAATTTCACCTCTGACGCCCCCCAGGGGTGAAATTATTTAAAAGCCAATCACATCAGCTGGGCAGCTGCTGTTCTCTGTGACATAGTTATGATGTCATAATACCCCTCCAACAGACACCGCACTCACTCAGCTCTCTGCCCCCTCCCCACCTCCGATGGACCCCAGAATCCCTCAGCTCTCTGCCCCCTCCCCACCTCTGACGGACCCGAGTTGGGTTTGGTCGGAGGGTAAGTGAGATAGGGGTGTCGGGTTTGGTCGGGGAGGGGGGTGAGGAGGGGGGTCGGGGTTGGTCGAGGGGTAAGTGAGGTGTGGGTGTCAGGTTTGTTTGTGGTGGTAGGTAGGGGTGTCGGGTTTGGTTGGGGGGGGAAGTGAGGTGGGTGTGTCAGGTTTGGTCTACGGGGGTGAGGTGTGGGTGTTGGTCAGGGGGTGTTGGGGTTGGTAGGGGGGAGACGTGGGGGTGTTGGGTTTGGGTGGGGGGTGAAAATGTGAGTCAGGGTTAGTCGAGGGGTAAGTGAGGTGGGGATGTCGGGTTTGGTCGGGGGGGTGAGGTGGGGGTGTCAGGTTTGCTCTCTGCCCCCTCCAATGGACCCCACACTCGCTCAGCTCTCTGCCCCCTCCCCACCTCCGACTGACCCGAGCAACGCCGGGTATTTTCACTAGTAATATATAATGAAACTATTAATGTAAAGCAAATAAAGTTTTTAAAATGTTTAAGAAGCTTCATTTAAAATTAAATTAAAATGCAGAGCCCCCCTAGACCGGTGGTCAGGACCCGGGCAGTATAAGTGCCATTGAAAATCAGCTCGTGCCATAGGTTGCCTACCTCTGGTTCATAGGTTATAGTCCAATGTTTATATTTCAGGGCAGTCCAATCAGAACTGGGATCTCAGTCCTCGTGGATTAGGTTTCCCCTACAAGAAACCTCAAGCAACTCAGAGATAAATAGGATCAGGACTCAAGGGTCTTTTTATACAGTGTTCTAGCATCAGTCCTAGGTAAACAATAGGCATTCGATGTAAGCTTCTGTTTTCTAAACAGCACCAGTAATTAGATACAAAAATTAATATTGGGCAATTTATCCATTAGGCAGGCTATCACAAACTTCAAAGAGACATATAGTCAATGACACTATTTCACCCAAGGTTAATCTAAATGTTAATTTTTCCTTTTGATCTCTGAAGTAGTAAATATAGTGGAACTAAACAGGAACTGTCTGTTTACATGGGTAGCATCTAAGATACACAGAATTAGTATTACTTCTAACGTCTTACAATCTAGGTTATCATTTCAAAGTTCTAGCCTACCTAGCCATAGAATGGCCCTAATTATTGTTTCTAACATGTCTTTAAAGGTCACGGCATCTAAACTTTAAGTGTGATTGTAACTTTTCCATTTGGGGCTTGTTTCATAAAACAAATATGTGGGTAAGTGCTACAGATATTGTTTATGTATGAGCTGGATTTTGTACTGTTTAAAACTAAAAGGAAAATTTCAACACTTTACTGGACACATCAAGAGAGAAAATAATTGAAGGTCAGTGTCAAATATGGGCCTGGGAAAATGTTCCTTTTTATCTATAAATGTAGTGAGTGTCAACAGCTGGACTGGATGCAGATCTTTATAGTCAGATTTTCCCAGTTTAATGTACATTGCTAGCAGTGCTTACCATTTTAATGGCCAGCACTGAAGAAATTAAGATCCATCATTTTGGCTATGTTTCTAGAGCAGCAAAAATCGGATTGCACAACAGGAAATGTCCACATACACTCACACCCATTACACAAATCTTCTCTTCCTCCAAAAGTTATTTTTCAAATTCAAGAGGAAGGAAGCCAGTACTTTATGACCTCCTATGCTGACAGTTATTTACTCTACCTTACAGAAGTGAAATCCATAAACTTCATGCATGTAGTGTTCTGTATTGTACCTGTTGGAAATTATGAATCCTCCATAGCTGCAGTTGAGCCTATGGTTTGTAGGGGTTTAGGAAGTTCACATTTTTTGTCAAGTTTCATACAGACACAGCAGTTGAAATCCTTTGCAGGAATGCAGTTTGCAGTCTACAAGCAATTAATCAAAAAGCAGAGCTGTAAAAGTCTCACTAGGAAAGGTTATTGAGATTTTGCTTTAGCTTGTGGTTATTTCTTAACATAGTCTGAAGTCATTGGTCATAAGGACACTGAAACATTTAACTGATATAGAAGTCAGGCAGAAAATAGTTTGAATCATTTTACATAGACTCACTTATATTTCCTGTTATTCATTTTGTGTGTGAGTGGGATTATTCTCACATCACGGTTCACTATCTATCACAGGATCTATATCAAAACATATCTTGCTGAATATTATACGATCCAAATTCTTCTGCACTGTAGTAGATTAATTTATTCTAGTTGTGGGTTACCCGCAAATGCTAAATAAAGTCTTTTCTTCCTGCAGACGTAGTAAAATAACTTGAAAGTAAGTTGATTTACAAATGGCTTAAAAACAAAAACATCCTCAAGTATGTCACTTATGTGGACTCCACAAAGGGATAAATTCCTGCCTTCATTTGCAGTCATGTAACCCTTTTGAAGCTAGTGAGTTATAATGGTGTAAATGAGAGCATAACTTAATAAAAAAGCTATTTAAATATTGCAGTTATACATTTGACTTCAGCTCCTAAGGAAATTCTTATTGACAGCTATCATAGAATCTAGAATTAAGTATTGTTCTAGCACATATGGGATGTGATCCTCTTTCACCATTTTTCAGAAAGCAGGTAATTGTGTGTACATTAGGCCATATCTTTTATGCTGGTGTGATTCCATTAAAGAGAGTGAGCCTAGGTCTGATGTAAATCCAGAGTAACTCCACTGAAGTCAGTAGGGTTATTGTGGATTTACTCTGAGTTAAATGAGAGTGGAATCTGGCCACTGGGGTTACCCCTTTCTGTCTGTAGAATTGACTTCCAGGCCCAATTCTTCAGCCCCTTTCATGGCGCAAAGAAGATGGAAAGCTGCCCTAATTGGGCAGCCAAGGATTCTCCTTGTTGGTTGACATAACTTAGTCACCACCAGTGTGCAGTGTGTATGGGCAGTAGGAGGGAGGATATTGGGGGCAAAGTCAGAGCACCTAGTTTTCTGGTGATCCTGGGCCCTTGGTGTGGCCCACAAGAGCCCATGAATGTTGGCATAAGTTAGAGCAGGTTTAAATTCAGAGTTAGAGCAGCCCCTGGTCTGAATTGGCCCCCAGCTCTCTCCAGGGTTGGCAAGGGGAGGAGGAGGCAGAAGGACACATAAAAAGGGGCTATAAGCCTCTTTTGCTATTCCCTATTGGGTCCTCTGCTAAGCACAGCTTCCCTGGAGCCAGAGAGCCATCTTATATTCTGGAAAGCGTAACCCACCACAAGGCAAATTTAAAAATACTATGATACTTAACTCAGAATTGTCTAGCTTTTTTTGGCTTTCTATCAAATCATTAGTATTATTTTAACATAGCATTTGTCTGCCATTGTGTGAAAATGAAAATGTACCACATGTTGAAACAGACTGATATTTACATTTTCTTGGGAATCTCTATAGATTTGCATTTAAATTGTTTTCCTATCTTAATTTCATATTTTAATGAATTTATCCTAGAAGTTTTAATGAATAGCTTTAACGGTGTTATCATTCAGGGGGAAAATATTTCTTAACACATTCCAAAGAAAACATTACCTGAAATACAGTACATGTCTCACAGTACATTAATCTCTAATGCTTTCATAGTAGATTTATTCATATTGAATTTCAATTTGCATAATGCTTTGAGAATGGAAAATCTTTATTATGTGAGAGGACTCCATCCCACTGAATGACCCTGTAGCAGTTGTAGTTTTCTAATATGAGGAGGCAGCAAAAATGACTCTTGTCTACATCCTTGCCCCCACCAAAAGAATCAGATCCACATTATGTGAGTTAATGGTGCCACTGACTGGGAGCACTTGCCTCCAGCTAGGTTCCTGATTGGGCTATAAAACAGCCAGTGGCTCAGTGTTGTCATTTGATCATGCCTCTTTCACAAGTTCTATATTAGTTGGCATGAAAATAGTCCCCTGTTAAAAATCTTAGAATAGAATGTCAGCTGTATGGAGTAGTTCTCGGCTTGTTTTGAACTTGCCATGAGACTTGACTTTTGCTGAGCAGTTTGTATCTGCTTTTGCACTGACTGTAATCTGTGTGCAATGCGGGTTCTCCATACCGTCTCTTCGGACTTGTTTGCTCCTTGCTCTACCGTGTAACAGGGTCACCACTCACCCCTGCGGCGCCTCCCGCTAGTCGTCTGGGGAATCAGCTCCTTCAGCGTCCAGAGCGCCCTCCGCAGGTTGATGCCACTCTGACTCCAGCTAGCGTCTGAGGCCTATGCCTTACTTTATGTGAACCTTTTCTAAGGTGCTTACTATTCCTATCAATACAGTATGTAAAGATTTGGGAAGAGTAAATTAAAGGCATGCTGTTTATTTCATAAGCAGAAACACTGGTAATTTTTAAAAATCCCTTTTTCAAAACACAAAAGTGTCTCAACACTAAGAATAAATTAATTCTACAAAACAAATCTTGAAAACTTGGTCAAAAGTTTGATCAAATGTGCCTTAAATTACAAAGTGAAAATGATATAGTTGCTGCTCTGACACATGTTTTAATGAATTCAAACAATATGTAAGAGGAAACATTTGGGCGGATAATTTGTATACAAAGTGATATCCTGATGTCATTTGAAGTGGTAGGATATTTGTTTCTGACTTTCACAGTTTATAACAAAGCCTTAACTATAGAATTACATTGTACAGCAGCAAATGCAGACATACATACAAGTTGCGGGTAAGCGCTGTACCTGTGGAACTTAGGGTTGTCAGGCATCTGGTGTTGACTGGAACGTCCAGTCAAAAAGGGACTCTGGTGGCGGCTGCTAAATGTCCAGTTGGTTGCACAGCGGGGCTTAGGCAGGCTCCCTGCCTGCCCTGGCTCAGTGATGTTCCCTGATGTGGCCGGCGTGTCCGGCTCCCCCAGTGCAGAGGTGGATATGGGAGGACCAGCTCTGTAGCTCCCATTGTCCAGAAACCACAGCCAAAGGAAGCTGCAGGTCAGAGTCTGGGGGCAGTGCTCAAAGCCCCCTGGCCCCTCCACTTAGGAAAGCCAGAGGGACATGCTGGCTGCTTCTGGGAGTTGCCTGAGGTAAGTGTGCTCAGAGCCTGCAGCCCACACTTCCTCCCGCACCCCAGCCCTCTGCCCCAGTCCTGAGCCTCCTCCCACACCAGGACTCCACACCAGAGCCCACACCGCCCAACCCCCAGCCCTGAGCCCTTTCCTGTATCCCCAACCCCTCAGCCCCAGCCCGGAGCCCCTTTCCTGCACCCCAAACCCATCATCCCTGACCCCACACCAGAGTTGGCACCCCCAGCTGGAGCCCTCGTCCCCTCACATGCCCCAATCCCCCACCCCATCCCGGAGCCCCCTCCAGTACCCCAAACCCATCATTTCTTGCCCCATCCCAGAGCTCACACCAGCCGCCAGAGCCCTCACCCCCTCCTGCACCTCAGCCGCTGCCCCAGCCTGGTGAAAGTGAGTGGGGGGGAGGAGAGCAAGTGATGGAGGTAGAGGGGATGGAGTGAGTGGGGGTGAGACCTTGGAGAAGGGATGGAGCAAGGGCAGGCCTTCAGGGAAGGGGCAGAGGTGATATTTGGTTTTGTGCAATTAGAACATTGGCAAACCTAGTCTAACTCACTGAAATCCATAAGAGTGCTGCATGGAGTATTACCGGATCAGCTTGTTGTATGTTCACCGTTCTGGTAGCTGCACACACCCTACACCTTATTATCTAGTAGTTTAAAGAAGCTGAAATTTAAGATAAAACAAAACTTGCTACCAAGTGCACTCCATCTTTTAGCCTTTATCAACACTAATGTTGAATATTTTTACAGCCTCTTTGGTGCAAATGTCTTTGTTTAACTAACACTATTTTATTACATTCAAAAATGTACTTGTGAAGAAGAAAGTGTGTTGTGTTGCCGTAGTAGCTCAAATAATTCCATTATTTAGCACTTTTCAGTGGCTAATTTTCTCTTTACATTTAATACAATTCTGCCTCCTAGTTACAAGTATTTCAAGAACATAAACACCAGAGGAGAGGAGCTGTATGCAATGGTCGTATGAGGGCATATAGCTAGAAGTAATGGGATGAAGATGGGCAAAGAAAACATTTCCTAACAGCACACTGATGTGTGGAAGAGTCTGAAGGGAACTAGGCCCATTGTCTGAGTCATTTAAAATTATACTAGACAAAATGCTAGGGAATTACACCATATTGCAGTGAACAATCTAAACTTATTTCCCTCTCTCAAAGGCTGTTGCAGAAAGATTTAGCTTGGTTGGTATATTTAGGGTCCAACCTTTGTTTGCTTTGTGATTTTTAACTTATGGGGTAGATGCCCAGAGAACTGGATGGACCCTTATAGAATTTTAGAAAATTTAAGAAATATATATACTTTATATTGTGTATGGTAGTATTAGCATCTTAGTGATATTTTTCTCAATATTTCTCTTGTAATTGTAATGGTAGCACAATTATATACAATTACTAGCGAAAATACCTGGCGTTGCTCGGGTCCGTCAGAGGTGGGGAGGGGGCAGAGAGCTGAGCGAGTTTGGGGTCCGTTGGAGGGGGGAGGGGGCAGAGAGCCAACCTGACACCCCCACCTCACCCCCCCGACCAAACCCGACACCCCCACCTCACCCCTTGACCAACCCCGACTCACATTTTCACCCCCCCACCCAAACCCAACACCCCCACATCACCCCCTACCAACCCCAACACCCCCTGACCAACACCCACACCCCCCATTGACCAAACCTGACACACCCACCTCACTTTCCCCCCCAACCAAACCCAACACCCCTACCTTAACCCCCACCCAACCCAACACCCCCTGACCAATCCCAACACCCACACCTCACCCCTCACCCACCCTGACACCTTCCCACCCCCCCAGACCAAACCCAACACCCCGGGCTCACTTACCCCCCCGACCAAACCCAGGTTTGCTTGGGGGGATGAGGTAGGGGTGTCAGGTTCGGTCGGGGGTAAGTGAGCCAGGGGGTGTGGGGTTTGGTCTGGGGGGGGGGGAAGGTGTCTGGGTGGGTGAGGGGTGAGGTGTGGGTGTTGGGGTTGGTCAGGGGGTGTTGCGGTTGGTGGGGGGGTGAGGTGGCGGTGTCGGGTTTGGTCGGGGGGTAAGTGAGCCGGGGGGGTGTCGGGTTTGGTCTGGGCACCCACCCCGACACATTCCCCCCCAGACCAAACCCAACACCCACCCCTCACCCACCCCGACACCTTCCCACCCCCCCTGACCAACCCCGACACCCCCCGGCTCACTTACCCCCCGATCAAACCCGACACCCCCACCTGACCCCCCCAAACAAACCCAACACCCCCACCTCACCCCCCGACTGAACCCGACACCCCCACCTCACTTACCGTCCCACCAAACCCAACTCGGATCCGTCGCAGGCGGGGAGGGGGCCCAGAGCCGAGGGATTCCGGGGACCTTCGCAGGTGGGGGGGGCACAGGGCTGATGGATTCCGGGGTTCCGTTGGGGAGGGGGGAGGGGCAGAGAACTGAGGGATCTCCGGGGTTCCGTTGGAGGAGGGAGGGGCAGTGAGCTGAGCGAGTGCGGTGTCTGTTGGAGGGGGTATTATGACATCATCACCACCTAACCGCCCAGCTGATGTTATTGGCCCTGAAAGACTTTCACCCCTGGGGGGTGTCAGAGGTGAGATCCGAAAATTTTTCGACCCTTAAGACCATCCTGACCCCAAGACCCCTAACTGTACCAAATTTCAAGTCTCTGGCTCAAATGGTGCGGGAGGAGTTCGCTGTCATACATACATACATACATACATACATACACCACTTGACTTTTATATATATAGATATAGATATATAGTAAGACTTGGGAATCAATTCAGGGACTTCATAGACACGGTTGGTTTTTGTATCAGAATTACTGTTATAAAGAGAACTTATTTCTTTATTGATGAATCCAGCAGCAGTTTCTTCAAGATGTTCAAAGATACCTACCTTTAGGTGAACTTTGGGAAAACATATAGAAGATGTGAAGTATAGTCTTGTAAAGCAATATTGAAGTTCAGATGTCATGTGAGAGTGGAAAAAATGTCATATGAAGCAACTGTAAAGTCTGCAGCAAGAAGCTAGTTTACTGATGAAGTCAAACAGCTGAGAGCAGCTGTGCGATATTACACTAGGTTTTAAGGTTTAAATACTTTTATTGATACTGTAGAAATATTTTTGCTAACCATTACAAATTAGGAAATGTTATAAATCTTCAGTTTATACTCATTTTTAAATGACAGAAATCCACACTTTAAAACATTTGGATGTTATAGAAAACATGTGGATGGTACAAACAGTGTCTCTTCCAACTGCTAACAACCTGTTGGAGACATACTAGCCAATATGCAAGTCAACTTTGGGAGATCTCAGTGCTCCTCTAGTTCATACTTGGCTGTAGTGGCCCCGAGGGCTTATTTGTGTATCTGAGAATAGCTGGAATGCAACAGTATTATGGCCATGCCCTCTCCTCTGACCATGGTCTCTGTAACAGAAGCTCCGGGGGAGGTTTTGCGGAATAACTTCGACAGTGCTGTGTCAGCCTGGGAACTACCTTATGCTGAAGTGATTCCAGTTCTGTCAGCTTTATGGCCCCTGTGTAGTGCTGGAGCCATGTGAAGGGAATGGAATGGAGAATCAGGCCCATAATTTTATTTTATTTTGTGAATTATGTTCATGACCATCAGTCCCTAAAACATGATGGAACTACATGCTTGGTCTCCATTCTGAAAAGAAAATGTAAGTGAACAAAAAAATTATTGAAAACTGTTACTGTCATTTACATAGTCCATACTGAGGGGATGCTTCTTTTATCCATAGAAAACCTATGCCCATATTTCCAGCTTGATTTCCTGGGGGATTAATCAGTAAGGCACTGTACTTTAAAAGAAACTTTTGCTGCATTCTGACAGCCAGGAGGAAGTGTCTGCAGAGAAGAAAATTGTGCTATAGCAAACACATTCCAACCATTCCTTCACCCACCATTCTCCTGTTTCATGAAGTGAACTAAAAGAGGCAAAGGAATAAAATATGTTTAGCAGAGACAGTGCCAACAGAGTTTACATCATGACACATTTGCAATGCAATAGAAACAGTGGCAAAATGTTGTGCTGTTCTATCAAGGGAAGGGGGTGGGATTTCTTCATTTTGCAAATTAGCCTTTGGGTTAGTCCTCCATGTCCACAAGGACCACAGATATTGACTCCACAGCAAATGGAAGAAATGATCTTCTTGCCCCCCATGCTGCACAGCTCCCTTTTCTGATCCCTTCTCATTCTCCCCTGCTGAGGCAAAACAGTCCAAAGGCAGTTTGGTTCCAAGACTAGAGATGCTAGAACATTACTTGGGGGTGAGGCAACTTCCTCCATCACTAAGGAGTCCTTGGACTGCTTTTTGGAGGATGGGGGGACTTTAGAATTCTTCTCCAGTTGATAACATGCTTTATCTTTACAAGCCTAACGGGTTTTCTTTACCTTGTGAATTCAAAGGCAGTCACTGTAAGAGGCATATGGACATATGCTTTATTTTTGACAACTCTGAGGTACTATATTAAGGAGAACATTTTTTTTCTGGTTAGAAAATTGCCCCTTGAGAGCATTCAGTTCTGGATAGCAGAAGATGGCCACTTTTCAGATTCTTTGTTCTTTTAGAGAAAACCATCTATGCTGCGGTATTTAGTCCTCTGAGGATGTAACTCTGCACAGTGAATCGGAACAGTATCACTGCATACCTTTGAAAAAAATGCAAAAAATTGTCTTTAATTCTACAATTTCCCCACATAGGCCAGCATGTTTGATCACCATATGCAACAGTGAAACTACTCTCCCTTTAAAGGACATGGGCCTAGTTTCTTCTGTGATTTATACTTGTATTATGCAAATGTAACTTTGCTAGAGTTCAATGTAGTTAACCCTGGTTTACTTCAATGTAAGCCAGAAGAGACTCAAACTCATTATAAGGCACATAAAAAGGGTTGCTTTTCTATCCAGATATAGTAGTTTTACTCAAGTTCTTCTTTTTCAATGCTGAGCAGAGTCCTCTTCAGTAAGACTATTTTATAGTCACTGAAGCTCTGTTCAGGGATCCAGAATTCAATCATTTAATCACTATGTCTCTCATTCTGGATTTTCTTGAAGGACTCTCACTGAAAGGTAGGAAACAGTGGTGATTTTAAACTGTTTTCTATCATTTACCTTCTTTTTTCTCCTAGAATTTTAAGGGGCATTATTTCATTCTGCTTGGCACTGGTACTACATGCATGTCATACAAATTTCTCTTGAGCCTCATTATTGGTATGGTAACTTGGACCTTAATTTCTCTTCCAAAGTCTGTTATTTGTGATCAATTTGATTATGAGTATTTTTTCTTTTCTCCTGGCCTTTTATAATGCTGTTGAAAGACTTAAAGCCCCCTCCATTCCATCTCTGCTGTAGAATACATTCTCTCTTGTCTTCAGGAACTGATTTGTCTGATTTATTTTCCCTCAGGACACCCTCCATAGTTTCCTAAAGCAAGGTAATATTTTCTTTGATGTACTGTACAGTGTAGGATAGAATTACACAACATAAATTTATTGCTTTGTTGCTGGAGGGAATTTAGTAACCAATTATTCCCAAAAATACAGTATGCATATTTGTTAGTGCAATCTCAGTTAGTGCAATCCTAGTATCATTCCAATTCAGGGATAATAAGCTAAATAATAGGTGCAGTTACTTTTGAGAAATTAGCCCAGAACTTATATGCAACTTGTGATTTATGCTCTATTCCTATGAAGTAGACATTTACATAATACATTCATAATACTTCTATAATATCTACAATACAAGGTACGTTTCCTAAGTACACGAAGGAAGGGGATGTGAAGGCAGCCTAGTCTAGGGTCCATGCATAAGGACGTGAAATCAGACTTGCTGTGTGAACTTGGGCAAGCTATTTAACTTCTCTGTGCCTTAGTTTACTTGTTTGTAAAATGGAAATAACACTGATCTACCTCACAGTGAGTTTTGAAACTTACAAGGATACTGCTAATAGTTAAATGTAATTTTTGGAGTTGTAATTTGACATTTCGAGGGTTTTTTTTTAATTCTTTTTCTCTCTCATGTTGCTGAGTGAAAGAGACACACAAGTAGGGGGAACTGGCTAAATAAGGGATAGAGTCTAGTGATACAGTGCTGTATTAGTAACTTTTTTCAGGCCTAACATACATACCTAATGCACTGGTCTCATAATGTGTATCAAATGGGGTCATGTAAGATATCATATACAAACTGGTAACATGCTGGTCCCAAAAATCATGGTGTGGTGAATGTTCAGGGTGTGTATAAAAATTTATAAATATGTATTATAATATTAATATGTGTGCCTGGTAGGACATAAGGCACCCACCCTAGACAAAGGGTCTGCTTCCGCCTGCTTGAATGTATCTCTGATGTAAGCTAGGCAAGGCATAACCAAAGATAAAGGAAAGCACATAAACATGCAAGGTAAACAATGCCATTAGGTGAGCAAGTGGGGAAGGATGAATACTTAATCTCAACAGGGGATGAAGACTGCACCCCCAAGGAGTCTTCCTGCCTCTTAAACTAGGCTCAATGAATTTTGCAAGAGCAGCATGGTATCTACACCCCAGCAGGAGAGAGAAGCTTGGTCTGAGCTTACTTTTCAAATAGTATATTTCAGAGGTTTACGGGGCCATAAAGGCAAGGGATCTGAACCTCAGGTGATAAGCAATTGGATCAATGGACTGTATAAAATATAACTGTAATTATAAAAGTGTATTAAGTAAGGCTTTTTAAAAAAAGTCTGTGATATGCACTGCGCCGCTTCCCGCAGCCCCCATTGAACCGGGATGGCAAACCACAGCCAGTGGGAGCCTTGATTGGCGAGCCGCCAGGTAAACAAAGCGGTGGGGCCCGCTAAGGGTGCTTAACCTGCGGTCCTGCGTGCCAATGTTGCCGATCCCTGGCCTATATGATATTCTGGTCCTCCTCTGTATTGGCAATACCTCCAAACTTTGTGTCATCTGTAAATTTTATTAGTACATTTCCACTTTTTGTGCCAAGGTCATTAATAAGAATGTTAAATAAGAATGGTCCCAAAACTGAACCCTGGGGAACTCCTCTAGTAGCCTTCCTCCAGCCTGACAGTTCACCTTGCAGTATGACCCATTGTAGTTTCCCCTTTAACCAGTTCTTTATCCACCCTTCAATTCACATATTAATGCCCATCTTCTCCAATGTAACTAATAATTTCCCATGTGGAACTGTATAAACTGTATAAAATGCCTTACTGAAAACCCTGAAAGGTTGCCTAGTAGCATCAGATTCCAAAGGTGGTGAACAACTCATATCAGCTTCACTGGAAACACCCTTAAAACTGGTGCTTCAGTATGAATTTAGGAGTATAATTTGATATATCCACTACAGAAAATTTTGGTCTTGTTGAAATTCCTTCTGAAATTTTCCTCAGTTTTGCTTGACCTGTTTTTGGCTGTGGAAAAATGCAAATTGCACTTAAAAACAACCCAGTGAAATCAATTTCCTGAACAATTGGGCTTGTTTCATGGAAATGTCACCACTCATGGATTTACAATGAAATGTGCAAATTCTTTAATGCTCAAGTATTTTAAATTTCATTCTGAATATTTCACACATCTCTAGACAGTCCCACAGGCCACTAGAGGAATACTAAGTGTGTTTGTGTCATTAATACTTTCTTGTGTTTATGAGCAGATTATAGTTGTGTGTAACACTCTCTGGATAGGATGAATTGCCATTCTAGTGTTTGATTGGGAGTTTCTGCCAAGCTATATTGTCTGGGGGAATGAGAAATGATGAGGTGGTGTCACTTTGTATCAACTAGGCTGTATGTGTGAAAATGTTTGTCAGAGTTGGATGCACTTTTGGTTCACTTGGGATGGGGAAAACAATTTGGCAATGGCTAAATTCATTAACGTAATCTGAATCAAGAAAAACATATGCACATGTAAGGAGTCTTTCATAAGTCTGTTAGTTTGGTCTGTAACTGGCTGAGTAGTGTCTAAAAATATTTGTTCGCTGTACCATGCAATGACTTTTTTCTTTAAACACTTGGGTTTTAGATGAACTTGAAGGGTTTTAAGAGTATGTACGTTAGATGGTAAAGAAAGCTAGCAAGATATCAACATTTCAATGTATTGCTGAATGTCTTTTTTTGGGGCCTGAAGCAGGGTATTATAGCAAGCATGAATCATAAAGGCTGTATGTTGGATCAGAAGGGAAATCCGTGGAGAAATTGCTAACTTTATGAGTTTCAGAGGTGGTTTTGTGGTCAGCACTGACGCAATGGATACTGAGTGTTCAGCATTATATTAGCCAGATGGTGTACTTGTACGAGACATACTGTAAGTAGTTGTAACCTTAAGCCATGAAAAGGTGCAGAAAGTAGTAGAAGTTCTTGTTTAATAGGTCAGTGGTAGGGAGATGTGACCAAGTAAGGAATTCTGCCTGTGGAGCTCAGACCTCACCAGAAAGAATGGTGGAAAGGGGGTTAACCCTGTTTGGACAACTCAGGAAAAATCCTACTGTGCAGCTGGATTGATCTCATTCTTAGCTATACATGCCTGAGAGCACTGAGTAATCTTCTATATGAACTAGGATTTTATCCCCAGTGGGCTATTATTTCTCCAGTCAAAACAGATGTGCTCACTAGTTAAGCCACTGATAATTTTATTTAACTCCATGCCTTGGTCTTTAGCTATAGGATCCCAATAGAGTTAACAATATATTGGTCACTATATAAATATGTTGATTGTGGGCCAGATTCCCAAACAAACAGTTGTGTGTTCACATTGGGATACTAAAGTGCACACTAACATGCTTACTCAGAGAAAACTAATTTCAAAGATCTTGTGTAAACATTTGAAAATACTTTTTAAAAAGCATGTATGCACTTTCTCCCAGGCCTTAGATCAGGGGTTCTCAGACTGGGGGTTGGGACCCCTCAGGGTATCACGAAGTTATTACATAGGGGGTTGCGAGCTGTCAGCCTCCACCTCAAACCCCACTTTGTCTCCAGCATTTACAATGGTGTTAAATATATTTTAAAAGTGTTTTTAATTTATAAGGAGGGGGGTTGCACTCAGGCTTGTTACGTGAAAGGGGTCACCAGTACAGAAGTTTGAGAACCACTGCGCAGGATAATAAAAGGAGGTGTCCACATATTGCTACACACGGTTATCCAGTTGGGATGATGGCAGTCTAGCTTAATGGTTAGAGCAGGCATCAGAAACCAAGGACTAGGGTCAGAGCTAGTATCAGTGGCCAGAGCTAAGGGTCAGGCCAGAGGGCAGGAACTGGATACCAGAACCAAGGATCAAACCACAGTCATTTGTCAGAAGCCAAAGCCACAGGCCAAACCAGAGGCCAGGAACTGGAGCAAGCAGGATATCAGGCAAGCAGAGGTTCAAGATAAGAGGGCAAGGCAGGAGCACAGCAATGCTAGAGAAAACACACTAGTAGGCACAAGCATTAGGCAGCCAGCAAGCTGCTTGTTTAAGAGCCAGCCTGCTGGCTTCTCCAGACAGTCAAGAAGTATGCTGCAGGCCAGCTGTACCTTTTGTCAGGAGATTAGCTCTGTAGCAGACCCTGACTCCTAATACTCATGTTATGCTGGATGCCTGCAGATCTTATGTTACATTTGGTTGTATGAACACAGGAATTAGCTCCACTTGATTGCTAGGTGCATTCATTGTACTAGATGCTTGCAAGGTTTGTGCTGTGATATTGTCTGCACACCCAGTTTTATAGCTCAAACTCTGCAGACACCTAGTACAATGCAGGCTTTTATCAGCTTGCAGGCACCTAAAATCCCCCTGGCTATAATTCATTTGTGCGGCACTGAGGGGCACACATAGGCAAGTTCATGCCTTATAGTAGGCCTAATGAGTACTTTCAACATGTGAGTGCCCATCATTTTAGGTTCACGGGGCCTGATGGCAATTCCATTATTATTTTTATTACACTAATGTCAGATGCTTCACACAGGTTCTGGGTTCTATTTTGCTAGGTTCTGTACAAATACAGAGGAAAAGGTGGTTTGTGGTCCAGTGTGTTAGCATATAATGCCTTGTCATCAAAAGCTGACTATGTAATACTATCCAGGATGTATAGGAGGCAGTCAAGCTGCAGCAGTCTGGCCACACTGGCAGAGTGACAGGATGGCATCTTCTACTGCTGTTGGACCTATAGTGGTAAGGAGAGAGCAGTATGTATGGTAAGGGAGATCCCAAGAAGCAGCCACATTTCAGTGATGAATACATTGAGAAATAAATGGCCTTGATGATGTCTCACCCTAGCAAAGCTAATATACTAATTACTTCTCCTGAGCAGTGCAACTAGGAGTTAATCTCTGTATGTCGATGTGTCTGACTGCAACAGTCTTCAGTGTTCCCCTGAACATGGGGGGCTGGACCCCCATGTCTGGACTGACCTTGACCACTATAGGCAGAACATACTTCAGCTGGTGGTGGATCATGGGTGAATATCCAGGCTGAATACCAGCATCTTTAATATGTTCGTGTAACTGAAGCATGGTCTGTTAACCTTGTTCCTAGGGTACAAGCATTTCCTTTTCCTCATCTGAATCAGTACAAACAGATATAGCATTTTGACTTGTAGCAATGACTACTCACTTTCTGCTCCTTCTTTTCTGATTTTTCATCTTCTCTGCTTCCTATTCTCCCCAGCTCTTCTGTCCACTCCCCACCCCCGTCTCCTCTCCTCTCCTTCTCCACCAAATTCAAATAGCATATGCTTCTCATCTCAGATGCTGCCACCTATGTATGTCAGTGGCTGACCAGGCAGTCTGTAGGAGGCTCACACTAACAAACTAATAAATCACATACTGTGGGCTACATCAGGTGCATGTGCCTGTCTTTTAGGCCATCCTTGGAACATATCCCATACACTCGTGCCCAACTTTCTCACGCTTGTGCTTTGGGTATGTCTAAACTTCCCATCTTAAAACTGTGCGTGCATACCTTCGTTTATGCACCCATTTTCCCATGTGCAGCTGGATTTGCACATGTTGTAAGATAAATGAGCTTCCAGGGTAATGTTGAGGTCGTTTTTAATGGAATTTGGAAGGGAGAGACTTACTCCTTTGCTGCCGGTACACTCTGCTAAACTGGGCTGAAGAGAATTTTAGCCAGATTTACAGACCCACAAATTAAACAGCATGAAATACTGTAAATTGGAGATGGGAGAGAAAAACAGGAAGGAAATTTGAGAACTTGGAGGCTAATCTTTTGGTTACGGTGGCATTAATGCAAGAACAGAAGAGGGAAGTTTGGCCATAAAAATGGTTTTTTTGAGGTGGGAGGAGGCTGTCAGTATGTTACATTCTTTCTTTGTGGGAATCCCCAGTGACTTGACTTTGTGGGCTGAAAATAGTAGTTTATATTCTTGGTGGTGGAAAGCTCGTATTTGTCCTTAAGGTGGATTATACCATTACAAGCGTAAAGCCATGTGAAATGAGATGATGGACCTCAGTGTAAAATCATGAACTTCTGCTAAAGAAGTATAATGATTTATGCTTATTTCCAACTTTCAAAGGGCTCAGTCCAGCTCCCATTAAACTACATAGAAAGATCCCCATTTATTTCAAAGTGATTTGGATCAGAGTCACTGTAAGTCATGTAGTTGCTTTCCCAGCTGAACTAAAAGGAATGGCTTGCTAGCACCTAAAGAACTATTGAATACAGCAGTCTGTTTCTGAAATGTCTCTCTCTCTCAAACAATGTGTTTAAGTTTATCTAACATGCAGATGCACCACAAGCTACAGGGCCACTTGTTGTTTTGTCTTTAATTAAAGAAATTACACGTGTGCTATTGTTTCAGTGTAACATTTTCCATTAAGACTTCACTTAACAATGTTTTTTTTTTATCCTGGCAGGAAAATCACACTAAAAACATCTCACATATTGAGGCTATTGTTATCTCTAACAACAGATGTCCTCTAAAACAGTTCAAATAAAATTAAATCTGCTCTACAAAGAGGGTTTCAGGAGCCTTCAGAATAAGTTCAATGAAATCACAAGACCCCTACTCTTTAATGAACAGAATTAATATACATAGGGCTTGTTCATGGAGTAACATGGTCATATGTTTCCTATCTTTCTTTGCCCAAAATATTACTTTTACTGTTGTTCACACTGACTGCTCTGCTCTAAAAAGCTTTTTATACTCATTCCAAATATCTCAGAAGTGAAAACTGACAGTAACATTCTTACAAGCCTAAACCAGAACCCCCTTGAGAAACAAAATTTCACTTAACAGCAGCCTATAAAACACCATATGATGGCATCAACCATCCGTCATCTAGATGGGATCCTGTTTCAGAAACAGTTTAATCTCTTAGAAATGAGATCCATTCCATCTCTACCCTTAATCTTCCACCTAATGGATAGCTGTGACCTCCTATATGGCATAGCAAAGAATTAAAATTCATAGCAATCATTTTTGCTATGCATGCCAACAGTATATGCACAGGTATGAGATTATTTATTAATAGATATAAGAAAATCTTTTAAATATTTCAAACAAAAATTAACATTTTAAAAATGCATGAAAAGTGATTACAGTGTTTAATCTTACCATAGCCATTTAGTTACAAGTGTAAAAACGTCTTTTTCTCTTGACTCTCTGAAGGTACTATATTTCTAAAAGGCAGCTCATTTTAATAAGATGGAAATAAAATACTGGGCCAAATCCTGCAGCCCTTTCTTAGTTTTTATTTCAAGGGAATTTTGCTTGAGTTATTTCCAAGTACATGGGCATTTGCATTGATAAAGCACTGTATCGTGCGTCTAGAATCTTTTTGGGTCTTCAAGTATACAGGGCCTGTGAAATCAATGCTTCAATAACTTCTTACTTGGCGGGAAATCTAGAAATGTAAAGGACAATTTCATTTAATAGTTAAATAGTAAGAGTCTAGCCCTTTCCTTGAAAAGATAGCGTTGAAAATGGAGACCAATCACCACCCTTGAAAGTGTGACACTGTGATTTTGGAGGAAGTATTGCCAGGCTAATTTGTTTCTGGAAAAGGTGGTAGAGTTGGATGGGGTCATTGTGTTGTCCCAAATCCACTAACTATGATACTGTAGCCTTGGCTCTGCTTTTAGAGATGTGGATCTTACAAAAGGGGTGGTGATGTATAGTCTACCTATATGTAAATCTCTCTTATGCTAGATCACAGTGGTGTCCAGGTTGGGTGTATCACAGAGCAAGACTGTGTTCCATGAGTCTGTTTCCAAGTGCCAGTGGTTTATTTTTGATTTGCATGTCAGTAGTATTTATATGCCAATCAGTATCAGGGGTTGTGCTAGGTACTAGACAAAAACATAGGAAGACACAACCCTTGTCCCTAAGAGATTACACTCCAATCTAACACAAGTTGCAGTGAGTGAGTGTAACAAACAATAAGAGGGAATTGAAATAGAGGATGAAGGCAATGCTAATCTGATTGCAGTTATGTAGGCTAGGTAACATGCACAACCTGATTGCTCTAAATAGTTTAAAGGGCTGTGCTGCTCTTGCCTCTGACCTATCAGTTATTGACTGATTTCTTGTAGGCATCACATCATCACTGAGTCTGGAGAAGGGATTTGAAGGAGGTGTAGATTGAGTCCTGAAGGCCTATATGTTTGTTGTGACATCTTAAGAGCATTTTTGTTTTGTTTCTTTCAATTTGGCAATTCAGAAATAAAGCCATCTACAAAGTGAAAAAGAACAGAAAATTTACATCAGAGAGTATTATTCACTTCAGTGAGGCACTGCTGGCAGACTCTGCTCAGGAGGCTTAGCAGAGACTCAGTAATAACCTACCACATTTGGAGATCTCCTCATGTCAGGTGTGTGCCAGGTGGGAACAACTTTTCTCATGACTACCTACACATAACCAGTCTGCAGGCAGTACATTTCAGTCTTTTAAATTCATTTAAACAACATGGGCAATCTCATGACTTTAATTGGAGCAGTATGGGCAGAGGTGCTTGCAATGGAAGTTACAGTTGTGCTGTAGTACCAAAGGTGCTTGAGACTTGCAGTGTAGTGAAGGGGACAGAGTTATATCTTGTTACTAGTCTTGTGTTACAGCAGACAGGATGCAGAAAGAGAGACATGCCAGAGGTTTCCAAGGGCTGAGTTACAGTGCAGAGAATGTCTCAGTGCTAGAGATCCTGGAGTGGTGCCAGCAAGATGTCCAGTTACAGGCTTACATGGCTTAAGACAAACCCTGCCATCAGACTGTGAGGTGCTCTATGTCGTGGCTCTCAAGTGGACAAGAATGTTCGCTAACTGTCTGAAGCAGAGTCACTGGCTGGCAGACCACGTCTCCTTCTAGACTTGATGCATGATCCAGCATGGGAGCTGGTCTCCCCTCTCATTCCACTTCTAGAGAGATTGCCTGCATGAGAGTGAGGACAGGCTCACTTAATTTTCGGACTCCAAACTGTCAGTGCAGCACAAGGAAGGATGTAGACCAGCAAGTAAATTCCTGTTTCACAAAGAACTCTACATACTGTGGCCTAGTCTTCAGGGCTTGGGCTAATTTTGAAAAAGTGTGACTAGTGATAAAACTCTACTTTTTAAAATTCCAACCACCTGATACAGGTTTAAAAACATGACAATATTATCTAGCCAATCCCTGACACCCCTGTACATATTGGTGGTTTGTGTAAAGTAACATGAAGGACAGTTATAACTAGTTACTATATTTCCCCCTTGTTTGAAAGTTGGACACAAGTGTAGATAAAGCCCATCCCATAATCCATAAATCATAGACTTCATGGAGTTTATGGCCAGAAGGGGACCACTGGATCATATAACCTGACCCTCTTGTATAACATAGGCCATTATATTTCAACCAGATATCCTGCTATTGAGTCCAATTACTTTAGTTGGACTCAAGCAGGTCAATCTTTAGGAGATTAAACTGTTGTGTGCCACAAAAATTAGAATAGAAGAGATTGAAGTGGACTGGTGCTCAAGAACCCTCAATGGCACAAAACTGATTAGGTGAGATATGACCAGATGATCCTAACATGCACTCCACGCTGCAGAGGAAGGTGAAAAAAAACGTGGTCCCTACCAGTCTGACCTGGGGAAAATTCCTTCGTGACCCCAAATCTGGCAATCAGTTTGACCCTGAGCATGTGAACAGGAACCAGCCAAGCATCTAAGAAAGAGGATTGTCCATACCACCTCAGATTACTGGTCCATGCCATCTGGTGTCCATTCTCCAGCTGTGGCCATCTCTGATTCTTCAGAAAAAGGATGGGGAAAATCAGAATACATCTGGCCAATTTTGCACTGAAGAAAAAAAATCCTTCCTGATCCCTGAAGGAACCTGGATGAAGCCATTGAGCATGTGATTTGATTCTAGTGTGACAGATCACTCTCACCCCTTCTCAGGAACAGGCAGGAAACCCTTCTTTGCTTCAAACAGTGCTCTTTAATCACAGTGCAGGACCCCACCACCAATATATACAGCTTTATACAATCCAGTCTTCAGCTTACAGCTCTTCAGACAACTCTAAACAGTTCCAAACATACAGCTCTGAATAGCTCAAACCACCACCTCACTCTTCTATACCATCCCCACCACACTGGGCTTGCTTCCTGGCAGGCCTTTTATCCCCCTGAGGAGGCTGCCATCAGGTGCAACCCCTGCAGGCTAATTGCCCTGCAGCCCTGGTGGCTGATTAGCCTTTCTGCAAGGGAGGTTTGCAGGCTTCTGCTCCCTCTTAAAGGGTCGGCAGGGCTGGCTCAGGCACTCCTGGCCAGCACCCTGCCACACACCTCCCCCCTTAGCCTAGCCCCATTGGGCTGGCTCCGACCCCTCAATATTTCCCAATCATATTTAACAGGGCCCTTGAACCTCTAATTCTCATCTCTTTTACCACTGCTGCGTGGTCATAAGGCTTCTGGGTGTCACGCCCGACTGTGGCGGAGACCCCTACTGCCTTTTTCGGGCTAGGGCCAGCCCCCTCTGCCTCGGCTTCCGACCTGGCCGCGGCAGGAAGCCCTGCTAACAGTCCCATACATGACAGGCAGGGTATTGGCCGTCCCTGTGCCCTTAGGCGCTCACACCCCTCGCAGGGTGGCAGCAGCTTCCACCCCTGCCCATATTGTGGCTCACAAATAAGGGCAACTTCCCCAGCCTCAATTTCCTCCTGGCTCTCACAGGAGCTTGGGGCTTCATCTGTGGAGCTCACCTCCTTCCCTAGTCCCTGATGTTCAGGGCTAGCTAGGCCCTTCACTGGGTTATTGGGCTGAGACCCGCCCCTTCCCTTGGCCGAACCCCCGTACGGGTTCTCACGCCCGGCCTTGGGGCAGCCCAGGGTCTCGTATTTCCCACCGGGCCCCAGTCCCGCCCAATAATTACGGGGCACGGCAACCCCGCTGGCACCCCGACCCACTTCCAGCGGAATCGTCCGCCGATCTCTAGGGGGACCTGGGCCACCTGACAGGTCTTCCTGTCCCCGTGGACACACTGTAGGTCCATGGTAGCCCCCGGAATTAGCCACTCAGGGCGTACCAACGCTCTGCGGATGAGTGTACAGGGGGAGGCTGAGTCCACTACCCCCGGTTGGGACTTCCTCCCCACCTGCACCCGCAGAGTGGGTATCCTCTTACGCGGCTTCCGCCCCCAAACCTCGGTCCACCCACACCAATCGGTGTAGCCACAGTCTATGGCTGGGCAGTCCCTCTTAATATGCCCTGGCTTCCCACACTGCCAGCAGGTAAGCCGGGCAGTTCTCTCTGGCGCCCCTCTGGGCTCCCCATCAGTCCTTTTTCCTTTAGCTGGGGGGGGGAGGGGGAGTCCATGGGCCGACGCCCCAAATCCCGGACCCGTCGTGGTCGTTCTTCTCCCCGAGGTCCCTCTGCCTCCACGTACTCCTCGGTCAGGCGCACCGCAGACTCCACCGTCTCCGGCTGGTGCCTCCTGACCCAGGTACGGACAGTCTCGGGGAGGCTGAGCAGAAACTGCTCCATGATCAGGGAGTCCATAATCTCCTCCCCTGACCAGGCCTCCGGCCTCAGCCAGCACGTGGCCCAGTTCTTGAGCCTCTGGGCAAACGCCCGGGGCCGCACCGCCTGCGTCCAGCTGGCCGCCCGCAACTTTCGCCGGTATCTCTCGGCAGATAAGCCAAACCGGTCCAAGATGGCCACTCTTACAATTTCAAAGTCCTGGGCCTCTGCATTCCCCAGGGCCATATAGGCCGCCTGGGCTTCGCCCTCAAGGTAGGGAGCAAGCCGGAGGGCCCAGGTGGTCCGCTCCCACCCGGCTGTGGTGGCTACCCTCTCGAAAGTGCCCAGGAAGGCATCGGGGTCATCCACCGGGCTCATCTTACAGAGTCCCCAGCCCGGCGGCCGCATGCCCTCTCCTGCCCCTGGACTCACCAGCAGCTGCAGGAGTTTCGCCTGGGTACTTGCTTGCTCCTGGATGAATTCCTGCAGCCTCTTTTGCTGCTCTGCCTGAGCCAGCTGCATCTCCTGGTGGATTTGCTGCAAGGCGTGCATGGCCTTTTGGGTCTGCTTCTGTTTCTCCACGAGCCACTGCAGGGTTCCCTCCATCTCTGGGCCACCAGTTGGGTTGCTGGTGTAGCAATCCCACCTCTGACACCACGTGTGACAGATCACTCTCTCACCCCTTCTCAGGAACAGGCAGGAAACCCTTCTTTGCTTCAAACAGTGCTCTTTAATGACAGTGCAGGACCCCACCACCAATATATACAGCTTTATGCAATCTAGTCTTCAGCTTACAGCTCTTCAGACAACTCTAAACAGTTCCAAACATACAGCTCTGAATAGCTCAAACCACCACCTCACTCTATACCATCCCCACCACACTGGGCTTGCTTCCTGGCAGGCCTTTTATCCCCCTGAGGAGGCTGCCGTCAGGTGCAACCCCTGCAGGCTAATTGCCCTGCAGCCCTGGTGGCTGATTAGCCTTTCTGCAAGGGAGGTTTGCAGGCTTCTGCTCCCTCTTAAAGGGCCGGCAGGGCTGGCTCAGGCACTCCTGGCCAGCACCCTGCCACACTAGTCATTGTTTTAATGCGGAGCTGCGAATGTTATAGTGTATGGAAGGCAACAGTTTTCTTCCCTAGCCCATGAAGAAAAAGAATAACAGACAGACTCAGATTCACAGATTCCAGAGCCAGAAGGGACCACTGATGACCATCCAGCTCAGTCTCTGCCCTTGGCCACCGAACTTCTCCCAAAAGATGGATTAAAGATATTTAATCTCATTTTTAAAGACTACAAGCAATGTTGAGCCCACCACCTTCCACAGTAAGATGTTTTAATGTTTAATTACCGTGACTGCCAGGAAGATATAGAACAGAAATGTGTGTTGAATATTTCTGCCTTTTCTACATCGCTATTTACAAGTTTACTGTATGCATCCAGCAGTAGATCTATATTTGACCTAGGCCTATTTTGTTCCTAATATGTTTTTAAAATGCCTTCTTATTGTCTTTACCCCTGATGGGCACTTATATTTTATTGATTCTGTTAGCTTCCCTTATCAGTCACCTACATTTTTAAACTTGTAACTTATATTCATTGCCATTTACATCCCCCCTTTTCCATCTATATATATTGATTCTTTTATGTTTAGCACTGCTACTACATCTCTTTTTAACCAGGATTGTGTCTTGCCTTCTGTAACTATTTTCATGTCTATGGAATCATGGCTCTTGGATGTCCCTGACCACAACAATTCTGGTTAAAATTTTCCTCTTTAAATTTATGTTCTCTGTCAGCTATGACAACAATTGTTTTAAGATGTGGAAAACTGACCCTGTTAAAGTTCCAAATATACATATTTCTGGCTGGTGCCATATTCTGTTTGCACAAAGTAAATGTAACTAGATCATGATCACTGATACCAAGGCAGCTGCCAACTCTTTGTTGTCTGTTAGAATTTTCTTATCCCCTCTTCTCAGTTTGCCACTCTCTCGCTAGCACGCACTACCACTTGTGAAGATATTCCAATTAATACATCTCCAGAGTTACTCATACAGCACTATCAGAGTCCTCTTGCAAATACAAATAATTTCTTTCTGAGATGGCCTGAAGAATGCAGGATCTTGAATGCACAGAAGGAATGGGTATATAAATCTGAATAAAATACCTGACCCAAATACCTTCACCCAAATCTTGAAAACTTTGGATAACTTATTCTTTTCTAATATTCTTAATTATTGTTTGGGATTCTGCAGTTTCTTTCCCAGATAGGTCTAGAATCAGGAACATCACATAGAGTGAAGTATATCTTCAGCCTGCATGGAAGAGGGAGCAGGGCCGGCGACAGGGGGGTACTACGGGTAGAGCTGTACCGGGCCCCGCACTTTAGGGGGGCCCTGGCACAGCTCTACCCGTAGTCATCCGGCACGGCTGTCCTCCGGACGAGCGCGCGTGTCCCCGGCAGGAGCAGTGAGCCCGGCCGGCGGCAGCGGCGCAGTCCGGGGGGAGAAAGGGCGGGGAGGAGGGGGAAGCAGCAAGGGCTGCTCACGCTGCTCCCGGGCTCTCGCTCCCGCTGTGGCCAGCTGTCAGCTGGGGGGGGGGGGGGAGCACCGGCTGGCCTGGGGGGGGGCGGCTGAGCTTCCTCCCCCAGCCGCTGTCAGCAGCGGGGGGAGCGCCGGCTGGGCTGGGGGGGCCCCCAGCCGCTGTCGGCTGGGCTGGAGGGGGCCGGGCTGGGCTGGGGGGGCCCCAAACTATCAGAGTAGGGGGCCCCCAAATTTCTGTCGCCGGCCCTGAGAGGGAGCCTTTGATGAGAGTTTGTTCTTGTGAGCATTCCATCCTTTCTCCCTTCTGCTTTCATGCACATAGGCATACAGAGCAGACGTAAGGGACAGGTTCTGTGGGATGGGGAGAAGGAAAGAGGGGAGGAGGTGATGATGAACATGAGGTCTGAAATGAATGAGGAGGAAGGAGAAGGAATGAGGCAGCAAATAGAATGAAGGAATGGGTGGAGTGGAATTAAAAAGAAAGAGGGGAAACTTTATTGACAGGTATTAAGCTTCAGCTCAGCCAGTACAAATAATTTCTTTCTGAGATGGTCTGAAGAATGCAGGATCTTGAATGCACAGAATGAATGGGTATATAAATCTGAATAAAATTCCTGACCCAAACCGTCACCCAAATCTTGAAAACTTTGGATAACTTATTTTTTTCTAATATTCTTAATTATTGTTTGGGATTCTGCAGTTTTTTTTTTGTAATTTATTTTGTACACAGAAAGAGAGAAGGGAGGAGAAAGAGAGAGACAGGGGAGGGAAAGAAGGATGAGAAGTGGTTCTTTTCCCACTGGCTGGGAAAAAGAGTGGGTGATAATGGGAAGATGCTGAGGAGCCCTGGCAGCAGCAGCAGGAAAAGAACCATGCAAGTCCTCTTTCGGGACAGAAGTCAGGAAGCTGGTCTGCACAGGAAGTTGGCTCACAGTGACCCTGCTCTGTATGCCATAAGGAAAAAAAAAATGTGGAGGAATTTATTGTTTACACTGCAGATAAAATCATTCAGATTTGGATGGAGCTTTCTAAGTCTGTGGACAATGGGAATATCTTAAAGGGAGACACACAGCTCTATCTCTGCTTGAATTTTAGTTGGTGACTCTGAATGGAGGTGGTGGTTTCAGGCCATCACCTGTACACTGGACCGACATCATTCTTGGGTAGAATTGGGACAATGGGCCCATTGTTGGTGGAGATAATTGATGTTTTTTTATCTGAGGGTAGGATGCCAAGTTTTCTCAAAGAGGTATTGGCAAGATACCTCCTCAAGAAATACCTGTCTGTTGATGAGCAAAAAAATACAGACCAATATCATATCTCATAATCTGGAAAAATCATTTAGAAGGTTTTGGTCAAATAGCTTTGGTAATATTTGCAGTTTTTACATTTCCTTGCTCTTAGTTGCTCTGGGTTTTGATCTGGCTATGGGAGTGAAACTGCACTAATATCGTTAATCAGTAATATTCTTCAGGCTATGGACAAAGACAATATGTCCATTCTGATATTGTTAAATCCACCATCTGCCTTTGATGAAGTTGACCAAGAGGCATTATTGACATATCTGAAGTCCCTTTTAGCAGTGAATGGAACTGTTTTGAAGTGACTCTTCTCCTTCTGGGTACAAGAGGACTCAAAGAATGGTTTTTTCAGACAGGTATTCATGCACCTCTTATGTAGTGTACTGTAGGGTTCTACCTGAGATATGGGATATAGACCTGCAATATGTGGCTGGTACCTTGTTGTATATCTCCTTTATGACTGATCCCATTGGTATGTGTTGCTGACAGCCGTGTTTTAGAGACTGGGTGATCAGACTCACCTGCCTGAGGCTCAATCCAGCTAAAACTGAGATTATTAGTAAATTTTGGGAAGAAAACAGAAGAATTACTTAGAGTTATATCAGTCACGACATTGATGATGGATGTCTGTTGTCTGAAAGTCATGTTTGCAGCTTAGGGGCCTGTGGCAGTTGCAGTGATGAACACACTTTTCTGGCTGCTCCTACAAAGGCAAAAGCAATTATTTTTTTTGCAAGGCAGATCTTATGTCCATGCCCTTATTACCTCTAGAATGGCCTAATGTGATACTGTTTGGAGCTGCATGTAGGGACCATTTGGAATATAAAGTTGGTTCAGGATTCAGAGCTTGCTTATTAAGGATAATTTTTTGTTAACTTATTACACCTGTGTCCCACAAGTTGCACTAACAGCCTGTAAGGTTGATGGGTGCAACTCAGAATGGTGTATATCACCTTTAAAGCACTATATGGTTTGTATCTGGGTTATCTAAGTCATTGCCTTTCACTATTCCATGCCACCACAGTTGCAATCAACAGAAGTGCAAACAAGAGTGGAATATAGAAACAAGGGAGCTATATAGAAACAAGGGAGCTATCTTTATGAGTGGGAGTGCCTCTCCTCTGAAATATGCTTCCTGCTCTTGTCTGCCAGAATCTGGAACTGACACTTGATAAGGCTTCTTCTTTTTAATGAGAATTTGGGAAGGAGATAGGATCAGGGTAGGTGTCAATTTCTTAATAGTATTCTATTAGATTTATGCGGTGCAAGTAACCCTAATTTAGACATAATTGATACAATATTAAGAATGTGGGTAGTAGCAGGTGACCCATCTACATGTGGGCATTGAAGCTACTAACACAAGTATACAGTCAGGGCCGGTGACAGAAATTTGGGGGCCCCCTACTCTGATCGTTTGACCCCCCCCAGCCCAGCTGGCACTTCCCCCCCCAGCCGATAGCGGCTGGGGGGCCCCCCAGCCCAGCCGCCCCCCCCAGCCCAGCCGGTGCTCCCCCCCAGCTGACAGCGGCTGGGGGGGGGAGGCCCAGCCGGGGCCCCTCCCAGCCCAGCCGGCGCTCCCCCCCCAGCTGACAGCGGCTGGCGGCAATGCGGGGTCCTGCAGGAGCGGGAGCCCAGGAGCGGCATGAGCCGCCTTTGCTGCTCCCCCCCCCGCACTTTCTCCCCCAGATTGCGCCGCTACCGCCGGACGGGCTCACTGCTCCTGCCGGGTACATGCGCGCTCGTCCGCTCCAGAGGAAAGCCGCGCCACCTCCCCGCCCCTTCCCCGCTCTCTAGGTCCGGCGACAAGGGGGGATGACTACGGGTACTGCTGTGTACCGGGGCCCCCCTAAAGTCCGGGCCCGGTACAGCTCTACCCGTAGTACCCCCCTGTCGCTGGCCCTGTATACAGTGCCTGAGTGTCCAATCCTACAAACCTGATGGAGTCCACATGGACTTCAATGTGAGTTTTATCTGCAGAAGGGCTTCGTGATAGGACAGATGCCAAATTCAGATTTTTACTTTTTTTTTTTTAAATACTTTCAGTTGAATTTCATGGTATCCTTAATTTTGGTACGGCAAATGTATCTCTACTGCAGAATAAGAACTGACCATTTTCAGAACTTCATTCTATTGCAGCAAACTTGCCTTTTGCCAAAAATATTGCTTATATGATTTTGTTTGTCTCCAAAAAATATGAGAAAGGTCTTTGTGGGCTCCCTCTGCCAGTCCGGGCAGCGGGGCTCTGGATATCAGCCTGGTGGTTGGGGTGGCAACAGGCGATAAAAGCAACACAGTGGTTATGCAGACACAGCGTCCACTATGTCAGTTTACCTACTACACCTCTCATGGAGGTGGAGTTATTAAGTGAGTATAGTGGATGACTTACATTGGCTGGAGCAACATTGTAGTGTAGACACTTACAGAGTTAGGTCAATGTAAGCTATTTTATGTCATGCTAACTGTAGTGTGTAGATTAGGGCTAAAGTCAAAGATGTTCTTGCTGTCACCACACAAACCCTAAGTAGAGAGCTTCTTTCATCAGTACACTATTGCTAGGCGTGAAATGGGCTGTTTAGGATTTTAAGAGCCAAATGTAAATATGCTTAATGAGCCACAAAGGAGCTGTGGCATGGCTGGAGGAAAAAAGGCTTTTAGCAGCAGATGCAGACAAAAGTATTGGATTTCAGTCTACAGAAAAGTCAAAGACAAAGAGAAAGGAGGTTGTGGCACCATATGACGGAGGTATTAGAAACCTGAACAGCTGTAGCCTGTTTATGTACTTTAATTCATTATCTGAGAAGAAGAAATTGAACAAAAATAACCAAAGGCATATATAATAAATTCTTAGTCAGTAACTGTCCAAGAGTCTCTGAGAAAGGAAACAAGGGAACTTTGTTAGTTTAGGATTATAAGACTTTTAAAATGTATTGAAAAGATTCAGTTTAGTCAGCACGGTAGGAAAGTTCTCTTCAGCAGTCAAGAAATGTTTTTTATCTCTCTCAAAGATTAGGGGTAGCTCAGACATTTTAAGGCTTCAGAAATCTGGATGAAATTTACTATGCCATTGCTTAGAGCCTGAATCTGGGAGGCTTCCTGCTATTGACAATTACTGATCTTGCTGGTTAGATCAGCACTTTTTTTGTTTGAGTGGTAAAAAGTGGCATGTTTCTGAATTTTAACAATGCTGGTATTTGATATTGACAGTAAGGGAAGTGAAAAATGACCCATATAATGTTTTTTTTAATTGCCTTCAGCAAGTCAACAACTCTGTACAATTCAGATGGTTTCAATTCTGCAACAGCTGAATTTCCAGTGCTGGTGATCCACCTTTAAGATGGGATGTAAATCTGAGGTCCTTCTGACTGCTTATATTTATTAAAGATTCCAAAGCAATTTTGTAATGTCTTAGCCCCAGTATCCTACTGTCCAAATTCCACTACAGGCAATTAGGTCATGCCAGTCTAAAATTTGTCTCATAGATTCAACTGGATAAATTACTTTTCTTTCCCAAATTATTTTGTAGAGCTTCTGGTAAAATGTGTATTTCTATCTGCCTTAGAGTGGCTACATTCCAGTGTTGGGGTACATATGTTGATGAGCCAGGCATCCATTATATTTTTATTTACATTATTATTCATATTTAGGAAGCACCAAGAGACCCCAGTGAGTATTCTTTCTCCCCACCTCACATTGTTCTAGGTACTGTATAAACCTACAGAAATTCATGGTTCCTGGCCCAAATAACTCACAGTATATCTTGAGACAAAAGACAAGTGAAAATGACAAGCTAAAAGAAGGGGATGTTAGGATGAGGGTAAAAAGCAAAGAGATCACACAGTTATATAGCTTACCGTGCATATCTTTTCTGGTTCCATTTTTTGTTTTAAATATTAAAAATATCAGCTATGCCCAGCTGCTCAGTCTAGTCATTCTAGACTGCCTTCTGGTAGGGTTCACAGCAGAAGTGGGTTTTGAAGTGGGGCTTGAATGAGAGGGTAGCGGCTTTATGGATTACTTCAGGGGGAGCATTCCATGCAGGATGGTGAATATAAAAGAAATCACCACAATATTTATGGAAAAGTAAGGGATGAGAGTGGGGACAAGTGATATCCAGAGGAAGGGGGAATATAATCACTGGAGACAGTGGAGGGATTAAAATAAGAAAACAGGTAAAGAACCTTGTTGTGACAGAAAAAGGGTGAAGGTTGTAGGTTTTAGAACAGAGTCAAAGGTGGGGAATAGATGGCTGTGAGTGTGGGTGTCAATGGGAATACAGATGTTTTCTCAGAAAGATAATATATCTGGTGGGGAACACATTTATAGTAAAATCCATGTGTCCATTAGGTTGTCTCCAAAGGTGTTCAGCTTCACATTAAGAGGCATGTTAGAAGCAGATATTGAAGTTAGCAGAGTTTAGGTTGCTGGAACAGATTTTATGGGGGAAGCAAGGGAAATAGGAGTCCAAGGTGGCAGAGAGAGTGGAATGGCATGAATTTTCAATTGAATCTAGAGAGGAGATGACAGCGGGGAAGCTCACAATGGCAGAAGGCCAATGCAGTGGAGACCATAGAAAGGTTAGGTGTATGTGAGAAAAGCCTGAAGCATGTGAGATCATGGCTGTTACATCAGCTTTTAACAGTGATCACAGCGGTTATGTATAAACTGCAATTAAAAACCCGTGCTGGGCTGTGCCAGCTGACTCGGGGTTGTGGGCTAACGGGATGTTTAGTTGCAGTGTAGATGTTTGGGCTCGGGCTGGAGCCTGGGCTGCAGGACCCTGTGAGGTGGGAGGGTCCCACAACTCAGGCTGGAGCCCGGGTTCGAATGTCTACCTTGCAATTATGCAGCCCCTTAGCCTGAGCCCCACAAGCCCAACCCAGAGGTGTCTAACTGCAGTGTAGAAATATCCATAGAGAAAGCAGTGTTCAGGGAAGACAGGGCCAAATGAATGGCCATCATACTGAGTGAGAGAACTGCTTCAGGGCTGAATGTCAAAATGAGGAGGTAAGTAGCGCCGGGTAACGGTTTTTGACCAAAACTTTTTTCTAGTGAAAAAATGCAGTTTTGGGCCAACAGAAGCATTGTGTGAATTCATGTTGAATTCACTGAATTCTCTCAGTTTAAAAATCAAAACCACTAAAAAAATTCTGAAAAAAAATCAAAACATTTTATTTTTGAAACAAAACATTTGGATTTTTCATTTTGAAATGACTTATTGCTTTGAAATCCCTTCAGTTTTATTTTTTTTAAAGTTTAAAAATTGCTCAAAATCAAAATGAAACCTTTCATTTGACCTCAAACAAATTTTATTTCAGATTTTTTATTTTAATTGCCAGCAAATTGAAAACATCTGTTATTTACACAGCTGTAGCAGTTAAGGCCAACCTGGATAGGATGTCAGTGTGGAAGCTGAATTGACATATACACAATATAGTATTATTACTGGTAAAGATGGTCCATTCGAGTTTGATTTGAATGGAGTAAAGGTATCGTGATAAAAAGAATAATAAAATTCTGCAGTGACTTACTCTTCACTCAAAGCTACCAGACAGCATTTTTCAGGAAGCTTTGAAGAGCTGACTCCTTTTAAAGATATGGGATGGATAAGAGATCTCACTCTTGCTTTTGTCTGATTTTTCTTTCCTTGAGACCATGTGAAATTTAGAAAACCAGTGTTTCCTTTTCTGCTTGCAGAGCCTGATCCCAAATCTATTTCAGTCAATGGAAAGACTCCCTTTGGCTTCGTTGGGCTTTGGATCAGACACTGAAAGGGTAAATCATATGGAGGGGTGTGGAGTACACTCTGTAATAAGGCCAATGGGTCAGATGTACAGCAGGAAGGAGAACTTTATTAGGGAGAAATGAACTGCTTACCTTCATTTCACACAGTCTCTCCACTCTCAGTGCAAAAGCCTTCTCCTTTGCTGTGCCTGCTATATGAAAAAGGTTCTCTCTATCTCTCTGCCTCATTGACTCAGGCCATTCAAATTACAGTATACATAAACATCTCTCTCCTCAGTTACTGCACCTTTAAATTTGTCTCTTTTATTCACTTGGACTCTGTATTCCCAAAATGCTTTACAGACTAAATAATAGAATTGTAGTTTTCATGAAAGATGCTAAATAAAATAAAGTTTTCTTTTGTAAAATCCAAATGGAGAACAATTACCTGTGAGAATATAGTTTTATCTTTAGTCACCATGTTTCTTAGGTTTATTGCCGTACGTTTTTATGACTATCGCTGTGTTTTCTATAGGGCCCACTGCCAGAGTAGATAAGCCCTTACTAAGGCAAGAGTTTCAAATTTTCATTATCCGTAGAATGCTATTCTTCCTTCACTTCATACTTGATTACTATGCCAGTTTGTGACATTTAAAGAATTGATTAAATTCTGGTTAGCTATGTGAACATAATATCAACTGGTAAGAAATTATAGGTGAACAAGCTCTTTTCCATCTATACTTGTCAGCTGCTTTTTTTTAAAAAAGCAAACAAACAACTGCATTGAGATGAATATATGGAGATGACTGAATGCCAGGCAAATGTGACGAGCTTAAACACGGTGAGCCTGATTCACCATTGTGTTACTTCATTTATATATGGAGAGACCATTGGTGTAAAATTGGAGTAACACGGGAGTGAATCAGGCCTCTTGCCGTTTGCAAAAATGATTGCTTATCATTTTGCGAAGTCATGGTAATACTATAGCCCCGTATGAGATGTGTTCGATAGTATCCAGCAGGTATTGTTTGTTCAACTTTCAGAAATGAAACATATAAATATTGTTCCTTTCTTTAGGGCAGAACCCTTATTTCCCTGTATATCTGTAAAATGCCTCGCATACTGTTAGACCATACAAATAATAAAGGGCATTAATTGGGGTTGCTAGGTGTACAGTTTTCGATGGGAATGCCCTGTCGAAAAGGGACTCTGGCGGCTCTGGTCAGCACTGCTGACCCAGCTGTTAAAAGTCTGGTCGGTGGCGCAGAGGGGCTAAGGCAGGCTTCCTGCCTGCGATGGCGTCATATGGCTCCTGGAAGCAGTGGCATTTCCCTGTGGACCCTAAGCCCAGGGGCAGCCAGGAGGCTCCACACTCTGCCCCTACCCCAAGCACCAAAGCCACAGCTCCCGTTGGCTGGGAAGCACAGCCAATGGGAACTACAGAGGTGGCAGGTGTGGATGGGGCAGTGCATAGAGCTGCTTGGCCATGCCTTTGCCTAGGATCCGGAGGGGGGACATGCCACTGCTTCCAGGAGCTGCCTGAGGTAAGCACCACCCAAAGCCTTCACCCCTCACCTCCTGCCCCGTCCCAACCTCCTACCCAAGCCCTGATCCCCTCCCGCTCTCTGAACCCCTTGGTCCCAGCCCAGAGCATCATCCTACATCCCAAATCCCTCATCTCTGGTCCTTTACCAGAGCCCACACTCCCAGCTGAAGCCCTCACCCCTTCCCGCCCCAGCCTGTAGCCCCCTCCCACATGCCAAGCTCCTCATTTCTGGCTCTAGTCGAGAGCCTGCACCCCCAGCCAGAGCCCTCATGCCCTACTGCATCCCAACCCCGTGAGCCAGCCTGGTGAAAATCAGCGAGTGATTGAGGGTGGGGAGAGCAAGCGACAGAGGGAGGGGAGATGTAGTGAGTGGGGGTAGGGCTTTGGAAAATGGGCATGGCCTCAGAAGCAGGCCAGGGGGCGGGGCAAAGGTAGAATTTGTGTAAGTAGAAAGTTGCCAACCCTAGCATTAATATAACCTTATAGGCCATATTCTCTTTGGAATACTTATGTAATGGAAAGGGAACAATCTAACTCTAGGCTTGTTAGGGATGGAGCATGTGGGCGCCCCGAGGAAACAATGCCAGTCTAGCTGGCTCCTACTCCACTCTTTCCACAGGATGTGTGTCAGAGATAGGTAGGAGGAGTGGCCGGAGTGTCTGGTGGTCTGACTGCTTGGATGGTGGACTGTTCTTTAGACACAGTAGCCAGCCCAGCGGACACAAATTACAAAAACTTCCAGGCTGCTGTAATCTCTACCAGAGCCAGTGATTTGGCAGAGAATGAGGAAGACATAACAGAGTAATTCTCTTCCCCTCTCTGCACTGAGAAAAGCTGAACATAACAGGAACTCTGGTGCTCCATTTGTTAGCTTTGAAAAGAAAAATGCATTTTTGCAAAACATAATGTTTTAAACCTGTCAGAAAAACCTCTGACTATTGTCTTTCTAACAGATGGATTGGAAATTATATTTGTTGTTTATTTCCTCAACATATTAATATGTAAAAAGTCAGTATAAATTATGATTTCACTACAAATAAACAAACCCACGCCTAAGCGATAGGGTAAACATTGTTGCTTTTTCTTTCGAGTATGATATTATGTGAATTTAGATGACTGATGTTTCTATTTCCACCAATTATGTTTAAATAGCTGAATTCCAAGCATCGTTCTACAGTGCATTTAGGCTTATAACTTAAAAGGTGCTGTTGAACAACTTTAGTAATGGCATTTATGTACCAGTAACTGTTCAGATCACTTTAATAGTAGAAACAATATTTCTATGACAAAGTTCTTTCAAGTAAGAAGACACAAAAGCAACTATAAAACTGTCTCCATTTATATTCTTTGAAATAAAACATGGTGAACTCAGACCACCAGAAATGTAAGTGGTACCATTTTATGTTCATAACAAGTTAGCCCTCGTATAAGCAGAACCATTTTTCTTATTTTCAGATGGGCAAGTTAATTAGGACACAGGGCTTCGTGATCAAGGTCTATTTTTCTAGACTCTAATCATGCATAGCCATATGCATGTGCTACAGTTTCTCAATATTAAGGCTTGTTAAAATGAGAACAGGAGAAACAAGGGAATGTAAAAACATTAATTGAATACACTCCCAAGAATTGCTCATTTAACCTAGCATAGTGCTTTTTATCAATGTGATGTTTATGTTTGGTTCTGTTTCAGTACTAAGAGCTGGAATGCCTGGCGAGACAGCAAGTTTCTGTGAACCCTCTTAACCACTCATACCGTAAAGGCACATGCACTCACCCTTTTAGGGTTTTAAGCTGAGGGATCCCATCTCTCGCCTCTTTTTCCCACCACTGTCACTCTCTCCAAGTCCTCCTGTTTTTTTTTAGTTTCTGAATAAGCCCTGTTACCCATTTTCCTCTGTCCATGGCTGCAGGTGCTTCCTAATGCAGAGGGCGGAGCAGTGGAGGTTGGACAAGCCTCTTATGAAGCTCAGGGTTGGCTTACCAGTTCTTATCCCCAGTACCTGCAGACTGTACATTTTCCTTTCTCTGTATTGTCAAGTGCCACATGCAAACCCATTGAACCTGGCCAGTCCAGGGCAGTCTTAAGTGTTACTATTGACAAATGCAAGACCTGCTTAGAAATATGTTCTTATTTCAGACTGTTTGATCAGGACTTTTAAGACTAAATAGGCAGACTGCTTTCTTAAGAAACTGCCTACAAAGTTGATAACAAAAACCAGGCTCAGTTTGGACCATCAAGAAATAGGGCATTTTCTTGGTTGATCAGTCTCTGGAATGGGCCACAGGAGTCAGATAAAATCCATGCCAGCACACCTTGTGCTGAGTAATAGAATTCATGGACAACTTGCTCTCTCTGGCTCAAGGAAGAAGGAAATGAGCAGAGCCTACACAGGCAGTCCCTCCCCCCCTCCAGTTGACCCATCTACTTGAAGCCATCACCAAGGACAGACTCTAATGGTACCTCCTCTACCACCTCTCATGGAGTTATATTTTGTGTAAAGGAGAGGAGATACTCATGTGATAAATATTAGAACCATGTTTTAAAATGATTTTATCATGCACTTTGACCATCTCCTTATCCCTTTCTCTACCAGTGCATCTCCTTTGGCACTACTTCTTGCATTCCAGCCTTCTGAAAAGCTTCTAATAGCTGCTGTTTAAATCAAAACCTGATAGAAACATGTTTGATCATCCTAGCGTGACCAGACAGCAAATGTGAAAAATTGGGATGGGGTGGGGTAAATAGGAGCCTATATAAGAAAAAGACCCAAAAATTAGGACTGTCCCTATAAAATCAGGGCATCTGGTCACCCTAGTTCAGTGTTTCCCAAACTTTTTTGGCCACGGAACACTTTTTAGCCTGCTATATATTTATGGTACACTTCTAATATTATTTTATACTCATTTAGTTTTCAAATAAAAATTGCATTATTAATGCTCAAATATCTATATATATAAAAGTCAAATGGTGTATGCGTGCATGTATGTATGCGTGTATGTACGTGCACTTACTCCTTCCACTCTGTTTGAGCTAGAGACTTGAAATTTGGTACAGTTATAGGTCTTATGGTCCTAATCAGGGTAAGAGTCAAAAACTTTTCAAATCTCACCTCTGACGCCCACCAGGGGTGAAATTATTTAAAGGCCAATCACATCAGCTGGGCAGCTGCTGTTCTCTGTGACATAGTAATGATGTCATAATATCCCCTCCAAAGGACCCCGCACTCGCTCAGCTCTCTGCCCCCTCCCCACCTCCGACGGACCCGAGTTGGGTTTGGTCGGAGGGTAAGTGAGGTAGGGTGTCGGGTTTGGTCGGGGGGTGAGGTGGGGGTGTCAGGTTTGCTCTCTGCCCCCTCCCCCCTCCAACAGACCCCGCACTCACTCAGCTCTCTGCCCCCTCCCCACCTCCGACGGACCCAAGCAACGCCGGGTATTTTCGCTAGTATTTTATAAAACAAAGCAAAAATACAAATTTTAAATAACTTGAACTAACAATTTCTAACTGGAAAGCGCATATAAAGTAGTACAAAAATCAAGTATAAGAGTCAAAATTCTCTTTACGCCATGATATTCAATATGAGGTCTATCAATAACTGGAAAAGGAGTTTTGTGTTAAATTATAGTAAATTAAAAAGAGCTGTAAACTTCAAATATGCCAAATTTAAAATAAAAAAAATGTTAAGACTCTTTTTCAAAATTAAGCTTCTTTCCCAGAACACCTATTCACATCGTGCGGAACACCAGTGTTCCATGGAACACAGTTTGGGAAACACTGCCCTAACTCCTCCCCCCTGAAATATGGAAGTGCCCCTCTGAAATGTCACTGGTCTGAAATGCAAGATAGGCAATATTCCACCCTTCACCAGTGGCATGTCCCAGGTGTAACAGCAGGATTAGATACTGAAGTTGTGTATCACTGGAATTGTGGAAATTCACAGCTTATAAATGGGAGACGTAGCACTTGCTTCTAGGTCTGGAATGTCTCAATATATTGGACTTCAAAGCTATGACACTTTATGTCCAGAAAGCTATTTTGGGTCACATTTCAGTTTTAAAAGGATTCTTCTTGTTTTTTTCTCTCCCTTAATTTCCATACTGTTGGACTCATGCTACCCAGGGGCCTGTTATTTTAGAGAAGTTGATGCCCCACAGCTGCTCTTGACTTGGCTTGGCATTCAGGTTGCTCAGCACTTCTAAAAATCAGTATGCAGGACATGTCACTCTACCAGTAGAGGAATAAAAAAATAGTACCAATAAAAATTGTTAAAACTTTCTATAACATTCCTAAAAAAGTTATTCTCTGAGATATGTAGTGCATACGGGACGCACATGATACTGTAGTGCAGTATAGAGGCTTTTATGGATGCTTATTTGAGATGATCTGCATAACTCAGTCATCGCTTCACCGCATATGAGTAATGTAGTCATACCAGACTCATGCCAATAAAATGACTGTGCCACACAATTGTGTGCGTGCATGTGTGTGTGTGTGTATATATATATACACACACATATAATTATATACACGCACAGAGACAGTGGTGTGGAACAATTTTTATGGTGGGATGTGCTAAAGGTGGAAACGACATTTGGGTTGTTATTACTACTTCCAGCCCGGCAGTGTGGCAGCACCCTTAGTTCTAGCAGCTATACATAGAGACACACTGCACAATCTTTACAAGATTATGAGCTTGTTTTGGCACCATTAGTCAAAATCCTGTTGAGCTGATTTCAGAAAAGTTATGTGGCTTCTATAGTGGGACACTGAAAAATTCTGCTTCCATTGTGCTAAGTCAGCTGTGGTGATTTGTTTTTGCTTTTGCTGTATTGGGCCCTTAGGAAACAGTAGTGTTGTCAAGCATGAGTAATGGACTCCAAAAATCAAGTACCAGTAACTTAATTTCCAAATACAAATCAGTTTATTCAAGTTAATTCAACATCTCTCTGACAGATGAAGAGTCTGAGCAGGTCTTGGGGAGAAGACTGTTGTGCTGAAACCAGAAGCTGATGTTATTTTCCATGATCACATGCTAACATCTAGTTATAACCAGGATAGATTTTTGTTTTCTAAAGCAGCATTTTGAAACTATTTTGTTTTAGAATCTATCACTATAGCTGTTGTCAGATAAGTCTGAATTCTGGTCATTTGTTTTTGCCAAAGAGAAGTGGACAGTTACTGCAAAGCCTTTCTATTCAGACTATTACATTGCTAGAAATAATGATTGCTGCAAACTGACGCATAATTTAGTAAGTATGTCATGCATACTTTTAATTGAACAAAAATGCCATTAAGAAATATTAAGACAGGTTTGAATCTAGTGGATTCAGACAAAAATGGACTGGCTTAATACAGAAAACTGTGAATGATATATATGTTCATACTAGAAACAGTTGGATTATTCCCATTTGAAATATTGCTGTAAATGTAGCTAATTAATCTCTTTTGAGATGAGTGAGATGTTTCAGCAAAAATCATGAAAACTTGCCCATTTCAGAATTATTAAAGAGTTCTTTCAGGCAAGAAGACACAAGAGCAACTGTAAAGCTGTCTCCATTCATACCCTTTGAAATATAAAACTGAATTCAGACCACCAAGAAATGTCAGGCATGCCAACTGATGTTTACAGCAACTTAGCGTACGTGTACTTCACATGTGACTGTGATATTTTATGAAATGTGTCAAGTATCATAGTTAATTGCTATTACACATATGAATTCATTATTTTTAACTTCTGTTCCACTGTTTAAATAGGCAAGTAACAAAAATAATTGTTTACATGCTAGATTCACACCTCAGGGATATAGTGCTGAGGTCTTTATTACTAAGGAAGAGTGTTTTATCTCTCTCTAATAATATAAAATCTAAAAGAGTAAAGAACAAATTAAAGAGACTGTTTGTTATTTTGATTCATAGTATATTTTATCAACTGTGGGATATGTATTTTCCTTCCAAATTTTATAGCAGATTTGGGGTGGTGGAAGTAAACATTCTGTGGACCGAATTCTCCATTTGTATTGCAAACCATTTTGGGGGGAAATATTTCTGTCATGGCTGTGGATACAGCAGTCCCTGCACATGTTGTTGTATTAGAGTAACATGGGCACTACCATAAGCACCTACCATGTTACACAGTTCTGATACAGAGCAGGTGCTTGGAAAATTGCCAGAACAACAGTCTTAAATCATAATTTGGGGTGATTTAATACATAAAATGTGATTTTTGTATTAAATCACAAGAACAACAAAAATTACACTTTGTCTTCATAGTGGAATGTCAGATTTGTTTGTGATGTTATTAAAGATATTTTATGTATCTAGATACATCTAATTTACAATATGAAGTTCCATGATTTGTTCTAATAATGGGGACTATCCTGAGAGAGGATTCATACATGTGTCCTTATATTTCTGAAAATGCCCTGGTGGAGATAGCAACAGTGCACCTCTGTGCCTGTCTCTGGTTTCAGAATCCTGGCATTTATAATGGTGAGCACTATCATTACAGAGTAGCCGTGCTGGATAAAGTAAGTTACTTCTTTGTTTTATGTAAGTGACAAATATAATTTTTTTTTATTATGTGTTGCAGGTTCAATCCTGAAGTGATCACTCAGATCAAACAGGTATTGATGTGAGTGGAACTGCAGACCTATTTTTAGGGTAAGTAGTAGTTTTCTTCTCTCCCTTGTGTCTTCCCCCAGGACCATCCAATAAGTGTTTTCCAAGCATATGGAGGGAGCAGTGCCTCTGGAGCTTTGTCTTCATTGACAACAAAAGAAGTGTTTTTGCCACGGGATAACTAATTCACATTGGATAGCCTGTAAAATTATAGCGGAGACAAGGCACTTGTAGTGTTCACCGTAGGGTAAATTAGGTGAGGACAATCATGAACAAGGACTATAGTGCTGACTGAATCTTCCTATCTCAGGGCTTGTCTTCACTAGGCTGGTCCGGGATCGATCTTCTGTTGATCGATTTATAGCGTCTCGTTAAGATGCGATAAATCGATCGCCCGTGGCTCCCCCGTTGACTCCGGAACTCCAGCTTGCCGGGAGGCGCAAGCTGGAGTTGACGGGGGAGCGCGCCGCCGACTGCTGCTGCCGTGGGGACAAGCGGTAAGTCGGTGGCAGATACGCAACTTCAGCTACGTGATTCACGTAGCTGAAGTTGCGTATCTGCCATCAATCCCCCCCCCCCAGTGAGGACAAGCCTTCAGTGTAAACACTACAAGTGCCTTGTCTCCACATAACATTTTACAGTGAAGTAACTATTGCATGTTACTTTTCTTGCAGTAAAAAAACCCTAGGTCAGTGAAGACAAAGCCTACGAGAGTCTCTGACCACACCAGTTCCAGTCCCCGTTCCTGTCAAATCTGCAACCATGGAGCTAGTATTGTTCCTCAGAAAGACAAAGGAGATGAAGGGCCAACACATGAAGTACATAATGGTAAGTCTGAGATTCAAATAATTCCTATACTGTTTAACAAAACACATATTCACAACAGAAAGATTTGCATTCAAACGTAATGGACCGGAACTGCCTTTTTGTTTTGTGTTTGCACAGCACATAGCATAGATGCTATTGTCTCCTCTCAGTTTTTCAGAGCCAAGAACAGCTGAGTTAATATCTTTGTTGCTTTTGTCATGCTGAAATATGGAGTGCGAGTGAAGCTCACCAGAGTGCAGAAAGGTTGCTGAAAGGTGGAGCATGACACTGGGTGTTGGACATCTGACTGCTTTACTTGTATGACTTCATCTTTCCCCCCTGAGAGGGAGCGCGCACACACACACACACACACACACACACACACACACACACACACACACACACACACACACACACACACACACACACACACACACACACACACACAAAATCTAGGAGGCAGTCTGGCCTAGTGGTCAGAGTACTGGACTGGGACTTAGGAGACCTGGATTCTATTCTTACCTCTGTTACCGGCTTACTGGGTGACCATAGAAAAGTCATTTTTTCTTTGTGCTTCAGTTTCCCCTTATGCATATCAGGGATAATATCTCCTTTTGAAAAGTACTTTGAGAGTTAGTGAAGAAAAGTGCTAGATAAGTGGTAGATATTATATTATTTAAAGAATGTAAGCTCTTTGGGGATTAGATTGTGACCTCCTTTGTGACTATAGAGCATATGTAGCACATTATGGGCCCTATAAGGAACAACAACAACAAATAATAGTGGATATATGAGGATGAGCCGTACCAGAAAAGCAGCAACAACAGTTTGGGTGGAAACCCACAAACAGGATGTACTGGCTAGAGCTAGCCAAAAGAGTGGTTTGCAAAAAAACAAAACAACCCCCTCGCAAAAAAAACCCACCCAACTCCCACACACATTTGGAAGGATTCAAAAACTGTTGAAATGTTAAAATTTCTTAATAAGATTTTCAGAAAAGTTTTCACGTGGAATAAACCTCACTGCTTTGGTTTTCCCCTCTCAGCGGAAAAAGGGCAAGAAAGTATAAAAATGAAAGGCGGGGGGCAGAGCTAACTCATACTTATATTTCATTTGTTAATAAGCATAATACAAAGCCCACAGGCTTCTGGGCCTCCTAGTGTACATCCACACTGCAGCTGAGAGCGAGCCTCTCAGCCCTGGTAGGCTGATTGGCATTAGTTGGGCTCTGGGTAAAAAAAATAGCACTGTGGACCTTGTGGCTTGGGTGGCAGCTCAAACTCTCAAGACCACCCCTAGGTCTGAGTGTGGCTCGTCTGAGTCGCTGATAGAGCTGCCACAACCACTCTGCTATTTTTGCATGCTTGCTTGAGCTCCTCTAGCATCTGTCAGTCTACCCAAGCTGGAAGGCTTGCTCCCAACCATAGCACAGACATATCCCTAGACTACTCGATGAAGTGTTTTGTGCTCAGAGGATTTAATTCAGGCTTTTTGGGGAGGAGGTGGAGAGGTGAGTTCTTCAGTCTCCGACCAGTACATTTGCAAAATCATGAGCTTCCTCTATATTTTCTATTATATAGGAGGGCAACCAATAGTCTAGGTACAGACAGCTGCACCCATATCCTGTATGTTCAGGATGGAGTCTAATGAGCCACACCTGCCACATTGAACCATCTGTAATTAACCTGCAGAATTGCAACACCTATTAGGAGAGCTGGGCTCACAGGAGAAGCATGACACTCTGCTTCCTGAATTTATAAAGTTGTGCATGTGCACGTGGAGGCTAAGCTGAGACGATGGAAAAATTAGGTCCAAAATCTTCAAGCAACCTTTAATAAATTCTGTGACATTCATCATCATTGTTGCCTCCCATACATTCCCTCTCTTGACTTTGTGTCTTGGGGGATTAATATTGGCTATATTATTGTGTGCATATTTATAATTTAAAAAGCAACACACTTTAAGTGGTCTACTACATATCATGTAAATATGTTTCATATGCACATTATTTAATTAGTGCTGGATCTAAATTTTTCTCCCTTCTCCAGTTGCAACTAATGTTGCTGTTAGAGTTTGGGATTGGATGCTGTGCAAACTGCTTAATAGCTCTTCATGATCTTTATGCCACGAGCTGGATAAAACAGGATTTCCATTGTGACCCCCTTGGGAGCTGCCAACTGATGTGCCAAGGCTACTCCTGCCCGTTTTCCTGCCCTGGCAGCTCGGGATGCCAGAACCCTGCCTGGTTTGAGCCAGACCCGCTAGCCTGCTCCAAACACGGACTCATAGATCACCCTCTATAACACTGATAGAAATATATGCACAGCTGTTTGCCACCCCTACTCCTCCAGGTACTAACACATACTCCAGGCTAATTAATAAGTAAAAAGTAATTTTTAATAAAGACAGAAAGTAAGATTTAAGTGGTTCTAAGTAATAACAGAACAAAGTGAATTACTAAGTAAAATAAAACAAAACACACAATTCTATGCCTAATTAGTAATAACACTAAATACAGGTAGTCTCACTCTCAGAGATGTGTCAATAAGTTTCTATTACAAACTGGATGCCTTCCTAGTGTGGGCACCATCCTTTCCCCTGGTACAGCCCTTGTTCCAGCTCAAGTGGTAGCTAGCGAATTTCTCATGATGGCTGCCCACACTGCTCTGTTCCACCCCCTTATATATCTTTTACATAAGGCGGGAGTCCTTTGTCCTTCTCTGGGTTCCCATCCCTCCTTCTAAATGGAAAAGCACCAGGTTAAAGATGGATTCCAGGTCAGGTGACATGATCACATGTCTCTGTAAGACTTCATTACCCACTTGCCAGCACACAAGTATACAGGAAGACTTACAAGTAAAACAGACGCATCTACAGTCAATTGTCCTGGTTAATGGGAGCCATCAAAATTCCAGACGACCAAGAATGGTCAACACTTTGCATAATTACAATAGGCCCTCCGAGTTATATTTTATATTTCTAATTTCAGATACACAAATGATACATTCATACAAATAGGATAAACACATTCAGAAGACCACGAGCTTTGTAATGATACCTTACAAGAGACCTTTTGCACAAAGCATACCCCAGTTACATTATATCCATACTCATTAGTATATTTTATAAAATTATATAGAGTGCAACGTCACATCCATATTAGCTCTTGAATATGAGAAAAGCTTGTCTCTTGGTTCTAGTACCTCCTGTAGGGTATAGTACCTCCTGTATAGAAAATATATATTACATTAGCTGCAATGGAATCAAATACAGTGAATGTGGATTGTGGTTATACTTTGCAATCACTTTAGTTAGACAAAATTCAGAATCCCCAGACCATTGTCTATAGCTGTTATTTAAGTTTTGTCCATGTTTCTGTATATGCTGACCAGTTTGTTTATATACCTGCCCTTCCCTTTTTAATACAATTAATTTGCTTCTCATTTTGTTCTCCTGTAATTAATTACCATAGTTACATTGGTAGGTGCCTTTCTGGCCTTGATACGTGTAACAAAGAGTAAGATTAAAGGGCTAGATTTTTAAAGGTATTTAGATTCCTAAGGATGCAACTGGCATCAAGTGGCATTTCCAAGAATAAGTAGGCACCTAAGTCTCATTAATCAATTCCCACTAGGCACCTGTCTGCATTTTTGGATACCAAAATATATTTTAAAATGTGTCTCTAAGAACAGGGGCAAGTAAGTGCTGGGGTAACTGATGTTGGGGCATGGAGAAGGCAAAAGGGATGGCTAAAAGCAAAAGCAAAGACATCTAGAGCATTCGTTCTCAAAGTGGGGGTCGGGACCCCTCTGGGAGTCGCGAGCCAGTTCTGCGGGGGTCGCGAGCCCCTCCTGCCAGCAGCTGGCCCTGAACAATGCCGCTGCCGCGGGCTGCTAGCATCCAGCCCCTGCTGCTGCAGGCAGCCCATGCCCCTGCCGCGGCAGGCTGCCGGTGCCCCCATCTCCTGCTGCGGCAGGCTGCTGGTGGCCCCACGAGCCTGGTCCCAGCTCCTGCCGCGGCGAGCTGCTGCCAGCCCCGTGAGCCCGGTCCGGTCCCTGGCTCCTGCTGCGGCGGGCTGCCGGCACTGCCATGTGCCTAACCCAGCCCCGGCCCCTGCCACGGTGGGCTGCCAGTGCCTCCGTGGGGCTGTTGGAACCCCCCCCCCCACTGTCCTCGGGGGTGCTGCTGGAACCCTCCCATCCCAGCCCCTGCTGCAGTGGGCTGCAGGCACACCCCCCCGCCTGACCCCAAGGGGGGGTCGCTCTTAGAGGCCCAGTGTGGGAAAGGGGTCACCACTACAAAAAGTTTGAGAACCACTGATCTAGAGAGATTACACAGCTATGCAAGGAGATGTGCAGGCTGATTTAGTCTGTACATGTCTGTCAATGAAAAGGGGGTGGGAGTGAAGTTAGTTCTAGACAAGTCTTGAGTAGGCAGGTATGACTGATAAGAATCTTTTCTGATGAGGTCTGATAGATGATTACAGATCTGGGTCTGTTAGTACTTTGAAGACATCTATGAAAGAAGGCTGTCTGGTATCCTGATATTGAGCTATCTGAATGCAAAGGAACCTATGGTGGAAGGAAAACTGCTTGGGAAGGTTTAAGATTAGCAGCTGTGTTAGTCTGTATCCATAAATAAGATGAAGGCTTGTCAACCATAAACTCCGTTTATAGTTTCAGAGCAAACACTTTTACCGTTACCAACCAAACACATAAATATTACCTTGGAACTGCAGATTTTGATGGAATATGGTGGTCAGTTTCCCCAATCAACTCTTGTTTGTAATACTAATATCTAAATATGGCCACAAATTAGCCATTTAGACTGAAACTGGTAAAAGCAGATTACACTACGAGGCTCTTTAATTAACATTCATGTATGCTTTTAAATACTCTAAGCACTTTGTTACTCACCATCTTCCCACTTCGATAATCATAGAATATTAGGGTTGGGAGGGACTTCAGGAGGACATCTAGTCCACCCCCCTGCTCAAAGCAGGACCAATCCCCAACTAAATCATCACAGCCAGGGCTTTGTCAAGCCTGACTTAAAAACCTCTAAGAAAGAAGATTTCACCACCTTCCTAGGTAACCCATTCCAGTGCTTCACCACCCCCCTAGTGTAAAAGTTTTCCCTAATATCCAACCTAAACCTCCCCCTCTGCAACTTGAGACCATTACTCCTTGTTCCGTCATCTGCTACCACTGAGAACAGTCTATATCATCCTAGATGAGGCCTCACCAATGCAGAATAGAGGGGAATGATCACGTCCCTCGATCTGCTGGAAATACAGGGAAATCTCTTATCAATACATATAGTATATATGATTCCCTATGGACTGACTTCCTATTAATGCCTTCCGGCTGGGACAAATGAGAAGACACATTTTAGATCTAAGCAATGGTTGAACTAACCGAAGTCTGTGTGCCTGATTTGGGAGAACTGTATATGCTTGTTACATTCTCTAGGTCTCCTTGGAACCCGTGTCAAAAAATCTGATTTGAAAAATTGGGTATGTACCCAAACCCTATACTGGGATGTGAAGACAAAGAATGCCTTTCTCTGTAAGGCTGATTCCCTATGAATGTATTTGTCTCATTCGTTGCTTTGGATTATACTGCTGATACAGCAGGATGGTCAATTACCTTTATCCTGTTAAGCAGGATGTCCACGTGAAAAAAACAATAAGCTAAAACAAGCCTGAAGCAGCTTGCCAACTAGCCTGAAGCAATTGCCAATCAGAGGTGTGAAACCAATCTGCTGGTTGTTAGACATTAATAATTACAAAATGCATCCTCTTCAGTGCACAAACTATCAGCAACTGAAGCCCCCAGGATAAAAGCTTGAGTTTTCTTCTTGTATTCGCAATTAAGATTCCAACTCTGATTAAAATACAAAACAACTTTGTTTCACAGAAAATGTCAGGGTCCTGGAGGCACTGAAAAACCTATGCATCCCTCAAACTCTTACACACATGAGTAGTTTCACTGAAGTTAAGGCTTGGTGAGATCTTATTTACTTGTATTTAAGATAGTAGTTTCTGTAGAGAATTAACTAAAGCCATTTTTAAATGTATAAGCAAAGAATATTTTAATGAGTGACTATATAGGCTTGACTCATCATTCTATTTCATACATTTTGAAAACTTTTTTTGAAATTGAAAATGTAAACCATTTAAAACTTCTATTTGAGGCTAAACCTTGTAGGCCAAATTTCAACTTAGACAAATATTTATAATCAACCCCCTGACCCAGAATTCAGTGCTGGTGTAAACAGATACAGTTTCTTTGTAGTCAATGGGTCTGATCCCATTTTAGTATGGTTTGAGAAACTTGGTGTCTCAGAGAAAAATGCTCGATGAAGTTTATAATCAAATGTGTTCATCTTGCTGATTTAAATATCCTCTCACGAGACTTCAGTAGGATTTGGTTCCAGGGCTGAAATTTGTGCTCTAATTTTCTGAACTTACTTACAGAATCAGGTCCTTGGGTATCATTGCTTCAAGTCCCAAAATGTTTTTGATTAAGAGCTTGATCCGGCAAACTTTTTTTTTTATCGAAGTGTTGTTAACAGTCCCACTGAAGTCAAACACTGCACCTGGTAGTCAGTATTTGTGTGCTCAGCCCCTTAGCCAGGACTGGACTGATCTTATTCTATATTGTCAATTTTTTAAAAAAGGTTTCAAATGTTTGTTTACAAATCCTTAGATTTTCTTTTTTAATATGTGCTAACTGAAATTAATGGGAAAATGTTGACAAACTAACTGCTGGTCATAGCTGTACCAACACATTACAATTATTTTTTCCCTTTGTATGTTATCACAAAGATGGAATTTGAATTTCCATGTCTCTACAGTTGTTTTGCTATAAAACGGTTTTATTTGTATTTAAAACAAAAAACAACTGAAAACCTCAAATTTTGTACTCAGTAACAGCATTCTGAAAGGGAAACTTCTAAATTCAGCATAAATTGTTTTAAAAACCCAACGACTGCATTGGACAGGAATGTTAAGTGAATTTCAGAGAGGACAGAAGTATAAGACCCTGATTCCACAAAACCTTACACAGATGCTAACATTATGCATTGTGAGCAGTCAAAGGAACTATTTGCAATGTTTAAAGTCAAGTACATGTGTAGATCTTTGCAGGATCAGGGCCCAAGTTATTTTTCGGTTTGGCTCCAAAGACATTTTTACAAATTATATACAGTAAATAATTGTTGCTTAGAATTAAGGCAAGGAAGCCTTTAAGGCTTAGAAGCATTGCAGAACCAGAGGAAGAACTGCCAGGCAATTCTTCCCTTCTCCTCCACAAACCATCCAACAGGAAACCCAGTGTGGGTCCCTAACAGACAGTCCTTAAAACGAGGTAATCCCTAGTCCACCCAATTCACCCCATGGATTTAGATTCAGACAGTTGCACAGTTCACCTTTGTCCTTTCCTTTTGTGAGGGATGATGAGAGATGCTGCTTTCTGCACCAGGCACTGTGGCATCCTCTCCTTGATCTGCAAAGACTTAAAGGCCTTAAAGACCTCACAGAGGATAGTAGTTTCACAGTTGTAACAGATGGCATTTAAACATTCAAAAACATCACTCCATCCCTTCTCCCCAGCCAGTCTTCCGGCATGCTTCAAGGAATGTGAAAAACCAGCTGCCAAATTTGTGATGTGGGAAAATTCCTTCCTACCTTTTTCCAGAGCAGAACACAAAATCCAGCAGCAACTGAGAAAAAGTATGGCAGCATATCAAAGAGGATGGGGCAAAAAAGGTGAGTGCTGAATAGCAGTCTGTGCTCTAGAGAAATTATATAAGATCACTTCCCTTTAGGAGGAGTTGGGGGACCTTGGCCAATAAATCATCCTCTGTGTTCCCAATCAATCTGTGAGGGACAACTGAGAGTGCCCAGAGTTCCACCTGAACTCAGCTGCACACAAGACCACCGAAAGGGAGAGACTTGCAACTTGCTGACATGGCTAAGCCCCTTGTCTCACCCAACTCGCTTGTCAGTAAGGGCTAGTGGAGCAAAAATTAGGAAAGTCATAGTTTTAACACAGCAAAGAATGCAAGAGTTGAGCTGGTCAGAAATTTTCCAGTGAAAGTTCTGTCAGAAAATGCCAATTTGTTGAACCTGAACTGTTTTGTGGAATTTTTTTAAATTCGATGAACTTTTGTCCAATCACAAACAGAGTTTCCTTCCTGGTTTCCTGCCAGCTCACCTGGCTGGCTGCTGGGAACTGGAGTTTCCAGGGACCATGGGTTCAGGACAGCCCTATCATGCCATGACATCTGGGCCACCTGCCATGGAGACAGGAACCTTGACACCCTGGGGGCTCTGAGCTCCCTGTCAAGGAGGTGGAACCCTTGGGCACCCCAGATTTAGCTTGGACTGGGCTCCAGGGTTTTGGGGTCCCTGCCATGGAACCAAGACCCAGGAAGTCCTAGGATAGGGTTCCAGGGTCCGTGGCTCTGGGGCATTCCCACCACATGGGCTTGCTGTGCTGCTGGGGACTTCAGGACTTTCAGACTCCCAGGGCAGATGGCTCCCTGGGCTTCTCATTGGGAGTCAGGCATCCTAAGGAGCCAGCTGGCTGAGGAGTCTGGAGGTCCTGGGGGCCCCAGCCTTGCGGCAGTGTTCAGAGACACACATTTGTACAAAATCGTGGAGGAATCTTGGACAATAGCAGGCTGGGCCAGGGAGATAAGGTTTTCTGGAAACCCCCTTAAAATCATGATTTTTTGATGCTGAAGTCATGGCTGTGACAAACATACAGACTTGTTCATGATTCATACACGCCACTCAAAATGGGAAGCAACAGAGTAGCATGATTTTGTAACTTTTCTTTATTTCCCCTTAGTTCCACATTCCTAATTTAACAAGTCTCCTTCAAAGGAAAGTTTCTAAAATACAAAAATATAATTTTTGTCTATATCTGACATCTTACTTTTGGTGGTTCAATCATTTGCTGCCCCTTAGGTATAAGATGCATCAGTTTCCTATAATATTGCCAAATAGGGAGGGAAATCATTTTTATATATATAAAAAATCTTCAGCAATCACAAAAATTCATTTATAATCTTAGATCTATCATATATACCGTGCATCTCTCCCATCACATCATAGCACTATGTACTTATACCTTTTACTGCAAAATGGGACTAACCCAATTTCACTCTGTCTTCTCTCGGCAGTCTCAAAGTTACATAAATGTAATCTCGCTCACTCTTGCCATTCCAAAATGATATAAGGTAACCAATCTGTCAAGAATAACAAGATTGTCTCTAAACGTGGTGTCTTACTTTCATTTGCCCATCCACCAGCAGTTATAAAGTGATATCATAAATTTCAAATTGCATTCAATCCAGTGTCTCAGTGTACTCATATTTCCCCCTCACTAGTAACAGAATGTACCATGTTTGACTCTGTTAGTTCTTCCTTTCCAAAAGTTTTACCATGCAGTCTTACACAGTCATGATACTAGTCTATAGCTGCAGTCGACTCACAGTCCAGCCGTGTATGCTCCATACCCTCCAGCTCCATACTGCTGGGGCTGTTGAGGTGAAGAGTGATCTAAAAGCTGCTGCTGTCATTTGCCTTGCTGAACTGAATGGAAGGGGCAGAGTGAAGCTGCACCCCCTCAAGAGAAGCACTGGACAAATAGGTTCAAGATTTTACACAGTTGTGGCAAAACTCCTTCTGACTTCTGTGAGGCCAGTATATGCCTAATCCCTGTGCCTAAGGCAGGCACAGAGTCTCTGGGGCTGCTCCTTTCTTGGGCAAGTGAACAGTAGGGAGATGGAACCGTTTGCTCCCCTGTTGTGTGCTAGACTCTGCACTGGCCTATAGAACAGGAAATAGATATGTGTGAGAGTGTCAGAGCCTCATCCCCATTTGACAGTCTTCTCCACCTCCTTTTTGGCATTCTTCTCTGCAGGGGGACCAGGAGTGAGCAATCCCTCATGTACTTATTGCATTTTACAATGTGTGTTTTAAATATTAGTGTATTTCTCTTCTTGTTATGCTGGGATGCTTCAGAAATAGAACTTATAACTGACCCTATTAATTTTCTCTTTCCCCAAGAAGTCTACTCCCTACCCAGTCCACACACCCAGCAGTGCGTCTTATATATTTTTTTACCTGGTTTTTTTTGCAACTTAAAAATATTTCAACACTTTTTTAAAAACCCAAAGATTGCCTTCCTACATATTATATTATTCTCTAAAGATATGCTTTTGATGCACATTTGAGAAGGTAATCTCAGTGGGGTTTAATGCAATTAAATTCAAAGTAGCAGTGTAGATCTTTTAGTGAAAATATATTTTACCATGAAATCAAGTAGCCTAACCAAAACATTTAATAGGAACACCCACTGTTCTCATTCTGTTGATGTAAACTAATATGTATTTTGAAGCTGGGAGATTCCTTTTCCATGTAAATTGATGTTCATTAGAGAGTTATAAAATGAAACATATTCCTGGTTAATAATTGGTAACCCTCATTTTAGAACATAACATAAGAACATAAGAACATAAGAACATAAGAACGGCCATACTGGGTCAGACCAAAGGTCCATCTAGCCCAGCATCCTGTCTACCGACAGTGGCCAATGCCAGGTGCCCCGGAGTGAGTGAACCTAACAGGTGTGATCGAGCGATCTCTCTCCTGCCATCCATCACCCCCCTCTGACAGACAGAGGCTAGGGACACCATTCATTACCCATCCCGGCTAATAGCCATTTATGGACTTAGCCTCCATGAATTTATCCAGCTCTCTTTTAAACCCTGTTATAGTCCTAGCCTTCACAGCCTCCTCAGGTAAGGAGTTCCACAGGTTGACTGTGCGCTGTGTGAAGAAGAACTTCCTTTTATTTGTTTTAAACCTGCTGCACGCCAATTTCATTGAGTGGCCCCTAGTTCTTCTATTTTGGGAACAAGTAAATAACTTTTCCTTATTTACTTCCTCCACACCACTCATAATTTTATATACCTCTATCATATCCCCCCTTAGTCTCCTCTTTTCCAAGCTAAAAAGTCCTAGCCTCTTTAATCTCTCTTCATATGGGACACGTTCCAAACCCCTAATCATTTTAGTTGCCCTTCTCTGAACCTTTTCTAGTGCCAGTATATCCTTTTTGAGATGAGGAGACCACATTTGTAAATCCTATGTTATTATTTTAAAATCCTATGTTATTAAGGCCAACAGATTAAGTTAATAATATTGCTACTCCTGTATGCTGAATAGGCCAAAATGTTAAATTACACCTTTTTTAAAAAAAGAAAACTGAGTACAATAAATGAAAATATGCCTGATTTTAAATAATGATTAAATTCCATTTAGCTTTGCTTGTAAATTGTTTTGCAAAGTCTGACTTATTTTGATTCTTTGCCAAAACTAAATTGTATCCAAACCTATTAGTGGTAACACTGCAGTGAGCATAATAGTGCTAATCATAAAAGACTCATCTAAGCATGGAATAATTGATGTGTCAAAGGAATATTTATTAATTGGGCCAAATTCTGCTCTCACAAAGCACAGCTCCATTGAAATCAATGCACTTGCACATCAAAGTAGAATTTTGACAACTGTAGATAATTAATCTCTTAGATTCCATATACATCAGGCAGTAGAATAAATATTTTTGGTAGTTACATTTGGGAGGGAGGAAAACAATGTTACACCTTTTTTATCTGAATGACTAGCCAACTTTGAGGTATGTTCAAGGGAAAGTCAGGTATTGAATGTGGTTTGGTTTCTTTACAAAGAATATGAAAATTCCTGCTTCCCTGAACACAGAAAGAATCAAACAGTGGAAGATAGTGTCCTTCATTGCAGGTCCAAACCTCTTTCAGTGAGACTCCTTCTCTCTTGGCATGTCCCAGGGCCAGAGCCTTGCACAGTGATTCCAAGCTGTGTATGGTGCTTTCTTTTCTGTCTGATTCTGTGATGCTTCGGCTTGTGCTGCTTGTTTCATGCATGTTCCCTTACCCAAACAAAGGCCAGCCAGACCCCTGCTCACATTGTTCAAATTCCTGAGTGGCCTTGGATATACTTTTGTTTTGGTCAGGGACATGAACCTGTGCTTGGGGTGTAGGCCCCTTAACTGTTTCAGCCATCTGATTACTCTGGATTCCTTACATTGATCTGGACCTATTACAAGGCTTAACCCAATCCATAACAATGAATAATTTGCAAAAGGGGAGGTAAGAAAGCTATTCCTGATAATGGCAGAATTATTTTTTTCAGCCAGGGGTTCAGGCCTTTTCATTTTCAGTGCAGTGCCATAATCTGCCTACACTCTGTAGCCTTCCATCTGCTGAAAGTTCCTTTGGGAAGGATGTTTTGACTGTTGATGCCTTATTAGGAGGTTGATACTCTTGCCCTCCATTAGTACATGTAGTTTCGAGTGTGAGAAGACTCCTGCCACCTGCGTTTTCATTTGGCTCTGGAGTCTAAAGCTGCCTGCTTTTAGTGGCATGCAAAATAGTCAGTGGAAAACTCATAACTTATCAAGACTTGTAGTTATTGTGAGCTGTATGTAAGGGTAATATTTAAGAAATAATGTAACTAATGTTGAAAATATGCTGTATGGTCTTGGAGTAAAACTTAGCAGGAGTTAATACGTCTCAGTGATGGCCCATTCAAGCAGGAGGGAGTTGTCATCCTTCCCTGCTTAGCCAGTGATGTAATGCAAGACTCAGGCCACTTTATAGCGCTATATAGCCTCCAGGAGCGCTATAACTGTACCCGAACACACTGGCAAGGCACATATTGCGCTATAAGTCCGAGTTTATAGCGCTCGAGGTAAACCACCTCCGCACGGGCTGTTGCACTACCGCTGTAGTGCAACAGCGTGAATGTGAACACCCATTGCGCATTAATGAGCCTCCAGCCTGGCCCATAATTCCCATTCGAGCCACTCTGGGCATCAGTTTCAAACTCTTCTGTCGCATCCTCAGGTGACCACACGTCAGACCTGCCCTTTAAAATCCCAGGGAAATTTGAAAATCACCTTCCTGTTTGCTCCAGCCAGGCGTGGAGTGCTCCTCAGGTAACCATTTTGGTTCGCCATGACTCCACGTGCCATGCCTCCTCGCAATAAGCGATCTCCACTGTGGTTCGATCATGAGTTGATGGACCTCATCAGTTGTTGGGGGGAAGAGGCTGTCCAGTCTCAGCTGCGGTCTAGCCGCAGGAATTACGATATGTATGCCCTGATATCACGGGCCATGAAGAACAGAGGCCATGACTGGGACACTCTGCAGTGCCAGGCCAAAGTTAAGGAGCTTAGGATAGCCTATCGCAAAGCACGCGACGCAAACAGCCGCTCTGGGGCAGCCCCTGTGTTTTGCAAGTACTACAAGGAGCTGGACGTGATACTTGGTGGTGATCCACCGTGCACTCCATCGACCACCCAGGACACTTCTTCCCAGCCCACCACTGGGGAGGGAGGGGAGAAAGGAGGCCGGAGAGGAGGATGGAGAGGAGGAGGAGGAGGAGGAGAAGGAGGAGGCGACTGCGGCAGCAACCCAGGGCACGGAGGAGTCACAGGGCACATGTAGCCAGGAACTCTTCTCAAGCCCAGAGTGTAGCCAGAGCCAGCCACAGCATCCAGCGGTTGCGGGGGGGTGGGGGTGGGGGGTGGGGGGGGGCAGGGCAGCAGCAGTGGATTGCGCAGGAACAGCTACTTTTCTAATGGGAAGGCAGGCAGCTTTGGTGAGGGTGGAAAGGGATGCTTGCCTACATGTGGAATAGTGCATTGATGGAACTCAAACCACAGAAACTACTTTGATATGTAAGCAAACCTAAAGACCTGAGTAAGTCCCATTTAGCCTCTAAGGCACAGAATTGCTCACTCTAGGTTTTTATGTGGAGGCACCTTTGCCTAGAATAAGATCAGGCCACCATCACGGTAATCCTCCTCAGTGATTTCTTCAAAGGTCTCAATAAGAGCTCTTGCAATGTGCCTGCACAGGTTTCTTGGGAGAGCCAGCACGTTCGCTGTCCCGGCCACAGTCACCACGGTCACCCCTCTAAGAGCCCTGCTCTCTGGCTGTGCATATGTGGCCTCCAGCTGTTGAACCTCCGAGGTCCATGCCATAGTGAAGCCTTCGCCCTTCCACTCACAGAGATTATGTAGGAACACGTGGAAATAACTGCGGGAATACTTCCCTCTGCCAAGTCTAGCTTGCCATAAAGACATCTCCAGCGGGCCTTGAGATGCCCAAAAGCACACTCCACAGTCATTCGACAGCAGCTCAGCCTGTAGTTGAACCTTTCCTGGCTGGTGTCCAGGCTCCCCGTGTAGGGTTTCATGAGCCAGGGCATTAGAGGATAAGCGGGGTCGCCAAGAATCACAATGTGCATTTCCACTTCCCCCATGGGGATCCTCTGGTCTGGGAAAAAAGTGCCTTCTTGCAGCTTCCTGAACAGGCTGGTGTTGCGGAAGATGCGTGCGTCATGCACCTTTCCCGACCAGCCTGCATTAATGTCAGTAAAACGCCCACGGTGATCCACAAGTGCCTGAAGAACCATGGAGAAGTACCCCTTGCGGTTAATATACTGTTCTGCTAGGTGGTCAGGCGCCAGAATAGGTATATGGGTCCCATCGATCGCCCCTCCACTGTTAGGGAAACCCATCTGCTCAAAGCCAGCCACGATGTCACACACGTCACCAAGAGTCACAATTTTTCGTAGCAGGAGGCGATTAATGGCCTTGCACACTTGCATCAACACAACTCCAACGGTCAACTTCCCCACCCCAAAGTGGTTGGCCACTGATTGGTAGTTGTCTGGGGTGGCCAGCTTCCAGAGTGCTATAGCCGCCCGCTTCTCCACCGGGATGGCAGCTCTCAATCTGGTGTCCTGGCGCTGCAGGACGGGAGCAAGTTCAGCACACAGTCCCATGAAAGTGGCTTTTCTCATGCAAAAGTTTTGCAGCCACTGCTCATCGTCCCACACTTGCATGACGATGCGATCCCACCAGTCAGTGCTCGTTTCCTTTGCCTAGAAGCGGCGTTCCACGGTCGTGAGCATGTCCGTTAAAGCGATGATCAGTTTAGTGTCAAATGTGTTCCTCAGCTCAATCTCGTCTTCTTCACCAGACTCATCACTTCTGTCACGGTCCATTTCAAGAATGAACTCCGCTGCGCAGGGAGTTGTGCTGGCGACACTCGCCAGCATGCTCCTCAGCAGTTCACGATCCATTACGGCACAGGAAAACGGCTGACGGAGCATGCGTGCCTTGCTGAAACTGTTGAAAGATGGCGCCCGAGGTGGACGGAAACACAGGGATTGCTGGGATATGACACAAAGCATCACGGGGAGTTGGAACAAGACTCAGAATGGCCGCAAGTGACGCCTCCCTTCCCATAAGGCATTGCGCCAGATTGGGAAGAGGTGCTCTGTGGGATACCTGCCCTATTGCGCTACTCCCAATGCCGCCAGAAGTGCCGTAAATGTGGCCATGCTTTAGCGCTGGCGGGTCTTAGTGTGCACACACTCTTGCGCAATACCTATTGCTGTATATGGGACGCGCTATAACCCAACGCGCTATAATCCTGTAGTGTAACCGAGGTCTCAGTCATCTAGACTTGCTCTGTCCCAAGACTAGCAATGGAAAACCATCAAAGACACCTGTATACAATCAAAAGCACTTGAAAGTAAAAAAAAATTAACATTACAACAGACAGGGGCTGGTCCTTTCTATGACTAGAGACAACAAACTGTTACAGTATAACACTGAGTGGGGAGGGCATTGTGTATCCATTCACTGAGGAAACATCCAGACACTGAGGAAACATCCAGGAATGTGGCAGACAACATTCACTTTATCAGATAGGAAAGTTAACTATTAACAAGGGTAGGCCCAATTTTGCATTTTATGATGTTGTTTTATATTGTAACCATTTGTTACCATCACTCTTGTTTTTAGTTGAATCTGTATTCTTTCTTAAATAAACCTTCTCTTGTTTCATTACAAGTTCTGTGTGTTATCCAGGAGTGGTGGTTTATGGTAAAACTGGTAAACTGGAGTACACTGCTCCTTTGAGGGCTGAGTATCTGGGATTTTGGTGAGTACTCTGTGTCAGAGGCTGGATATCACTGGAGAATGCTTTAAAGGGACTCAGTGATTGGGATACACACCTATTGTTAACTTGCCAGAGAAGGGTGCTTGCGTGCTAACAAGCTGGTGGTGTTAGCTCCTAACTCCTAGCCACCATGGGCAACACTACCTCTTGCTAGAGAGAGAGTAACAAGGTGGCTCATGGGGTATCTTGAGAACTATCACAATAGGATACAGCTGTAGGTTGTCCTGTGCCAGCTCCTCCTATACACTGAATTAGAGGTGGACTTCAGACAGGAGGGACTGGATGATATGGTGATTCTGGGCAGATTGTTGAGCAACGAGTCAGAGATACTCAGTAAGGGCTCCTTTAATTTAAAGTAGCTTTCTGGTCTGCTTAAGTTATGGTGGAGGCTGTATCAGCTCTGCAACAAATCAAGAATTCTGAGGTAACAAAAGTGGCAAAAAAGCCACATTTGTTCCTCTTCTCCCTGTGCTCCATCTGTGCATGCTATACCTCATGGCACTGCACACAGCCTCACCATTTGGATTTTGATGTGGAAAACTGGAATTTAAGAAGCCTGCAGCCATACTATGGTTTATATAGCATGGCCTATGTAATCCAAACTTTGAGAGGGTATGGGGCTTAACATATTCTCCTTAACAGACTGGTCAACGCTTCAGTTATTAAAAGATTACAATGGTTATTCCATTTCTAATGCCTGTCATGAGGACACTATATTTGGAAGGGAGTTGACTAGGTATTCAATGTCCATGTGAAATGTAAAATGAGATGGTGGTGGTGGTTCTTTTGAGAGGATGAATTGGAGGATTGATTGTAGTCATGAAAGTAGAACATATGAAATGTATTAGTCACATACAGTAGAATTATATGGCATAATGGAGGTATGTGGCTTGTATCATCTGTTTTTTAACTGGATGGTATGCAGGTATAAGTTTTAGCATGCCCACCTTTGTTTTCAGCCTTATCGCATAATGATTTCGCGTGGAAGGAGATTTGGGAGCAGGGTTGTTTGAGGCACCTTAACTCTGCACTTCCAATCTTTCCTGCATTTGATTAGAATTTGCAACATTTTGGGGTAAACTACAAGGCCTTTCCCTGGTCATCTTGTTTTACATTATGGATACATATGGTCTGTTTTAATGCCACCACAGTAAAGTGTTTGGCTTGGAATTTCCTGAGATTCTGGCAAAGTTTAAGATGACCTCCATCCAACTGTGATGCATATTGCTGCTTTTGAAGCTTGAATATGTTTGCCTGTACTTTTGTGGATTGTTAGATTCTAAATACAGTGACCTAAATTTTCAAAAATAAATTTTTGGTGCCTTGATTTTTTTGAGGGGCTGCCTACCTTGACACCTTTGGGGACCCCAGTTTTCAGAGGGCTAAGCACTTTTTGAACATCAGGCCCCCTTAAGTTTTGTCAAACTGAAAAAGCAAAATCCTTATCAATTTTGAAACTTTAGGCCAATAAGTGACTCAGCAAGAACATGGCACTGGATTCAATTTTAATTAATATACCTTTCCTTTCCTAGTAGTGATGTATATCGAAAAGCAAATACATGCTCTATATCATGCTTGACATTGCAAGTGGATGATATGGATTTTGCAATAAATATGCTCAAATCACTATGGATTTGATCAAATACCTTCTTTTCCTCTGTAAATGGAGGGGAAGGAATGCCGGTGCTTCTCCTCTTCCTTTGTTTTTGGTGATGGGATAGATATTTCCTTTCTCTTTCTTCATTCTTCTTCCTACTTCCTGGCTGCTTTGAGGTACAAAGAAGGATCTTCATGGCTTCTGCTTATTTGCTCAAAACTCCCTGCATAGCTTTACAGACATTATGCACTGTGTGGAGTGTTTTTGTGATTAGTGCTCAGGCTTGTTCTGCCTGATCCAGAGGTATAGAGAAGAAACCGGAACAACTTGTAGACTCCGATTGAACTACATAGAGCTCTAGACTTTCTAGAGCATCCTACTGAGCATTACTGACAGAAAGAAAAAAAAGTATTTTAAAATGCTGCATTATAAGTCAGACATGATGTGTCAGGCTATAATAACCTGAGTATAGTGAGCATCAATAACACTAGTCATTCTTAATAGTGCACATAAAATGTGTCTAATTCTCCCTCTCTAGTCAAAGCTTAATAGACTACAGTAAATATACAAGCATTAAATGTTACTAATAATTTGTAATGTTATTTAGAATCCAGCTGAAGTCAATAGTGATGGAAACTCTGCAGTTTCGAGAGGGAGAGGAACAGTGTGAAAATTATAGACACAGAAGTCTCCCCAAAATGTTATCTATGCTTCTGAATAAAATTTGAGACACTAGGTAATTTACCCAGTGTAATGCATAAAGCTTACTAATGGTTATTCTCATGGATTTGCAAAATACAAAAGGCTTTAGGTTAAAGGAATGATAATGAATCATTTATGAGATACTATCTACTGAGATGGATTGGTTCCATCGGTTATTATACAAATAATAAAGCTCAGCAATTACATATATGCTTTACAGTTTTTCAGTGTGCTACAGAATCATTAATCTAGTACCTACTCTATAATACAATCTGAAAGCATTTGTAACATGGTTTGGGTTCATCCATATCAGTTTAAATAATTTTAGCAGGTAATATGTTGCAATGGTTCCTACCAGCCTAATGGAGACAGATCCTTTGTGATGATGGTCACAGATTGAGTTTTATTTTTTCTGATGTTAATTAAAAATTGTTTCAGGTGTTGGTGGAAAATATAGATGTAAAGGCAGGTGTTAATTACCATATGAATAAGAGGTATCTTTCTTGGTATAGTACAAAGTAGTTGTAACTCACTCATCTGGTATGGTAGTGTTTTGTGTTTTACAAGCAACTTATTGATTGAAGTCCAATAAGTTTCCAACATGTCTTGGGATATTGTAATACAAATTGTGTTCTGATCCATATCTATTAGATTTCCCTAGCTGTAGGGTCATGTTACCTGAAAAAGAACAATTTTCTCCTCTATCCAGAATGAAATTGAATCTGTGAAGCAGTCAATCATTCTTTAATCAAGGATGCCCCAGAGACAGGCCAGCCCACCTAATTTAATGAGCTTGCAGTTTTCACTTTCAGTATTTCATTGAACAATTTTTGAAAAAACTGAAAAATATTTTCAGTTTTCCTTTAATGCCAATTAGCTTTTTATTTATATGTTTGTTTATTTTTGAACTGCTGGAAAGTGACCAGACACTAATAAGGCAGACATGCAGACGATAACAAAAATTTTGAGTTTCCAGGGAGAAATTTACAAAGACTAGATCTATAACAGCTTTCATTTTTGCTTAATAAATTCTAGCTATTTCAAAATATGTATTTACTACTTATGAAGAAGAAAAAAGCCAACAGTGGTTTCTTTGGCATCCATACCAAATATTTAGATATTGAATTAGACCTTGATTTAGCAAGATATTTAAGCATCTGCTTAACATTAAGCATATGTTAGTCCTATCAATGGGACAACTCACATACTTAAAGTACCTTGCTAAATTGGGAATTTAGACTTTACAAAGAATTATTTTACATCTCATCTGGAATGAATTATACCCTTTTTTAGGTTTAAAGTTTCTAACAAATGAGAACTTTTAACTAGAATGAATTCCATCTCTGAATGGTCTGGTCTTGTAAATTTGGCAGCAATAACTGCATGCAAACTCAAAAGGAACAAGCAACTTGGCTCCATTTCTCCAGCAAGAGGTTGGAAGGTAGAACAAGAAATCAAAGACACTCTCCACCAACCCCTTCCAAACATAGAAACTTCTGAAAACGTAGTCCTTTAAGTATGGGATGTAGCCACAGGGATCATTTTGCTAATCCTCTCTAAAACTGGTAGGCTGGACCTATATATAAGGTGTGATAAGTGGAGACAAGAATCAGTAAAATTTGGGGGCCAGGAGGAAAGGGAAAGGGCAAAAAATTGAAAAATGCTAAGACCAACTCTGAGCTCATATCCTGGTGAAGGAACCAAAGCACCACCTCCCTCTGAATAGACACAAGATTACTGCCAGCTCAGCCATACTGAAATAGCCATTTTTCAGTTTCCTTTCTATCTTGTATTAGAGCTGAAGTATTACTACTAGCATTTTGAGGGACAGCAAGAGATGCTTCCTCCTTTCTTGAATTACTTCTGAGACATCAATCTGATGAGTGGAACTAGATTCTAGGGCAATTATCCATATTTATGTAATGGCTGGAGCATTCAATTATTATATGTAATTTTAAAGGACAACTAGTTTTATTTCATAAGAAAAAAATCAAGGCAGACCCCCTAGTTTTATAAGACACTCTGTACTACAAAGGACAATAGTGTAGTTTTTGAAATGTGCCTAACACATTTAGTGCTACATAAATAAGTAAAAGTCCATCGCATCATGGTACTTTTATTTAAGCAAACTGTTCCAAAGGGCCATACATGCTGCCCATCCTTGTTAGAGATTTTTTGTTGCTTTTCTATCCAAATGTCTTGTCTAAGCTTGTTTGCCAAGCTTCATTTTTGTGAGGCTTCTATAGAAAAGTGTTAAAAAGGGCACGTTTTGCCCTGTCCTGGCAGATACATTTAAGTTTTGGTAGTGCTGGCAGCGCCAAGTTTGCTAAGATTATATTACATCAATTTTTCTGCCTTGCTGAACTGGGAGGTATTTGTACTCCATGTTGTCGTATACAGGAAGTGTCCTTTGAAGGGAAGGTTTGTACTCTAGAGCCAGAATTTTCAAAATGTAAGTGCTTAAAGCTAGGCACCTAAATCTATATTCAGCCCCCTAAACAACTGATTTGATTTTCAGAGCAGCTGAGCATTCAATAGGAATTGAGTGCTTTTTGCTTCCTTTGAAAACTCCTCCTAGCTTTAGGTGGTTAAACTTGAAACCTTTGTCCCAGAGTTCTACAGTGCTCGGCCCCATCTCTTTCTGAGGAAATGGTCCTGGACTCTTACTTCTCATTTGGGATCTGAGCAAGTTCGAGAGCTTCATAATATTACAAATATTAATGAAGTACTCAATACAAATGCTGTTTGTGTCGAATACTTAAGTAACCGGCTGTGTAATATAACAGGAAGAGAGCCAGAGCTGAGAAGCAGGAGAGCATAATAAATTAGGTTGTTTGTCTTGCAATAATGGAATGATAATTGTGATAATTTCAGAAGTCACTATCATTCTGTAGCATGACGTCTTCTGTTAGCATCCTATTGTTTAAATATGTATGTGATACCTGAGAGTGACTTTTTGCTGAGCAAAACTAAACACAGCTACTGGCAGTGCTAGTTTGAAACCTTCCTTTACTACACCTGGTGAAACTAAAAAACCCCAAAGCTTGGATTAAGTCTCACCTGTTGCTGGGTTGCATATTGTTCATGCAGCAAGTCTTGTCATGGGGAGGGGAAAGTCTGTTAATGGACAAAACCTTTTCAAAGTGCTTAGTCTGGGTTGGCTAGTCATGGGTTTAATATTCAGTCTGCCTCTCACTCAATGTGAAGAGAACAATGCATACTGGTGGTAACCAAGCAGAATATTCCTCAAGCACTCCAAGCAAAGCTCACTGATTTTTTTAGATTAAAATAGAAACAAGTAAATTAACTACAAGAGACAGATTTTAAGGGATAGCAAACAGATCAAAGCAGATTACCTAGCAAATAAACAAAAACACAAGCTAAGCTTAATATACTAGCTTGATTGGGTATGAATTAGCAGATTCTCACTCTAAGAGATGATACAAGCAGGCTCCAGATTCTTAAGGGGCAAGTGGCACTTTACAGCTTGGAATCCCCAAGTGTTTCATACGCAGACTAGAAATCCCTTTAGTCTGTGTCCAGCACTTCCCCCAGTTCAGTTTTTGTTGCCCAGGTATTTCCAGAAGTCTCCTTGTGTGGGGAATGAAAAATGCCAATGATGTCACTCCCTGCCTTCTATATGTTTTGGATATGGTGTGAACCCTTTGTTCCAAAGCTTGTTTCTCAGACCAGTCTGTGGAAAAATACTGACATCCCAAGATGGAGTCCAGCATCATGTGGTCTGGTCACGTGTCCTTGTGGAGTCACAGTATCCATCACTCACAGGCGTATGTAGCATTCTCAGAAAAGCTCACTAGGTAGGAGATAATCTTCTTTTAAGGTGTATTGTTTTCCCTAATGGCTCATTGCCCTGACCAGGCCTTTCCAACAAGCTCTGTAGACTGAAAGCATGTTGTCTAGGGGCGTTACCCCGGTCTAACTACATTTGAAGTACAGATACATAGTCGATATTTATAACTTCAGATACAAAAATGATACATTCATACAAATAGTATAATCATATTCAGCAAATCATAACTTTTTCTATGATCCTTCACATGATTTGTACAAAATGCATCATAATTATGTCATAATTGTATAATATCCCTATGAATAATATGGGGTGCAGTGTCACATGCATAGCAGATTGCTCATCTAAGTGCAATTATCATACACTCCACCAACCTTGTGTTAATTCCAAGCCTACAGACAACTTCCTCCAGTTAAACCTAGCAGACAAAAACTAAAATACCAGTGATCAACTTCAGAGAGGTAGCCGTGTTAGTCTGGAATAGCAGAGGAAACAAAATCTTGTGGCACCTTAAAGACTAACTATAAAGTTTTGAAGCATGAGCTTTCGTGGGCTAATACCCACTTCGTCGGATGCAAGCAGTGGAAATGTTTAGAGGCAGGTCTGGGAAAGTAGGTAAGAACCAGGTGGGAGGTGAAAAGGTTAGTCCAAATAAGCTGAACCAGTTTGTTATCTCCGATCAGGGAGTGTGGATTATTCTTCTAGCATTTGAATGGGGTGTGTGAACATGGAGAGAGGAGAAACAATGTCTGTAATGAGCCAGCCATTCTAGATCTTTGGATATTTAGACTCTCTACTCAGACCCTATGCCACCAGCACTCCCAGCTATCTCCGTGATACCACTGACTTCCTGAGGAAACTACAATGCATTGGTGACCTTCCAGAAAACACCATCCTAGCCACCATGGATGTAGAGGCTCTCTACACCAACATCCCACACAAAGATGGAATACAAGCTGTCCGGAATAGTATCCCTGATGATGCCACAGCACAGGTGGTTGCTAAGCTCTGTGACTTTATCCTCACACACAACTATTTCAAATTTGGTGACAATATATACCTCCAGACCAGCGGGACTGCTATGGGCACCCGCATGGCCCCACAGTATGCCAACATCTTTATGGCAGACCTGGAACAACGCTTCCTCAACTCTCGTCCACTCACACCCCTTCTCTATCTACGCTACATTGATGACATCTTCATCATCTGGACCCATGGGAAAGAAACTCTGGAAAAATTCCACCATGACTTCAACAGCTTCCACCCCAACATCCACCTCAGTCTGGACCAGTCCACACAGGAAATCCACTTCCTAGACACCACAGTGCAAATTAATGACGGCCACATCGACACCACCCTATACCGAAAGCCTACCGACAGCTATGCCTACCTTCATGCCACCAGCTTCCATCCCGGACATACCACACGATCCATTGTCTACAGCCAAGCACTGAGGTACAATCGGATTTGCTCCAACCCCTCAGACAGAGACCAACACCTACGAGATCTTCACCAAGCTTTCTCAAAACTACAATACCCACACAAGGAAATAAGGACACAGATCAACAGAGCCAGACGTGTACCCAGAAGCCTACTGCTGCAAGACAAGCCCAAGAAAGAAAACAACAGAACACCACTGGCCATCACCTACAGTCCTCAGTTAAAACCTCTGCAACGCATCATAGGCGACCTACAACCCATCCTGGACAATAATCCCTCACTTTCACAGGCCTTGGGAGGAAGGCCAGTCCTGGCACACAGACAACCTGCCAACCTTAAACAAATTCTCACCAGCAACAGCACACTGCACCACAATAACTCCAACTCAGGAACCAATCCATGCAACAAACCTCGATGCCAACTCTGCCCACATATCTACACCAGCAACAACATCACAGGACCTAACCAGATCAATCATACCATCACTGGTTCATTCACCTGCACATCAACCAATGTCATATATGCCATTATATGCCACCAGTGTCCCTCTGCTATGTACATCGGCCAAACTGGACAGTCCCTACGAAAAAGGATAAATGCACACAAATCAGATATTAGGAATGGCAATATACACAAACCTGTAGGGGAACACTTCAACCTGCCTGGACACACATTAGCAGATTTAAAAGTCACCATCCTGCAGCAAAAACACTTCAAGACCAGACTACAAAGGGAAACTGCAGAACTTCAATTCATTTGCAAATTCAGCACACACCTTCTAGGACTGAACAAAGATCTAGAATGGCTGGCTCATTACAGACATTGTTTCTCCTCTCTCCATGTTCACACACCCCATTCAAATGCTAGAAGAATAATCCACACTCCCTGATCGGAGATAACAAACTGGTTCAGCTTATTTGGACTAACCTTTTCACCTCCCACCTGGTTCTTACCTACTTTCCCAGACCTGCCTCTAAACATTTCCACTGCTTGCATCCGACGAAGTGGGTATTAGCCCACGAAAGCTCATGCTTCAAAACTTTATAGTTAGTCTTTAAGGTGCCACAAGATTTTGTTTCCAGTGATCAACTTGTTCCTCTCATCCTGTATGCTATACATTTTGTATTGTTGCCAATAATTGATTAGCTGAATAGAGAGTGCTTTCCCCTGTTTGATAATCATATGCAAATCTGTACAAAGTTATGTGACTATATACAGTATTCACTCAATAGTTCAGGCAAACAGATTTCAGCATAGGGTTTGTCCTCTTTGACTCTTCTGTGCTACATGACCAGTCACACATCTCACATAGTACCACTTCTGCTACCTACCTGGATGGCTGCATCTTTTAAAGTGACTACGGAATAGTAAATATGCTTGCCTGCACACAAACAAGAATATTTATACACAGTGTGAGTATTTATACAAAGAACAGGCAAAAACCTGTTTGTGTGAATGTGTGTCAATCATTATTAATAAGGAGTGCAAACATGTTGAAGTGATGTGAGCTTGGAATTTGAAGAAGGAAAAAAAAAAGAAGCTCAAACACTGATTGTACAGCATTCAACAAGCCCGAATACTTTTTGGCTGCCTGCTCTGAACTGCCATTGCTGGCATACTGTAACTGCCTCAAGCCATGACAGCCAACGATGATAGACTAGCTAGCGAAGTATCTTTAAACAAATCTTCTATTAATGAGGATCCTCAGGGAAAATTATATAAGGAGAGAAAATGCTTTCCTTTGAACAGTTTTCCTTGAACCAGTTGTCTATGAAAGCTTGTTGCAGATGCTTAGATCATACTTTTTTTTTTTTTTGGAATTAGAGACGGAGGAGAAAAGAGGCAGGCCTGTTCCCAGAATTTGTTTGTGATTATCAAGACTGAAAGAAAAGTTAGCTTTAGTAGTGCATCAACTAAAGCAGCAACTGTGCGACTTTAGCATGCTAGTAAAAATCAGTCTGCAATGGACATAAACCCAGGAATTATCCCAGTACTCTGGATGCCTGTCACTCTTTCACTGCCTTTTCCTAATTTTTTTACAATGTTGCCTGACACTTTTATTACAAATGTAGCAGATTTTATTTGGAAACAATTTACAAAATACTGTATTCATCCCAACATTCATATGACATATGCTGCTGTGACCTTCAGTGCGGATCTGTTAGATGAGGGCACAGCAAAGGCATCTATCTTGTGTTTGTCTGAGATCACTTGAATGAGTTTTCTTTGGAGGGGAAATCCCAAAGTCCTACACGTCTCAGGCAGAAGCTCCTATCTCATTTCCTGCAAAAGAGCCAATGAATACAACAAGAGTTATTCTCTGGAGAGCAGGCTCTCTTGATAACAGTCAATTATAGTGCTGAGTATAGATAAAATAGATCTTTCACAGTATGTTTAGGTTTAAAAGAGTATTAAGACAGCTTCTTGAGATAATTAGTGGCACTAATGCAACTTTCTAAGAATCAACTGAAAGAATCAAGAATGAAACATCCCTAGAAGACAGGTTTCAGAGTGGTAGCAGTGTTAATCTGTATCCTCAAAAAGAACAAGGAGCAGGGACACCATAGAGACTAATTTATTTGTGCATAAGCTTTTGTGGGCTAGAACCCACTTCATCAGATGCACAGAGTGGAACTGGGTCATTACACAAACTGAAATTTATTTCCCCATGATAAGTTTCCCCTTACTGTTGTTCACACCTTGTTGTCAACTGTTTGAAAAGGGCCATCCTGATTTTCATTACAAGGTTTATTTTTCTCCTACTGATAATAGGTCACCTTAATTATTATCCTCTTAGAGTTGGTATGACAACCTCCACCTTCTTATGTTGTCTCTCTCTCTCTTTCCCTCTCCCCCCCCACTACTGTATGTTCCACCCTATGCATCTGATGAAGTGGATTCTACTCATGAAAGCTTATGTCCAAATAAATTTGTGTCTCCGAGGTGCCACAAGTACTCCTCATCCCTAGGAGAGCACACATCAGTGAGGATAACTGGAAAGTCTGTTGAAAGAAAGCAGATATCCCTAAGATAATTGCTCTCTCTCTATAAAAAAGAGAAGCCCATGTTGAATTCCATGTAAGCTATAAGCTGTCAAAACATGAGACCATAGGACGCTGACGAGTATAAAAACATCACACTTAATGGTATCCCATGAAAGTATTTCAGTGCATACCCTGACTTAAGAAGGCTTGGCTAATTTTGCACCTAAACTCTGCAAAGCAAAAATTAGTTTTTATTGCAGTATTTTTTCATGACCATTCTGAAAGGATTATCTAACTAGAATATTAAATCATAATTTTGTGATGTGTAATTAAAATAGATCATCATAGTTTGCAAATGTCGTACTAGCAATTTTTCATACCATTTTAATTGATATTACAATTGAGTTATTAAAATAATGATGAATAAAACAACACATATATTAAATTGGATTAAATCCCTTTTTGGGGGAATTCTAGTTTCCGTGAAAGACTTTTTAGAGGCAATTGCAGTTTAGGCAGTTGCTGATTAAGCTTCGCCATACAGGTCTGCTAATAGATCTCTCTTCAGACCTGTAACCATCTTGCTATTCAAGTCTAGCCTTTCCCAAATTGAAGCTGCCAAATCTAATAAATTCCATTGTGATTTTATGATATGGACACAAAGTGGACACTTTAAACTGAGAATGCTAAACTCATTTCATTTGTGAGAAGCCTTATTTAAACCAGGTCGTTGAGCAGTAAGACTAGTGATGGAATTTCTAGCATTGCATTGTGCATTTACCTGCTTTAACTTCTATACAATAGACTTCCTTTTGCATGGATTAAAAATAAATGGTAAAAAAGGTTCATTAGCTTTTATGTTGCTGAGAGAGGGAGAATTTTGCAACCAGAAACTGCACACATGACCAAGTGAAAGTCCTGCTAACATGTATGACAGATTTATCTGCTGGATTTTTTCCTACGAGGTCATAAGTCATGAATTATTATGTGTCACCAGACTATTGGTGAAAATTAGAAATTCTAAAAAACAAAATGTGGCAGATACTTACAGGGTTAGGGAAAGAAAATCTGGACATGCCTGGTCCTTCATGGTATCTTCTGTTTATTCTGGACAAAATGTCACCAAACAATGTGTATATTACAAAGAACACACTCTTGCTCCTGATGGCTGCTGACCATATTCGCCTGTGCTATATAAATGAGCAATGTTGTCTGTTATATTTTCAGGTAAATTGGCCTTCTCTACATCCTTGCACCATCTAGTAGCATACAGAGGTCTACTTTTGCTGTGAATATCTTCTCAGTTACAATGAACCTTGTTGTTTCAGGTCTCTTGTGATGTTGAAGTAATAGAGAGGAAAAAAAAAAAGTAAATCAGAAGGCCAGTGCTCATTAGGATTCTCTCACATCCATTTCAAAAGTATCTCTGCTTTCTCATTTCTATGAAGAATTCTGTGTCAGAGTTGTGCTTAATGACACAAAGAATCAGGAAGTCAGAGTGGGCAATGTCATTAGAATAAGTAATAAGGGGGTTTGTGAATAAAGCAATTTAGGAGGAGTAAGGTAAAGGGAGACTTAATGGATGGTAAGTATAGTGAGGCAAGGACTAATATACGTAGGTAATAGTCACACACACACACACACACACACTGATGGAGATTAAAAGAGAGGGAGCTGAGAGTGAAATTGGAAAAATGGAGAGGGAGAAAGATAAAAATATATTACAATGAAGAAATACAGGCAAGGTGGTAAGGAAGGAAATGTCTAGAGAAAGCAATTTCTTGTCAAGTGGGGTGTTTGTTTTTTTTGGAAACAAAGACATGTTGCATAACCAGGATATGATCTATTCCCTCTGCCATCCAATTTGCAAACTGACTTTTCATTGCTGAAATTAAATACATTTTATTTTATTTCACCAAATGTTTTTAAACAGCATCTGTCCTATAGTCAGAGCTACTTATATACAAACGTTTAAAATATACACAGCCAGAACAAAAAAATCTAAAATATGATGGGAGGCCTGAGAGACTGAATCCCCCAACCCACAAAATATAAATTGCCCAACCAAATAACCTTCATCTGAGCACCCTAAATCCCTTAGCCTACCACCTCAGCAAAAGCCTGGGGAAACTGATATGCCTTGCAGATTTTTTTTAAAGGTCAGTGAATTTGGGATGTGCTGGCCAGTGGCCAGTCAGTGGGAAAGCTACTCTCTGGCGCCTCCTCTGCCCATTGTGAGTGACTGCAGGTGTGCCACTGGGCCTCATGGTCTATGATATTGAAGGCATTTGCTAGATCAAAAAGAATCACCATGGCCTCTTAATCCTCATTTGCACTAGAGGAGACCACATGCCACATTTGGTCAGTTTGTTGCGCGACATTGGAAATAATCAACCATTGCCTCAAAATCACTGGCTCCAAATGTGTGCACATCTCCTATCAGATATGCCCATTAAAACATAAATGGTAAGGATTTATGTAATGGAACAAAGTTCCAAACCCTAATTACAGACAAAGCAAATTATCCCTTTCTGTAAAGGTAAGGAAAGCAGATCCTATACTTACCTCTCATCCACAGTCAGGGCTCTACGTACCTCCTCCTACACAATCATGGTCTCCAACATAGTTTCCCTATATGATTAACTTTTTCTCCCCCTTTCTGCATTTCTCTCTCGATTCTCATTCTACTCGCTCCATTCTTTGTCCTTCAGTTCCTTTTGTGATAGGGTGTTAGATCTTCCCTTTTCCCTCCAGCTGAGGGTAGGAGGAGAGGATGGTGGAGAGGGGACTCCTGACTGGACACCTCTTTTCACGTCAAGTACTGCTGCTCCTGCCCCTCTGGCCTCAAAACTCCCCAGATTCACTTGCCTGTGAGGCCTTATTTCACTATAGAGGGAGGAAGGGGTAAGGACAGGTTCCTTAAGTTGTAAGTCTCTCTCCTCGTAACAGAGCAGAGGAAGCCGTGCTGCCTGTGAGCCACTTAACTTTTAACTCTATTATGGATTAAAAATAGCATAATGGGAAAAACTGAAGAGAGTTTGAGGAATCTCCATTGGGAATTTTTGCGGCAGGAATAAAGTGGGAAATGAGCCTGTGTTTGAAGAGGTGTGGTTTGTGTTTACACACTTGAGGATTAGATGAAGGACCCAGTGCATCAGTGCTTCAATTAGTCTACTTCTGTTAACTTCCCCACTGACTTCACTGTCAAATGCATTTATTTTATAATCCAGGACCACAGCCAGTCTTAGTCAATTCAGAGCTCTTCCTTTTCTTCCACACAAGCTTTGCAAGAGCGATCTTTCAGCTGTCTGTTTGCTGATGGTCTGCTGGTGCTGTGCCAAATAGTCTGTGAGGCGTCTTCCTGTTCTGCTTATGCATGAAGCATCATAACTCTTCGGAGGCCAAATACATTTGTATAATGAACCAGTCTCTAAAATCTTAGCAATCTCTGAATGTAAATGATTTCTTTGGAAGTGCACAGTCAAGGTGTGAAGGTTTTGTTAATTATGTTGGGGCTCATTTAAGCATCTTCCCAGGCTGATGCAACAGGGGAGGAAAGATGGAGACACATCTTTGAGCATCAGTACCTGGTGATGTAATACCTTTGAAAGGAATATTGTCTCCTGAATGGCTGGGAGGGAAAGCATTTGCAAAGTCGATTTTGCTGCCCTTTGAAAAAGGTGTATCAATTGTTTACTTTCTTCATGCCTGTCTCCCATTCACAGCATAGGTATTCTGGCATGCAGGGAATAGGGCCGTGCCAAAAATGGGAGCACTGCACACACAACTAAGTAGCCCCCTACTTTGCATATTAACATTCTGGAAAACCGATCATGTCCAATACTTGCATGCATCTGTGGGCCAAGTACTAGGTGCCAGTACAATCCACTATGCAGGGCAGCACACAGTAATTAGCCCTTAATGTGTTGCTCTGTTTGGAATATTTTATTTACAGTCTGAAAAATCCATTATTTTCCCTACTGATGTTTCCCCTTTGGCAAGCTTCACGATTTCTTTCTGTTTTAAAAAGAGCTTGAAATTAAAATAGCTGTTTTGTTTTGTTTACTTCAGTGTTTCTTCGCCAGCATGGGCACAGCTTTTGGAACACAACTTGTTTAACTGCTTCAAGGCAACACAGGGAATATGTGAGCATAAAATATTTGTTCTGTGTTACTACACAGAATTGTTACTACAATTGGGAGGAGTGGGGCAGCAGCAGAAGATGGATCACGTGAGAGGGGCGTAGGTTAAGACTGCCTGGGGCATGCAGTAATGATGAGAAACATGAGGCAAAGGTTTCTTTGAAACATGGTTCTTATCAGTGTGTCTCATTTAACCCCATTGCCGTAGAAGATGAGTACCTCACCACCTTTAATGAGTTTAGCCTCACAACACCCTTGTGAAGGAGGGCAGGCTACAGATAGGGAACTGAGGCACAGACAGGATATGTGACATGAGTTCAAGGTCACAGAGGAGATCTGCAGTAGAGCAGGGACTTGGACCCAGGACTCCTAACCCCTGGGATAATGCCCTAAGCACTGTACCTTCCTTCTTTTCTATCCCTTTTTTAACACAGATGCCAGAAAGTCAGACCTGTATCTTCAGAATATGCTCTCTGGCACATTGAATATTGTCACACCATGATCTGTAGATCCTTTCTCTGGATATGATACAACACATGAGACCCCTGAGCCTCTACCTTATCTGAAGCATCCACTCTTCGGTGCTTAGTATTGGACCCACTGTTTATAGATACTACACTACCTAAGAAACAAATTAAAATCCCATGGTGTCCCAACAGTTACTTGTGCTCAGGTTTGAAAATTCCTTGGTGAGTCAATTATCCTCCACTCTTCTCTACTCCCCATCTTGGCCCTAGTAAAATCTAACTTTATCAGGAGCAACTTACCTAAAACCTAGTTGCACTTTTCCTTAAGAATGCTTAAAGCCATAAATATGACTTGCACCTGTTGTTTGGGATACAACAGCTCAATTTAGTGGTGCAGACTCTTTGAAGCCCTGATTGTAAGAATTTTAGTGGGTTTCACAGCTTTTTCCCCTTCATTATTGTGCAATACTGTGCAATTACTCATTTACAATAAATCGTTGAACTAAAAATGTTATTTAAAAGGTAGTTATTTTCCTGTCATGTTCCATTCAGTTATCATCTCATACAAAATCTTTTAATTTTACTTGACCTAAGAAAAGTTGGAGAGGATGAATTTGTGGTGGGAACTCTCTTGTTTTTGTGTCATATATGTTTTGAGCTTTAATTAACAATTCAAGTTTGGTGTTTTATATTTTATTGTTCAAATGATAAAGTTATTTCAGTCTCTACAATAAAATTAAAGTCCTCGAAACATTTTTATTAGCTTGCTTGATGCTTTTTTTATTTTTATAATTTCCTGGAAGAGAAATTTGAAGTAAAAGCCCATCTGATTTTATTTCAGTCCAACCTGGAATACTTACATAAGTAGATATGGCTAGGCAGGATGATAGTAATTTTGTGACCATTGACTTCCTGTCTTGCTTGTGCTGGTACATTAGCCTTTATCAAAGTTGGAAGAGCAGTTACAACATAGCCATTGTAGGTATTTAATCAATAGCTGGCAAACAGCCTGAAAGTCAGATAAAGTACTTAGGCAGGCAGTTTGCCAGGCTAAAAAGATGTCAAAAAATCAATTAGACTCTAAAGAAAGAGCAGCAAGCTAACTAAAAAATGCAATCTTGAAAGTCTCTATTTCAAAGGTGTCTTATTAGTGTTAGCAATATCTTTATCTTTTTAATGAAATTACATTTGCTAAGTGATTAAAACCAGACTTGAGTGATACAAGGCTAACGCAAAAATGTAAACACCTGTACAATACCAGATTAAATCTCTATCAGTTGTAGCTATATCTATTCAAGCTACTTTCAGGGTATAACGTTACGTCACATTCGATTAATTTGTTCTCCTCTCTTATTGATTACTTTACCTATGCATTTGGCGTGCCTAAGTACTTTCTCAGTTGAGTGGTAATGGAAAGGATAATCTTAGAGTTTCTCTAGTGGTGCCAGGTAGTTTCCTTAGGAAATTATAGCTGGCTGCCTGTAGTCAATAAATAGATGGGAAATTCAGAACTGATTGTTTTTATACTCCCCTCTGTCCTATCACCACAGCAAAAGAAATTAGCATAACCTCAGTAGGTAATGGATAGAAATATTATTACAATGTATAGGTATTTCCTAGCAAAATCTTTTGTTAACAAGGACTTTCTCTCAAATGTTGAACAGATGACTTGACAATATTTTTATAATACCTCTGTGACCATTCCTGGGAATATTACACAAAACAGAAAGTTTGGCACTTAGGTATTTCTTAAGTGAGAAAAATTTTGCTACATATTGCTACCGAAAGGAAAAACTACAATTTATTCCTTACTGGTCTTGAAGTTTTTTTGCTGCAACATGGCTGTTTATATATATATATATATATAATGTTTTTATAATATGTGCCAGCAATGCCCTTCTGCTATGTATATCGGCCAAACTAGACAATCCCTACGTAAAAGGATAAATGGACACAAATCAGATATTAGGAATGGCAATATACAAAAGCCTGTAGGAGAACACTTCAACCTGCCTGGACATACAATAGCAGACCTAAAACCAGCCATATTTCAGCAAAAAAACTTCAAGACCAAACTTCAAAGAGAAACTGCTGAGCTCCAGTTCATCTGGAAATTCGACACCATTAGGTCTGGACTTAATATTGACTATGAATGGCTCGCCAATTACAAAAGCAGTTTCTCCTCTCTCGGCGTTCACACCTCCAAATCACCTGCTGGAAGTGGGCTTCACCATGCCCCCTGATTGAATGTACCTTACTTTCTTGCCTACATATTTATACCTGCCTCTGGAGATTTCCACACATTCATCTGATGAAGTGGGTCTTAGCCCACGAAAGCTCATGATCCCTAAAGTCTGTTAGCATATAGTTAAAACAGTCCTTATGTTCTGTTCAGAAGCTTACCAGATGACTGGGGAACTAAAGTGAAGTGTATGGGCAAACCAGACACAAAAATAGCAACAGTAAAAATCTGGGCCAACACGGGGGAAAAAAAATACAGCTTTCTTGTCATGGCTTCAGCTCCTTCTTCCCTTTGTGTTCACGTTCCTGTTTAGATGTGCTGTGTGATATCACCCAGTGATGCCAACATATGGCATTACACTTTAATACATCCAGGTTATACTTTGTGTTCTGCTGCTTTTCTCAGATGCAGATGAATATATTCAATTCCACTACTGCTTAAGTAGCACAGGGACTTACTCTTGTAAGTCTACTCAAATGACATCTTATACTTCTTCCCATAGCCCAGTGACTGGGGCACTTTCCTGCAATAACAGGCACCCCTCTGCATCGTGCAAAGGGGAAAACTGAATGCAGGTCTCTAATATGCTGGGTGAGTGCCTTAATCACTGGGCTAAAACCCATTAGCGTGGAAGCCAAATATAAATCCTTTGCTTGCTTTTGTCAAAAGACCTGTAAGTCAAAACAGAATTTTTTGGCTCAAAATGTTTTGGTTTAAATTTTTTCCTGTCAGTAATACCAAAACATTTCAACTCATTTCAATTAGATTTTTTTTTTGGCTTTTCAATTCACTAGCATTTTTTGAACATTTTTTGTTGTTTTAGGTTTGACCCAAAAAGATTATTTTTTAAAACGGCCAGCAAACTTAAAAATCCATTATTTGCCAAGATCTAGTAAAAACCTACAAGAAACACTCCTATATTGACTACCAATGCATCTTAATGTATGGGATAAAATAGATTTGTAAGCATAAATCAAATATTTGTATCTACTCACTAATAAGTGATTCTGAGGAATATAGCTATAAGGATAGAACTGATCCAGTTTTGGTCTTGACTGTTTTCTAGGATTCAAGTGCCTAAATGTATCTGCCACTGGGACTGGCTCTCTGAAGAGGTCAGGTGCCCAGCCTCCTCGTGACAGGCTCTATTAAAGAGATTTAGCCAACCCAGATCCACCTGTGTGGATTGTTAATTGGATAAGTAGCTGAGAGAGATTGAGACTCTAAACAGAAAGAAAAGAGAATGCAAAGCTCTCTGGCTGGGACAGACCTTGAGCAAGCAAAGGAAAGACTGTAGTGCTCTCCTGGCAGCCGAGCAGTCTGAGGCCTTATAGCAGAAGGAGCTGCTGTTGGAATTCAGAGACTTTTATTTTGGGACTTTTAAGTTTTGCCTGAGCTCTGAGGTAAGAACCTTTAACCACTATGCAATTGCCTCTTTCAGGAGGCCTTATTAAATGGAGATCTGCTGCTGTAAGGTAGAGTGTTTGGCTTCTCCTTGACCAGGCTTTGACATGTTTCTTACCACATCGAAGGAGAAACTGAGGCAAGCCACAACAGAGCCACGTTTGACCACTAGGAGGTGCTCAGGAGGAGACAGTGACCTTTTTAAAGTGTCAGACCCAGAACATAGAATAAAGAGCTATCCTTATCCTGCAGTTAGGGCAATCATTACTCATGCTGCCCTTAGCAAAACTAAACAGCTAAAATATAAAATCTGGAGAACTCTTTCTTTGAGAGTCCATTTAATGTGTTGTGTTTTAGCTGGATTCACTCAACTTCACTAAGAAATATCTTGTTTATTGGATGCTGTCACTGAAGATAAAGAACGTATTTATCTTCTAGCATAGGAAGCAGGTATTTTAAGGCTATAGAGTTTATAACAAAAGGGGCCACCTTTATGGCTTTGGAAATCTGATTACATGAGCTTAAATGGGAAAGCTTGGCTAGCTTAAGAGGGATTTAGTCAGCTGTTGTATTAAAACCTTCATGCTAACCCTTTCCAACAGAATTGCGAGTGATAAGTCAGCTAGTGAATACTGCATGTATTTCTGCTTTTCCAGCACTACCTGCTTTGCATGTAATTCAGCTTTGCACAGTATCATGGATGGTTTAGGTGGTGTCTGATACTGGACTTTATCGGTGATCACAAAGCTACAAGAATAGGCAGAAGAATATTAAATAAGATTTAGCTTCCTAGTCAATATTGACATAGTAGAGAATGACCATTGCTCTCCAAAAAACAAGCAGGGGATTAGATACAGCACCACTATGTTTGAATGTCTCAATCTACAGTAAAGCATACAGAATTTATCTTTTTTATTCTCATAGCCCTATACAAGCCTCATTGTGCTAGGGGCTGCACAAGTGGTACAAACAGACAATTGCTGCCGATGTTAGACATTGTTGTTTAGCTAACATTTATATTTTAGGGAGAAAAAAAGATATAAGGCTCCTGCTAACATGACCAATTATGTCATGTTAGTGGCTTCTCTGTTTCCTCTTTGGTAACATTCTGTGTTGCCATATGATGCCATTGTGTTTAAAAAAATCATTTATTGAGATTTAAGTACTAAGATACACCCATAGAGAAAGTTCTACTCACCCTTATCTCTAAACTTAAAATAACAAGAGTTTACTATCCAGCAGCAAAAAAGAAGCATATACAAATAATGTGTTAACTCAGCCTGGCAGTAAACCAAAGGAGCAAAACAGAAACTTTAACCATTCAAGGAGCCCACCTCTCAGCCTTCTCTGAGAGCCCTGTCCAATAAATGATTTTTGCAGCATGCTTGGAAGGTCATCAGGTTCTGGCTATTTCAGATTAAATGGGTGAAGCAAGTTCCAGCAGCTCCTTTCTTTAGAATTAGAGGGATCCAGCTGAAGCTTCTCTGCTGACAGCGGATGAGGCAGTATGTCGTGAGAGAGAGAGGTTTTCTCAGGTGAGCAGGTTCCACTCCATCTGCCAGTCTGGTTAAAAAAACCTTTTGCTAATAGATGTGAGAATATTGGAAAATATCTGTGGGCTACTTCTACCCACTTCTACCCTCGAGGGGTTGCGGGCCACTTTTGTGGGGGTTTCCAGCCCCTACCGCAGCAACTCCCTGCTGCGGGATCTCCGAGGAGCGCGGCTGGAGTCACGCTCCCCGGGCGGCGGCTGGAGCCCTGAGCCCCGGGGAGCGCAGCAGCTGGAGCCCCGAGCCCCGGCCGCCAGCGGGGACTGGGGCCGGGGCGCAGCCGGCAGCCCGCCCGTGGCGGGGACTGGGGCCGGGGCGCAGCCGGCAGCCCGCCCGCGGCGGGGACTGGGGCCGGGGCGCAGTGGGGTCCGCGGCAGGGTTTTTTTGTTTTGGTTAAAAAAAAAAAAAATCAGCGGCTTTTCGGCGGAGGGGTCACACCCCCCCCCCCACCGGAGCACAAAAAGGGGTCATGGTCTCAACAAGTTTGAGAACCACTGTTCTATATGAAGAGAAAGCTAGATCCTTACAGCACTGGGGGGGATGATTCAAAGCCCATTGTAGTCCATAGGAATTTTTCCATTGGCCTTTGGATCGGGCCCATATGAGGAGCGATGTGTTAGCAGTAGAAGCCATAGGAGTGTAGTATCTCTGCAATGTGTCGTAATGTGGTTTGGGAAGAACAAGTCAAATTAGTTTGAATCTTTCCCTAAAGGAAGTGCTTCTGGAGAAAAGCATGAGGCAGGAGGGGGACTCAAAGGAAAAAACCCAAAGTGGGTTGAAAAGAAACAATAATTGAACAAAGGTACTCAGATGCCACAGCACTGGGCCTTGTATAAGTACCTGAACAGAACAAAGCCTTATAAGACACTAGCATAAGTGCCCGGCGTTGCTCGGGTCAGTCGGAGGTGGGGAGGGGGCAGACAGCTGACACCCCCTGACCAACCCCAACACCCACACCTCACCCCTCACCCACCCCGACACCTTCCCACCCCCCCACCCAACCCCGACACCTCCCGGCTCACTTACCCCCCGACCAAACCCGACAACCCCACCTGACCTCCCCAAGCAAACCCAACACCCCCACCTAACCCCCTGAGCAAATCCGACACCCCCACCTCACCCCCCCGACCGAACAGTGTATTTAATAATCTGTGAGCTGGGGGGGTGTCGGGTTTGGTCTGGGGGGGGTGGGAAGTTGTCGGGGTGGGTGAGGGGTGAGGTGTGGGTGTTGGGGTTGGTCAGGGGGAGTTGCAGTTGGTGGGGGTGTGAGGTGTGGGTGTCGGGTTCGGTCGGGGGGTAAGTGAGCCGGGGGGTGTCGGATTTGGTCTGGGGGGGGTGGGAAGGTGTTGGGGTGGGTGAGAGGTGAGGTGTGGGTGTTGGGGTTGGTCAGGGGTTTTGCGGTTGGTGGGGGGGTGAAGTGGGGGTGTGGGGTTTGCTTGGGGGCGGTGAGGTGGGGGTGTTGGGTTCGGTCGGGGGGTAAGTGAGCCGGGGGGGTGTCCGGTTTGGTCTGGGGATGTTGCGATTGGTGGGGGGGTGAGGTGGGGGTGTCGGGTTCGGTCGGGGGGTAAGTGAGCCGGGGGGTGTCGGGTTTGGTCTGGGGGGGGTGGGAAGTTGTCGGGGTGGGTGAGGGGTGAGGTGTGGGTGTTGGGGTTGGTCAGTGGGTGTCGGGTTCGGTCAGGGGGTAAGTGAGCCAGGGGGTGTCGGGTTTGGTCTGGGGGGGTGGGAAGGTGTCGGGGTGGGTGAGGGGTGAGGTGTGGGTGTTGGGGTTGGTCAGGGGGTGTTGCGGTTGGTGGGGGGGTGAGGTGGCGGTGTCGGGTTTGGTGGGGGGGTAAGTGAGCCGGGGGGGTGTCGGGTTTGGTCGGGGGGTAAGTGAGCCAGGGGGTGTCGGGTTAGGTCTGGGGGTGTTGCGATTGGTGGGGGGGTGAGGTGAGGGGTGAGGTGTGGGTGTTGGGGTTGGTCAGGGGGTGTTGCGGTTGGTGGGGGGGTGAGGTGGGGGTGTTGGGTTCGGTCGGGGGGTAAGTGAGCCGGGGGGTGTCGGGTTTGGTCTGGGGGTGTTGCGATTGGTGGGGGGGTGAGGGGGGGGTGTCGGATTCGGTCGGGGGGTAAGTGAGCCAGGGGGTGTCGGGTTTGGTCTGGGGGGGTGGGAAGGTGTCGGGGTGGGTGAGGGGTGAGGTGTGGGTGTTGGGGTTGGTCAGTGGGTGTCGGGTTCGGTCGGGGGGTAAGTGAGCCAGGGGGTGTCGGGTTTGGTCTGGGGGGGGTGGGAAGGTGTCTGGGTGGGTGAGGGGTGAGGTGTGGGTGTTGGGGTTGGTCAGGGGGTGTTGCGGTTGGTGGGGGGGTGAGGTGGCTTATATCCTGGCTGGGAGTGTTTGGGGCGTGGCCACACAGCTGAGCCCAACTCCCAATCAACCTGGGAGTTTGCAGGCTAGCCTCCCAGGCTATTTCAAACCCCTTTTGGGGCTTTTCCAAGCCCCTTTCAGTAGGGGGCGGGTGGACACCCCGCCACAAACCCCAACACCTCCCAGCTCACTTACCCCCCGACCAAACCCGACACCCCCACCTCACCCCCCGACCAAACCCGACACCCCCACCTCACCCCTCCAAGCAAACCCGACAACCCCACCTCACCCCCCGACCGAACCCGACACCCCCACCTCACTCACCGTCCCACCAAACCCAACTCGGATCCGTCGCAGGGGAGGGGGGGGGCAGAGCCGAGGGATTCCGGGGACCTTCGCAGGTGGGGGGGGGGGCACAGGGCTGAGGGATCTCCGGGGTTCCGTTGGGAGGGGGGAGGGGCAGAGAACTGAGGGATCTCCGGGGTTCCGTTGGGAGGGAGGAGGGGCAGAGAACTGAGGGATCTCCGGGGTTCCGTTGGGAGGGGGGAGGGGCAGAGAACTGAGGGATCTCCGGGGTTCCATTGGAGGAGGGAGGGGCAGTGAGCTGAGTGAGTGAGGTGTCTGTTGGAGGGGGTATTATGACATCATCACCAGCTAACTGCCCAGCCGATGTGATTGGCCCTGAAAGACTTTCACCCCTGGGGGGCGTCAGAGGTGAGGTCCGAAAATTTTTCGACCCTTACCAGCATCTAGACCCCAAGACCCCTCACTGTACCAAATTTCAAGTCTCTGGCTCAAACGGTGCGGGAGGACTTCGCAGTCATACGTACATACATACACACATACATACACCACTTGACTTTTATATATATAGATAGAGAGATGTGGATGACCGCATAGATTGAGTGGCACAAACTGAGTAATAGTTAGTATTAGTGAACTATGGCAGAAGATGCACCCTAACTTGTTAATTATAGAGTAGATTAAGTATCCTTATGAACTGAAATTATACCTGTCAAACAATTTCTTTGAGAAATATATATAAATGAAGGCTCTATATCATAAAGTGAAATATATACAGGGAAACGGTAGTTATGAAATAACTTTCTAAGATAGGCTTCTTCTGATACTGAATACAGGATATAGGAATAAGCTAGTTATTAACTGGGGCACAATGAACCATTTTGCAAAAGATAAGAAACCATGAGGAAAACTAAATCTAAACATCAATGTCTGCCATTGGAGTTGCAATGGTACAATGGTGCATTGGTACAATGTCACTGTGAACAGTTTATGCTCCTGAAGCCCATGTGAAAAGCTCAAGTGACATGAGAAGGCTGGCTTCTTTTGGCAAACAGCTTGCAAAGAAGAGATCTGATATGCCAATTGTGGGATTATGTCAAGTGTGGAATTATTTCTCCACGAGTTCACTTGTTCTCCATGCCTGAATCATGGGCTGGCATTTAAAACCTGTCATATCAAAACAGTTTCTTCTGGAAAGGAACAAAAACTCGGGCAAGTCAAGTGTAGAACTATAATAAGGCAGGCCAAGAAACAATTGGAAGAGCAATGAGCCAAAACACACCAACTAATAGCAAATTTTTTTGAAGTACATTAGAAGCAGAAAGCCTGGATACTAGGCTAGATGGACCATCAGTCAGACCCAGTATGGTCATTCTTATTTTCCCCTTCAATTAGGGCAAAATAAAAACTTCACTTAGGTTCAGATCCACAAAGGGATTTAGGTGCCTAACTTGTTGAAATTAAAGAGTTAAGTGTCTAAATATCTTTGAGGATCTGGAGCTTATTTCCCTAAGCCAACCCTGAACCTTCATACATCCAGCCACCACCACCTATTTTTTTCAAGCCCCAGTTCCTCCCCCGCCCTCTGTGTTCCCGCTTAACTTTTAGTCTAATACTCAAACCCCTCCAGGCTTTCATTGCATGTTTTCACTTGACCCCAGATCCAAACTTGGATGTTTTTTCTTGGTTATCCAGGATCCCATGTTTGAGATTAGTGAAGACCAGCTGGGCTAGAATCCTGTGATCTCACTCCAAACTTCCATAAACTGCATGTGTGAGTGAATGTTGAATTACTTTACCCTGCCCTGTTAATGTGGGCCTGTGTATTCTAGTGAGCTGTACCCATATGAGCACATAAAGTATCAGTGAATGATTCTGTATGACAATGTGGCATGCAAACAATTGATTGCCATAGGTGTGGGTAAATCAAGAGTTCCCCATATACAAACATACCCTCTGTTTTTTAGTATTAAATTGTATCTACAACTCTTAGAGATTTTTCATTTAGATGAAAATCTCTGAGTTACCCAACAAAATATGATTCACCAGCTTAAAGGAGAACTGCATCTATTTTGCACAGCCCAGTAATATGATAGTTTAAAAGGTAAGAAAGAAAGAAACAAACAAACAAATCAGCTGTAAAGGACATTTCTGAGCCTATTGTTGGGTCCATCTGTTGGGCCAAGACATTGTCATTGTGATGCTAACTGTGTGAGAACCCAGCATACAAGAGCTAAACTAGCATCTCATCTGCTGCACAAATGGTTTAAAAGAAATAACATTTTATAATTCCATTTTTATATCCTCAGCTGGTAGACATTGAGGTAGCTGCAATGACTTCAGATTTACAGAAGCTGAGGATATGAGTTTAGATTTTTTTTCTTATGATTCTTAAACAATTAATAAATAAAATAGGGTTGGATCTGGGTATATAGTCTTTCAATGGGTTTTCACATTGCCAGTGTCATAAATAATATCACTCTTCAGTGAGATGGCCAGTGGTAATAGTAAGGTCAGAAATGCCATATGTAAATTGTGTTTAAAAATAATTCAGTTTACTCCTGGTAACAGATGATTCTTACATTATGAATTTTGAAACTTGGACTGAACACGAGGGCAATTTCTGTAGTATTAGATCAAAGACAATAATACTATTTAATATGCCAGAAGGGGTAAAGCTATTAAATTAATAACTTTTTTGAAATAAATAGCTAGGATGGGAATATGCTGAAGGCATTAAGAAGTACCATAGATAGACCTTAGTCAATACAGAAATAGAATGAATGGTTAATGTACTGATCCTTTCAAGTGCTGTTGATACCTGAATTCACATAGTCTTCCTTTGTGTCCTGAAGCAGCCAAGTTCATGTAATGTTGGAAGGATTGTTTAAGGAGCTTTCATAAATGGACACCCCTTAAAAATGTCTGAGAGGAGAAAAGGGTTTAAGTCACAGAGTTGTTTGGTGGACTCCGCATAGTGACCTGGGTACAAAGCTCAACTTTACATGTTGCCATCAAACTCTCCTTTTCTGGTATGTAAATAAAAAGTAGGATACTCTGTGTATGTCTCAGTTCATGTATCTCCTCACACTATATGTGCCTCAGTTCTTGTCTCTAACAAGGAAATGAACATTACTGGAATAGCAATCTCTCTGATTGCTTGAAAGCCATGACAGTAATGGTATTCATTTTAAACTATGGTTTACTGTTGCTGTGCACTAATAAGCAGCTGTCACACTTCACTCCAGATGTGGCTTAATGTGGCAGATAAATCCCTCTTTATTGTACATTACACATACATCCAAGTTATATAAATGTTATTACATTTTATATAAAAGTAAGGAACTAACTCTGCATCACTGGAAACTCTCATACTTCCCTTGTGCTGAAGTAATCTCCATCTGTAACCTCTGAAATGTGTTTCCTCTAGCCCATAGTTTATTTTACATCCAAGTGTGATTCACGGGTGTCCAGAATAACGACATCCATTTTAGAGAACAGTGGGCATAGAACAGATAGTGTGTATGTACAACTATGGCTAAAGCAGACTATGACTTCCAAACCCCCCATTTGGGCAGACATGATATTTTTTGGATATTTTTCTTATTAGAGATGGATGTGGGCTGACCATCACCCTGCAAGGCTGAAAAGGAACATTAGGTTTGTTTTAAAAACAGCATTTGGGTTGGGAATGAAATGCATGTGTGGAAGGAATCCAAACTGTTATGTCTGTTAGGTGCAAGACAGAGGAAGTATGCAGCCCTGACTTTATGCGGAGCAGGGCTGGGCACTTTGGGCTAGAATTTGTGCTTGTTGAAGTCAAGGGCCGAGCGCTTGGTGACTTAGTTATTTTTATTATTTGTACCTTATAAATTGTACATACCTAACTATAAGTACTGTATGTCATGAAATGCTGCACTCCAGCATGCCCCTATGTGGCCCCCTAATGGCACTCTAGTGCATTTCACTCAGGGTCTCAAGTTATTTCAATCAGTTACTCAAGAGATGTACCCTTTGTGGGGTCTGATTTATTAAGTCTTCCAACCAAAGTGCCCCAGGTCACCCCTCTCTGGGTCCAGATAAGAGTCCTGGTCTGATCTCTCAAAACAGGAGTCCCTAGCTCTTCTCCTGGGAACTGGTTGTAAGTTAGCCACCTTTGGCCTTTGCCAGCTTCTCCCTCAACCAACCCATCTTTCCCAATTAGTCCTCAGGTTCAGACGGTTCAGCAGGCCAGCCTTCTCCTGATGGCATCTGCCCTTCTGTGAAGGAGAAGGCAGCATTTATGCTGCTCCCCCCTTCTCCCAGCTTATTCCCAATTAGTTGGGGGGGGGGGGGAATGAGGGCAAAGGCTCCTGGCCTTCAGCCCTTAATGATACAGTGATGAGATTTTCTCCCAAGCACGACTCATTCCCAGACCACTTCCTCACTATCCATATCCCCCTTACATCCTTATATGGCAATAAAACCTTGCAAACCACTATAGGGCCAGGTCATAGGTCAGGGTGGACTGACCACTATGCATGACTGCTCTGTCACATGCCCCATTATTCTCTCATGCCAGGACACCAGGCTACCTCATACAATGGAAAGCTGGCTAAGTAGAGGTGCTCCATCTCTCCTTGCATAGATTGGGACAAGGGCTAGGGTGGGAGGGAGAAGGAAGTGAGCAAAGCCTTGACTCTGCTCCACCAAAGAATCTGTTGCATTGGGGAGCATATGATGCCCCATATGCAGACCTGTCACCTTTTACTCCTCCTCTAGAACAGTGGAGAGACTGGGAATAAGACACCCTCTTGCATCACAGTTTCTCTTCCAGCCTGCTCTGGAGCAGCACAACAGCCTGCTACCCTTGTTTCAGTGATGCTCTAGCCTCTAGAGGAAGATAACTGAAAAATGTACAATAGCACTTGGGATATGTCTACACGACCTGCAGGATCAGGTAAATCACGATAAATCGATCCCTGAGCGCTCTCCCATCAACTCCAGTACTCCACCGCCACAAGAGGCGCAGGTGGAGTCGACAGGGGAGTGGCAGCAGTTGACTCATTGCCATGAAGATGCCGTGGTAAGTCGATCTAGGTACGTCGACTTCAGCCACGCTATTCTCGTAGCTGAAGTTGTGTATTTTGGGTCGATCCCCCACTCCCAGTGCTTGGAAGTCCCAGGGCTTGGAAATGTTATGACCAGCATTTTGAGGGAGTTACCTGGAGTCCTTCATGTTAAAGGATATTGCTCACTGATGTTAGGCCATTAGACTCCAGAACCATACCATTTCCTTTCACCTACTTAAAGGAAATACGTCCGCATGCTTCTGTTTTGTGGTTTGTGTGTATTTCTCTGATTGTGTAGCTGTTTCTTTCTTACTCCTCATTTCAGTTCCTATTTGGGTTGTAGGCATTAAACATTTTTGAATAGCAGCAGTAACAAAAAATCTGGTCTTGTGAAAAGTCTTGTGAGTCAAGGGTTAATAGAGAGGTGACTTTCTTTTTTTTCACACTGGTTCACTCAGTCTTAGAAATACTGTCCAGAAAAAAATGTGTTGTGGTATGTTTTTATAGTAACAAGAAGGGATTTATCTGTGCAGTTCTGAATGATCTGAGGAATAGATGCATGCCTCGCGGTCTGTGCACCGCTGTGAAAGCCTACTCTTTGAATCGAAGTGGTTAATTCAGTTGCCCATATGGTTCTTTTTTTTTCTGGATCATTTGATATATTATGTAAACTACTTACTAAGTTATAATGCAGTCTCAAGCTTGCATTGTTTCCCAGAGAATGCTGACAAACCCACTAAATTTATTGCCCTGATTTCTAGATGAATGCGGTGGCTTGTTTCTATTGTAATTCAAAGTACTGCTTAAGTCCCTTTGCTTAGAAGGTAGTGGACTGAAATTGTTCATGTTGCAGAATTACTTTTTGACAGTGATGTATGGGGAAATTATTCCACCAGAACTGAAAAATGAGATACACATTGCAAGAAATTCAATGAACTAGCCAGCTGAAATAAGGAAAACCTTCTAGATGGACTAGATGAGTATGGAAGTCTTCCCAAGGACTTGTATCATCCATAAAATATTGTCTGGGGTTTTGGAGAGGATATCTACAGGACAGTCACACTTGGAATTCCTGCAGATTAGCCTCTCATCAAGTCATCAGTATGCTGCTATTAGAATAAACACAGCTGTTGTTTTCAAAGAAATATGGCAAACAGCAGCAAGGAAAAAAGGAGGGACAATTAGTGTTATTGAAATGCCAGGAAACTCAAGATGGCATATCTGTATTTACGGGAGTGTTGGTTTTCTGGAAAGCCCATTTATAATGTTGTGACTCAACAGTATGGAGAAAATAACCCATCTATTCTTAAAAAAGTCATTCACATTTCTGTCCACCGGATGTGATGATGGAGATATTTTTTCCTGAAAACCCTTATTTAAATTCTGTGATCTTTGAACTGATTTCAAGTCTGTGCTCTAATTTTAACTATTTGCTGTAAATTAGGTCTAGAAGACCATGACTCTTCAATCTGTAATTTCAACATGAATAGGCTTTTTTTGTTTTTGTTCTGAAACAATCTCATTGTTTTGTGTTGACAAGATTCCATTTTTCTTCTGTTTTCTGTTTTTGCTCTGGTGTGTTTCCCAATCAAGAATAAGAGTGTTAATGTGTGAACACTTGCATTCTAGTCGTGTGGCTTGCTTCTCTCAGATGACACACCAGCAGGGCAAAGGAGGAATCAGCCCGCTAGGGGCCCTAAGTAAAAATATTTTTGTGCTCCCCAACACACTAATGATTAATGGAGGGCCCGCTTGAGCTGCTCGGGGACCCCAAGCAGTTGCTTAGTCTGCTTATGCCTAGAGCTGACTCTGCCAGCAGGCCCTAGAATATTAATATCCGCATGACTAAAGTGTGGGAGAGGACTTATCACATGACCATCAACATTTGCAGTGAGGCTCAACTTGCCATATAAGATCTCAGAAGTTTTAAATATTTTGGGCTCAACTCTGCAGCATATTAGGGCTGCTTTGTGCTGTGCTGATAATGCAAAGCAGCTTTAAGTCAAGTGGTCTGACCACTCAAGCATTCTCTCTATCTAGGTAACTGTGGCTTATACTCACCACCCTCCTCCCTGCTGGCACATAGCCAGCACAACAAGGAGGTTGAAAATGTTGCTGGAGTGCCCCAGTGTCCTGCTGGTTGATCCCGAAGGACCAACAGAATGGTAAGGAAGCACCAGTGTGTGCAACTGATTGGCCCCTGTGGCCTTGAAGGCCATTGACAACTGACCCAAGCTAAAGCAACCTGAAGGTAGTTCTAACTTATGCTGTGGACTAAACATGCACCAATGTCCCCAGGATGGAGGGAACATAGATTTGTCTTAAAGCCACCCCCCCCCCCATCCACACACTGAACTTGTGCCAATAATTTCCAAGCACTTTGCAATCGTGAAGTTTCCCAATGGCCCTGTTGAGGTATGACTCTTACTGAACTTTTCATAACAACTTTTACATTAGTTCAGCCTAAAAAGTGCTGCTGCTTTTGTTGCCGGTGAGGCATCTGATAGCACAGGTTCCGTCTGCATGAAGGAATGATCCAGGAGAAGACAGTGTGTGAGTGACCTGTTCAGCTTTGTTAAAGGATATTTATAAGGATTTTTAACACATGGAGTGCACACCTACATTGATCCAACATAGTGCATGGATTCCATTATGGTCAATTGAGTGATTGGACCATTGATCCATCAGCTACATATTTTCTGAATAGGCCTCCCTTTGACATGCTTGTTTCCTAGTGTTCAGTCATTCTCCCTCAGCAGACAGTGTGGGGAAGGAAAAGGAAGAGGCTCCCGGTCTGCCAGCTGATCTTATCTACAGTCTAGACACTCTCCTGTGGATGACTTTGTCCCCAGAAACCACAAACTACTTTCTTCCCTTCAGACAGCCTCTTCTTCACTCTCCCTCCCTGGCTCTTTGGAGCAGATCCTCCATTTGATGCATGCTTTACAGCTGCTGAGCAGGTGGGGCCCTTTTGGGCCAGTTCTGCTCCTTTACTCTCTCAGTCTCTGTGCTAGGTTTGCAAACCCCATCATGGGGCTATTCAACCTAGATGTGATTTTAAATGTAACTGCTTTCTTTTAATTTTGGGCTTCCTGAGACACAGATCAGTGGATTCCAAACCAAATGATGGTCTATCATGCACTGTTCTGAGGTCACTTTCACTGCCAGGAATCTCCCAAGGATTTGGGTAAGTAATACATTTTTATAATATGGGTCAGTCTTACAAAGACTATTATTGTTTTAGGCTAAGATTTGCAAAAACACCTACATGACAGGACTTTCGCTTGGACTTAGATACTTCAGAAAATCCCCCTCCTTGAATCCCAGAGGAATACAGTAAACAGTTATAACTATGCAGCATATTACTTGTGATGCGTATTATGCAATCTCACCACCTAGCGAGTAAAAAATTGTTCCAGTGAAAAAACATCAATGTTGCTTGTTTTCTGTGCGCTGCATTTGATTTTTAAAAGGGAATTTGCATATCTCCATTGTGTGCTGTGTGAGGTTTCATCCTCTTCTTAATTCTATGCCCAACTCCCCTGAAGTCAGCATACCTGAGAAGCATATACAACTTTATTTAAGTCAATAGATTTACTGTACATCATGGATGAATTTGGCCCAGTTTGTCTAAATTCAAGCCTTAAGTCAGTCCCATTTAAAAAGTACTTGCCACAGGTAAATGCTCAGGCAAACTTCAGATTAGTGCATGCAGAGGAAATTTACGTACCTAAACACCCAGTCTGGTGAACAGTTTTCTGTGTAGGCATTTTTTTGCAGGCTTGATTTTTGTATCCAAGTTCTGGAAGTGTTACTTGGGGTGTGTGTGTGCTTTTTTCACGTTTCTGGCACCTGCAGTCTGTTCCATCCTTTGTGTTTCATTCCTCCCTTACGGAGGTACACCCGTTGGTCTTTCCTCACATATAAACCAATGAAAAAATTGTTAGAGGTGGGGTCATGCTTCAGCAATTGCCTTCTCAACACATCTTTTTATTACCTCACCTGGGGATCCCAGTCTAGGAGCAATTTCAATGTTCTGTTTACATTTTTTGTAGGTATATTTTTTTGGACCTGCTCATCGTGAACCTAATAAGCATGTACAAGTGGTAAAACATGGAAGGGGTTGCTGGTCAAAGTTGGCAAAAGTAGTGAGTAGTGTGGTTCAGCTATATATGATTTACTCTGGTTCAAACAAGTTAGAGGCCTAATGCTGTAGTTCATGTAGAGGAAAAATTCCCCTGGACTGCGAATGGGATTTGCACGCACACACACACACACACACACCAGCTCCAGATATCTGATCTGAAAATGGAAATAATTCTTTTTATTTTAAAAATAGTTTAACTTGATAGCTATAACTGCGTAATGCATCACTCCTGTTAATGGTAAAAGGAAAAATATATTGCATAGTTATCCTAGCTAAGTTGTAGGACAATATACATTCTCACTCACTGGGGTGAGAAAACATGCCCACTTGACATGAGATGATATACTGCAATTAATTATTTTATTTAGGTAAATCTAAAGTCAAATTACCATTTCAAATATGTTTTTGCACTAGGATTAGAAACGCTTCTCATATTTACAAACCTCACACATTGCCAGGTAATGGGTTATGTACAAGGCTCTATTATGTACTCTATTCCTTTAGAATCTTTCTTGGAATATCTTGGGAAAGATTAGTTTTTAGTTGTATGTTTTGTTATTGGTTTGTTAGTGGATGAGATGGTCAGTGGTTTGCTCTTTATACTTCATCTCACAAGAGGTGCAAAACAGTAGGTGTAGCACTGACTATGAGGTTGGGGGATGGGCTTTAAGATACATTTGGCCCACTCAGTCTCTATGTATCTTAACAGCAGCCTTCCTACAGCTGCCAGTGAACTGTTCTGCTGCCCAGAATAGGGGTAGGGAGCAGCAGTATAGCCATTACCCCTCGCACCCTGACATACCTGTTCTCAACCAGGGCCTATTGCAGCTGATGCACAATGCAAATTGTCCCCCAGACTGTGGCCTGAGTGATGTCGAGGGGCTAGAGTGGATCTTGCACCTTGTTTCAGAAAGGTATGGGTTGAACTATTTTACAAGCTTAATCGGCCTCCTTGTTCACAGCTGTTCCCCTGTGTGGAAGAAACTTGACTCAATTACTCTAGCTTGGGTGGGTGGGGGTGTGAAGCTGGAAAGCGAAGGAAATGGAGTCGAGGAGTTTGTTACAATGTCAAATGGAAAAGACGTGGAGAGGAAATTACAGGTTCATTCATACACCTTAGTGAGGAGCAAGGTGGCATTCTGATGCCAGAATGAAAATGTACACAATCATATTAAATATAGTAAATTAAGTTTTGTTAATTTCCTTTGAATCATTCTGAAACACCTCATTCCATATGCTTTGATGTTCTAAAATCTTATTCGTAATTAGATTTTGGCAGTGAATAAGGAGTAATTTCCTTCTGTAGTTAAATTATAGCCAAATTGAAAACCCTCCTGCTATCTTCCCTTGCTCTGGAAAAGATGATACAAAAAGGTATTCAGACTTTCAAATAAACTCTTATGCTGCATTTACCATAATGAGCTTTGTATCTGCAATTTGCTCATGGCACAGCTCCAGTTCTAGTAGCAGTGGTAGAAGGTGTTTTTGTAAATCTCACCATACATTTGACATTGGCCTGACTCTGCTCCCATAAACTCATCATAAAACTCTCATTGACTTCAACAGGAGCAGTGGTAGGTTAACTGTGGGTGCCTTTGAAAATGCTCAGAAGCTTTTAACCCTTGTCCGAGCTGCATAGTGTACACAGAGTCTTAATATTGATATGGGTTTTGCCACAGGACACAATTTAACATATAACCCTATTAAACAATGGACAGGTATGCTCTTTTGAGAGCACAGAGGTTCTGGACCTGACTCTCACTTTTGGGGAATGAAAAAGTTTTCTTATTTTTCTTGGAAATTGCTCAATCCAAGTTATGTTGAAATTTGTACCCGTTGCTCCTAATCTTAAACATATTCACTCTGATTTTCAATTTCTCAACTGTTGCCAGTGAGATGGTTCACAGTAAAAAATCATATGTCTTTTGGAATCCAGACAAGCAGGAGACCTTTATGTAGAATAAAAATGAGAAATTTGATACAATGAAGAGCAATTCTTCCACTTTTGGGCCAGAAGTGGAACTCTTAATGGAATCTTAGATTTATGTATTCATTTTTACTACAGATTAGGTGTAATCTTATAGATTTGGAAGTTATCTTTTGACAATTTCTAGGGACGTTATGTGGGAATTGACATGACGTGCCTCTGGATTTCTTTTTTGTAACTAGGAACTTCTTTTATGCCCTTGGATATTAGGAAAGATGCATTTACTGTGATGCCTGTGTGAAACTGCCAACTGAAAATGGCAACTAGATGGCCAGTTGCATTTTTTGAGGTGTTTGTTAACTCACTTAATTATTTAAAAGGCTAGATTGTGACCTAACATTACAGTCACTGTGCATTGGTGCTCCAGCAGCTGCATAGGCTGCTCCTGTATGTATGAATGCACCTGCCTATATCATGGGCTAGCTGTACACACCATATGTACAAGAACAGCATGAGGCTTCCTTAATTACCAGAGGAAATATCACAGCCACATTTGGTGTTGAGACCTTCCTAGCCCTACACTGCCCTACATTCTTGCCCATTATGGTTGCTGAACTGCCTCCAGTACAAACCCGTATAAGCAGAATGACAGAGTTCAGCCAGTCAGATGGTGCTCATCTGTGTTGGTAGCAAGGGGCCATCAGGGGGCACTGAGTGTTACACCTCTCTGGACATCTCATTCCAGCTGGAACGTGGTGGGTGTGTGTGTGTGGTAGCTACTCCCGCTTCTTAGCCTGCTGCCTGCCGGTGTCACATACTGTAAGTTCTTTGGGGGCAGAGACTGTCTATCTTCTTTTGTTTGTCCAGTACCTAGTACAACAGGACCACAAGCCTGAGTGTGGTCTCAGGATGCGATCTGTATACAAATAACAAATGAATAACAACAGAGAGATAAAAGAATTGAGTGTAAAAGAATACACTGTTTCTAAATAATTTTTGTGACCAAAGAGGCATGCTTTATACACTAGCAGCAGAAGGGGCCCATTGTCTGAATTCAGGCTTCAACCTAAACCATATCATTCCAGTTAATTGCAGTGTTTTATTGCTTTGAATTTGAAACCACATTTTTATAGGCTAGGCAGCAGGTGCAGATAATCTAAAAAAAGTAAAGATCCAGTTTTTATGAAAACTTACCGAGTAATAAAAATGGGAGAGGAAAGCAATATAGAAAATACACAGTACAAAGTGGAATGGCTCTAAAGAGAGTGTCTTCTCTGCCCTCCCCCCCCCACCCCAAAGTTGTTTTCCCTGCAGCATGAGCAGGTCTTTAAAAATCACATTATAAACCCAAATTTACTGAGCATTTAAAAAAAATTAAAACCAGATCTGCTTTTTGTATAATGCACCATTTCAAATCCTTAAATTGTGTCAATGAGACTATATAGCGCAGTGGTGGATAACCTGCGGCCCATCAGGGTAATCTGCTGGGTAGTCATAAATATGTGGTACCAATGGCTTGTGATTGTGACAGTTCTTATTTATCGAGGGCTGGTTACCTGGCTGTTGGGGATGTTGGAAACAGAAACCTAGGTCTTTAGCTCTGACATGACACAACCTAAGCTGATGTAGTGTGAAATGATATGCTGCAGGTCCTCCATATGTGTGGCCGGAGGGAGATTATTGGTACCAGATGAGAAGGTAACATCCTGAGATGTATGCTGTTTTACATCAGGATAGGCTACCTGGACGGGGATAGGCTGCTGGCGACTCTGTGCAGTGGTATTGCAAGGAAGGGTGGAAGGCATTGGACTGGTACGGGGACAATGAAAAGCACCAGTGCCCATGGCGGTTTCTCATTTTTATACCACTTTTAATGTGTGATATTGCACACAGCCAGATGATACCCACGCCCTTGGTTAGCAGACCCAGTCTTTGGGTCCCCAGGCAGCAAAGCTGAGCTTTCATTAAAAACAAAGCCAACAATAAATAGTTAACTCTTCCCTGTCACTAGTGATGAAAGGAAGAAGCAGGTGCGATGTGCTCACACACTCTCTGGTTGTGCTGTGGCGTGGTAATGCTCGGAGAGCAATCAGTTATATTGAAGGTGGGGAGTTCTTAAGCCCACCCAGAAATGCTAAGGCTGGCTCTTTCCGTTATAATATCCTGCCCTGCTCAAGGTTGGGACTGGGCTGACTCAGGCAGCTGCTGTACTGTGGTTTCAGCTGTCATTGCTGTGGTGATGGCAACAGGTGCAAGAACTCCCCTCCAGTAGAGGTGTCTCACCCCATTGGCTCTGCCTGCACATAAAAAGGTGGCGAAAAGGCATGATCGTTGTCCATATGCATTGTCTAAAGTGCTACTGCTTCCTTGATTCCAATCTGTCAGCACACGGGAAAACGTTACATGGAAATGTATTTGGCTTTCCATGGCACATGAGAGGAAAGATGTGCTCATGGTTCAGACACTAAACTGGGACTCAGGACAACTGGGCTCAGTTCCTGGCTTTGCCACAGGCTTCCTGCATGTCTTTAATCAAGTCATTGTAGACCCGGTTTTCAGAAGGGCTGAGCAGCCAAAACGTAGTTGCAGCCAATGGAAGCTGCTGGTGGTCTGCACTTCTGAAAATCAGGTTCTTAACCTCTGTCTTGATTCTCTTTCTGTAAAACAGATCATAATATTTTACCAGTAAAGTACACCCCTCCAGCTGTGCATCAGCATGTACAAAGCTGAGATCAGGACAGAGTCCTAAAGATAATTGTTTAGATCTAGGTTCTGAAAATAGGGTGCAAATGTTTTCTGTAGACTGTTTTTGCTCCCAGAGTAGTTTTTAAAAAACAAATGCAAAACTAAACACAAGACTAAGTTTGTAAGAATGCAGCTGGGAAAGGGCAAGCAAACTTCAAAAAATAAAGTGTTGCTTAACTGGTGTAAGATGAGCACTGGTATTAAAGTAGAGGTATCTGAAAGGGATGGATTTATCAGACAGGAGACTGCCAACTAAGCAGAATATGATACTAGCACCCAGAACTGACTATTCCTTCCATTTTAATTAACTGTAGAATATACTTTTTAGATACTAAGGTTGCATGTTTGCTGACCTAAATGGTTAATAAAAATAGCTGCAAAACTAGATTTCATTTAGTTGTGACACTCAATCTCAAATATTTGTCATGTGCATGATTGTAGCCACTGCAGTGATTAATCTTTCATATAACCCTATTCCTAGGGTATTCATATTTACATTTTTATTGGTTCTGTTAAGGTAGTAGCAGGACCAAGGCTAGTGTAACACAAGGTTAGGTTTTTTTTTCTTTTCTATGATTATTTATGACTTTTGGGTATTGTAGAACAGGCTTTAATAGTTCTTAATTTACCTCAGAGAAACAATAGATCCATTGTTATTTAACATATTTCAAAAAATTGGTTTCTTATTTTTATTTCCATAAAATACTTTAGAGTTTATTTTGCTTAACTCATTTATATGGAAGGAGAGGCATAACCAACATGAGAAACTGAGATACGATGCAAAATATTTCTGAACGGATACTGGCACTGAATATTTGTATACTTTTAGAAAGAAGAAGAATCCAGATTATTAAAATGCAATCACAAGTTTTCAAGATGACACATTTATCCTACATGGATTTAAAATGGAAAGAAATATTTACATTTGATCGATCAGGTTCTTACCTGGTGTAAATGGATACTGTTCCACAGGGTTTTAATGGAGATATTTCATTTTATACCAGCTGGGAATCTGGCCCAATTGATTTCTAATTATTCATTATGTAGGTTTTTTTAGTGTTACACCATAAAGTAGATGTATCTTGAGGATAAACAAAGAATGATGGCACTTCTCTCAGGAGCTTATACTTTAAGTTAAGACATGATGTAGTGAGGGATGGTGACCCAGAATGGTGGGGGCAGCAAGGGAATGGATGACTGAGGGCTACAGTGGTAAAACAATCCAGGTGCTGAGGTTAGTGCTGAGAAGTGAATTCTGTTTTTATTTACACGTGTTTACACACAAAAGAAGACACTTGGGTATGACTACACAGCCTGTGGCAGTGAGCATTCCAGCCCGGGTCGAGAGACTTGGGCTTGCACTATAACGATAAAAATTGCTGTGTATATGTTGCGGCTGAGGCTCTGAAGTCTATAGGGGGATAAGCTTCAGAGCCAAGCTCCAGCCCATGCCATAACTTACAAGCACTGTTTACACAGCTAATTTTAAGGCCACAGTGCGAGCCCCTTGATCATTGACCCGGACTTGGAGGTCCCCTACCATAGGCTGCAACTGACTGTATAAGGATACCTGCTAGTCTCAGGGTATAGTGTGGAGTGTTCAGGTCCCCTGAAAAAGGGTGTGGGAGATGTAGCAGGCAGGACCACAGAACGAGATCAGAAATTTTGTTCTACTTTATATTGGTCATCTTTTTTATCTTTGCTTTTATTGGTGAATTTATTTAAAATACTACTAAATGAAATCACCCAAGAAGTTATTGTTGTATAACGTTATTGTTGTTACATTAATGCTTGGCACTGATCTATAGAGTCTTTAACCCCAAAATGCTTGATGAATGTTAATCAGTTGCCACAGCACCTTGTAAGGCAGGGAAGAATTAAGTCCACTTGACAGATGGAAAAAGTGAGGCACAGGGATGTTTTATGATCTGAACAGAGACAAAGTTCACACATTGGTCTACTCAAAATTCTGCCATGAATCAGTCAGGATTCTGAGCTTCCTTCTATAACCTGTATTCTATAGTAAAAATGCATTTGTTACAATTGATAGCTGTATAGGGAGCTTGGCAGACCAGTAGGCCAAGTGTTTCAAACTCTTGACTTCTGGCCCCTGGTTGAGATGCCTCTGTCTTTAAGGTAGTGGGGATATAGGCCCTCCTACTCCACTGGGTCAATCCTTGAATAGGGGATCTCCCAGCAGGAAGTCTACATCCACTGCCCTGGGCTACCCCTTCCACTGTCCCTTCAGTTTTGGGATGTGGCCCTTGTAATCTAAGTGGGGTGGCTTGTCTCTATTAGTGACCCCTCATGGACCTTGTGTTGTGTCCTGCTGCAGTCCCAGTTTCCTCCAGGTGGGGCAGCCATACATTTGGCAGGACCAGAACTAGCGTGACCAGGTGTCACTGGGTTTTTGACCAGAACACCCAGTCGAAAAGGGACCCTGGCAGCTCCAGTCAGCACAGCCAACCAGGCTGTTCAAAGTCAGGTTGATAGTGCTGTGCCACTAAGGCAGGCTAGTCCCTACTTGTCTTGCCTGGCACAGTGCTGCACCCTGGAGGTGGCCAGCAGGTCTGTCTCCTAGGTGGGAAGGCCATAGGGCTGCCCACCACCCCAAGCACCGGCTCTGCACTCTCATTGGATGGAGCCAGCCAATGGGAGCTGGTGGGGACAGTGCTTCTGGGCAAGACTGGTGCGTGGAGCCTTGTGGCCATCTCACCTAGGACCCGGACCTGCTGGCTGCTTCTGGCTGGTGCCCAGCATGGTGCCAGGACAGGCCTTTTCTCTCTTCTGCTGTGTCATTGCTGCTGCCTGAGGTAAGCTCCCACCCGAACTCACAGCCCTGAGCTCCTCCCCAAACCCAGAGCAGTGTTAAGAGGAAATGTATCTTTCTTTTGTGCTGTGAGGTGTTTTTTTTAATTTGTTTTAATTTTTTTTATTTGCTTAATAGAACTACTCAGGCCTATCCTGAGGCCCACTTAGTAAATAACCAAAGTTGAGATCAAAAACCTCCAGAATGGGACTGATTCCAGGTGCCTCCTCCCTGCCAGAGAGAGATGCTGCGGGTGAAAGAGATCCCTTATGACCCTACACATTTTTAAGGACCTTCTGTGATGCTCATTAAAGTCAATGGAAAGATTTAATAATACTAAAAAAAAATTTCCCATAAGCTTCAGGAAGAATTTAATTGGGCCCTAATATTGTAATGACCTCTTAGGGGGAAATAATGAAACTCTGTGTGTAACTGATGATATTAAAAAAGCAAGTTTTATAGACATTTCCTTAGAGCATAGTATCTGTGTTCATCCATTGGTTGTTTATTTAGGCAGTTTCACTCTCAGGATAAGTGACTGGGCCCATGTGTCTGGCATAGCTCCCAATGCAAATTACTTACAAAAGGTCCCGAGATCTCAGAAAATTGTCCTTTCCAACACATTGGTCTGAAAGACTTATCAATGATAAAATCCTTACAACTATTGTCAGCCATTGAGGGATTTGGGGTAGCATGGGATTTACACAGTTGTATAGAATGCCATTTCAGGCCACAGATAGTCTGGCCAAAAGCTTTTGGCAGAGTCCAGGCAGTATTGAGTTTCCCAGCAATGTCACGGGTCATATCCAAGGGAAGCTGACTTTGTCACTGTAATTATTTCTAAGCTTATCTTATTGCAAAACAAAGCAACTTGAGGACAGGTCAATTGTGTGTTTTCCAGTAAAAGTCTAATTCAAGAGATCTCCTTTCCCACATCCATGCATGGTGGATTTTAAAAAGAATTCAATTTTTTTTTTGTATTGATTTGAATAGATAATGCCTCCCCCCCCAAAATATAGGGGACGTGATTCTGATTTCTCTCACACCAATGTACTCAGGAATAACTCCACTGAATTCAGTAGAACTTAGTTGTGAAGCCAATGTAGATGAGATCATTATCAGGTTTTAGATACTTATCTAATCTTACCTATGTATCCTAGTAATTTATTCCACACCCATATACAGGAGAAAATGCTCAATTAAATTTTTGCAAAGGTAACAGTATGTTCTAAAAATTAAAATGTATAAAACAAACCACATTATTTCATCTAATTACTTGCCCGGTGGCTTGCCCAATATAACTAGGTGTGCAAACACAGGAATGGAGCTAGAGATCCCAACCCTCAGCTGGTGTAAATGGATCTGGCTTCACTGAAGCCAATGGAGTTGCACTGATTTACATTGGCTGAGAATCTGGCCCAGAACACTTAATGCTGGAGCTCTGTATCCATTTTAATCATTATTTGGGGAGAACTGGATCTTGCACCTGTAACTGGAAGTCATGGAGTAGGAAAGATCATGGGCCTTCTGGGAGGGAGCTGTTAAGTTTGCAAAGTTTGAATTCATATCTTTTCTTCAGCTGGAATGCCAAACCATTAGGGGTTTAGCACCATTAGCACAACTTCTTATGTAGTTCTGTCACACCAGGGGGTCCCAGATGATGTGCCTTTGAATATTATGAATATGTAGATGGTGTGAGTAGTGTCAAGAATTATTTAAATAGAACTAATGGGGAACTCATAGTCTACTTCTGTCTGTATCTCCCTGGGATTCTTCTCTGAAAACTCATTTATTAGTTGGTATTTATGCCAGGGCATTTAGTAGTGCATGGTCAAAACTGGTATGTGTATGCCTAGGAAAAGATAATGCTGAAAGTCTAGTGACAATCTTTGGTAAATGAACCGAACATTAATTTTCGTTTCCACATTTAAAAAGTCTTCATACATACGGACTTAAATCAGATATGCCAACTGTGTTCAGGAATTACCTTTAAAATCTGTGTGCATAGCGAATTGTCTCTGGTAATTTTGCACAGGAGGTTGGACAATGATTACAAAACTGTGCCTAGTGCAATCTTGTCCATATACTTCCTCCCGCCCTCCTCCCCTGTTCTCAGAAAACTATCATGTGGCATATGGATAGAGCAGAAAGGGAAGCCAGATGCCTCTTGAATCAAATGCAGGCATGGAGAAATGGTTATTTTCCTCATAAGCTTCATTCTAAACTATTGGACAGAAATTATATCATTGCTTCACTTAAAAACAAAAAAGATTCATAGTAAACCTAATGGTGGCCTAGACATTCATGTCTTCAGTATTGAGTGGTTTTAGCAAGCCAGAGTTGATCATTTTTTTTAGGATGCAGCATGTCAATCAGCACAAAGTGCTTTCAGTGTGTTTCAAACTATCACACATTTTCTTTTATGGTGCCACAAAATGAATCCTTGACGAAACGATTTACTGACCATGCCAGTCACTGTCTAACTGGGAGTCTGCTAGGACATCTTCTCTTTCAAACTGACTGATTCCCTGCAGCATTTAAAACAGAACAAACATCTTTCCTAGTAAATGTAAAAATATCTTGACAAATTCAGCTATATTATTTTAACTACTTGAGCATTGGTCCATTTCACAGCCGGAGTTTTGCTGCAGTGTGCAAATATTGGTGGGACCTGCGTCTATTTGGCGCACATCTAGAGGGTATTGAAAGCGCCAGTTTTTGATATGTGTTGTGTATGAAACTTTGAAAGTTTGAGCAATGTACTAAAACCCCACCACCCCTTGACTCCTAACTGCAATCCTTAAGTTGTGGGGGGAGGGAAAGTTTGATAATATGCTGACAAATATTTTCACTTCAGATTTTGAAAGCTTAATTTATTTTAAAATTTGAAAATACAAGTGCTCCTGAAGATCTGGGTTTAACATATGATTCTTCAAGAGGAAATATTTTTATTATTTGTATTTCAGTAATGCCTAGGGGCTTTCTTGATCACAACTGAGATCTCATGGAAGGAAGCAGTGTACAAACCCAAAGTATGTCCCTGCACCAAGGAATATTATATTCTAAAAAGACAAGACAAGTCAAAGGGTGGTGGTATGAGGGGACAGGGGAAAAAGCACACAGGCATTAACATTTATGCATCTAACTCCCATTACAACTAATAGGAGTTAGGCACGTATATACATTTGTAAATATGACCTGAATTGACTTGTCTAAGGTCACACACTGGGTCATCAGGAGAGCCAGGAATAGAACAGCTATCTCCTGATCCCCAGGCCAGTGTCCTAGTCACTTATTCATGGAGAATTACATTTTTCATCCCTTGAACCTGGCCATACAACTTTCTATGTAATTTCTATAAGTCCCTCTGAAGGCTGTTTCTCCAATGCTGTCTACAGTGAATCAGACTGATGTGTATAAATGAACAACATACAGGGATTTCTTTTAGCTCCTAATCTGTGTCTGCCTTTCCATCTGTCCTCAAGCTCTGAGCTCCTTGTGGCAGAAACAGGCTCTTCTTGAATGTCTGGAAATAGTAATAAGTTATCAGACACTTTGCCTTTCAAGCTAATTTGTGATTATTTGCATTTTATTAACCTAAAATATAAATACGTGATCCCTATCAAGGAAGCAATAATCTCCTTAGAATAGCTCCATAGCTATTCTCCACAGCTGTACATAAAGCTAAGCCTACAACTGTTCTGTCGGCCAATAGCCATGGAGTCTGCCTTTCTGCTGGATAAGACCCCTAGGGTCTTAGTGAACAAGAGGTTTCTGACAGTTTGTGGGTAGAATCTCCACCAACATCCTTGTAGCACTTTCTAGTCAATAGTATTTTAAGATCTAGGTGAGCTGTTTCCTACCCAATGTGACAATTGTTTGTGGACAGGAAAGAAAATCAGTCTTCTAATTTTTGAAATGCTGCAGTTTGTTTAGTTGTGTTATGTCATGCCATTTGTTATGTCATGTCAGATGCAACGTGTTTATAGTTTGGCAAAATATAACATGACAGAACATTTTACTGGGAAATTGGAATGCTATTATTTTTGCTAATGGAAAAAATATACTGTAATATTTGAAAAGTGAAAATTACAAGACAGCAGTGCATCCGTTTCCTTCCTACCAAAAATAAAAACATTCCTTTAAAGATTAGAGAAGTCCATGGGAGAGGGAAATACTTTTGCTAAGTAATTATTTGTTTTAACCCCTCTTTGATACCCATGATTATTTGAGTACTGTATTAAAAAGCGGAGTTACTTTTTCTTCAAAAATATTTCAATAGACATTTTGGACACTAACTTGCTGCAAGGCTTTGTGTAAGTCACCTAACTTTTCTGTGATTCAATTTCCCCATCTATAAAATAGACAGGATAATAATTTCAGAGGGGTGCCATGAAATTCCATTAATGTTTGTAAAGTGTTTGGAAACGTGGGGATGGAAATTTCTATTGAATTACAAAATATTACTTACCGTATGTTATTCTGGTCACTGTTGCAAATTTTACCATTATTTTTTGCAAACAAATCCACATGGGGCTCTAGCCTGCTGCCACACTACTAAATTATCCATTCTTCCTTGAATACAAGCACTACTGTTTTAAGGTGAGCAACTGTCATAGGTTTTCCTTATTAACGGGGAAAATGAGACACAGATGGGGGGAACTGATTTGCCTGAGGTGTCAGAGCAGGTCAGTAAAAAAGCTCTCCTAACTCCCAGTGCATAACCAGATACTTCATGGGTATTTTGGGGACACATGTCACCTTTGCCTAGAGTGGTGTAGCTTGAAACAAATCATGACAACTTTCTGCTAGGAGAGCTGTCGAGCAAATCACTATGCCATGTTGTTACCCAGGTTGCAGTACATGAAAATGTGGGAGGAATCATGAGAAGCCTAAGTTCTCTAGTCTAAATGCAATATTACCAATTCCAAACATTTGAAACTCGTGAGATATGTCCCCAAATAGAAGATTTTTTTTAAAAAAATGTAATGTTCCATTTTTAAATTTGCTTTCTATTTTAGGAACCTTTTAAAATTCACATTTATTCTTTTCTCTGAAACCACAAGAGCATGAATCCAGGAGCTGGGGCTTTAAGAAAAACACTAAATAATGAGAGAAGTGTACTAAAGTCATGTGATCTGGCAACACTAAACAATATGTTGTGAACTCCTGGTCTTCTCTGAGGAAAAGAGTGAAGATGTGAATAATGTGTGCTGACGTTTGCCCTAGCTTTTCTGTTCACACAGATTGGGTTGCAGTTCTGTGCTTCTTTCTCTATGTGCTATCCATGTATTTTTGGCTCTCAACTTTATTTTCTTCATGCCCATGTGTGGTTTGTGATGCTCTGGATTTTCCATGGATGCTATGATACACATTTAGGATCCAATCCAGCATTATGGGAGTGGACCACTGTGCTCATGTGGTTCCCCATGCTGTGCCTTTGCACAATGAATTGCAATATTGGGATCTTTCTTTACAGTGACTTAGTGGAATTTTTATTCATTTTTCTCTCTTACACTGTTTATGGCAAACAAAATATGGCCATGGTGATGGAGTTAATTGTGTTAAGAAATGAAACTGCTCAAAAGTTGTCAGAAGATCAATTATAAAGAGGAGAACAGAGAAATGAAAAATGAAGTACTGAGCACTGGTGATGAGTAAATGAAAATAGTGAGTTAGTATCTGTAAGTACATAGAGAGAAAGTACAGGGCTGTGAGTGACAAATAGTTGTAAACAGAAGTATAATGTGAATAAATATAGTCTCAACCCTCAAAATTTGGTTACAGATTTCAAACATCCTAAAGGGAAGGGGTGTTTGGATATATAATTTTATTTAGCCATTTTAAAGATAAAAACTAGTTGCAAAATTTAAGATCTACCCCTTCAAAGATGCCCAGATTTAGACTCTTAGTTTGGACCTCTCTGGTTTTGAATTATATAGGTAGAAGAAAGTGACCAGCATAACAAATACTGAGAAGGCATTAAGTTAAGTAATTCAGTGGGCTATGATAGCAAGGATATTCTATGAGAATGAAGACAGACATGCTAACTTGAAATGTGAGAAGGCCACATGGAAACCAAAACTCAGATGTCTAAAACATCTGTGGAAGATAAGTTCTATCAACCAAGTGTGGGAACTGGGGAAATCATAATGTGAGGTTTTATAGCATTTATGACCATTTGGTTTGTGATGACTGACTAACTTTTCCAAAACACATTGCGTGCCTTTTTATATCTATCTAGCCCTGAAACAGACCAGCAGGCAAAACATTTGTAAAAGCCAAGTAAACTCATTTTGATGTTTTGCTTTAGATCTCCCATGTTTGACTAGCCCCATCTGCCTCGGTTTAGCAATGCATGGATCTTTATTCCAGTTGATGATTCCTAATTGAAACAATACACTAAATGAGTCTATGTAAGTATCAGTACTGGGAATTGGAAACAATGCTGTTTTGAGTTCGGTTTGTTTATATTTCGCCAGGATCATCATTTACAAACTTCAGAAACATATTCACAAATTCCCTTGCTGTTCTGGCAGTGCTTCCATCAAGCATCAAACTAACAGCTTCAACATTTTTCCTGGGCCATTATAGTCACTTCGATGGCTGTAGCAATGTATTCTGCACTGATAAATCAGGAGTGATCATTTCAGATGGTCACAAATATAACAGCATTTTTAAAAAAATAGCTGTTAGCAAGCCTTTCTAGCTTGGTTATTTTAACATGTCAAACTAGAACTACTTTCCGTGAATTTGCATAGAAACAAATGTGGTGATTTGCATTTTTTTAAATGGGCCAGTCTAGTGCGCCATTTTGATAACTGGTCCATTTTTTTTTCTGCTTATTTCAATGACTTCAGAGAACATTGCATCCATAAATGGGTTGTGTTTCCTTAGGCAACAGGTGCTTATCTTTTTGGTTTCAACACTCAACTGAGAGATCAGGTCACATATCTAACAGCTATGTCACAAAAATCTGAAACCTGTTTTTTTTCCTTTTTAAACTAACCACTTTTTTTTTCAGGACTAGATGTAGTTGCAACAGAAGTGCTATCGTTTCTTGGCTTTTGCAATATTTATTTTTAAGTGCTTGTATACAAATGCAAGAAATCTAAATGCAAAGATGAGTGAATTTGAACTCATGGTATTAAATGAGGATATTGATATAACCAGTATCACAAAAAACTTGGTGGAACAATGCTAATCACTAGGACATGGTAATACCAGGGTACAAACTACATCAGAATGACAGACTTGGTTGCACTAGTGAGAGTGTGGCACTATATAGGAAAGAAAACATAGAATCCAATAGAGTAAAAATCTCAAATAAATCACACAGTACCATGAATCTCTATGGATAGAAATTGCACACTTGAATAATAAGAGTATACTGGTAAGAATATACAACTGACCAGGATGGTGACAGTGATTGTGTAGTGCTCATGGAGACTAAGGAGGCTACAACAACAGAAAACCTAATAATAATGGGGGATTTAAACTAGTCTCATATTGACTGGGACCAGGGCCGGCGACAGGGGGGGTACAACGGGTACAGCTGTACCGGGCCCCGGACTTCAGGGGGGGCCCCTAAAGTACGGGTCTGGTACTCAGCTGTACCCCGTTGTCGCCGGGGCTGTGAGCGAGGCGCGGCTCGGGCAGCCGCTGCCGCGCTCACCAGCCCCCTCCCCCGGCACCCAGCAGCCTCCCCCGCCCCCCTTTTCTTCTCCCGGCCGGCCACGTAGCCGCAGCACATGCGGGGGTTGGGGCCTGTGGGAGGTAGGAGACCGGCCGGGGAGGGGGGGCGCGGGAGATCGGCCGTGGGCGGTGGGAGATCGGCGGGGGGGGGGGGGCGGCGGGAGATCGGCCGGGGGGGGGGGCGGCGGGAGATCGGCCGGGGGGGGGGGGCGGCGGGAGATCGGCCGGGGGGGGGGGCGGCGGGAGATCGGCCGGGGGGGGGGGCGGCGGGAGATCGGCCGGGGGGGGGGGGCGGCGGGAGATCGGCCGGGGGGGGGGGCGGCGGGAGATCGGCCGGGGGGGGGGGGCGGCGGGAGATCGGCCGGGGGGGGGGGCGGCGGGAGATCGGCCGGGGGGGGGGGCGGCGGGAGATCGGCTGGGGGGGGGGCGGCGGGAGATCGGCCGGGGGGGGGGCGGCGGGAGATCGGCCGGGGGGGGGCGGCGGGAGATCGGCCGGGGGGGGGCGGCGGGAGATCGGCCGGGGGGGGCGGCGGCGGGAGATCGGCCAGGGGGGGGGGCGGCGGGAGATCGGCCGGGGGGGGGGGCGGCGGGAGATCGGCCGGGGGGGGGGGCGGCGGGAGATCGGCCGGGGGGGGGGGCGGTGGGAGATCGGCCAGGGGGGGGGGGGGCGGCGGGAGATCGGCCGGGGGGGGGGCGGCGGGAGACTGGCGGGGGGGGGGGCGTGGGCGGCGGGAGACTGGCGGGGGGGGCCCGCGGGCGGCGAGAGACTGGCGGGGGGGGGGGGCCGTACGATCTGCCGTACGGGGCCCCAAAATTCCTGTCGCCGGCCCTGACTGGGACCATGTTTCCTAGGGATGGGATGCCTAGGTAAAATTTGTACACAACATTAGCTGCTCCAAGAAGCAGTCATTAGTCTTGGAACCCATAAGAGGAGAGGCAATCCCTGATTTAGTTCTAAGTGATATACAGGATCTGGTCCAAGATGTGCTTTTAGCAAAATGCTTGGTAATAAAGACCAATGGTTTGCATTGGCCTACTAAACCCAGGCTTGTGAGTTCAATCTTTGAGGGGGCCATTTAGGGATATGGAGCAAAAATCTGTTGGATGATTTAATTGGGGATTGGTCCTGCTTTGAGCAGGGGGTTGCACTAGATGATCTCCTGAGGTCCCTTCCAACCTTGATATTCTATGAGGCGGCTAGTTAAATGGAAATTAAAAGGAACACTCAGAAGCATGAAATGCCTGTAAGCTGCATGGAAACTTTTTAAAAACACTGTGATAGAGGCTCAAACTGAATGTATACCCCAAACAACAAACCAAACCAAACCATAAGAGAACCAAACAAGTACCACCATGGCTAAACAACAGAGTAAAAGACATCTTTTAAAAATTGTAAGTCAGATTCTACTGAGGAAAATAGAAAGGAACATAAACTCTAGCAAGTCAAGTGTAAAGAATAATTAGGGCAAAAGAGAATTTGAAGAGCAATAACGAAATGAATCAAAAAGTAACAGAAAAATTTTGTGGTAAGTACATCAGAAGCAGGAAGTCTGCCAAAAGATCAGTGGGGTCACTGGAGGATAGAGGTGCTAAAGGAGCACTTAAGGAAGGCATGGCTATTGCAGAGAAGCAAAATAACTTTGTCTTCACCGTAGAGGATGTCAGGAGATTCCCTGAGCCATTATTTTCAGGTAAGAAATTTTAGTAGTTGCCAGATGGAGGTGTCAGTAGAGGAGGTTTTGGAACAAATAGATAAATTATACAGTAATATGCCCCCCAGACCAGATAGCATTCACCCAAACATTCTGAAGGAACTCACATGTGAAACTGCAGAATTACTAACTGTGATATGTAACCAGAGGACTGGGGGGTAATTAATATGATGCTGATTTAAAAAAAAAAGTTTCTAGAGATGAATCTGGAAATTACAGGCTAGTAAGTCTAACTTCAGTACCAGGCAAATTGGCTGAAACTATATTAAAGAACAGAATTGTTCGACACATAGATGAATATATGTTGGGGAAGTCAGCATTTTTTTTGTAAAGGGAAATCATGCCTCACTAATATCTTTGAATTTTTGGAAGGTGTCAACAAACATGGACAAGGGTGTACTTGGACTTTCAGAAAGTGTTTGACACGGCCCCTCCCCAAAGGCACTTAAACAAAGTAGGCAGTCATGGGGTAAGAGGGAAAATCCTCTCATGGAGCAGTAAGTGGTTAAAAGAGAGGAAGCAAAGGACAAGATTAAGTGGACAGTTTTCATTGTGGAGAGAGGTCAATAGCTGTACTGGGCACAGTGCTGTTCAACATATTCATAAATGATCTAGATAAAGGTGTAAATAATGAGGTGGCAAAGTTTGTAGACCATACAAAATTACTCAAGATAGTTAAGTCCAAAGCTGAGTGCTAAGAGACTGCTAAGTCATCTCACAAAACTGAGTGAGGGGGCAACAAAATGGAAGATGAAATTCAATGTAAATAAATTCAAAGTAATGCACGTTGGAAAACATAATGCCAGCTATATATACAAAACGATGGGGTCTAAATTAGTTGTTGCCACTCAGGAAAGAGATCTTGGTGTCAATCATAGTTAGTTCTTTGAAAACATCTGCTCAATGTGAAGCAGTAATCAAAAAAGTTAACAGAATGTTAGGAACCATTAGGAAAGGGAGAGATAAGACAGAAAATATCACAATGCCATTACAGTACATAAATCCATGTGGTACACCCACACCTTGCATACTGCATGCAGTTTGGTTGTCTTCTCTGAAAAAAGCTGTAGTAGAATTGGAAAAAATTACAGAGAAAGGCAACAAAAATGATTAAGGCGACAGAACACCTTCCATGTGAGGAGAGATTAAAAAGACCGGCAGTGGTCAGTCTGGAAAAGAGAGGACCAAGGGTGGATATGATCGATGTCTATAAAATCATGTATGGTGTGGAGAAAGTGAATAAGGAAATGTTATTCGCCACTTCACATAGCACAAGAACCAGGGGTCACCCGATGTGAGTAATAGTCAGCAAGGTTTAAAACAAATATAAGAAAGTACTTTGCATACCATAGAGTCAACCAATAGAACTCATTGCCAGGAATGTTATGAAGGTCAAAAGAATATCTGGGTTCAAAAATAATTAGATGAGTTCATGGAGGGTAAGTCCAACAATGGCTATTAGCCAAGCTGGTCAAATATGTAACCCTATGCTCTAGGTATTCTTAAACCTCTGACTGCCAGAAGCTTGGACTGGATAACAGGGGATGGATCATTCGATAAATTGTTCCGTTCTTTTCATTCCCTCTGAAACATCTGGCACAAGCTTCTCTCGGAAGACAGGATACCGGACTAGATGGACCACTGATCTGACCCAGGATAGCCAATCTTATGTTCTTATGACCTATCCAATTTTTTTTCAGGTATCATAGAAGAACCTCTTTTCTTTCTTGCTTTCTTAATTTCTGTTACTTGAGTCAAATTGACTTAATTTGAGTGAGAGAGAGAAAAACAAAAACAAAAGGTAACTCTGTAGCCTGGTGGTTAGAACACTCAGCTGGAAGATGGGAGACCGAGGAGCCAGTCCCTCAGCTCTAATGACTTCTTTATCCACAGTGAAACAGCTTCAACCGGAGAGACTGAAAGACCCTTAAATCAGAATATCCCATCTGAACGATGGCAGATCCCGGTTGGAGGGGTGACTTAAACTGGAGGTCTCCCACATACCAGGTGAGTACTCTAGCCCATGCCCTAGAAGTTATGAAGGGGTCCTCCTCACACCAGCCTCTTGCTAAAATGGTATAGGTACCTAACAACAAGACAGGGTTTGCAGCTCAGAATTCCAAGCAGAGGGTGGTGCCTATCTCCAAGAAAGGGGAGGCCTTAGGACTGATCCTGCTCATTGTCTAGTTTAGGCAAGGAACTGCCTAGCACACAGGCTTTTGTAATCCCATTCTGAGGCATCTATTCCCCCCCCCCCCCCTTCCACATTCAATGAATAGGGAGCTGAGGTACCACACTCAGGATTTGTAAATCCCTAGAATTTTCTGGAATATGGCTAAACCACCCTGAACATGCCCGATCCCGTCTGATCTCCGAAGTTAAGCAGGGTTGGGCCTGGCTAGTACTTGGATGGGAGACCTCCTGGGAATACCAGGTGCTGTAGGCTTAACATGGGTGTGGGGCTAGGAACTCCACCCCGTAAGGGACCCAATTGCTACTGAAACACCAACACCAGTTGGTGGCCCATACCCCGGCTGGGGGGTGATGGGCAAAGAGAGAGAATTTTCTGGGCACCTAAAAATTAGGTGTGGGTGGCTCAGTGTCATCACATCTAAATTTCTTTGTGAAATTAGCCCACTCGTTAGAATTACCTTTATTCTTGTATGATTTTTTTAATATAAGTTTTGTGCTGATAAAGTTTTGTTTGACTGCCTTGGAGATCGAGATTCTCTATCCAAAGGACAGGGTACAGTACTGGCAAAGAAAGTGCAAGTGTTCCTAGCCTTTGCTACTTCATGTGTGTGTTTGAACCTTGATGTAGGAGAGATCACCACTTTTGTGTCTGAGAACATTCTCCATTAGCACATGTGGCATCTTCTTAGTACTGGTTGGCATTCCCATGGTGATAGTTTTTTTTGATGTGGGCATGCAGCCACTAGTTCATTTCACACTGAACACCCTTGTGACTTTGGGTCACCAACCTAGTGTGCACCTTCAAACAATTACTCATGTGAAACCAAGGGGACTTTTTGTTTATGTGAGTGAGTGGTACTCACTTGAAAACGTGTTTGCATAATTAGACTTCTGATCTGTATTCGGACTGGACTCGCGATTGAAATTCTCCATATTCTACTGCCAGTCTGTTGAGAGTGTACCATTTTTGCAGTTAAGTAAAATGATTTAATTTTTGTATGGCTTCAAATATAGAAGGATTTGTCACACAGTTCTTCTATACTAATCAACCATCCTATCAGTATTTTCCCAATCATTATTTTAATTCTTATTTAATTCAAAGGTAAGCCCTGCATTTTAAATTCAATGAAATGCTGCCTTTTAAAAATCATGTAAATATAATTTAAAACTAGGTGATATTGATATGAGGTCATTCAGATCGACAACTTAACTTTTATAAAAGAATCTTGCCAAAACACTCATTTAATTTTTGAGCCTCTTCAGGCACATTTGTTAACTCAAACAGCATAACATTAAAACTTAGTTATCCTCTGAGATTTAGTAAAGCAGTTTTTAATTTTTTCCCATCCTTTGCCAGTAGCCATTGAATATTGCTGAGTGCCAGGCATAATTTACAAAACCTAAGGAGTTATCAGCCTTTGTTCCAGGTAGTTGTATTTGTTTGTAATCAGGCGGAAGTAGTACTTTATTGTTGAAACCATAATCTGAACAGAGGACTAATTAAATTGGCTAACGCTTGTGATCTAGGTCAAGGAAAATAAAACTCTCCTAGAATAAAATTCTCCTCTTGGGGAGGTGCAGCTGCCAATATCTGGTACTATTGTGTCAGTAGATGTTATGTCTAATTCTTCTCTGTCTGACTCTCAAATCTGAGTTTTCTGGATTGAGCATCTGGAGACCTACCCTAGACTCTGAACATGGACTGTGTTCATCCATAAATGAGTGTAGTATTCCCTTGCTTTTGAGTCAGGAGGGAAGCCACTCTGCCTTCCTACTGCAGGCAACAATATTCAGGCTCACACCCTGCTAACCAGAGCAGAGAAACAAGCAGTCTCTAGTATGCATCCTCCTGACTGGGATGGATCCCAATTAACAGTCTGGGAGCTCTTTCCCTCTGGCAGGGCAGAGCAACAAGCAATCTTTAGCTCTGAGCCTCCTGTCTGGGGCAGACAATAATCCACAGGCATAGATAGGCCTTCTGGCCTAGGGGAAATATGCAGCCAACCCCAGGTGTGGGGCTGGTGGTAGGGAGACCCGGGTCAACCCCTATTCAACTGGGTACCAGCCCATGGTCCTGTTAGTGGTGGGTGGTCCCTCCACTGGGTCAGTGGGGAAACACAAACATGCTGTCCCACTTCTAAGCAGCACAACTGGACCAAAGTCTGATTCCCCTGGGCTACTTCCTACTCAACTCTGCCTGCGTGGCTCCATCTTGCCACTTCACAGTCTGACCAGGCGGGATGCTGCAGATGCAGTAAGCAACCTGGCTCTTAAACACATCTATCGAAGGTAACACATTGGGATTTTCTTAACATAATTAGTGTTTTCTTGTACTCGAATGGTTCAAAATTTGGGTGAAAATCGGTAAAAATGAATAATAGCTTTTGTAAAACTGAGGAATGTTTTGGTAAAAACTGAAAATAAAGGGCCTGGACTATAGCTCATCTTTTATATCACAGGTGCTATAATCTGTGGTATTGAAAGAATAACAACATTTTAAGAATCCACAGGCAAATAAGAAATACAGTTGTATTTATTGGCAGTTAAATGTTTACTACACTAGCAAGCAAGTGACAGTAAAATCCACGTCAGACCAGTTTCTGGGAAAATGCTACCAATGCTACTCTTATCTGCATGATATTAAGTGACTAAGTCAATAAAACACAAGCATTTTACTTTCAGAACACCATCATTGGCTAAGTATATATTGAGGGTAAACTACTGTTACTAGCAACTATTGAAAGTTGTTGACTTTCACAAATTAACGCTTTCGTGGACATCATGCTACAATATTAAAGATACCCATAGGCTTAAAGGCCAGAAGGGACCATCATGATCATCTAGTCTGACCTCTTACTCATCTCAGATCAGAGAACCTCACCCACCAGCTCCTACAATAGGCCCATAACTCCTGGCTGAGTTAATGAAGTGCTCAAGCCTAAAGATTTCAAGTTACAGAGAAGCCACTATCTACTCTAGTTCAAACCAGCAAGTGACCATGCCCAACACTGCAGAGGAAGGTGAATCCTCATCCCCAGGGTCTCTGGTAATCTGACCTTTCCGACCCCAGATATGGTGAGCAATTAAACCGTGAACACGTGGGCAAGACCCTTCAGTCAGACACCGGGGAAATAATTCTGTTATCCTCCAGTACGGTGGTGAGGACCTGATTCTGCCCACTGGAATTTGGTTCCCACTTATTTGGAATCAGGGCCACAACAGCAGCAGTACAGCTGGGTATGGTGACAGAGGCAATTCAGGCAATCAAGTGTTGGCATTTGGAATACAAAACGTGTGCGCACAACATCGGGTTCTGAGTCAGTTTAATGTGTTGTGATTTCCTTCCAGCTGTTGGAAGACCAATCATGCAGACAGCGGGTGAATCTGTAGGCATGGGATTGTTTTCTGTTCTTAGTGGTGGGCGTCCTAGTTGCCTTGAGGGTTTTTAACCAGGGTGCAGCGACAGGGCAAGCTTGAGTGGGCATAGAAGGAGGAGCATGTAATTGGACCTGTCGATACCACTGCTGCATCCGGTGGGGGCCCTTCAGCAGTCACCTCGGAAAACACCATTTGGGAATGTGTAAAGAGGTTGAATTAATGCTCAGAGCAAAGAGGGACTTGAAGCTGATCCTTCAATTTTTCCAGGAGCAAATAAAAATTATGTGGTCAGACACGTATTAATGCAGGATCTGATAGGGAGCTGTGAGGCACCACCTGGGTGGACAAGGTGAGGAGGATGCAAAGAGGGGGTGGCCAAATTCCTTGGGGTCATAAGAGGCTTGCCGATTTCACAACCTGGGGCCCCAGAGTGATCCAGTGAGGATTGTGTTCCCGTCAGGCTTGGGTGCTGATCTGTTCTGGCTGATATAGCATGGGGAATGAGAGATGTTTGGGAACCCAACTGGGTTTGGGGGGGAAGGCAGCCAAGCTAACTGCTTATGCCTCCTTATTATAGATGTCCAGTGCAGGGTACTCCATAGGGAAGGTATACAGTGGCTGGATAAATGGCTTGGAAAAGGTTTCAAAATGGAGGTGTTTGTTAAAGGAATGGAACAGGGGTGGGTTGGGGTGGTTGGGGGGGGACGACGACTATGAATGGTATGACAGGGAGCCAACCCCTCTTTCTTATAGCCAACCTTAACCCACTTAAGAGGGAGGGTGGATTGGAAGGTCCCAGGAATAGGTTGACTGGGATTTGGATAGGGAAAAAAAGGGAAGGGGGTTGGCAGAAGCCCTGGGTAACTATTGAATGAATATGGGGTTATCTGCACAATATATTTTTTATCAGCTGGATAGTCCCAGACATCTAATAATGAAGATGTGGCTTGATTTAAAACCATATCAAATGTCTCTTGTCCTGTCAGAACAGCCGGACAATCTGCTATTTACTCTAGTTCAAACAAGCAAGTAACCTGTGCCTCACCCTGCAAAAGAAGGTGAACCCCCATGCCTCAAGATCTCTGGCAATCTGGCCTGGGGGAAAATTCCTTTCTAATCCCAGATATGGTCATCAGTTACATCATGAGCATGCAGGCAAGACCCACCAGCCAGACATTTGGGAAAGAATTCTCTGCAGTAACTCTAAGACCTCCCTGTCTAGTGTCCCATCTCTGGCTGTTGGGTATATTTGCTAATTGCAATTCTGGATGGGCCACGCAAGCTCTTCAGGTCTGGGAACAAGAAGAATTCTGTGTCAGCTCAAAAACTTCTCTTTCACCAGTAGAAATGGTTCCGTAAAAGATATTACATCACCCACGTTGTCGATCTAATATCCTGGGACCAACATGGGTACACCAACACTGCAAATATAGCAAAATTATATTTTCTGCATATGATTAAGGGTCATGTTTGTGTATCTTAAGAAAGCAATCTTTGTGTTTATATAATGACTGTCACTACATCATCAATAGGTTTTGAACCTAGATCTTCCCCAACAACACGCTGACGTCTACCACTTGAGATAAAGCAGTAATTCTGCAAGTAGACGGCAGTAGGCTTTTTTCTAAGTGTTGACTAGCTACTCGATGGAGATATGACACACACTTGAAGAGCATGTTACATATACTATATGAAGCTTCCCTTGGGAGTATTAGTACTTCAGAATCTGTTGAATCCAGACAGTATAATTTCTATCATATAACACTTAAGAAAATTAAGTTGTATTATGTAGTCCTCTGTCCTTGATGAACAATCTTTCCCTCCAGTCTTAGAAGTACACAAGTTTTTATATAGCTTTTGAAGGCTATTCATCCACACAGATCCTTAAGCTCCACTCCAATAATTCTGATGTGTCAAAGCTTTATAACTTTGGGTAAATAAACACATGAAAGTAAAGTCGGCCAAGGCGAAATCTCTAACTTTTCAGTACTTAAGCATTATGTCTTACACAGAATTGTTCTGACCCTTTACGTCAAAGAACAGTTTTTAATTGCAGTTTTACTTTGAAAAGTCATTCTCTAAACATAGGTATTATAGGGCTTCATTTATTATCTCAAAAATGTTTATCATGTTGACTTATTGTACAAGTGATCAAACTTATTTCTCTAACTTCCAAATTCTATAAATTCACCCCGGAAGCCGAAAATCAAGCTGAGCTTTTTCGTTTTCATAGCCTGTGACCTGTAACAGTGGCTCTGCAGACCAAACTGTAATTATGCTTTTTACCCAAGCAGTTAGCCAAAAATTTGGGATCTTGCAAGTTGTTCAAGTTAGAGGGAGAAATTGGTGGAGTCAATCCAATTTATTTACAAAGAATGTACAAAGTTTTGCTTCCCTGAATGTAGCAGGAATCAAACAACAAGAGACACAGTTCCAAACCCTTCTCCCAGTCAGCACTTAGCCCAAAAGCTCTCTTGGCCCTGAGAAAAGCTATGTTACCAGTACTTCTCTGTGTAACTCTCTGGTGTTTTTCCACTGTTTTGTCTACACTATGGGGGTTATAGCAGAATAGCTACCACCTCATAGCTATGCCGCTGTAACACTGTAGAGACTACAGGAATGTTACTACCGCAACAGAAAGGGTTCTTCCGTCACTAGAGTAACTCCACTCCCTGAGCTACAGTAGCTTGGCTGACAGAAGAATCCTTACATTGACTTAACTTTGTCTACAATGGGGAGTATGTTGACAAACTTATGGTGGCTAGTGGTATGGATTTTTCACACCTCTGAGCACTATAGTTATGTTGGCCTAAATTTTAAGTGTAGGCTTCTATCACACTGATCCCTCTACTAAACTAATACTCTGCAACGTACCTGCAGTACCTGAGCACTCTCATGTGGCCCTTTTGTTTGGGCAGTGACATATGTCTGTTTGGTTGGAGATCAAATTGTTTATTATTATTTCAGCTGCCTGGTTCCATAGAGGAGCTCTTTTAAATGATGGGCAGCTGTTACACCCACCCATAGCAGGATGCTGTTATGAGGGCTCCACAGTCTTACTGTCTTCAGTGAATTTGCATAGTTTTACATGATTGGAACTTAAGAATTCTAAGCAGTTCTGTTGATGACCAACCAAGCACTGATCAAGGCAATCTAGAGCTGTAGGCACACCATATGTAGATCTGCCCAAATCATACCCTCCTACGTAAAATGGCAGGGCCCTTCTTCTTTAAAGGAGTGCCGGCAGCCCCTCACCTTATGGGAGCAGCAGAGGTACACTGATGCCCTGGAGAGGTAGAAATGGAAACTAAGCTCCCCCAGTACTTACTACCACAACCAGAGTGTACCTGCTTGGATAAGGAGGCTAAGGCAGGCTGCCACAGAATGCTCCACTGGGGTGGTGGTGATGCCCCCTCGTGCTGTGTAACTTGAAGTTGACACTCCATTGAGATGCATAGTGCAGCTTACACCTCTCAGACCTGATGTTTTGGCCTGTTTGCGAAGTCCGGTAGATGCCACTGCATTGGTAACACTTGACTATCATTTTCAAGCTTTTCTTTTCAAATAGATGGCCTTGTACTAGATGAAAGAGAATACAGAGCACTTGGTTTAAGAAATAAAATCATCTCATTGTCACTAAATTAAAAAAAAGTGAGTCTGAACACATATATGGAACAGATCTGATATGGAAGTGGCGTCCTTTTTTTGCAAATTCACTTTTCTGACTAAAACTGCATTTTAAATAAGTTTGTGCTGATGGACCCTTTACTATTAAGTTTCTTGAAAAAAAAATGAATAAACTTGAACCTTCATGATTTATTTTTACATAATTTAAACCATTTTTCTCCATCCCCTACAATCAAGTTGTTCTGCTGGAAAGTACTTTTTTCTCTCTCATCTTTAGGAATTGCCCGATGTGATAAATCTGTTATTTGAGATCTCTAGCACATCTTAGCCTGCTTCAACTGGACTGTCACAGGATTCTTAGGTTGGTAACAGACAGTGACATAAAACTCTGACGTGCTCCATTGGCCTTGCTCATATTTGTTGTGTGGTTTTTTTCCCGTAGGTGTGTGTCCTCTGGACTCCGCAACAGCACTTGTGACACCAGACTGGTACCCTTTTGTCACAGTTACAGAGTGACCTGTGCTTTAGACCTCTTTTAGTCCCTCTTTAATGTACCCCAATGTAACTTTGGGTACTTAGATGAGGGTGTACTCTGGTGATAAGTGTGCATTGTTATAGTAGCACTCTTTTAAAAAAAAATAGATTATCTTGGTGTGTCTTGAAAGTATCAGGTTGCCCTCTTTCCACTTACACCATTGTGCTAAGTGTTCATCTCCCTGAGAAAAGCTACGTGCACCACACAAAGATGGATACAACTCAATTTCCAAATTTCCTTACAGGTCCTTGTCTATGAACTTTTGAGATTAAAACAAATCTTTAGCCCAAGTGAGAGGATGGAGCTGTCCTCTATAGATGACTCTCATGCCACAAAATTAGGGGAGCTACTCGGTTGTGCAGTAGAGTAAAATGTTAGCTGTCTTCTCCTGTTTCAGAACAGTGTTGTCTTCAAGTGAGAGAGGAGAGCCTGCCAACATCACACTTCCTACACGTTGGCTCTGTCTTCCTTCAATCGCAATCCCGATTTCACAGTAAAACTACAAATATAGAAGCATTTTTCATGAACTTTGAAAATGGGATGTGACATAAAAGAACAGAACTACTTGTTCATGTCTTTTTTGATATTGTGTTAGCATATCCCACTTCCCATGCCAGTCCTTCCTTTGAAAACCAAGATCTTTCATAACAAGCCAAGAAAAGGCAGCCAAGTTTTTATGATTACTGTCCTCTTTAATCATACTTGGTAATGCAAGTCTTCTCTCAAAAGAATATCTCACATTAAAGCTTAACATTCATAATGGAAACACCTAGTGTATGTGCTATAATATACATCTTTGGTAAAATACATCAATTGATTTGAGGAGCTTTAATATGGAAATCACAGGTCACCGTCACTTACATTCATTTATTTTCTCTACCTAAAAATCTATTAATCGCATGTATTAACATTCAAGCAAATGCAGGCAAAAGGCATTACACTTTCAGATTTTTTTAAAAAAATTAATAGCTTTGCATGAAAGAGGTTTTAGCTTTTCTAAGATATTTTGTTTAAATAAATGCCACAGTGTGTACTTGCCAGAATCAATGCAAAAATAATTCTGAGCTTATTTACCTCCCTGCCCCTGCCAAAAGCAATAGATAAATTTAATCATACTGATTATTAGACTAAAAGCAATGCAAATAGGCCAGCAAATGGGGTGTTTGCATTAGACTATATTTCAGACTGGGAATTAAACTGACAGTTTGCATTTGTGCATCACCTTCCATCCACTGATCACAAAGCGATTTTTAAAAGAAAGTGATTATTAGCCACAAAATGATCACTGGACTTTTCTGTTGACTACTCTGATGCAGGTGAGGTGAGTTTTATATAAACTTGAAGTGGTTCCAGTGGTCTGTGACAATCACTTCAGAAAATCTACAGTGAAAATTCACAATAGGTAATACACAGATTCATTGTCACATACACTGGTTAACAGAATAAATGGACTTCTTTGCTGCAGCATGTATTTACTCTTTAGGAAATCAGTAGCCAGCGGTGAGATGTAGACTTGTGGCAGACATAAGGCACCATTTCTCAACTGTGAGGGCAGGTTCCCAGAGGAAATACTAAGGAGTAAACCAAATGGGAACAAAATAATGAATATTTCTTTCTTCCTGGCTCATTTTACTCTCCTGGCTCAGCAAAAACAGAATGATCTGATAAATATTGAATGTTCAATAGAGAGTTTTGCTTTGACTTAATCATACATGACTCAAAAGGAACAAAACATTAGCTAGCTGTTTCTCTCCCACATGGCTCTTGTGGAAGTGATATTCATGTGACAAACTGAAGAGCCATATAGTACACACATCTGTTCTGCACCTGAGAGAACATCACCTGCTTGATATCCACTAATCCATCCCTCCGGGATCTGCTCTAACATTTCAAACTACTGAGCAGCTTCACACAGCCACTATTTTTTTGTTATCAACCTGCCACAGACATGGATACATCTTCTCTCCCCATGTCCCCCTATTCCAAATGACCCCTTCCTGAAAGCCAAAGCCAAGCCCAAGTGCTGGGTTAGTGACAGTGAATGCTTTTCTAAATATCATGGTTTTAAAGTCTGATATCTTGTGACCCTACAAAGACTTAAAAATAAACAAACAAACAAACAAATAAATAAATAAATAGACCAGATTCTCTGGTCAGGCCACTTCGTGCCATGTAAATAGTGCAAGATGTGTTTAAAATGGCCGGAGATAGAATTCTCCACCAGTTTTTCCTCATGGAAACACTCAGCTCCTGGAAACTTGGCGGAAGCTGTCCCCTTCCTCAGTGTAAGGGGCAGGAGAGGGCATTCTGGTGGCAAAAGCAGGGGCATGGCAAAGCAAAGCTCCACTACACCTGATCCTCTACAATGTAAATGTCATTATCAATGGTGGAAGTTAGAGTAGACTCCCCGCTTCTCTAACTTTTGCCTAAAGTTGGTGGCTATGGATCAGAGTGCTGCAATTTGCTCCATTCCTCCCACAGCTTCACTGTGCACCCTGGACAAAATGGAGACTTGCAACAAGGAGCTGGATCCCATTGGAATCGTGAGACTCCCAGCTTTGCAATGAGGCCCATTATATTCTCTTCTAGCTTCAAAAGGGCCAGATTTACTGTTTTTTTTAAAGGCATATTTTTAATATTTAGAATGTTATTTTTAGTCATTTTTGGATATGTTTAATAATTCTGTATCTGTTTCTGAGGCCTGGACAGTTGGAAGTCCTGGTTCATAGATTCACAGATTCCAAAATGATTATCATAAGTCTACCATTTTTATCCAGTAATGGAACAATACCATTGCCAGGTTTCTTTTTGTTCCTATTACATTTTTTTTTTTTTAAAAAAAACACCCTTATTATCTTTAACTGTGCTGGCCATAGAATTTGCCTTGTGTCCCTAGGTTTCCCTTATCAATTTTCTACAATTCCTAACTTCTGATTTGTATCCATTACTATAAAATTCTCCTTTCTTCAATTTGTTATATGTTATTTTGTACAGATGCCTTCACTTATCCTCTAAACCAGTTTGATTTTTTTTTGAACCAGCATAGCCTTCTTCCTTCATTGTGGAATTGTGGATTTTGGGGCATCTGATAAGGTGTTCTTATATGATTCCTGATTATCATTCACATTTTTCGGATGAAATTCTTTCTCCCGAATTATTTGGCTCATAATTGTTTAAAGCTTTGTGAAATTGGCTCTGTTAACGCACCAAATTTATATACATCTGAACTGGACAATATTCTGCTTCATATATATTATACATATGATCAAGTCATGCTCAGTTGTACCTAAGCTACCATTAACTTTTAGTTCTGTGAGCAGTTGCTCTTCTGTTAGAACAAGGTCTAATATAGAAATGCCACATATTGGTTGCAACAATTTTTGAATTATGAAATGATCTATAATGTTTTGAAATTTCAAGGTTGTTTTAATGCTGGCTGCTTGAGACCTTTAGCTTATATTACAGAAATTGAAGTCCCCCATGCTAATTAAGTTACCTGGCTTTACAGCTGGAGAGTTGTAATAATATTTATAAATATTGGCTTAAGCATTCCTGAAATAGTTCACTGCAGCATGTGGCATATATAGAATACATGATGCTGTGCTGTGTTGCTGTACAAAGTTTATCAGTACTCATTAGGAATAATGTTGGGAAAATCTATGAAAAGAGATAGGGTTTAAATTTTGAACCTTCCTCTGCTTCCATATCAATGCCTCCCCTAAAAATAAATAAATAAATAAAAACAATTCAAGGGTGTTTGGATGTGGGGTTTTGATTTAGGCTGATCTTGATATTAAATTCAAGTTTGAAAAGAGTGCAGTGGTATGACAGGATTTTGAGAAAGCAGTAGATAATTGAAATCAGCAATGATCATCAATTGCCCATGAATTTGAGAAAGAAACAACCGAAAAGGGGGAAACTATGTAGGAAACAAACTGCTAGTTAAACAGGAGGTGATGCTTCTCAATAAGATGCTTTACTTTTCTTCCTGACTGTTTTTTGTACATTTTTCCTCCCTGTTCATGCAATCAGAAACTATATCAGTTGCTATCTGATATTTTACCATGTGGGAGGAAAGTTACACTTCCCCACTCAACCTTAACTTTACTCCTTATGTTGAGCATAAATATGCATGAAGATAAGAACATTTTACTTGAAGATAGATACTTTAATAACAAAATGGGATTTTATAATCTCCAGTATGCTATTTTAGAGTTGTAGCAATCTATTACTTGTTGTTTAAAATGCAGTAAACATATTAGAAAACATTATGGTAAACATAGAAATGTCTTTCCCTACTTACATAAATGTAAAGCACCTTATATAACACATTTCATAACCCTCAAATAATGTTTTCCTTTTGACTCATAGAAACAGCTTGGTACTCAATCAAAATATCACACTAGCAGACAAAGTATGGAACTCTGGCATATGCTATTGCAGCCTGACTAATTTAATTTTGAAATCTTTAATTCTAATTAAATGAATATGTATACATGTATTTCAGAACACAGCTAGGGGATATATCAGTTGACAGGAATGATAGTAAAATAGAATATACGGTATTAGTGAAGTGGCTGCATCCTTTTGTGGTTCATTTCTAGGCTTTCACATTGTGAGGGGTTTTTCATATGGAAGAATTATTTTTATGGAAACTGTAATACAATTACTGGTTATGAACCCCAAATGATGCAAACCTTCTGCCTTAATGGTGGCATTGTTTTGTTTCCTAAAAGAACCAATGGCCTGAAAACTGGTTTAGCAATTTACTGATCCCCCCCAGTATCTTCCAAAGTCTCCAGATTGTGACACCAAGAGTTACTGATGAGAAACTTTAAGCAGCGAGGTACTGAGTGCTCTCAGCTCCATTGAAATGGCTGGAATTTGTGGGCATTCAACACCTTACAACAGAAAGTGAAACCCTGCATGCTATGCATGGGTTTTATATTGGAAGATCTAAGACCATGTCTACATTCGGACCAGGAAAGTGAGGGTGAATCAACTACACTGAAGTCCATGTGCATAAATTAAAGCCCCATGTGAATTCTCTTTCTCAGGAGTAAAGTGGCCTAGGTTTGTTGTAAGTAATCCTCTTTGGAGAGTTAAATGCTCTTTAATTTATGTGCATTGACTTCATACCCTTAGTTGATTCACCATAATCTTCCTAAATGTAGACTCTGACTAGTCCTAACTTACTTAGCAAAACAAAATGACAGGGAAAACTACACTTGAACTCTTTCTCTTTGCAACCTAGCTGTTATCCTGGGGTGTTATTTATGACAAAACTTCATTTATTGAGATATTTTCCTAGGTATAAGTGTAGTCTTGACTCTGTCTCTTATTAGCAGTCTAAATATCCATTACACATTATGTATGAAGTTTTGTTGATGTCAATAAAGTTTTTCAGGGGACTCTAGCAGCAATCTAAAGATTGCTGTGTACTGCTGAATCAAAAGCAAGATATTGTCTGTGTTTGCCATTTTATCCTTCTGTGTAACATTATTTGCCGGCCCTTCCCATGAATTTCTATATCATGTTTTTTTTTTTTTTTTAATGTCAGAGGCCATTTAAGCCAGCAATAATGTCCCAGTGAGAAAATGAAAAAAATGTCTTCTATCACTTAATCTGAACTACATGAAAGATTCAGAAATATAAACCCAGAATATAAATGGCCTTTCTCTAGAACTTGACTAATCCTTTATAACTATTCTAAACCTCAACATACACTGATTTCTGTGGAGTAAGTTTAGGAGACAATTACTATAATTATGCATATTAAAACAAGTCAAAAGTTTTAATTCAAAATACATACTAAGTGATATTTTTAAAATATTAGTAACTGAGATTGGTTCATTGCTCTTAATGATAGGGTTGGTAGCTAATGATCTAGAATGAAACAGCTATGGCAATAGATATTACAGCTTTGATAAAGTCTATTCAGTAGTTTCATTTTGTTTTGTTTTAGATTGCAGCTTATTGTTATAGTGGTACTATATTGAAATTCCACTCATTCACAAGACCTTAATTAATTAGGCAATAGGATGTGATAAATATGACAGTAATTGATTGTGTATTAAGCAACTTATCAAACAGGACCATGTTAACATGGCACAAACTAAAAGTCAGCTGTGTCCACCCAGAGCAATTACAGTGCAGCACTTTGGTGCATGCTACAATTCATGCCCCGTTAGTCCGAACTGCAGGGTCATTTAGACAAGTTTTAGGCTCCTGTATGATTCTGCAGAATACAACGGGTCCAATTCTCTTCTTCTTGTGTAAATCAGGAGTGAAGTCAGTGGAGTTACCAGTATAAAGCTACTGTGAGAGAAAGAACAGGCCCTTTATATTTACTTCCATTGTATATGCAAGACATAATTACAACAGAACCCTAATCTCCTGTTAGTGTTGCAAGAATAAATCAGCTTGCACACGCCTCATGCTGTAACTACTGATATCCTCCCCTCCTCCCCCCGAGTTATTTGTATTATCATAACCCTCAAAGAGACTGAGGCAACATAGCGAGGGATAGCTCTGCAGAGTTTACAGTCTAAATACATAATAAGACAGGTGAAGTATTTGGGGGGAGGAAAGCAAGTGTTGTACTGAAGGCTAGATCCACAACTCTCAGAGTTGCAATGCCTGAAGTTTAAGTGCCTTGCCACCCAGGGGAATCCCCAGCCTTGAATTAGATGCCAAGACTCCCTAGCAGGGCGCTGGAACAATTTAGGTAGTGGAGGTGCTGAGAGCCATTGAACCAAACTGTAAACCCTATGTCTAATAGAAACCAAAATGGGTTGCAGCAGCATCCATGCTCCCTATACAATGTATTGGGGGAGTTTGGTGAATAAGAATGGGATTCACAGAAGCTGGTAAGATCAGTGGTGAGCTGTTTAGGCTAAGCAGTAGGAAATGCTAATGAGTAGCAAATACAAAGGGAGTTAGGTGCCTAACTCTGGGATGGAAGGAGGCGCCATAGTCTGCTGGGGACTCTCAGCTGTGTGTCCTTTACTAGAGTTAGGTGCCTAAGTCAGGTCAGTTCATGAGAAACCATGAACCCCACACCCTCAATATGCAAGAGACCTCAACTCCCTTATAGTCAATACCTCAATAGTTAGAGCACTCACCTGGGATGTGGGAAACCCAGATGCAAATCACTGCTTTGGGGCAGGGATTTGAACTTGACTGTCCCACATCCTAGTGGCGTGGCCTGACCACTAAGCTATACAGTGTCTGTTGCTTTCTCAGGCCCAGTGAATAGTCAAGTATTTAGATGAGTTGGAACAACTTTACCAGGAGAGACCCTCCCCAGAATAGCCAATTGCCTGGTGGCTAGGGCACTCACCAAGGACATGAAAGACCTGGCTCTAAGCATCTCAGCAACATCAGGACTTTAGCAGTTTTGTGCAAGCTCGGGGGCAAGAACTCAAGAATGTAGGGAATTTAGATGCCTCCAGGGTTGTGCAGCAGTTGAGTGGGGGGATGAGCTCAGGATCTCATTGGTGCCTAGAGCTACATCTACACTATGAGCTGGTTGTGATCCCCCCCCCCCCCTTGTGTACACATACTCACACTAACGATCATTGAGCTAGCACAAGTATAAATAGCAATGCATTCTGGTTAGCACAAGAAGCTGGAGTGGAGGCATGGCTGAGCTGTGGTGAATAAGTACCCACTGACTTCAGGTGGGTAAATTAAACTAAACTCAATAAAGACCACTATAATGTTGAATAACAGTATCCACATAGGGATTTAATGTGGCTTAAGGAATCCACTTCAAATCCACACCTTTAGTTACTTTGGATTAATTTTCCTGGATGTCCTCATACACACAAGTCATAAAGCTCTTTGCAGATCTAGCTCTGTGAACCTTAACACTTAATACAGAGTGTACTCAGTCTTCCTGGGATCTAGTTTAATTTACAACAACGTTATTTTAAATATATGAACTCCAGTATAGTCTACCTTTCCCTCATGTCCTGTGAGTGACAGCCAGGCTGCCTCTGTTAGAGGGGCTACTCTTACCTTGCTTATATTCAGGATAGAGACTGGTTAGCAACTCCTGCCCCAATGAATGAGAAGTAATTAACCTGTAGTTTACACCTGCTAATAGAGTGGGGGCAACTGGAGACTCCTGTTATGCCTACACTGGACCTGGAGATGTTTCCCCAACCTGGAAATTACATAGCTTTGCTACTCTGATCAAGGTAATGTGCTAAAAATAGATGTGTAGGCACAGGTACTTGATGGGCTGGCTGCTCAAGTATGCACTTAGGGTTTCAGATGGGATTGTACTTGGAGTACATTGCCTACCCTGCTACTTGAGCTGCCATGAGCTAAACTCTTCTTTTTAGTTCACCAGCTCGATTGCAACTAGCATGTGTAATTCTACCTGAGTTAGAAATTACACCTCCCACTTCACTGTCAAGAGTCAATGCCGCAGCTTCCCTGGCAAACCTGAATAAAGAGCTGGTTGGAAAATCTTAGCTGGAACCATTTTCGTAGGAAAATGCAGTTCTGTTGAAATCTAAATGCTTTGTGATATCATACCAATATTGCCAAAGGTTAATTCGGGAGAGAAATGGAACAGTTCCAGTAATGTCAAAATCAAAACAAAACATCCAGATTGATCTGAAATGACTTTAAAAAAATCTCCCTTTTGGGGAGAATTTTGAAATTTTGGGGTTTCTTCTGAATCAAAGTGAAGCCATAATTTGCAATCTCAAAATCCTTTATGAAAGGAATGTCCCAGACCGCTTCAAGTGAAAGCAATAGTTACCAAGATTCATCTAATAGTTTGAAGCTCAATCCTTGAGGAGTTTTAGGCGAGGCACAAAACTAAGCAAGTTTTGGCTATTTTGTGGGGTCCTTTGGCCTTGATTTCATCTTCTATATAGGTCATCTGACCATACAGTTAGACCTGAGACAGCTGTTAGCTTGTTTTCTGGAGGAAGATGCTTGAGTTGGCTACCCCTGGTATCCTGCCCATTGTATTTAGCAGGAGGTTGACTGTTCATTTTTCTATTTTTAGTATTTTCTAGAGACAACATCATGTTCAGTTCCATTCCTTCCTCCTTCCCTTCTACATCCCTTGCTCTGTAGCAGTACCACAGTAAGCAGCACTGCTAGGTCTTATACTGTAGGCTGCAAGGGCATTTACCATGCTTTGGGAACTGATGCAATGACCAAATGAATTGTGTAGTTCTAGGGAATGGAACTGGTGACATCATGCAACTGAAAGATGCATCTTGTTTCCTCTTTTTTTCTTTGGGACTAACTAAGTTAAGGAGAGGTGCCTTGCTGTCTGCTCAGGAACTCTGCTGTGGCTGAACGCACTGAGCACTGAAATTAGAGAAGCATTTAAAATAAATTCTACTTAAGTTACTTGTGGTTATAAGCTAAATATGTGCCAGCTTGAGGTAGCCAGTTTGAAAGGAAAGTGCAATGCGCATTACCTGCTCTGTACAACTGCTCCTGGGCTCTGTGCTGTATATGCAAAAATGCACATACCAGCTACTGAAAATCTAAAATCTACACCACTTAGGAATCTTGAAAATTATTTCTATCCTTTCTGTTATAACCAGTTGCCTGGGGATTTTGATAGTAGGAGAATATTTTTATTTCCCCCTGCTTACTCCATACAAAAATAACATGTTTTGAATAACCTTTTCCAACCACTTACAAGGTTTTTCACTAAGATGTAAACTTCCTACCTGCCCCCGCTGCACATTTTATGATTCTCTTTTTTCCTTCATGACACAGATAGGATGCTGCCAGCTTCAGAGACAAGCAAATTGCTGCCAAGGCTGTGGGAAGCCTTTATGACACAGGAAGTAGCTATTAAGCCAAGGATGTGCAAACTACAGCCTGCGGGCTGGATCTAGCCTACTAGCTGTTTTAAGCTGGGCCCCGAGGTCCTGACTGAGAGCAGCTTCTGGGGCATGGCCCAGTTCTGGCTCCTATACGTAGCGGCAGCCAGGGGGCTCCACTTTGCATGCTGACACCACCCCAAGCACCACCCCCACAGCTCTCATTGGCCAGAAGCTGTGGCCAATGAGAACTGTAGGGGTGGCACCAGCAGACAGAGCAGTGCGCAGAGCTGCCCGGCCGAAACTCTGCATAGGAGCCAGAGTTGGGACATGGCTGCTGCTTCTGGGAGCTGATTGTGGTATGTGCCACCTAAGGCCTGCACCCCAACCCTCTCCCCACACCTCAAATCCCTGCCCCAGTCCTGATCCCCCTCCCACCCTCCAAACCCCTTACTCCCAGCCCAGAGCACCCTCTTACACCCCAAACTCCTCATCCCCACCCCAGAGCCTGCACCCCCAACCAGAGCCCTTCCTGCACCCCAACCCCAATTTCGTGAGCATTCATGGCCTGCCATACAATTTCTGTTCCCAGATGTGGCTTTAGGTCCAAAAAGTTTGTCCACCTCTCTATTAAGCCAATGGAATGCATTTATGCATACTCACTGGGGTGGGGGGATAGCTCAGTGGTTTGAGCATTGGCCTGCTAAACCCAGGGTTGTGAGTTCAATCCTTGAGGGGGCCATTTAGGGATCTGGGGCAAAAAAAAATCTGTCAGGGGACAGTACTCAATCCTGCTAGTGTAGGCAGGCGGATCCTGCTAGTGTAGGCAGGGGACTGGACTCGATGACCTTCAAGGTCTTTCCAGTTCTAGGAGATTGGTATATCTCCATTTAAAAAAAAAAAAAATTTTTTTTTCTAATGCTGGTTGCAGAAGGTAGCCTCAACCATCTGATTTAGAAATCCCAATATTTAGAATGCCAAGGCAAGGAAACGAGGGGATTAACTTATTCCAGGGAGACAAATGAGTGGACATCAACTAAGGCTCTTTCTTAATCTCTTGTTGTTTACATTATACACAGTCCTATTAATGCAATGGAGGACAGTTTAAAAACAGCTTTGACATGCTCACACTTTCAGAAATCCAGCAAAGCAGCTCTGCTCCAATTTCTAGGAAATATGCCGCTCCCTGCAAATGCTATCTCCAAATGCTATGCAAAAACCTGCCTTAACTGCATCCCAAATACATCTCTTTGTAAATATATCTGCCTGGGCTTTCACTCAGAAAGTCACTATACTCTACTCTTGCCAGGTGTCAACCATCTGCTGTTGTCTGATTTAATAAAGGGGAACCATGTTAACTTTCATTTAAAAATAGTTGTTTGAAACAAAATGTCAATTAAAATCAACCGAAACAATATTTTTGTTTTTCATTTCAATAAGAAAAACTGAAGAAAAAAGAAAATTTTAATTTTTCCATTGGGCCAATGAAATGAACAATCAGTTATTTTATCCGCATGAATTGGCCAGTGATTTAGTTGCCAAAATATGGATTTAGAAACCTAACTTCAGGCTCTTAGCTTGAAAAAAACAAAGGGGCAAAAGCAATGGAGACTCCTCACGGATGGATTCCATAATCCCTGCATGGCAGAGAAGAAATCTCTATGTTATTTCTCAGTAGCTCCAGTAGAGAACATACTGTGGTTGTATCAACCTTCTGCACATAGGTTAAGATTGATCCCTGTGCAAGTGGCCCTCTCGGTGCCTGTGTACCAATTAAATTCTGCTTAAGCCCTCAAAATCCACAGTGAAGTTCCATCTGACTGAAACCTTGTGTATCTGAATAGCAGTGAACAACTGTTGCTCCCAAATACTTTGCAACAGTGGCTTCAGGTTGGCTGCATGACAAGCATGCATGCTGAGGAGTCAATTATTCACTCCTTAGCTTATATTTTTTATAGCATAAAATGTTCATACTTGGTGTTGGTGCCATTTCTGAGGAGTTGGCCTCATCTCAGGAATTCCCTGCTTATGAACTAGATTTGTTTTCTCTCTCCAGCTCATAAGGCCACAGCCTGCTTTTGCTTGCACTCCTAGGTTTTAACATAATTTTAAATGAGCGTTGTAAAGTTGCATGCGGTGGCTGTTTTGTTTACATAATGTAAGATTGGGTATCTGCCATCTGAAAAGTCCCACGCATCTCCTGAAGTGTTAAAGAAGCATGAGGGTGTGTATGTGCATCAGAGAAAGTAGGTGGGGATTGGCAGTAGAGGTCCATAACTTGCCCAAACAAGTAAATTACATTCTGCTTTGGTAATGTGGGACACAGTAAATGTAATTTAAAAAGTACAAAACTAATGTGTAAGTTAGAGCTGGCGCTGGGCTGCGCCAATTTATTCCCGGACAATAGGATCCAGTCACTCCCCCTATATCACCATATTTCAGTTTTATAATGAAAGCAATAGGTAGCATTGCATTTGGTACAATCCATATGATAGAGTATTTGAGATAATGAGCAGAGCACATGGATAATTTACTTACACATACCTGCTTTAATTTGATCTCCTCCCTTTTGTGTAAATTACATTGGCAAATAGTAACAAGATTTTTTTTAAAATATAATTGATTACAAAATATTATAAATTGAATGGAATTTTAAGGGGTGATTCAAGCAATATAACTGGGTAATATATAGGGCATTAATTCTCTAGAAATATCTTATGCAATGATTGCAGTTTTGAATTGCATCATGCATATAAAAATCCATATGCCTGTATTTTTATTGTTAGCATATAATAGCAGTAATAACTTCCGTGGAGAGTATTTGTCTGTGTAGTGTCCAGCTGGGGTTAATGACCCTCAGATGGGCCTGAGACCATCAGCTCTTTCGAACTGGCTATTAGTTCCCAGAAAATGCCCTGTATTTGATTACTGTTGCATAAATATAGACTATAAAAATATCCTTATCCATAAATATACCTAGCCACTTTTTACCACTAGATAATGCATTTAGACCTTGGTTCAGCAAAGCTCTTAAACAGCAAGGCACAGAAAGATGGAGGCTACAATTTGTAGAAGTCTGAATTACTTTGTGCTCCAGCTACCCCACAGAGGTGTTTGAAGTACTCTGCTATTATACACCGTGGGGATCTGGAGGATGGAAAGAGCTAGATATCAGCCTTAGTATCTGTCTAATGCACTGTGAAAAAATAAAATTGCTTAGTTTTTCTCTGAACCTAGAGGAAAATTAGGATACATATATCTAAGGGGGAGGGAAGGCTATATGGCAACAAATACATTTTTATAACAAAATATTTAATTGTGTGTATTGTGCATACCAAGCTTAATATTAAAAACGTAACACTGAAATTAAGGAGTTGATATTAAAGTTGTGGCTTGTCTCCTAAGCTATAGAAGATAATATATTGCCCAAAATCTATTGAGGGTGACTTTCAAATACACAAAGGGAGTTCGGTGCCTAACTTTCATTGGGTGTCAATGGGTGTTTTGGATGCCTTTGAAAAATCTCCCTTTCTTGCTTTTGAGACTCATATGAGATTATATTTTTGAGAGGAAAAAATCAGAGGGCTAATCAGATGACTTTATTTCCTTTATATAAAAATATTCTTAAAAAACATCCTGTGCCGGATTGTGTAACTGATGCAATTGGAGGTGTAGAGTTGTCTTGTCCCATGGGATTGTTTTTTAGGAGCCTGTTGCCTCCTCCTCCTCCCATAAATGGCTCTATAGCAGGAGCGGGCAAATTTTTTGGCCTGAGGGCCACATTGCGCTTCTGAAATTGTATGGAGGGCCAGATAGGGGAGGCTGTGGCTCCCCAAACGGCAAGCATGACCCGGACCCTGCCCCCTATCTGACTCCTCCCTGCTTCTCACCCCCTGATGGGGCTCCCGGGACTTCTGCCTCATCCAACCACCCCTTCTGCCTGACCCCTCCGGAACACCTGCCCCTGCCTGCCTCCTGCTGCCCCATCCAAACCTCCCTCTCCTTCCTGACTTCCCCCAGATCCCTGCCCCCAGTCACTCCCCCGTCCCCCACCCTCTTCCCCAACCCCTATCCACACCCCCACCCCCTGACCACCACCTCGAACTGCCCTACCCTCTCTCCAACTCCCTGCCCCCTGCTCCCTTACCACGCTGCCTGGAGCACCGGTGACTGCACCACCCAGAGCACCAGGACAGGCAGCCATGCCACCGCACAGCACAGAGCACTGGGGCAGGCCATGACTGCAGCTGCACTGCCGGCAAGAACTTGCAGCCCCACCGCCCAGAGCATTACACCGGCAGCTCAGGGAGCCGAGGCAGCGGGGGGGGGGGGGGGGGGAGGGGGAGAGGGGGGGAGGGACTAGCCTCCTGGGCCAGGAGCTCAGGGGCCAGGCAGGAGGTTCCTGCAGGCTGGATGTGGCCTGCAGGCCATAGTTTGTCCACCTCTGCTCTAGAGGTCATTGCAAAGAAGGTGCGGGAATGGAGGATCCATGACCTAGCAAAATGGCTCTGCCTCCTTTCCATCCCATTTCCCCCAACAACATGAGGGAGCAGTCCCCAGTATGCCAACCCCAACCATTCAAAAGTATTGAGGAAGGCCCCCAAAATCACCAGATTGGCTTAAAAATAATAATTTGGGGTCTCCTTTTTTTTTGACTTCTGCACCTTGCACTCCATTCCTATACCTCTTCTACACAAACATGAGGTCTAGAAACTTGTTTTTTGTAAAAAAAAAAATGAAAACTCAGATTCTCACACAACAACATGACTCCAGGAGCTGGGCCTTTAAGAAAATTTCCAGATATCTCAAGGTTGATGATAAATTCTTGTGACGTGGCAACACTGGTTGTGTGTTCTCCTAGTGCAGGGACAGGTATTGTATATGCTCTTTGCAAGGATAGGGTCAGGGAAAGGTTCTTGTATTCTCAACCATGTGCACATGTACTCGGGCCAGAAACAGTCTGACCTTATAAAGTCTGATGTGACAGCAGTAAATAATTAGTCACTTCCTTTGGACAATGAACAAGGACCTTTTATTCTATGGAAAAGTGTATGTTCCCTAAAGCTCCTCTATCTCTTTCCACAATACTGTAAAACTTCTGCCCAGAACATTCTCCTTCCCTGCTTCTTGATGGAGTTTTAAAGAAACACTACATATATTCTCAGCTAAGCCAATTCCTGCCTAGTATAATGAGACATTCTGGGAACATGACCGGGGGTGGGGGGGGGGGCAGAGCTTAGCTGGTGTAAATTATCATAGTTCTATTGAGGTCAGTTCAATGAAGATATGACAATTGATACCAGCTGAGGATCTTCCCCATGAAAACCTCTCTCCCTCTCCCAGCATGACTGCACGGCAGCAGGGTGGGATTCTAATCCAGTGCTCAGGCAAGTAGTAAAAGGGTCTGGATCTTGTACCTGTCGGTGCAGAACAGCTGTGAGGGCAGATGACTGTCAGTCAGGGGTCATATTTAGGCCTTCAACCCCTTTGTGTATGTGCTGTGATATGGGGCATAATACTGGAGGGCAACAAACACTGCTCTTTTTCAGGAGCAGTAAACTGCCCCATTGTGTTTCTCACATTTACTGGCTCTGAGCCATCCTACCATCATAATGCAGCGTCCTTCCACTGTCTGCCATGAAGTTGTCACTGCTTCATTTCCTCCCTACCCCACAACAGGGCTCAGATGTGTAAGGATAGGATTTAACGCTACAGGAAAGCAACTATGAAACAGGTAGGATGACTTGCTGTTGTGGCAGAACAAGAGTTGAACTTGGATCCAGTCATTTTTCAGTAGACTGATTAAACTCTGATCTCTAGCTCCAAATGCAGAGTCAGCATAATTTAGCAGCAACCAGCACACATTGAGCAATTTCAGGGCTACTTTAGGCTGCAGATTTTAGCTTTATATCAATATAATCCATTTTCAGATGTCAAAGGTAAAAAGAAAATAACATTTGTAATTGATATGGTTCACTTATGAAAGCTAGTTTTTCACCTTTCTTTTTAATCTAAACCCCTAAATATTTCAGGAAATTGTGCCACAAATATGATTAACCCCTTTTGTGCTGAGACGGTGGACTCTCATGGACCAAACTGTTCTAACTCAGCAGCAATTCATGGAAAAGATCCTCATGTAATTGTCCCACTCTGCTGGGCCCTGGCGAGGCCCTGGCTGGAGTGATGTTTACATTTCTGGGTGCCGTATTTTAAGAAAAATGTGGACAAGTAGAAAGTCCAGACGAGAGCAAAATATGAGAAAATGTTTAAAAAATCTTACCCATGAGGAAAGGCTAAACTGGGTATGGTTAGTCTTGAAAAAAGAAGACTGAAAAGAGACCTGACAACGGTCTTCAAGTATGTGAAGGGCTGTTATGATTAGTTGTTCTCCATGTCCACTGAAAGTAAGACTGGAAATAATGGGTTTAGCCTGTTTCAAAGGAGATAGAGGTTAGATATGAAGAAAAACTTTTTAACTATGATGCTAATTAAGCACTGGAATAGGCTTATGAGAGAGGCTGTGGATTGCCTATTACTGGAGGTTTTTAAGAACAGGTTAGACAAACACCTGCCAAGCATGGTCTAGGTATACCTGATCCTGTCTCAGATCAGGCAGCTGGATTGGATAACCTCTTGAGGTCACTGCCAGTCCTACATTTTTATGATTCAAAGACATGCAGTACTAAGTGTGCATGCCCTTTGAAATGCTAGACATAAGCTCACAACTGTGTTCAAGGGCTTGTCTACACAGGGAGCTATTCCTCATTGATTAAATCCCTGCGTAGATGCTCTTGTGCTGAAATACTGCCTTATCTCTCTCTTTGCCCATCACCCCCCCAGCCGGGGTATAGGCCACCAACTGGTGTTGGTGTTTCAGTAGCAATTGGTTCCCTTACGGGGTGGAGTTGCTAGTCCCCACGCCCATGTTAAGCCTACAGCACGGGGGTTTCCCCGGAAGTCTCCCATCCAAGTACTAGCCAGGCCTGACCCTGCTTAGCTTCCGAGATCAGATGGGATCGGGCGTGTTCAGGGTGGTTTAGCCGTATACTGCCGTATCTGACTAAGCTTAATTCATTTAGGGTATGTCTTCTACCCGCCAGATCAGTGGGTAGCAATCTATCTATCGGGGATTGATTTATCGTGTCTGGTTTAGACGTGAGAAATCGATTTCCTAGAGGCGCTCCCCTTCGACTCTGGAGCTCCAGCTCTCCAAGAGGCGCAGGCGGAGTTGACGCGGGAGCCCGGAGTTGATGCGGGAGTTGACGGCAGGTAAGTCAATCTTGGGATTGGTACTGCTTTGAGCAGGGGATTGGACTAGATGACCTCCTGAGATCCCGTCCAACCCTGATTCTATGATCTAAGATGCGCCAACTTCAGCTACATTATTCACATAGCTGAAGTTGTGTATCTTAGGTCGACTACCCCCTGCTAGTGTAGACCAGCCCTTAGTTTATAAAGTACTCATATTCCAGACATACAATGTCCACACAGGGAGTTTATCAGTAACAGGTATTCTGCTGCTTTTAATTCACATACTACCTTACTCTGAAGTAACTTCTCAACGTAAACAAGTCCTGAGTCTAGGGTTGTTAAGCAACCAGTTTTCCACCAAAATGCTCAGTCAGCACCGCTAACCGGGCCGTTAAAAGTCCAGTCCCCAGTTCTGTGGGGCTAAGGCAGGCTAGTCCCTGCCTGTCCTGGCTCCGGGCTGCAACCCAGAAGCGACCAGCAGGTCTGGCTCCTAGGCGGGCAGGGGGGTAGTGGGCTCCATGTGCTGTCCCTGCCCTGAGTACCAGCTTCACACTCCCATTGGCCAGGAACCATGGCCAATGGGAGCTGCGGGGGTGGTACCTGTGGGTGAGAGTGGTATGCGGAGCTTCCTGCCCCCCACGCTGGACCTGCTAGCTGCTTCTGGAACGCAGCATGGAGCCAGGACAGGCAGGGAACCTGTCTTAGCTCTGCTGCACTGCTGATCAGGAGCTGCCTGACGTAAATCTGAGCCCCAACCCCTTGCCTCATCCCTGAGGTCCCCCAAATCCAAAGTCGCTCCTTCACCCCAAACCTCTCATCCCTGGCCCCACCCCAGAGTCTGCACTCCCAACCAGAGCCCTCATCCCTCCTGTACCCCCTGTCTTTACCCATAGCTGCCTCCTGCACTCTGAATCCCTCAGCCCCACCCTCCAGCCTGGAGCCTCCTTCTGTTCCCCAAATGCAGAGCCCATATCCCCCCCCCATACCTCAACCCCCTGCCTTAATCCACAAACCCCTCCCACACTCTTCCACAAACCCCTCCCACACTCTGAACACCCCTGCCTCACCCCGGAGTCCAGACCCCCAGTTAGAACCTTCACCCCCCTCTGTACCCCAAACCTCTGCCTCAGTTCAGTGAAAGTGAGTGAGGGTGGGAAAGAGTGAGCCACCGAGGGAGGGGGACTGTAGTGAGCATGCAGGGCAGAGCCTCTGGGAAGGGACTGGGCAGAAGGTGTGGTCTCAGGGAAGGGGTGGGGCTGGGAGTGTTCAGTTTTGTGCAATTAGAAAGTTGGCAACCTTACCCGAGTCAATTCCATGCACATTTTTATTTTGCATGTATATAATCCCAATTTATTTTTTAGAGTTGGTGTGGAGAATGAGGACTTCTTTGATGTTACCTTGCCTGATTGCCAGGAGCTAAATCATAGCATGCTGTTAAGTGAGAAACCCACAGGAAACGAAATAATGACAAAGATAAGGCTCCTTGAGGAAACAGTGCCTGGACCATCAGTGTGAAGAAACTACTTATCTGACTCCATCTAGACTAGAATGGTTTACTCTTCCCAAGGCTGGGCCTGGGACCAGGGGGAAATTAAAGCCTCAAAGACCCTAGAAAATCGAGGTGGTTTGGATGCAGTAGGTGAGACTGCGTGCAGTAGGTGTGTCAGTGAAAATTCAGACTGACTGAGACAGACACAGGTATCTGTGCTGTGAGGAGGACAGACTGCCTCTTCCAACTCAGAGATAGAAATAAATCGGCCTTCCCTGAGCAATGGATAAAGAGGTTAAACTTAGGTAAGGAAGTATACATGTATGCCTTTCATTATGTTAACCTATTTTTCCGAAAAGCTTTGTGCCTTTCTGTGAATGAATAGAGAAAGCTTTGTTTTGATTTTGCTGTTCATTTGCCGCTGCAAATGTATACGGTCACAAGTTCATGAAAGAAAACTGTTTACAGGTGCCAAGACCGAGTTGGGTATGTGTCATCAGCAAGATTAGGTATGAACGGGCTCCAATTCAGAGATCCAAGTCCTAGTGATTGGTTCCACCCAGAGTGAGATGCAAGAAAGACAGGCCTGTCACCTAACGGGACACTCAAGAGGAACCAAAGGGGTCTCAGAGACAGTTTGCCCTGTAGCTATGACAACTGGGGAAAAATTGTGAAGGATCTTAAATTCCAGTCTTTCATTCAGCAAATTTTGGAAAAAGATGAATTTTCATTTATTCAAATTCTTTTAATAAAATATTTTATGTCTCCCCAAGCTGGAAATTACATCCCATCTCAAAGTTGTGTTCAGACTGTAAGGTGTTTGGAATTGAGACTGTTTTGTGTCATAAGTGATCCTGAGGACACTATCAGTAATCAATACATAAATATAAGAACAATAATAATGCCTTTTGGGAAAAGGAAGTGCTTGAAGGACCTGAAGGCTGAACAAGGGTGGACTAGTCAAATGAGATTCAAGCCAGAGGGTTCACATAGAAAAAGCCCAAGAAATCAGAATGGGAGGAAGGCATCACAGAAATGGATATTTGTGTGATGTTAGTGCAGAGAAGAGGGAAAAATAAGAGAGAAAATGCAAAAGTAATTAACACCGTCTTCCCAAACATGCCTTTGATTACATTGCCAACAAACTAGATATGGGTGAAAGAATTGCCTTAGTGTAATCTGTATTTCAAAGAAGCATTTGATAGTCTGTGACATGACAGATTGACTTTTAAGATCAAAAACATAGCTTGGGGAAGAACTATTGAAATGGATTGCAAATTGGTTTAGGGCCAGGAACCAGAGGGTGTCAGTGAAAGAGAGAAATTCAGGGTGAGGCTGGGTAACAAGTGGGGTCAGTATTATAAGGACACTTTTTGATTAATCTTGAATGTGGATGATGTGGACGAAGGTGAAATTTCAAAAGAGGCTTGCAAAGTGCTGATCACACAGCTAGAACATGGCAGCCAAATATAACTAAACAGAACAAAAAGCTCAGAAGGATGTGTTTTAAGTTTAGCATAAGAGTGAATAAGTGGTTCATACAGTTCAATGTATGGAATGGAATGTAGTGACAACAGTTCAAAGCACTGCAGTCAAAAGGTGATGTAGAGGAAACCAAAATGTTTCAGAGATTTCAGAGTGCCAGCAATAAAGAAAGTTACTTGGATAAGAAAAAAAGAGGGAGAGGTCAGGCCTAATCTAAATTAGATATAAAACCTTGTCTAAAAATAGGTTACCTAATAGGCAAAATATATTTAAAACTTAACTAGTAGAGAAAGGGTGTAACCCATACTAACCCAAGGGGCTCTTTGTCTCCTTCTAGTGGCCATCCAACACAGAGATGCTTAAGTGGGTCAGTTTATGATTAGTCCTCTTATCTCAAGCAGTAGTTAATCAGGATTTAAATTCAGAGATCCTAGGTTCAATCCCTAATAATGCTCCAGCTGAAGGCATTGGTGTATAAACATGAGTATTTTAAAATTTTGTCTTATAAACTGTGCTTTAGACAGTCACTAGTCAAACAATTTATGTTTAAGCTATGTTAGCAAGTACCATTTTTAAACCATGCTAACATGTTTTTATTCTCTGGATAGCTGGAGACCAAGGAAAACTGAAGTCAAGGGACACTTTGCCTGATTAGAGGGAGTGAAATTAAGGACTGGGGTCCTTATTCCTGTTCAAGTCCCTTTGACTCTTGGGTAATTAGAAAATATTCAGAGATTTTGTTAGTTCATCAGTGAAATCTGATAGAGAGAAATCATGTCTGGGTAGAAAGGTGGACTGGTTGATTGAATATTGTAAGTCATTTCAATTTCTAACTTCTGAGATTCAGATAAGATCCCAGAAATTCAGATGCATATCCAAAGTTTCTGAATCTCTTGGGGCTGCCAAAGAGAGATGGAATGTCATAAGAATGGGTTTTTTCATGCGACTTCTTGTATTTCCTATGAGAGATGGGCCTGGAGCCGAACACCCACTGAACTTGGAGGATGTTCAGATCTGTATATGAACTTTACGTTGCCTGCTTCTTCTTGCTTCTGGCCATTAAGATGGATATACTACTAGGCCAAACTTTCTTAGGATATTTTAATGTTTCTGGTTAATAGCTAGAAACACAGACAGACAGGACACTTTGTGGGAGGCAAAAATTAACTTTTTCGAACCTCAAAAAAGATTTGATTCTGCTTTTGTTTTTTCCAAGCCAGTTTGTCCGTCTTTAATGTTAATGCAAATAGTGTAATGCAGTTGACTTGTAAATGCATGACTTCTATGAAAAAGGGTGTATATATAGCTGGAGTTCCAAAATCAATATAGTAAACTCTTGATACTGCATTCCAAGCTTTATTGCTGCTTTGACACATCTTCAGATAAGACAGAGTCTATTATTTCAGCCTTTGTAAATCACATTAAACCACAATTTACATATTGTTGCAAATGTATAAAATCCATATTCCCCCATCATGTTGTTTAATAAACATCTTGTAGGGTATGTTTACCAGGAAATCCAATGTTTTATACTACATATGTCAGATCTCTGGTTTTGTTTGATTTAACACAGAATCTGTGGCTTTTTCATGTATTGGCACACATACTAAATGGCTAGGCAAAGTCTTGCCAATAATACAGCTTTTTGTGATTATTTATGACTAAAACTTTACAGTTCATTCAAACATAGACATTTGGTCATAATATTCATAAAAGTTGCTTTCTAATTTGTATAAATGTTTTTGTTAATATGTAATGTTGGTAGAAAGACCATGGCATTTAAGGATGTGAAACTACCATCCAAGTCTAAGCTGGCACCCCAACCCTATTTGATAATTTATTGGCAATGGCCAGTACTCCAGTTACAGGCCCAAATCAGCAAACCCTTACGCATATAACTTCTACATAACTACTCATATAAGTGTGTCTGAGATACTAAACTTGTTAATTCTTCTTCCAACCCCTACCTCAATCTGAGTTGTAATGTTTTCCTTTCAGGTTACAAAGCAATGGAAAATAGGACATTTTGCACCAATGTGGTACACAACATAACATATTTTGTAAATCTGTTAATCACAATTTAAAATTTATTTAAACCTAAAATTAAAATTTTCCAAGATACATTAAGCCTTTTTTTTAATGCAGTGTGATTTTGATATACAAATATAGTGCTCTAATCAGAATTGGCTCTGAGTGTATGTCATTAAAGGACATCTGCTCAGTGGAAGGGTTGGAACTGATGGCTACCAATGTGTTCAGAAGGATAATTGTGTTAGTTCACTCTATGTCCAATCAGTAGAAATGCTGTGCAGGTGAAGGTTCTGACAGCAGCAGCACCTGCTCACAGTCGCTTCTAGGAGCCATTTCCGTAATAACATTATTGCACACAGTGTAAATTTTATTTAGAAAGCCAGAAGAGCTGGAGTTGACGACTATGAATTCCAGGTTGATTACAGAATGATTTGCAACGGTTTCTGGGGAGATAGTTTGAAGAAGGTATGGCATCAGAGCATTTCAAAATTTAGTTCCAAGGAAAGGAGACTGTAGCGGGGCAGTCACCCTGCTCCAGCCCTGAAGGGGTTGGATCAGCCCTGCTGAGGGCTATGGGTGGGGAAAAGCAGTCCAGCAGAGGGCTGAAAAAGTGAAAGCAGCTAAGGGAATAGCAGCCACAGCTGTGGCTGGGTCAATTAGGGCCCAGATGGCCCTTATAAGAGGGCTGTGAGCTAGGGGCAGAAATTCTCCTCTGGCTATACAGGCAGACAAGCCTGGCTGCTGGGGAGACTAAGCAGAGTACCTGGAGTGGAGAAGGGCTGGGGGGAAGGCTAGAGGAGCTGAGGGAGCTCTGGCCTGGAAACCCCCCAGGCTGCAGGGCCTAGGAGATGGTCCAAAAAAGGGTACTGGGGTTGCAGGGGGTAGCCCACAGGTAGGCGGGGGCAGCAAGCCAACCCTCCTTGCCTATGATGATTGGCTTATACAGACTGCAGTCAGCCCCAGTGAACAGGGGCTCCATGGTGACTGGCAGTAGCTCATAGGCTGAGGCAAGGTGGGGATAGAGGGTGGGGATTCCCCAGGGAGGGGAGACCCAGACAGAGTGTGGGGGAACTGCCAGAGGGCAGCACCCCAGGTAAGAGGGTACCGGGGTCTGGGAGGGACACGGGGCCAGTGGAGAGCGAGACACCGGCCTGAAGAGGGTGCTCTGGAGGCTGGAAGAGCTAATTCCCAGATGACCAGCAGGAGGCGCGACAGAGGTGAGTCACCGTGCTCTACAGAGACATAGAGGAATACCTGGTAACCACAGTGACTTTTAAAATCATTGAATACTATAGAAGAACTGCTACATTATTGGAGGTGAAATAGATAATTGGTTATATTTTTATATTTGAAGTCTCTTTTATAGTCTATAATCAAGGAGACATTTAAGGCATAGAAGAAGAAATAATTAGAGGTATAACAAAGTGTTCACCATAGCTACAAACTCAGGTAAACAAATTTCTCCACTTACGAGCTGAGCGGTCGTCTTGATGTTCATTCTGTGCAGTTAGGTTTCTCCTAGGGCTCAGGTGCATCTTATTTCTTGGCAATGAAGAGTTAATTAAAAAAAAGCTCAAATATTGTGCCATAGAACTGAAAAGAAAGGAAAACAGATCATTTGGCGAGACCCAGAATAGCTGTTGAAAAGGAAAAACCCCAAATTGTCCTAGTTAGAAATTTTCTGTTGGATGGCAAATTGGGTTTTATGCTATTTTTTTTTTTTTGGGTGAAAATCTGCTTTCCACTGAAAATTTAATATATATGTTTTTTCATGGAAAACTTTTCAACCACAAGGACTTCTGGGTTTTGGCCAAAAATAATGCTCTGTATGTGTTTTGTAGGGGGATTGTGTGTGTGACATTTTTTCTGCCCGACTCTCTCCAGAATAGATCCCTGTGTTGCTTATAGCGTGAGACTGTGCTCAGCGTGAGCATTGTTTTGGTCAGCCGTCCTGTAACAGGCTCCATTGAAATCAATGGCAGAAAACTCACTGACTTAAATGGGGCCAGAATTTCACTCCGACTCAGCACACTAAGAGGATGTACTTGTTGAAATGGCGATTGGAAATCAAGACTCCTGGGTTCTATTCACAGCTCTAGCTTTGTGTGATTTGTGTGTATATTTGTGATGTCATATAACCACTGTGTATTTCAATTTGCCCTTTTGTATTTGAAAATAACAATTAACTTACCCATTGATTCAGTCCACAACAACAGAACAAAGGGAGTTCTGGCAGAATGCATGGGAGCAGTATGTCTGATAACAAGGCATGCTGGGAAGGAGTAGCAAGGAGGATAAGTAATTCTTCTTTTAGAACAGGGAGAGACTAGGGGAAGGAAGAAGACCTGCTATGAATCTCTACAGGAACAGATTAGGAGAGGGGATTGTGTGCTGAATGTCTCTGGTCTAGGAGAGTCTGTAAAGGATTTTTGAAGAAGCGGTGAAAGGGACCAGGAAGAGGCCTAAAAGACAGGGCTGGACTGAGGCAGCCACCTCAGGTGCCAGACTGCAAAGGGAGGGGCACCACTGGGACCCAGAGTGTATAAAATTGTGTCTGCTGTTGGTGCATATGTATTCTCTCTTATCTAGATGCACAGAAATGGTGGAGTGCTGTCCTGGAGGAAGGAGGTCACAAGAGACATAACAGGTAGACAGAAGAAAAGGTGAGAGGGAATAACAGAAAGCAGCAGGAGTTGCAGGGGGAGAGAGGAGAAGGAACCTCTTATGTAACTCCCTAGGAGCCTGGACTGACTAACATCAGCTTCTCAAGGAGCTTCCTGTTTCCTGCTGCTTCCCTGAATCCACTTGAGGCGAACAGGCAGTCAGTTGAAGTAGTAGGAGCCAGTTAGGCTCTTACGACGCTGATATTCTCCCTCACTCAGGCCCTGCTACCAGCCTGCTTATTTGTCTCCTTCAACTGAGTGTTGAGAGCCACTATAGCTGGCACAGAACAGAAGTCATGAGTGAAAGAAGAAAACACCCCTCTGGTGCAGCATCCAGAAAAAGAAAGAAAAGCTAATTTTACTTTCTATCTGTGGCAGGGTGGGCCTGACCCAGCCTGCCGCCCCTTTAAGAGGGAGAAAAACCCTCTGCAAAGCTCCCTTGCAGGAAGCCTAATCAGCCACCTGGGCTCAGGCTTGAGGAGTGACACCTGGCAGCCTCCTCAGGGGGATAAAAGGCCTGCCAGGAAGCAAGCCCAGTGTGGTGGGGATGGTATAGAGTGAGGTGGTGGTTGGAGCTATTCAGAGCTGTGTTGGTATTGAAGCTGGACTATATAGAGTCTGTAGAGCTGGGAGCTGTAGAGCTGTAAGTTGAAGAACTGTACAAAGTTGTATATATTGGTGGTGGGGTCCTGCACTGTTAATTAAAGAGCACTGTTTGAAGCAAAGAAGGGTTTTCCTGCCTGTTCCTGTGAGGGGTGAGAGAGCGGTCTGTCACATATCTAAGCAGGAAAGAGCTCTCCTGAGATACATAGACACAAATGTGAGCTTTCTGGCCCCAGTGAGGATGTGAGTGGTGAGGAGATGCCTGATCTTCCAGTTAGAGTGCAGGTGACCTGGCAGCTACTGCAGCATTAGTATCTCCATCTCAAATGGATGTAAACAGATGCAAATGCCATTGTTTACTATGCAGACAAGAAAAGTTACATTTGCTGTTCAGGGGTTTGAAATTTAAGTGTTACTTAAATTTTTTGAACATGACATTTTAATTTTAGTTCTCCTTTACTGGGATAGGTAGAAGAGCAGTTCCATGTGAGGAGTAGAACAGGAAGAAGGCAGAATTGAGACCTTTCAAAGTTTTGGCCCAAGTGAGAGGGTAGGGGGGCGTCATTTGAGCTCCACACCTCGGGTTCCAAAATGTTGTGGGCCAGCCCTGCTAAAAGATTACAAACTGTAAGGAAAATGAATCCAAAGTTTTCCTCATCTTATTTACAGATACAGACTAACACTGCTGCTAATCTTAAACCAGAGGAAGGGTGTTGCATTGGCTAGAAAGCAAGAGAGACAGCAAGCTAGCTCCCAGGGAAGAGAATTGAGGGACTGTGGCAGAGCAGAGGAAGAGTTGCTGGACAAGAAGGAACCCAAGACTGGACGAGAGTGAGGGTGTAACCTGCCTATTAACTCTGAGGGATCACCAGGGACCATTCCAGAGAGGGGAGAAATTTGACAGATTCTTAAAGAGAGGTTTGTGACCCAGTGAGAAGTCTGGGAGAAAGTTTTGTCATTTGTTTACCCTAGAAGGGGTGGAGTTTTGACTTAGCTGGAGGGCTGAAGTACACAGCCAGCAAGAGGAAAATTGAGACAGCAGCCATATTGCATTGTATTTAGTATTACAGTGAACTTGGAGAATATATTTTTAATGTGTTCAATGTGTGCAAACATGCCAGTACAAGCAACATTACTTTCTACTTCTGAGGCAGTTCAAGTTAAACTTCCTGCATATCTCACTTTGATCTAGACTTGGCAAATACAGGGGTCTCTTCCAATCAGGATCAACATTGTTTTTTCTCTTAGCTTTTGAAATGCTGTAAGTGCATTTCTACTGACACGTTGGCATCTGTAGTGGTACTTGTAAACTGTTCCGATTGCCATGCCAGTAATTTCAGATGGTAGACTAGAAGGAGTTGAAGTGAGAGAGAATGCAACAGTTGCAGTTACCTCACCTTTTGCAAGATAATTTCATAATGATGGTTTTGATATATAGATTTTTAATGGATGAGGTGGCTCTGAGCACTGATGCTGATTTGGCTAACTTCACTAACAAGTAAAATAAGGTTGAGGAGCTTCAGCTCATTTTGCTGGTTTGTGGTTATAAATAAAAGAGCAATTATACTTTTCTGACCTTCATTTACAGTATCACTAAGAGGGTTTTTTGCAGTTTTACATTTGCCCATGAATATTTTAGGAATAGAGCTCTTAATTTATATTATATCCCCATCCTGTTGTGTCTGTGTTTTGGTACCCGGCACAGAGGCACACTTGCTAATGATATTGCTTTTCCCTCATGAATATATTTAAAAGTTTGTAGCAAACAGAATAGTATTTACTGTATTAGCAGTTTTAGGGCATTTAGTAGAAACAAATGGTCTTTGTTTCAACCCGATGATCTATGAAATGCCTTGCAAAGGTTTGTGTGGGTTTCATTTATCTTTCAAAACCTGATCCTGTGTGGTGCTGAACATGCCTGCTGAATACTTCAACTCCCTGTGAAGTCAGTGGGAGCTGAGAGTGCTTGGCACCTGGTACTATATAGCTCTGTCCCCCTCCCCCAGTTCTTTTTAAGACCTGGATTGTGGAATCACATTAGTATGTGCACAAGTGCAGATGCTGCTTAAGTTGGGGCTGAACCTGTTTCACAAACATTGGAAACTTCCAAACTTTTGTAATCTTTGTTATCTTCATAAGCCAGTAGGAAAGGCTGGTATTTCACTACCCACACAGCACTGCAATCAGGTAGCTGATAGTCTATCATTAGCCTGAACTGGCTTGGAGGAATTGGCCTCCACATGCCAGCCTTGGGTTACTTGACCCACCTGAAGGTGCTGATTTCATCATCTCTTCTGCTGTGAGATGAATGGCCACATGGTGGTGGTATCAATGTTATGTCATGTTACCAATATCTATTTAAAATGTTTAATAGCACTAATCACAATTTTTACATGTACATATCTGAGCACATTTTGCACTTCTAATTATCTATATTGTGCTGCATATCTTGGGTTCACTATGGGACTACCTTGCCCTTCCTATAGTGCTGAAAACCATCAAGACCGAAGTAATACATGTGTCACAGAATGAACAGGGTTAAGACCAAAAAGTAAGTACCTACCTGACATTAGTTAGGCATTCATATACCATTGGCTTTTTTCTTCTGAGAAAAACGTGCCTTCTCCATTCCTTCTAATAAAAATAAAATTTGTCATAACAAAATGGGATTCTTGGAAGAAAGATCTAAACCAACTGAACATGTAGTAAAGCCAGTGAGCCCATTGTCTATATCCATTATAGGTGTGGGGTAAAATCCTGATCCTATTGGAGTTTTGTCATTGACTTCAGTGGGGACAGGAATTCATGCAAAGTTTTTATGGGATTTTGAAAATGCAGGTTTATCCCCATAAGTATAAAATGAAGTGTGTGTGTCTAGATATTCTTTTTACTAGAGAGGGGCAAACATTAAAGCAAATATATCCAAGTTTTTTCAAACCAAGTTAATTTTTTGATGTCACACCAAAGCTTACAGCAGAGGGTTGGGAATTGGAATCCTTTTCTGTTTCAGGTTTAAATCAAATTCAGACTAACTGCAGTTTAGATTAACCCATAAAAGTTGTTGAAGACAAACTGATTTTTAAAAAACAACCCTGTAAAATGATCCATGTGTCACCAATCCAAAGAGGCAGGCTTTCCCATGCCACCATCTGTCACTGCTCCTTTCAGCACATCCAAATTTATGAGGTGCCAACAAATGGCCTACTCTGTTGCATCATGGAGTGATCTCTGCACTAGAGGGTTCTCTTACACACTTGTTTTCTGAATTGATTTTACTGGGTTAGGTGAAGAATGCAGATTATAATGGCAGACAGAGGTAACCCTGCATCCCAGCTGTTAAGTTGCTTTACTTTAAACATTCCCAATTCCTATACTTGATAAATGCAATCCAGTTGTGCACATGTATCTGTCATCCTGCTTCTCAGGTTGCAACCTCAAATGTTCTTAAAATAGCTCAGACATGATAGCAAGACTGTAGTAAATAGCATATACTGTGGCACCATATACTAGGATTAGGTGATTCTGATGACGGGAGAGAGAGTGTAAATATTTTTAAAACCTATAAACTTCTTCTTTTTTTAACTTTTGGGTCCTGAAAAATTCTTAAATTAAACTATGTTTTCATGGCTTTCAAGAGAAACTAATTTAAGATATAAATTTCTAGCTAAATAGGCTCCTGTGTTATGCAATGGTAGTTCTTATCCTGCTTTTAGAAATGTTCAGTGAATTAAAGTCAGAGCTTGGGTTTGAGAGTCAAATGAAACATGCATCTTAAATTTTTAAAACCATGCTCTAACTGTAAAACCCACCACTTAGCAGTGGATTCGTTAGTTGGTGAAATGAGTTCTCACCTGATAATAACTTCAATATAATTTCATTTATATACACACCATACAGATACATACCTTCTGTGTCACATGCTTTTTATATATAATATGCACAGTGATAGCACCAAGCAAGTACAAAAATATTTTCCCCCACTTTCACTCAGATTTATTTATTTAAAATTTTATGTCCCTTTTTTGTGTTCACTTTCCATAAACATTAATGCATTCAAATTGCACTGGCATGAATGTTCACAGAAAGTGAATTTGTATTCATGGATATTGATTGTATATCAATAAATCAATGAATTTGTATTCATGGATATTGGGTATTCATGGATATTGTATTTTATGAAAAGGACTATATGATGGGGTTGCCTTGAGGTCTTCTCCAGTCTTATGTTTAATAGCATCTGACAACCTAAACAGTCATCACTGGCATCAGAACCCCGACTCACCTCACTACTAGTGCTCCAAGCATAGGACAGATAGCAGTCATGCCAGTGAGAAGAAAAGACTGATTTCCTCCTCTGTTAAATACAGCGAGATCTTCATCAGGGGCTAAGGAGCACACAACACAGCTCAAGATGGTTACCTTTATCCTCTTAGAGTCTTGGGTTATTGGTGTGCCTGGCATGAGTTTGAGAAGACTAAAGTGCTGGCTATTAATGAGCCTCAAGTGCAATACAACACCTGGGGATTAGCTGAGTCTCTCAATGCGTTATTCACATCACATTTTCTTGGGTGTGTCCCATACGTGAGCTTCAGGAAGAGACTTGGATTGAGCTGCTATTGTGGTTCTACACCACGATCATCTGCAAGATCCCCCTAATTGTGACAGACCGAGCAGCTATTGTGTAGCTCAGGATCTGGGCCATCCTGGGCTTAGCACCTTCCATCTGAGGACCTCAAAACACTTAGACTTTAAAGAGCTAAGCTTCAAAACAGTTCTGTGCAGAAGGTAAGAATTATCTTCCTTTTACTGTTAGGTAAAATGAGGCACTGAGAGCTTATATTACTTGCCTAGAGTCACATAGTGCATCATTAGTAAAGTGGGCTATACACCCCCAAGAGTACTGACTCCACATTCCTTACTTAAAACACTACCAAACTTTCCCTTTCTATAACAATTACCATCCTGTATCCAAATATGTGAAGAGGAAGGGGCTTTGCCATTTAAACACCAAAACAAACATTCCATGCTGCACCACTCCCAGCCCTCCGAAGTAGACAGAAACATTACAATTGGAAACCGTTGGTTGCTTTGCTTTATAGGCGCTGACTCCATGGATGCTCTGGTGCTGGAGAACCCACAGGGAAAAAAATAGGGGGTCCTCAGCACCCACCGGCAGGTCTATGGATTAGCTCCTCCTCCTCTCTCCCACCGCCTCCTGCCTAGTGTGATCAACTGTTCAGCGGTGTGCAGGAGGTGCTGGGGGAGGGGTGGAATGGGAGCCAGGAAGAGGTGAAGGGAGGGAGTGGAATGGAGGTGGGGTGGGGGCTTCAGGGCTTGGGGGAAGGGGTGGAGTGGAGGTGGGGCCTGGGCTGGAGTCCAGCACCCCCAGGGAAATCCCAAAGTTGGTGCCTCTGCTTTGGTTATTATACCTATCCAGCTAGATGTTGAATCTAACATGCAATTTTGCAATCTCCATCACAGTGGGTTGCTCACTATCCGTGAATCAGTAGCTTTGTTTGTTTTCTTGCTGAGTTCTGTGGTACTGTGTTGTGCTATTTTTCAAAGGCAGCTATGATCAGTTTTGTTTTTCTCCTCTTCTGCTCTGTTAAAGCTAGTTTATGCTGTTTATACTTTGTCTTGCAGCACAGAATCCGTCTCTCTCATTGATACAAATAGCTTTTTGTGCACTACATTTTAAATGTGAGCTAGATTTATGAGCAGAACTAAATATTACTTTGCATTCTAAGTATTTGATATTACTCCCATATGACATTATCAGTCACAAGGCCTTGAGAGCAGTGGTTGTGACTGAAACACAGAGCCGGTTATGAGGATGATTATTATTATTAGTGCCTCTGGGCTATTGTCCCCTTATGTGTCATTTTGGGATCCTTCTAAAAATCCATTTGCTGCAAGCTAGTTAGCAAAAAGAAAAATAAACATCTGCATGCCTTGTGTGTGTGCATGCACACCAAAGTATTGTATGGGGTAAGGTGTGGTATTCCCTGTGGCAGCCCAGAGTCTATTACTTTGTTCTGTTTCTTTCTGATGAAATTCAGAGTCAAGCCCTTCAAGGTCCATTACAGAAGAAGTGAAGTCCACAGAATAATTAGGAAATATATTTTGCAGATAATTTAAGTTGTTTGGATAATTTTTTTGGTCATCTCACTACATTTTTGTAATGAGAGCCATGAGCACAGGCCGGCGTAGGTATAATTATTTCGCTTCTGGTCCAGTTCAATGCTGCCCATGTATGATATATTGTCACACATAAGGGTATTTGTAACAGTTTTGCCTTTGGTCTAACAATCTAGTCCCCTGAAGGCAATTTATTAAGCTGTCAACTTGTGATCATGTAGTTGACTTAGAAAGAATCTGAATGAGTTTATAAATATCCAACAGAAATCAATTGTGACTCTTTATTTTAGGCCTTGGGCAGCTTGAAATTGAGACAATAAATGAGAGTGCCTCATTCCGAAAGAATGAGAGTTGGCAGCTTTGCAGAAGGATGTGGGAGGGGGGAAGCAACTGAAGGCCCAAGTTTCCTTTCTAAGAAAGAACAGTTGACATTACATATGTATCAAATAGGCTTGTGTTTGCTTTTGTCATGTTTGCGCTTTTGTTTAAAAGGCTAAACTCCCTCCAAGATCCATTGACATGATGCATAGACAAAGAACTACTGTCAGTTTGCTGTTACTGTTTTTCTGCCTACTTTTGTATGGTAAATCTTAGAAAAAGCGTGTAACTATAATATCTTTAAAAGACACAAGGCAGATCTTTAAGTGTCACCATTATTATTTCTAAAAAGTTTATACAAATTGATCTTTTAAGATCAGTATTTTTGTTTAATTTTGTAACATGCCTAAAGTCTATCATTTCTCTAAAGTAAATCTTTCTGTGCCAATACATCTAAATCATAGTAGACAGTGACTATCCTAGAAAATTACAAGATGAATAGTTTTTACTTTTATCACTCTTTAGTATTTGCAAATGTAGCTCTGACCCCAATCTAGAAGCCTTTAATTCAATTATATTGAACAATATTTAAAATGCTAAACAGATGCATGTGCCATGAGACTATTACACGTTTCACCATCTACATAATCTCTCTTACTGCTCTTTGAAGTTCTGCTAGTACTGTAGGTGGAATTTGTTTGGTATGAACTGGAAATCTAAATAGCTGTACAAACACAATGACAGATGGCAAAATCCCAGTTGGAACGTGTGACCAGCAAACTGGCTGCTATTTGTTTTCACTCCAGGGTAGACAGCAGACATACTGTGTCTGTAGAACAGCTGGGACAAATATTGAATTCCAGAACTTTCTAGCACTGGGGAGCATTTCCATCAATGGGGGAAGGGTGGCTACCTGTGTGATCGTTTTGTCTTCCACAAGGGGGGATTGAAAGTTTTCTTCAACTCGTCCCTAAAACTGAGGAAATAAAAGTCCAGGAAGTTGTGAATGAGTAACAGTATACGACATTTACTCTCAACTAATATAGTATGCTGTGTTAACTGACAATGAAATACATAGAATTCTGGTGGTGTTTCTTCACGTGAGAACACTTTTTAAATGACTGAGGGAGTTTGGATCTTCAGAATGTTGAGGAACAGTATATTTTTTTCTTTTTAAGGCAATATAATTTTGTTTTTAAAACCTCTTTTCTTTTACGAGATGACTGTTGGAAAAGGACATGCTGTCATGTGAAGCCATGTCAGCAATGTTTTACCACACCAAAGCTTTGGAATTGATTCTTTACTGTTGGAACAACTTTATGTTCCTTGGAATTCAAAAAATGAAATCAAACATTAACACCGGACTAGAGTATTTTCAGGATTGAGAGAATGAAGCCAAGGTAACACACCTAAAATACTGCATATAATAAATCGGAGATTTTTGGATGCCTTTGGTTCCATGAACAGCTAGTCTTGCTAGGTGATATGTGTTAAAGATCTAGTCTTTTTCCTTTTGTTTTAGGAAGAGACGGTTTTATTGGCATATTAAACATAAGTGGTTTTCTCATCCCCCCTAAGGTCACTTAAAACTGATGATCAAATTTTGTGTAAAATATTCTAGGGCCCTGCCATATGCTCTAATGCTCCTGGGCCCTAAAGAGATAATAGCCTGGGTTTTTTCAAGATACCAGCTATTACCCCGGGACCACTTCCATTCTGTCAGCATATGTGTCTCTCATTCCATGGGGATATGTCTGTCACAGAACTCCTGGAATGGGGCAGCCTGAATCCCTGAAACTTAACCCTCTGGGGTTAAAGGGCCAGCATATTATGTTACAGTTTGTCCCACAGCAAAAATACAAACCATTTAATTTAGCGAGCGTTATAGGCTGACTTTAAGAAAAGAAAAACAGCCCCCCCCCATTTAAAAATAGTCTTGGGATGTAGTTTGGCCACACCTATGACATATGAAGACATGTTAGCATGTGAAATCTATTTATTTATAAAATAAGGAATGTATACAATCTTTGGTTTCATTTACAGTACTAAATGAGGTCTTGGGCACTTTCTCACTACATAGAAAAACTAGGTCACAAATATCAATGGAGGAAATGTTTATTCTGTTTCTCCAAACATAAGTAATTGCAAAACATGATTTTGATCAGCTTCTCTCAATCTCTACCTTTATGAATCAAACAGCAGTAGTGCATAGTTCCATAGTATATGAAACTTAAACTTAGCATCCACTGAGACTCATCTTAGAGGCTTCTGAAGCTGCTGTGCCTATATGAGAAGGAGTTTCACCGATTGGGAATTCATGGAGTTGAAGAAGAGTAGACTTGTATGGGGATCTTGGGTTAAGAATGAGAGGCTGAGGTTTATTCAAGAGTCATGGTTAGGAGGGTAGATCTGAGGCCTATGGGAGGGTATTGGAGAGGCAGCTAGGCCTGTGATAAGATCGTGGAGGTGGTGAACTGTTATGGTGGGAGTTTGCTAGATGGCCCTGAGACATGTTAATTTATTGCTACACTAACAAAGCTGATTGTATTACAATCTCTGTTAGTTAGAACTTCCAGGAATAATTATAACTAATAATAAAACCCGCTAGCTCTAAGATGCTACTGATCTGTTCAAATCCTAAATGTTAGGGAGGCTACTACCATCTATACACCTTCCTTCATTTCTGCCTTGCCTTGTGAATCTGTGCTATCCTTTTACAAATTGTTTATGTTTGAAAATTATATTTTTGCTATTATGATGAGCTTGCTGAAGTCTGAAAGCCAGTTTTCTAATAAACTATCCACGTACTGAAGGCCACTGCATACTTTATACACCTCTACTTCTGATAACCTGTACTTTGCTCAGTTTCTTCAGACAGATGTTGAAGTAACAGAGGTGCTGGCGGGAAACATGGTAAGTTTGTGTAGCAGATAGGCTTGCCTATAAAATTGACCCTTAAAACTGTTACTTATTTTAATTTTTTTTTAAGTGAGGAAAATACTTTTTACCCTGACAAGTAGCTATGCCACTCTAACCCTATAGTGTAGATGCAGACTCTTGGAATGGAAGGAATTTTCCGTCATTGTAGAAAGCCTGCCTCCCCATCTAATGACTGATGCTTAACTGCATTTATACTGTGGATTAAATCAGAAAACCTATGGCATTCTGGGTGTGGGGTTTTCAATTTATGTTAACCTAAATTTTAAGTGCCGACCAGGCCTTGGAAAGTGAAACTCTTCTTTCAGTGGAAACACAAATATACAGTCAGTCAATAATGATAACAATTTTCCACAAAGGACATCCAAGAAACTAATTACTCATGAATCTCCTGAGGAAATTTAATGCAGAGTTCAATCTATTCACACATGTCATTCAGAGACCATATTCCATAGTGTAAGAGTGGAGTCCTTCCTGCTTTCCCTAGGAACTCACATGGGGAGGTCAAAATATTGACAGTGCCCAGAAGGGCCCACAGTTCCCTGCTTGGGTGGGAGGTGAAATAAAGTTTACCACAAGGGAGAAACTTATGGTAATTATCCTTACTGATCATAGTATTCTTTTTTTCTTTAAGCCATAAATCTCAAAGCACTTTATAAAGGTGATTGAGCATCATTATCCCTATTTTACAGATGGGGAAGACGAGGCAAAGAAAGGTGAAATGACTTGTCCAAGGGCACTGGCAGAGCCAGGAATAGAACCGAGGTGTCCTGCTTTCCCAGTCCCAAGCCCTAGGTGGGAGGAAAGCTGCCTCTAATAGAACCACAAAGAATACAAATAAAGAGATATGCCATCCTATAAAAGTGGGGCATGTATTCAAATGGAGAAATACATCAGAGTAGGGTATTCTCAATTGGCTAGAAATGAGAAAATTTTCTGACTGCTTAACTTGCAAAATTCTTTTCAACCGAAGCATGTTTCGATAATGACAGACTGCACAATTGCCATGCCATATATAAATTAGAAGAGTGTGTGGAATGCAATATGCAATAAGTTCTAAAATGCAGAGAACAATCTCCTTTTCTTCTGAGCCCAAAAGGGGAATTCTAAACTGTCAGGACAACTTGCTTAGAAAACCAAATAAGCTAAATTGATTTTGCATTTAGGAATATTAAAAATAAAATAAAATCACAAGGCAACTCAATAAGTATGAACCTGGAGAAGTCAAGGGACATCATGTGGCTTTTCTGCAGATACAGAGAGATACAGCAACATTAGGAACCCATTTCACAAACCCATGAAGGACTTTTTCAGTTACACTCAAATCTGCACCTAGTCTGTTTGTGAGGATAATGCCACTGATTTTGAAAAACCACTCTCAGGTTCAGTGTCATTGGGATAATAACTTAGTGTACGGGAAGACACCTGCACAGCGTGAAATATAGATGAGGCTGGCTTGAAACTTTACTTTTCTAAGTGCCACTTAAGGCATATACAATTTTATTTTTGTGGGGGGGATTTTAATACTGGAAAGGGACATATGGCCAAATTCCAGAGGGAGTCGCCCTTTAAAAAAAAACCACCCCAGCATTCTCCAAGAATGACACTCATTCAGAGCATCTGTTAGCAAGTCAAGGAAACTGGGGGAAAGGAATAGTCAAGCCTCCTCTGCCTCCCCCATCCTTCATGGATCCAAGATTTTAGAAGGTCACCAGCAGCCTCACTGTCTATCTCTCTACTGTGCAGCCCCAAAGGGCAATGCCTTTACAATCTTAGGTACCCTGACGATATCCGAGGTTCTGGATTTCAAGTTGGGAAATTCTTTGGGTGAGAGAGAGACCATCTCTCTCCACTGTTTTCCTTTCTATTGTTCATTACACTCACTTATTGAACCTTTTCTTTAATTAGAAAATAAACAGTACGGGGAGGGACAAGGATCTTTGTCTTTGCAGAATGAACCATCAATCCTGATGGGGAGAGGCTGTGGATATTACTACAATATAATTTATAACAATAGTTTATACAACTATTTTATATTAATAATTTATACAGTATTGTCCCAGCTAATTTGGCACCAAAAGCAGCACATGAGACCACTTCAGAATTATGATATCAAAGGAAGAAAGTTTTGGGGTTTGATAAAACTCTAGGAAGTAGCTCAAGGCTACATGTAAATTCAGCTTCAACATGTACACAAGTACAGGGCCTGAGTTTAACACATAACATGCAGTGTATGGTCCTTTCTTCCATGACAATATCTCCACAAGATAATTGTTTAGTAGAACAAGCTTGTGGAAACCTAATCAAATCTATAGCCATGCAGCAAAATTTCCAAAAGCAGTGATGACAACTCACCCAATGGCTAATAAATTGTTCTGAATAAATGTATTACATTATTCAGTTTCCAAATTGTGATCAACTATCTGCTTTTCTATCTTGCTTTAGGAGCTGGTAAAGTGCTCCACCAGTCATATACTTTGAATGGCAGCCCATAGAAAGGGTAGACCAAATTTGGAGCTACTTTTGCAGTGGCATAGATTGCCAAAAAAGACTAATTATGGAAAAACATCTTTATTTGGTCTTCTGCAGTAAGACTGGTTAAAGCTTTTCCATTCAAGGTTCTTGCTTTTATTTTTTGCTTTTTCTATTGCTGTGGCAGATGCCAGTATCTCCCTCCTGGGTCCCATCACCCTTCTTTGGATTGGGTTTGGGCACATGGTGGACTCTGGTGTCTCTCCACTCATTGCTCCTTCAGCAGTTTTATACTCCCACTGTAAATTAGCCCCCCTTTAATTTCACAAAGTAGTTACAGATATGAATAGTTGCATCATTCTTACATCCAATTAGAGCAGTAGGCAACTGCTTCAAAAGACAACCATTAGAAGGTTGACAACCATTGAGAGTGGTCCAGTGTTACTCAGTTAAAGGATCACTCTGAGAATAAAGAAGTGATCCAAAGCCCACTAAAGTTAATCCGATTTTTTACATTGGCTTGAAAGGTTTTAGGCTTTGGATGAAGCCCTTTAGTGAATCAAATATAAAGTTCTTCTTCGAGTGATTGCTCATGTGCATTCCAACAAGTGTGTGTGCACCGCGCATGCATGGTCCCAGAAGATTTTTCCCTAGCGGTACCCGTAGGGTCGGCAGGGGTGACCCCTAGAGTGGCGCCCTTATGGCAACGTATATATGCCCCTGCCGACCCACCCCCCCACTCAGTTCCTTCTTTCCGTTCATGATGGTTGCTGGAACAGCGTTCTTCTGCTAGTCACTTAGCGGTATCGTACTGATAGTTGTTTATAGTTGTTATTCTAGTTCTAGTTCAATATTCATTTTCTCCTAAAAGTTATAATAGAGTATAGTTAAGGTTGTAGATAATTTGTTCGTCTCCGGAACCGGGGCATGCCTCGGGTGCCGGGGTTTAAGAATTGTGAGGAGTGTGGAAAACCCATGCCAAATAGCGATCCTCACGCCAAGTGTTTAAAGTGCTTGGGTGAGGGTCATCAAGCAGAGCGGTGCAGCATTTGTAAGAGCTTTAAACCGTGTACTAAGAAAGAGAGAGACTCCTGCTTGAAGTTGATCGTGATGGAGTCGGCGCTGTAGCCCCAATTAGATCCCCCATCCATCACGGTGCGCAGTGCCCCGGCATCGGTGCGGGACCCTGTGGCACTGAAGAGGGATCAAAAGACGCACTGGCACCGTTCTCCACACCACGCCGGGGGTTCACGGGGACATCGATCGCAATCGCCGATGCCGTCAAAGAAACCGAGAGGTCGCTCCCCGGCCCACAGAGCCCAGGGTGGGCCCTCATCGGCATGGCAGACTTTGGGTCATACCAGTGAGTCCCGTAAAGTGCCGAGAGTGTCCACCTCGGTGCGCGCACATGCATCTCCGGATGCCGCCACATCGCACGAGGTTCTCGAAGAGCTGGATATGCCTTCGACCCCGGACACGTTCGAAGCAGCTCGCGAGCTGATCGATATGACGCGAGACACAGCCCCGGCACCGATTGTGGCTTCGGTACCGTTCGTGGCTCCGATACCCAGGTGTGTGGTGCCTATCATACCGCCGATGCAGACAGCGGTGCCGTTATCATCCGTACCTTCAATGTCGTCTGCTTCGACATCGACGGTGTGGGCTCCCTCGGCACCCATCCTCCCGGTACTGACGGAGACGGTGCAGACTCGACCACCGCCGGTGGAGAGTCATCCCGGTAAGCCGACCATGTTCCAAAGGCATATCACGGCACCGGAAGGATCCACACCACCGTGGTCCGTGTCAGAGTACTCATCCGAATCCGACGCTGCTTCTTCTCGGTCCAGTTGAAGCCACCGCACCTCTCGCTCGCACCATCACTCTCGGCACCGACGCTCATCCCACAACCCAACCCTCCCACCACGGCCCCCGCAGGGCCAAGGGCCGGTGCAGTGGCCCTTTTGGACAAAGTGAGCCTTTCATCAAGCGCAGGGGCCGGCGTCAGTGTCCGCGTCGCTGCCCTCGGTGCCGCGTGGTCCAGTCTCGGCAACGATAACGCGCCCCCCTTCGGAAGTAGCAGGGGAGGACCTGGTACCAGGCCCTTCGGGACCGAATCACCCCCTCCCCAGGGAATCCCATCAAGCCCAGGAGGGGTCGGTGGACGAACCATCTCTAAGAGAACCGATCCAGGACGACCCTCAGTTCGCCACTTCATCCTCCTCCTCACCTGATGAGGTGGTGGCAGGTTCCTCTTCCTCGACCCTTCCCCCTATGGACATTAAGGGGCATCAGGACCTCCTCCGCAGGGTTGCCCAGAACCTTAACCTCCCGGCTGAAGAGGTTAGGGAGGATGTGGACCCCACGGTGGACATCTTATCCTCCGATGGGCCGGCTAAAATAGCCTTACCCTTCATTAAGACTATCCAGACTACAATGGATACCCTCTGGCAGACGCCGTCATCTATACCACCAACCGCCAGAGGGGTGGAAAGACGGTACTTTGCATCACAAAGGGGTCACGAACATCTCTTTACCCATCCACAGCCAGGGACCTTGGTGGCCGATGCAGTTAACCATCAAGAACGCCAGGGACAGACGGGCTCTACGCCCAAATCACAGGATGCCAAGAGGCTAGACCTTTTTGGTAGGAAAGTTTATTCCTCCGCTGCCTTGTAGTTGAGGATTTCAAATCAACAGGCAGCATTAGGGCGATATGCCTTCAATTCGTGGTCGACTTTGGTCAAATTTCAGGAGCAAGTGCCCAAAGACACGTCTACAGAGTTCAAAGCCATCGTCGAAGAAGGCAGGGTAGTATCCAGAGCTGCTCTCCAGGCTGCTCTAGATTCAGCAGACTCAGCCTCCAGAACTATGGGGACAGCTATTGTAATGCACCGTGGGGCCTGGCTGCAGGTCTCGGGCATCCCACCACCAGTCCAGGCTACTATTAAGGCTTTGCCCTATGACAAGCAAGGCTTATTTTCCCAAGATACGGACAAAAAACTGCACTCCATGAAGGACTCGAGAGCCATGCTTTGGTCCTTAGGCCTACACACCCCACAACCATTTAGAAGACTGTTCAGACCCCCACCAGCCCCCCCATCTCGATTCTACCAGCCTGTTCCCAGACAGGATCAACCTAGGAGGGATGGTAGGGGGAATAATAGGGGCCGCCCATGTTCGGCCTCCAGGCAGTGGCAGCAAAATCCAGGCCCTAGACAGCCGTCCGGGGGTAGACCTAACTTTTGAAGCTGCGCCTGGGGACGACGAACCAGCTTCCCTTTCCGAACCTTCCTTACCTTTGTGAACCGTCTGTCCCACTTTTACCAAGCATGGTCCCGAATCACTTCGGACAAATGGGTCCTCAGCTTGGTAAGAGTGGGATATTCTATCCAATTTTCTTCCCTCCCGCCCAACCATCCCCCATCCACCACGTACGTGGTGCCATATGCCAGACTACGGCTTCGGCCTCTGCAGATCAGGTTAGCAAGTGTTTACAGGCAGGGCAGAGACCCCTTGGACCTTGTCGTAACCCTCCTGAGCCACATCCTGCGCTCACTCCACTGGTGGCTCCAACCCCGCTCCCTCGGGGTCGGGGTCCCTTTCCAGAAACCTCAGCCATCAGTGACCTTGGTGATGGATGCTTCAGCCCTCGGCTGGGGAGCACATCTGGGAGACGCCAGAACCCAGGGTCTTTGGTCCCAGAGCGAGCTGTCCCTTCACATCAATATCAGGGAGCTCAGAGCGGTTCGTCTAGCGTGCCAGACGTTTCAGGACCACCTACAAGGCAAGTCCGTGTCGGTTTTGATGGACAACACAGCGTCAATGTTCTATATAAACAAACAGGGTGGTGCTCGTTCCTCTCCCCTATGCATGGAAGCCCTGGCCCTCTGGGATTTCTGCATTTCTCACGAGATCCATCTCCTAGCTACCTATCTCCCGGGGGTCCAGAACGTACTGGCAGACACTCTCAGTCGTTCCTTTCTGGGGCCACGAATGGTCACTCAGGCCGGACATCGCACACTCAATCTTCCTGGAGTGGGGGGTTCCCCTCCTGGACCTGTTTGCCACACAGGCCCACAGGAAATGCCCGAGGTTTTGCTCCCTCCTGAACCTCAGTCCAGGGTTGGAGGTGGATGCCTTTCAGATCACTTGGACGGGGGGCCTACTCTACGCATTTCCCCCATTCCCTCTTGTTCCCAGAGTGTTGCTCAAGGCCCGTCTGGAGAGGGCGTCCCTGATCCTCATAGCACTGGCTTGGCCTCGCCAACATTGGTACACCCTATTGATGTCCCTCTGCACCACGAGGCCCATAATCCTTCCACTCTTCCCGACACTGATCTCTCAGGATCACGGGCAGTTGTTACACCCCAAGCTGCAGTCGCTCCACCTTACGGCGTGGAATATCCGTGGTTGAACCCCTCGGAGCTTCAGTGCTCTGACCATGTCAGGGATGTCCTCCTGGGTAGTAGAAAGCCCTCGACACGGGCTACCTATGCAGCCAAGTGGAAACGCTTCTCCTCGTGGGTTCGGGGTAAAGGGACGGACCGTATCTTAGCCCCGATATCCCTCGTCTTAGATTATCTCCTTGACCTTAAAAGGCAAGGCTTAGCGCTTTCCACTGTACGTGTACATCTGGCTGCCATATCAGCATTTCACCTGGGGATTGGGGGAACTTTGGTTTTTAGCAACCCACTTGTGGTGCGATTTCTCAGAGGATTGGAAAGGTTGTACCCCCCCGGTGCATCATCCTGTTTCCCCGTGGGACCTTAACCTTGTTTTAACAGCTCTAATGAAACCCCCCTTCGAGCCCTGGCCACATCCCCACTGTCTTATCTCTCTTGGAAGACGGCCTTTCTCGTGGCTATTACCTCTGCTCGAAGAGTTTCCGAGCTCAGAGCTCTCACCTCTGAACCGCCATATACTGTCTTCCATAAAGATAAGGTTCAGTTACGTCCTCACCCGGCCTTCCTTCCTAAGGTGGTTTCCTCTTTTCACATAAACCAGGACATATTTCTCCCTGTGTTTTTTCCTAAACCCCATACCTCTAACAAGGAAAGAATGTTTCACTCCTTGGATGAGAGAAGGGCTTTAGTTTTTTACATACAACGTACAAAAGCTTTTCGTAAATCTCCACAACTTTTTATTTCAGTAGCAGAGAGGATGAAGGGGCTGCCGATTTCTTCTCAACGCCTCTCGATGTGGATTACATCATGCATCAAACTTTGCTATAACCTCTCGAACATTTCTCCTCCGGCATTAACAACCCATTCGACCAGAGCTCAGGCCGCATCCACAGCATTCCTGGTGCACATTCCGATTGTCGACATCTGTAGAGCAGCAACGTGGTCTTCTGTTCACACCTTCTCTTCGCACTACGCCATCGTGCAGCAGGCTATGGAGGATGCTTCTGTGGGACAAGCAGTCCTTACAGCAGGACTCAGGGGCACTCCTAACCCTCCTCCGAGATGACTGCTCATAAGTCACTTGTTGGAATGCACATGAGCAATCACTCGAAGAAGAAGAAACAGTTACTCACCTTTCTTAACAGTTGTTCTTCCAGATGTGTTGCTCATGTCCATTCCAAATCCCTCCCACCTCCCCTCTGTCGGAGTACCGGCAAGAAGGAACTGAGCGGGGGGTGGGTCGGCAGGGGCATATATACGTTGCCATAAGGGCGCCACTCTAGGGGTCGCCACTGCCGACCCTACGGGTACCGCTAGGGAAAAATCTTCCGGGACCGTGCATGCGTGGTGCGCACACGCTTGTTGGAATGGACATAAGCAACACATCTCGAAGAACAACTGTTACGAAAGGTGAGTAACTGTTTCTTCTATATTCCATCAAACATGGAATAAACCCAGAAAGTGGGACAATGACTGCTTGAAACTTCTACAGCTCACTTCTAGATTTGTTTTGTTTTCAAAACACTTTTTAGTTTACCTAACCCTGTTAGTATATAAAAGGAAGTATAGAAATATTCAGCATCCAACATTTTACTTTTTTTTCAATTTTTATAAAGTAAAAAAAAAAGACACACTGATAAACATAGAGAAAAGAGAACAACTGAGAACTTATGACCTTTCACATTACAGGGATACAATTTTTTTCATGGAATATTTAATGATTTTCAACTGTGAACAATGTTTTCTGTTTTTTAATACATTCCCCTGTTGTATTTGCAAAATATTGCTGCATAGTCTGATCTGATGGCTGACATATGAAACTGGCAAAAAACAAAAGTAAATCCTAGTCTGCTTTGATTATCTGAGTGAAATACAGAAGGTAAACATCCCCAACATAATGGGTGAAAGGTAAATTCGATTTTTATAGTTATTTCAGTTTTAATAATTTCAGGTGGTTTTAGCAGTATACAATAGATATTTGTGTTCTTTTTAAATATGATTTTCACTCTGTTGACATTGAAATCTGTCTACAAAGCTACATAGATTACCACACTTACATTATTCTTCTACTAAATATTTCTCCATCAGAGTGATATTACCAAGATTGCAGTAATTGTCAGGTTAAATGGCAGTTTTCCATTCTCTCCATGAAATGCTCTGGGCCACAGTTCTACATTTTAAGACCGATCCTTAGAATTTAGAAGACGAAATTCACATTTTTGAAAATGAGGCATTAGATGAGATTTCTAAAGGCAAAGTTTAATTATCTGAGAATTTAGGACATGACTGGCATTAAACTATCAATATTTTTATTGTTAAGTAACCTTGCTTTGCCGTTTCTTTCAGACAGCCAATAATACCAATTAGGATTTTGCTTTCTTTTTCGTATAAGCTTTGCATGTATCCATTGTTTGCCAAACTTTACACAATTTAATAAGAAAAACAGGCTATTCAGCTAGATGATATGAATAGGGCCCTATCAAATTCACAATCCATTTTGGTTAATTTCACAGTCATAGGATTTTTAAAATAATAAATTTCATGATTTCAGCTATTTAAATCTGAAAATTTAAAAAAATCTGGTGGTATAATTGTAGGGATTGTGACCCCAAAATAAGTTGGGGGGGGGGGCGGGGGAAAGATTTTTCAAGGTTATTGTAGGAGGCTTTTGGTACAGCTACCCTTACTTCTGCACTGTTGGTGATGGCACTGCCTTCAGAACTGGGCAGCTGGAGAATGGTGGCTACTGGCTGGGAACCCAGCTCTGAAGGCAGAGCCACCGCCACCAGCAGCACAGAAGGAAGGATGGTATAGTATGGTATTGCCACCCTTACTTCTATGCTGAGCCTGCAGAGCTGGACCATCAGTCAGCAGCCACCAGTGTTTCAGGGTGAGCCTCTGACAATCTTTCTAAAAACAAATATAATTTAAATCAGCAAAAGTTACTTGCAGAGGGCAAATTTCCTAGCTGCCCATTTTAACATCAAAACTGACTTATATACGTATTCAATTGCAATTTCCATCCTCCAAAAGACATTGTTACTCCTCATAAAATCGCTAGCTATGGAAATAATTGTACATGGCTATAAATACACCGACCACTTGTAGATTGTTGGCGAAATATATAAGCCTGAAGAAAATATTCTTATCAGCTCTATGGAGCTGATCCTGTGGCAATGAGTTCAGTAGCCACAAGATCAAGCCTTGTAACACCTGTAGCTATCTGGTTAGTTTTAAACTAGAAATTTATCCTTCATCTCTATTTTTCCTACTTTTCAATGAACATTTAAATGAAAGGTACATATGCATCAAATTCTGCTGTTACATTTATGCAAACCCATTGAAGAGAGAGGTATAAAATAGAACAGAAATTGCTGCATGTAGAATTTATTGGCTGTATTATTTCCTTAAGAATTTTGAGACTGAGTCTTTCAGCAGCTTCTTACAGCCATGGCATTAGTAATTATATAACTTGGATACATTATTATAAATTTAGTCTTTAGTCATTAACAAATACATTTTATAATATTCTACAAAATGGCTTGTATAAATTATTGTTAAAATAATTAACATTCTCATACCAAGAATATAGTTAAATAATATAGCTCAAATCAAGGAATAGAAACTTTAATGTGAAGGTTCATTGGCCATACTTAACTCATGACAGTTTGCATCCTTTTTCATAATGCTGTGATTGAAGTACAAAGGGCCAGAACATAACTGCATTGATTTCCATGGACTTACACTAGGGATGAATATGGCTCCTAGCATCCAGTTTATTCCTTAGATCAGTACTTCTCAATCCACGGCCTGTTGTGGCCCGATCAGCACACAGCTGTGGCCGATGTGACACCCTCAGGGCCATACAGCTAGTATTTATATTGTGTATATTGTGTGGATGTGATCCACATCACACAGAGAACAGTGATAAATAGGTTGAGAACCACTGCCTTAGATACATTTATATAAGAAATCAATACAAGTTCCATCTACATAACTCAGCCCAAAGTGTCCAGCTAAACTCTGAGATTTTTGAGCTTTGTTAATTTGTGATACAGCTTCTATATGGCTGAACTGAAGGCAATGTGGGAGGAGGAAGGGCTTATTACTGTACGCCCCCATATACAGTTATGGTTTAATTAAATGTCCTGTGTGGCACTGGAGTCATTGCAGTTGTTGGTGTAAATGAGGACTGAATTTGACCCACTGTTTTTTCTGCCTGCATTCTGAGTATGGAGATAAAATGAATGCTGCTGGACATAAAGTTTTAGTTACTTGGGGCCAGTTTTGGCACCCTTACTCTCACTGAATAGTACCTTACTCCTTGAGTGGTTCCCCTTGCGATTGGTAGTGCTACTTGTGGACTAGGGTATTACTCAGCACAAGTAAGGGAATACAAATATCTCCCTTGATAACTCTCTGATATCCCGAGGCCATCTTCTACCATCAGTTGCATGCAGAGTATTCAATGGGAATTGCCTGTACTTATCTGAAAGCATAATTGTCCCCAAGTTGTCCCCTGTATTCTTCTTATGTGGGGGGAGGGAGGGGGAGGGGATGAGATTCCATGTGAAGATGTACATACATTACAGTTCAAAACTATTGCATGTTTTAGCTATGTCTAGCAGCAATCTGAATTGTACACGACTAATTAAGGCCATTGCTCTGCTAATAGTCAATCAGAAACTCTAAGGTCTGTGTTTTGAAAATTAGCTATTCAGCAGTTAAACTTTTAAGAGAAATTCAGCCTAAATTTCTTTATTCTCTCATTAGCTTCTTGGAGAATCCAACTGGGATTTTCTTTCAAATGCTGTTGCAATGGTAGTGATTGATTGCCTGTCAAATTTATGGATTGTACAGTGACAGTATGCAAGAGATTTCTCCCAAAGGATTGCATTTACTATTGTGAACTCAGAGTTTGTTGAACTGGTTTAAGAGGGAAGTAAAATTGGGATAACTGCTGAGTAACTTCTGAACTGGAATTAATTTGCAATTGGATACCATCAGTTTAGGCTTAAATAGAGACTGGGAATGGCTGGGTTATTACACAAATTGAATCTATTTCCCTATGTTAAGTATCCTCACACTTTACTATGGGTCATCTTGATTATCACTATAAAGGGTTTTTTTCCTCCTGCTGATAATAGCTCATCTTAATTAAATAGTCTCTCTCTCTCTCTCTAATCTTCCTACTGTCTGTTCCATTCTATGCATCGATGAAGTGGGCTGTAGCCTACGAAAGCTTATGCTTAAATACCTTTGTTAGTCTGTATCCGCAAAAAGAACAGGAGAACTTGTGACACCTGAGAGACTAACATGGCTGCTACTCTGAATTCTGAGCGAGATAAATTCATTCCGAGAACGACTGAGCCTTCATCTTTTCTGGGTAGTGTACTCTTCCTTGTTGAGGGCTATATTCTGTCACCCATATTCACACTGAGTAGCAACTTATTCCATGAATAGTCATATTACCTGCCCCCCTGAAATGAATGAGATCTGGTGCTACTCAATGTGAATCTACTCCATAGTCCATAGAAACTGACTTTTTGGATCCAACTTGCCCATCCTTGGTTTTGCAGATAGTTTTGGTCCCCTTCTTGGTTTTGCATAGGCTGTTGCATCTTGGTTTTTGTTTTTGCTTTTTTTAATATTCAGTACAGGCACTTAGTGCCCTGGATAGACTTTTTCATGTTTTGCATATTGTGGACTTCTGGAAGGAACATGCTCTTGAATCTAGGTACTGGACCAAGAAACAACATTTAGAACAGACTGTCAGTTTAAGCTCTCTGTTTTGTAGCAAATACTACATTCTTTCCACCATGGAATTACCTTAACTGTATTTTACTGATATTTTTTGTTTAGTTTTTATACATTCTGGGAAAATTCAATTTGGATGAGTTTGCACTCACTGTATCACTATGCTCTTGAAAGTTAAACTTGAAATTAAACATACTTGGGTTCACGTTGTAATTAGGAGATGCTGTGACACAAGGACCAGAATTAAAATTACTCTCTGATAAAGAGGACCACAAAGACGGCGCCCATTCATGCCACTTTTTATAGGAAAGTATGTGGTTTTGGTTTGTGTTGCGTCACTCAGGAATTCCCAAAGAAAAGTTTCATCACTTCAAAGTTGTTTCAAGAGCATGATGGCTTAAAATCAGAGCTGGCTTTAGCAACTTGGATCTTGCAAAATGATTTTTCACCTCTTTTAGCCCCCTCCCCCCCAAAGTTACACCCCTGTGCACATGCTGTTTTAGGCCCTAGTTCTGCAGTCAAGTCTACTGTGCCTAAGAACTCAAAGGTCTTTGCTAGCTGATCCAATTGTACAATAATAAATGCTACTATCATGATGATGGCATTTTTCTCATGAATAAGACAAACTAAAATCAAATGCAAGTTAAATCAGATATAATATGCTGTGAAGCTCATTAACTTATTTGCTTTGTTTTTAGCTAATTAATCAAAATGTTTCACAAACCTGCATGTCCTTTAATAACCCTCTTCACAGAACGTGCATTTATAAATGTAACACTATGTTGCTACAATTTCCCAGAAAGATGCTTGGGCCTGATCCTGCTGCTATTGAAATCAAAGCGAGAACTCTGGGTTCAGTTAGGATCAGGCCCTTGAAACTACTAAGACCATAGTCAGAAGATGATTTGCTAAATCCTGTGAACCTGAACCTAGTTTTGATTAAGTCTGGGTCACATTATGGTTTTGTGTTGAAATCAAGCAAGATTTGCATTTTCACATGATTTTGGCACGAAAGCTAGTTTCTCAATTGACTTTCATCTCAGCTGAATCTGGAGGAAATGTTTGTACAAAACCCTACAGAGTGAAACTTGGTAGCTTGCTATCACATTCCCCTCTGGGGTTTGCGGGGTGCAGGTGGATGGGCTGCTTCTTTGCCCTGGCATTCTGGGGTAAGGGGCAAACTTTCTCCCCACTTTGACACCCCGGATATCTTAACTGATATTGAGGAGTTGAAGGGTTAGAAAGTACATGTCCAGTCTAGTTCTGATTGTGCTGTCTGCTCGTTTACTCTGGTTGTGAAATACCCCGGAGTGCACTGTGCTGGGATTTTTCTGTTTAAGTCACAGCTGGTTTGTATCAGCCCCAAACTGAAATTAATTGTTGTATGAGTATGACGAGATGAGCATTTCCTGGCCCTACTTCACAGAAAATGGGTGGTGGAGGCAGGCAGGTTGCCTATTCCCCAGAAGATACCAAGCAAAATAATGGGAATTGGCCTGTCAACTGTTTAGAAACCAAGATGGCGAAGTAGTAGTCCAGCCAGTTGCCCCTTGAGTTTCTGGGGTCACATAAACCTGGGAAGGGGTAAACCTGTCTCCCCATCACATAAGGGAAAACTTGGACTGGATCCTGAGCAGTGATGAAACAGTACATTTCACAGAATTTGCTTCATGTTTTAGATGAACCCTAAACTCAAAGTGACTCTAATGGGCTATGATCATATGTGATCTATCCTCACAGGAATGATTTGCCAATAGCCTCCATGGTTGCAAGGCTGTAGTAATGACATATGAATCTATCCATTGGTATCACTGAATCAAGGTAATGTAAGAGACTGCTCCCACAGGAGCAACGTCTTCTCTTTTGAAAATAAACATCTTGGCTTTGCCGCTGTTTTGCTTTGGCTAAATGTCGAGACATTTACTTACGGTAGCAGCAGGAGGCTATTTTGTTCTGATAAGGCTCTTCTGTTGCATTATCACTAAACCAGTTTGGTTTTTTTTGTTTTGTTTGGATCTCTTTTGCATGTTTAATGAAGCATTTAAAATCTTTGCAGAGTACATATTAAAATAAGACATTTTATTCTGCCAAGATAATCCTCAGACGAAAAGATAAACCCATAGCTGCTGGCCTCATACAGCATACTCCGAAGCTTTGGAAATGTTGGCATGTCATCAGTCATTATGCACCTGGTTTACAGCTTGTGAGAAAAGCATTTCTTAAATTGCTGCCCATGAGGGGTAGAAACATAAAGGCACAGGGACTGAGAGAGGTTGCTTGCACATGCCCTACTCAGAGGTTGCAAAGGGCTGGGTCAGCTCCTTGTGCAAACTAAGGCAGCCCTATAGGCTGCCATAACTTGTCCCCCCATTTGCTAGTGTCCCTATGAGCTTTGCGGCAGCAGAATATTGCCAGTGCAAAGGATATAAACAGTTGGGCCCACAAGTGTAATCAAAATATGTTCAAGATGCCTCATCCTGTGAAATACAGAGAAGTCCCCTGGGGGCTTGTCTGGACAGAGAGTTAGTGCATGGGATGTACAACTGCAGCACACTGGTTTGCTATACACTAACTGGTCATGAGGACCCTGCTACTGCACACTAAATGTTCTCTAGTGCCCTTTAATCTACTGCTATTTGAACTGGGGGTAGATCAGAGCACATTAGAGAACGTTAGTCTAGACTAGAGCAGGGGTGGCCAACCTGAGCCTGAGAAGGAGCCAGAATTTAACAGTGTACATTGCCAAAGAGCCACAGTAATACATCAGCAGACTGGCTGACTAGTGCCTCCCTCTCCCTTCCTGCGATAGGCACCTACTTCATGGGTGCTTGGGGGCTGGAGCACCCACAGGGAAAAATTAGTAGGTGCTTGGCACCCACCGGCAGCCAAGCTTTTGGGAACTCTGAGATACTGTACTTCTTACTGTGTTTCTGTGGGGATTGACCTATTGAGATTTAATTTTTCTTTGTTTATGCATGACTGAAGACAGTATATGTGGTTATAAAGTAGACATGTTATGATGTTGTAGAAATTAAGTTGATTATAATAATGCTTCTTTATCATAAGATTTTATAAACTTTGTACTTAACTTTATTCTTAATTCCTTTTGTTCTTTTTGGACTTGAGTTGATGAGGTTGACCCCAAGCATTCCTTGCTGAAAATCCTCAATGACTGAATTCTGGGTCTGTGGGTGCTTTTCCGTGAGAGTTATTTTTAGGTACTAGGAGAAGAGCAGTGAAATAAACTCTCTAGCCCACCCAAAAGTTACACTGGCATCAGTTTTGAGATGGAGTATGGGTCCAACTTGCTCATGACCTTAGAAGCCCCCATAATATTCTTTAGCCACACTACTAGCTGATTCCAATTCCAGTTTGTGTTCTGCCATTATGAATGATCCTTTCAGTACTGATTGAATGCACTGGTATATATTCCTTCCTGTCCTTAAACGTGCAAGGTGTTGTGCACGGTCATAGATACTGCATTCCTCTCCACAGCTGTCTGCACTTCAAATGGTGCTAAAGATTTTCGACCTCTGTACTGAGACTTAGAGTTTTTGGCAGTATTTGGTGGGCTCAGGTATCCCTCCACTGAATTTTTTTTGCTGTCTGTATTGTTGCTAATTTTTTTTAGCCAAATACTGAATTTTTTGATGTTACATTTTTTTTTTGCAAAAGGCAAACAATTTTTATGTAGTTGAAACCCCAATTTTCTGTCTAAAAGTAGTTTAATATCTCTTAAATTCCATGCAGAGCAGACAGAATCTCTTATTTTTTTTTGTAAAGAACTCATCTGAAAGACCCTGGTGTGATGAGTTGGATCACAGAAACTCCCTGGAGACTGCCAACTGATGTGCCATGACACCTTCTGCCCTTTCTGCCTAACCTTTGTCATGGTGTCCATGCCATTGGTTTCAAGTCCTCTGTCTGTCAAGGACAGTGTGGTGACTGTTGTGCACCAGTCTCCGCACTTTAAAAGAAGTCCCACACAGGCATCTTCCATTTTTTTGGGAAGGGAATAACATTTGCACAAGTTCAAAAGTCTGGTGGCGATACAGAAGAGGACAAGAGGTGCAGGAGGAAGGAGAGACAGGTCTCCAGTCATGGTCAACAGCCTCCCGCTAGCCTGAAAACATCTGCCCTCATTGTAATAGAACTTGTGGTTCAAGAATTGGCCTTATTAGCCACTTGAGGACCCATAACTCCCATGGAAAATGATCATACTCGGTAATGAGTGATCACCCATCATTATCATTATCATTATTCATTAGCATATTGTCATATAGAGTGCAACGTCATCCCTGGTAAACAGCAAGGAACTTCCTTATCTCAGAATGATGATGGGCTAAGGTATCCTTGCTGGGATCTGTATCCATGTTTTACTCCTGCCAGTTGATTAAGAAGGGGAGGATGTTAAACTTGAGGCTTGGAAAACTAAGCCATTCCTTTTGAGGTAGTACAGGGATGTGCCGAGTCTTCATTTATTCACTCCAATTTAAGGTTTTGCATGCCAGTAATACATTTTAACCTTTTTAGAAGGTCTTTAGTTCTATATTAAACTATTGTTGTATGTCAAGTAAATAAGATTTTTAAAATGTTTAAGATGCTTCATTTAAAATTCAATTAAAATGCAGAGCCCCCCAGACTGGTGACCAGGACCTGGGCAGTGTGAGTGCCACTGAAAATCAACTCGTGTGTCGCCTTCAGCACACGTGAAATAGGTTTTCTACCCCTGAGGTAGTAGCTAATGTGATATCAAGTTGTCTCTCTGTTTTCAGAAACCTTATAGCTGTTATTGGCTATCTTGCCCTTCTGTAGATTTCTTGTTATTCCTTTAATTACCTGCTTGTAGCTTACTTCCCCCAACCTCACTTTTTAACAGTCGCTTTCATGAATACTACTCAGAGAAGTTGAATTACAAACAGTGTACAGCAGAAGCTTTGAATTCTTTGGTTTTTTAGGTTGTGAAACATCCTATGAAATAGATTCATACTATTATACGAATGCTCTAACAACTCTGTAAAAACTAATACAAAGTTATATTTTTTAAAATCCACTATATGGAAGAGTATCTATTTATTTACGAGTACTCTGAAATGTTTGTTAGGTATTTCTAGAGATTTTCTCTTCTGAGATTTAAGCCAGCTGTTTTACTTGCACTTTCAATTTACCAATATCTTTCTTTATTTTGACAATATATTACTTTTACTTTTTGATTTCCTCTCAGAGATGATATCTGGGTTTGTTTTTCAGGCATTGTGTGCTGCTGTTACTGTTTCTTGTGGGTCACTCTTAAATCTTTTTGGAAGGAAGTGCAGATTATTGATGATCTTTCAACTTGTCTTTAAAATTTCGTGGGGAAACATTGTTTTGATTTACTGTTATACAAAAAGAATTTCTTGCACAGTCCTTTTTGAAGGTCAGAAAATCTCTAGTTTCTAATTATTGTTCTCTTTTCCTCTCTAGTGTGCTCCTTGGTATTTTGCTGAGGCTTTTTTAAAGAACGGAAATAATGTCCAACATATACTCCCAGTTATTCAGATGTTTTCTTTCTCATGATTTCTTCATTCTGTGTTTCCCTGATCAGAGGGTAGATAGGGAAAAGAAGAAAGGCACATGGTCTTTGGACTCCAGGGCTAAAAATTGCTATGTAGACATTTGGACTCAGGCTGGAGCCCAAGCTCTGGGACCCTCTCCCTTTGCAGGGTCCTAGAGGTGGGGCTCCAACCTGAGTCCGAATGACTACACAGCAATTTTACAGCTCTGCAGCCTGAGCCCTGCAGCCTGAGCTGTCCCGGGCCAGCTGAGCCCATGGATGTTTAACTGTTGTCTAGTAAGCTGGGAAGGAGCCCTTTCTTCCCTCTTTTTAGGAATAGTAGGATGGCCCCAATTTGAAGGCTGAGAGATCTATTCACCCTTCCCCTAGGGGAAATCCTGGGAAATCCTGAAGTGTGTAAGCATTACCCCTGAGATTGCTTGTATACTCTACCCCCAGTCATCATATGTATCCTCATCCATTGCAGTCTAAATTAAATGACTTCTCCAAGATGCAAACTCCGCAGCTCAGTACCTGAGGTTTGTCACACATCAATTCTGATTATTCCTGTTGCTTTGAAGGCTCAGGGAAGAAATCCTCCAGAATATCTTTACTGACTATGCAGTTTATTGATAAGGATCTTTCACAGACTTAGAGTTTATGAATAGCAGGAGCAACATATATGAACCTATATTGTCAGATTTGGTGGATTATGACCCGCCTCCTTTTTAATTATTCTCCATTTCCATTGGTTTTATCTTTTTTTGGAATCTCTTATGGAGGAGTTAGCAAATATTACAAACTCTTTCTTTGAATTTAAAATTCTGTTCTGTGGATTATGGGAAGATATGGTCAAACTGTCAAACTAGATGCTCCTCATAGCTAATCTGGAGAAGGAAAAGACTAAAGTTATAAATAATTTGACTCAGACTCAAGATGAGAATATACAGAGCTTCGTTAACATTCCTAAGGATACTGTAAGAGAAAATGACTTTTTCTTTGTCCTTCCCTTGAGACAGAATTTCAAGAGGACTCCTCCCCACCCCCCCTCACTTATGTTCTCAAACTCTCATGCAGATTGCTCTCCAGAATAATGTGGGATTTGGAGATTAATCAAATTTTTATAATCAGGATGTTGGATCAGTTTCTTATATATTACTAGATTGTCTAATGTCACGTCTTTCTCTCCACCCATGGAGAGTTTTTGCAAGAACAATTTATGTGTTTTATGTGGAATTTATGTGGGTATAAACATAAAATGAATGACATGGAGTTGTTTAAATTTTTGGAAATTTGTTCGTTGACTTCTTTTTACAAGAAACTTGGTTAGCTGAGTCTGAATCATAGGTTTCAAAACCAGGAGTGACTTTTTCCAAGAATTAAGACAATTGTCAAAAAGGGATTAGGTTTCAGGAGGGCTTGCCATCTTGGTTTCCCTTATGCATGAAAGTCCAAATTTTACCTTTCAAATCAAATTGTCAGGCCATTCAGGCTATTTTTTTTCTGATCTCCAATTTTAATATTAAATATATATTCCACTTCCCACATCATCTCGATTATATTCTGAGTCATTGTGGGAGTGCCTGACGAACAACCGGAAATGGTTGATATTCAATTCCCAATGGCTCATTTAATTATTTTGGGAGGTTTTAATGCTTGAACAGGTCATCCAAAGAACTCAGTATAAGGGAAAAAAACTTGAGAAGATTTTTGAACTTCCCCCTTTAAACTCTAGAAATCAGGTAGTTAACATATTTGGACAAAAATTAAAGACCCTATTAGTTACCTGTAAATGGAAGAAGTGCAAGGGATAGAGAAGGACATTTTACTTATATGTCACTGACTGTTGGTAGTATTATTGATTCTGTTATTATCCCTATAATTCACTGGCCCATCTTTGGGTATTTCTCTATATTTTCTTGCCCAGATAGTGACTACCAACCTCTCTATAATTATGAATCATGTGCTCTTTTTGGAAAGAGGTTTTTTTCCAATGGGTGAAGATGCCATAATTACGCCTTTGGAACAATGTGGCTCTAAAAGACTGAAATGGATCCCAGCCATTGTGCAAAATAATATGGGAGGTTGGAGGACTCTCATGTTAGATTTCTCAGAGGTAATTATTAAGTCTGAAAATTCCTCTCAAATTTTGTGAATCATATGGGTAACTCGTAAAATCCTTACAACCACATGTCTCTGAATAATGGATATTGTTTTTAATTATCCTAAAAATGCTTTTGAAGATAAGCATACGTGGTATGATGCAGCCTGCATGAAGCAAAAGTCTGCTCTGGCATGTATAACTAATAGGGTAAAATGCAATCCCTCCTCTAAATTCTGAAGTAAATTAGAAGTAGTTGCCAGAAGATATAAAGGGTTTATAAATGTATTATAAAAACCAATAATACCTTATATCCTTGTGAAAGGGTTTTGAAGCAGCAGCTACAGCTAAAAATCTTCCACATTTTGGAAGATGTTGGGCCTGAGCCTCTAGTAGATATACTCCAGCTGACAAACCCTAAATTAATGATGAAACCAGGATAACACATTTTGGTCAGGTCTTTTGTCCCCAACCATTTTTTTAAATGTAATTCTACTGTAAGTGATGCAATGACAAATCCTCTTTTTGATTTAACACTCTGGCCTTCAGTAAAGGACAGGGAAGTCCTCTCATTTACTTTAGCACAGTGATGGGGCGCAAGGTGAACCTCCAGAGAAGATGTTTTCCCAGCTGAAATGTTTTCAGGAGGATCTTGCTTGGTAGTCCCCAGTCTTGACTAATTATGTATGTCATTAATCCTATTGGATGGATTCTGTCTGGCTTGAAGTCTATTATCACTGTTCCTAGTTTAAAAAAGGAGAGAGACTCCTGCTTCACATAGACGTATTAGTCTCTTAGATGTGGCAAGGAAAACTCATTCCAGACTTTTGCTATCTAAACTTGAAATGTGGGCTTTAGAGACTAATTTGCTACACAAAGAGCAGACCGGCTCTGACTCATGCAGAGTGAACAGAACTATTAACTAATTTCTGGCTGCACAATCTCTGTTGATGATGGAGAACTTAGAAAGAATGCAGCTTGTCTTCCAGATTCAAGGATGAGTTGCGTGTTTGGCATTTAAAAAGCCCCATACATTTCTTTACTTGTAAATTGGGTGGATTTAATCTGGAAATCATGGATATGACATAAACATAAGACTCCCTCCCCCCCCCCACCATACTGCAATTTTGACAAAGCAACTTTTCAAATAAGAGCTGCATTTCTAGAGAAACTTGTTTTCACAGCAGTAGAAACCAGTTTAGATTTATATTTAGTGACTTGCATATTTATTCAGTGATTTAGACTGCTTTCCATTTCCTGGCATGAATAAAATGGTGTGTTAAAACAGGATATAATCCCTTCACATGCTGCAGCCAATGGCACTGTATGCTGCTGGCACTACATTAGGCTTCATTTACCCTAGAACATGTTGCATATTCACTCTTGGCACTCTTTTAGAGGCTGCGGGCAGTAACCCATGAGTAATCTTATTACCTAAAACCAACTGTATCCACATGGAATGGGGGCTGACTACAGAGTAGAACACAATTACAGTCTTTTTGAGATTCAGTTAAAACACAGTTGGTATAGTTCTATTTGTGCTCTGAAGTAGACATTTGCAACCTCCTTCAAGCTGACTGTTTCATTAAGAGTTGCAAATAATGAACATAATAAGCTATTGTTCCTCCTCTGTGTTGTTTTGCTCCTCAAAAGCATTTTGCAATCAGTTTGCCTTGAATATAAATGACATCTTTATTCATATAATTTATGCTGTTCAGAAATATTAATTTTATTAACTTGCACATCTGTGTTCTAAAATATGGTCAAAGTTTCCCTTCTCTTGCTCTACAGTATAGCTCTGCCCAGATTGGCTGTGCACATGCTTTTTAGTAATTAGGAGATACTGTGAGGAACAGAACATTGTGACAGGATAATGGCCGCCTGCTGGTAGGCAAAGTCCATGGGAAAGCAGAACACTGTCAAATATGAACACCAAGACAAAGATGTTCCTGTACAAAGCAGGAGAGATTGATTCTGTTACACCATTATCTTCTATTCAAATATCTTTATTTACGTATTTAGGCCAATAAATATGACCTAGAAGGTAGATGTAATTATGCTGCCTATTGGATGCATTGGATTAACATTTGCTTTTTGTATCCTTAGTATTAATTTGTTTGTTGGTCACCAGTGCTGTATAGGAAATATGAAACCAAGACTGTACCTGCCCCCAAAAGCATACAGACTGAAAGATGTGTGATTGGATGTACAGGCTCTGAAAGGCTTATGAGAGGAACCCTCTTAAGCCACTACTTTTGCACTACACCTTTTTCCTGTAAAAAACGCACCTAGGACAGGGGATGTGATATCGAGGAATCTGATAGGTGTCTGTGGCTTTTAAAAATTATTTAAAAAATGGCATTAGCTCTGTTATTAGGGCCCAAAGGCAGAATTTTATGAGTGAAGTGGATTAGAACTCGTCTCTTTCCTCAGTTTTGAAGGCTCTGGCTGGCACATGGGCTTTTTCAGATATCCTCTCTCTGATTTCCAAGAACAAGGTAGCTGGAAAATATAGTTCCTTCTGGTGGCCATGTCTGCTCTCCTGGAGTCTAGCAAGGCCTTCTGGGAAATAGAGGTGGGTGTAATTGCACTCTTCTCCCTGAACACGTAGACATGGAAGGAAACAGGCTTATGGGCTGTCCTGAAAATGATGGGCACGTAAAAGCACCATGGTTATTAGTGATGCAATTTTATTTTCCTTCTTTGTAATGAGTTTTGAAGCAGGCATCTCACTCAAACAAATTTTCTCTGACACTATGAAGACACACAGTCTTTTACTCGAGACTGGATATCTTCCTAAATTATAAATGTTCTAGCTCAACCAGAACTCATTGGGCTTGATAGTTTCACCCACTGAGTCCTATATATGTCTAGTGTTATGCAGGAAGTCAATGATCATAATGTTTCCTCTGGCCTTAAAAATCTATGAAATGTTTTTTTACTTCTCTGACTTCTTCACATGGTAAAATTACAAACTCTAACACATAAAGGTTTTCAATAGGGAAAGTGAAGCAAACACTGAAAACCTTTAGAAAAAGTTGCCAGTGGAGAAGAGGACAATGCCTTTTGGGAGCCATGTAGCCTTGTACACTGTCAGGGCTTGACAATATTTATAAAACTGTTTAAATTGTTGAAAAAAAGGGGGGAAAACTGTTTTGAAAACTTAATGAGATTTTTAACTTAAAATCCTGATTTTTTTTTTCAAAATATATTTGGGGTTATTTGTATTTGCCTTTTGGGTTTTCAGGCTGTTTTCTAAAGTGATCAAGGTTAGAAACTTGCATTAAAAAGTCAAGATTCTCATAACTTGTGGAGCTAGGACTTTAATAAAAACACTGTGAGACTTGAGATAAAAGTAGCAAGAGTTTGCAACACTGAATTTGCTTCATTTATGACAATAATATGTGAATCTGTACTATGCTAGCTGTCTGTGTTTTATTTGGTTTTTTTGCTTTAATGAATTTAGCTTTGACTCTCTGTAAATTGAGGACTTGAGTTCCAGACATCTTTTTTTAATTTTTGTTCTTGTCCTTTCTCTTTCATGTATGATTAATCGATAACAGAGGAAGATCCTAAAGTATTAGTATTTGCTACTTTCAAAAGTGAAAGTTATTTAAAAACTTTTATAAATTAAAAACACAAATGTTTGAAGGTCCTGTCAGCAAATGTAAAGTCTATTTCCCCCAATGTTACATATTTTATTGTATGTTCTTTCTCTTTGTTGATAATCAAAAACTTTTTTTGTATGCAATCTTTCTCATTTCTAATCAGACTCCTCTTTTTTCTTTTTCCACTGTAATGCACCAGAGACGCTGTTGTGAGATTAGAACCATTATATGATAACATTGAAGACTGGTATACACTTAAAACTTAGGTCACCATAGCTGCAACACTTAGTGTGTTTTTAACACCCCTGACTGACCTCGCTATGCTGATCTAAACCACCAGTATAGATGCAGCTAGGTCAATGGCAGAATGATTCTATGGACCTAGCTACCATTGCTTGGGGAGGTGGTGGTCCTAAAGTGATGGAAAGATCCTTTCCATTGTTCAAGTCTGTGTCTACATTATTGGGGTTATGTTGACATAGCTATAGTGCTGCTGTAGTCCCTGTAATGTAGACATGGCCAAAATCCAGTAGTAATAGGGTAAAGGGGTGAAAGGAGACAATTGTCCCTCCATGCTAGACCTAAGCAATTATGAGAGAGGAAGTGCCCAGAATGTTAAAATAATAATACCATCATAAGTAGAAAGTAGCCTAGAATTACTTTTTACCTGTAAAGGGTTAATCTAAAAGTAACCTGAGAGAGAATGACAAAATGGAGATGCTAAACCTCGGAGACAAAAAGAGAGTTTTAGTTTTGGTTTCTCTTGTCTCTCTCTCTCGTTGTTCGCCCAGCTATGGGACGAACCAGACCTATGTTTCTTCCTACCTTCTATAATCTTCTAACAAGTCAAGTTCAGTAGTAAGTAAATTGTATGCTTAAACTGTATCACTTGATAATTGGTCCACGGTGTTTCTTTGCTGTTAAGCTTTAGCAGAGGAAGAAATTCCTAGGGAGGGGGTCAGTGATACAGTGTGATGCTGGTGGGTTGTTTTCTATTAATTTCTGAACAAGGGATTTAGGCTTTTTTTTTTTTAATTAAAATCTTCCTTTTAAGACTCTGACTGTTTTGTTTCCCTTGGATAGATCCTGGGTTGGATCGGGCACATCTCACAAAGTGATGGTTTTGGTCTTTGTTTCTCAATTCTCTCCCAGGTAAAGGGAGGAGATTTGAGAGGTGTTACAGGGGGGTTCCAATTTACCCTAACCCATGGTTTTGGGGGCTTAAATTGGTGGTGGCAGTGGTACTGGTCCAGACACTGGAGAAGTTTGTGTTCTGGGGAAAAGTTTTAACCTAAACTGGTAAAATAAGCTTTGGGGGTTATTTCTGTTTTCATGCGGGTCCCCACATCTTTACCCTAGAGTTCAGAGTGGGGAGGCAAACCTTGACAAATACATTTCTCACAGTTACTCCAGTTATGGATGTGGTTTTGAAGATGGTAGAGATGGATCCAAGCTGCAATGTTCATACCCAGATCTAAACTTGTCTGAAGTTCATGGGAGTTTAAGATCCAGGTTTTTGAATTAGATTGATCATTTAGATGAGAGGTGAAAGAAAGGAAGACTCTTTGTTTTAAATTTCATGTGAAAAAGGTAGTCCAATTGATTCTTAAACAATTCAGATGGTGCATAGAAATAAAGCATACATTCCAAAATGCATTTGATGGAGACTTCATTCCAAAATGTTGAAAAAGAAAGGTATAATTTAAGTGGGAAAGTTCTAACTTCTTTGCCCTTCAAGGGTTAAGTACAAATATAACAGAACATAAATGAAGAGGAAGGTGTGTGTAAACCTTTGAGCTTTACAACTGTTCAGGACAGAATAGCCATTTTATCCCCTTCTAAATTCCCCTGACTCTGCAGGTACAGAAACTTGCTTGTTAATATTGAAAGGCATGACAAAGGAAATCATTTGACTCCTTCAACTCTGCCGATTAATATATCATAAATCTCCATTGGTAGTAGTTCAATATGCATACTGTATATCTGTCTGGTACATATTTTGTAACAAGTTCTGTGGGAGGCAATGTGAAACATCTTATCATTAGTATCTCAGACTACTTAGTTACAGTCATCACTTCTAATAATTTAACCAAATTCACATATATATTTGCTGTCCAAAACTATGCATTTCCACTTCTGTGGTTACTTTTAATGAAATGCTATGTGTCAAGGGAACTGGGCAAGATCAGCATTCATTATTAGTCACTAAGGGTTTTAGGAAATTTCCAAGAGATTTTGTAATTTTTTTACTGATCTAATTAACCACAGCTGTGGCCCTTAATTCAGAAAGGCAAAATGTGTAACCCACATGATCCAGAACTGAAGAATCTGTTCAAGACATTCTCAGACTTTTGGTTATTCTGGAGCCTTTCCTTTGATATCCGTGCAAGAAAAGAAAGTGGGAAATTATATTACAGGTTTTTGCATGACCCGTAAACACATTCCCTGGAAGAAGAATGCAATTCAGGTCAATAAATAACAGCAGTGAATGAAAGATTATTCAGTTTCATTTCAGAACTGAGTTATGAAATAAAATACATTTTTCTACAAATTTGATTGGTGTAAGTTTAATAGAACTTTGGTTTAAGTTGGTACCAGCCCCTAAACCATCTGTTTTTAACTTTATGGTGGAGAAGGTTACAAGTTCACACTTATCTTTTTAAAGATATCACCCCCTTTTATCTGCTCAGAATGTTTCCCGGATTCCCTGTATGTTGATCTTCCTGCAGAGATATACTTCTGGAAGATCGGAGACACTTTCTCATATGGGACACTATGTGATGAGTGTGGTAATTTGGAGATGTGCCCTGAAGGCGGGGGTTGGGAACACTGCATTGCTGTATGCAGCAGCTCACCAGAGATGCTCTCCGATTTGTTTTATTAAAGTATTTATTCCTTTCTCATTCTTTGCTTTGTTGTTTTAATGAACCCCAAGATGGGTACATTTCTCACTTCTTCCTCCTGAAAGGTTCTGAGGAGACAACTGTCTCCACTCTACCCTCCCTCTTTCTCCTAGGGTTGCCAACTTTCTAACTACTGAAAACTGGATACTCTGCCCCACCCCTTACCGGCAAGGCCCTGCCCCTGGTTCCCCCTCTTCCCCAGGTCCCACACCCTGCTCGCTAATCCCCCTGTTGCTCACTTCCCCCCTGGCCTGGGACTTACCTGCCATCTGCAGAGCTGGGTTGGGAGTTGCTGACGTGGAGCCTGCCTGCCCTATCGGGACACAGAGGGCAGGCGGTGATGTTGGTTTCTTGAGCAGGGGTGGGGAAATCGGGGCACAGTGAGGATATTCTCTCTCTCTTTCACACACACACACACACACACACACACACACACACACACACACACACACACACACACACACACACACACACACACACACACACACACACACACACACACACACACACACACACACACACACACACACACACACACACACACAGTCTCTGCCAGAGAAGCTGGAGCTGGTTCAGAGCCAGCCAGCCACTTCTCTCCATGAGTGGCTGAGCAGAGAGCAGCTCGTCCAGGCTTCAGCTGCAGTTGTTGCACTTCCTGCCCTGCGGTGGCAGAGACTGATTATGGTGGTAACGGGACTTTTAGCTGACAGGACACTGGCAGAAGTTCCCTTTTTGTCCAGACTTTCTGGCTGAAACTGGACATCTGGCAACCCTGCTTTCTCCTGACCTCATGAAGGACATTTTGCAGATCCAGAGGCTGCATTGTGGGCAGGGGCAGCGACTGGGAGGGTTGGGTGAGAAGACAGCAGGCTGAGACACCCATCATTCTCTTTTAGCTCTGTGGAAATTCCCTGGGAGAGGTAATATAGTTGGGGAGTGTTATCTTTTTCCGCATACTCTCTTATCCTGTTTGCCTCATTCTCCTGCTGCCTTTACACAGACACACCATGGGAAGCTGCGGCCAGGAAAATTCCCTACTAGCGCTACTGTAGTGGAGACACACTGCTAAGGACTTGTGAAATGCTGGGAGCAGGAACTATTGAATAAATACAGTGTTTCCATGTGGATGGCCTGGGCCATCACACAAATCCCTGGGTGTATACTAGGGTTTTGGACTGCTCCTGTGGCCTGTTCCTTGGAGATTTCCTCATAGAGTTTTTTGCCAACAAAATTGTGTGTGTGAGAATCTTTATGGATTTCTCCCTCTCAGAACCCCTTCTGGAGATTTTACCATAGCATCGTAGACCTAGGGCATAAAGTGCTTACAGCATATTTTCCTTGTGTTCTAAGAGAACGTCACATGGTGATGTCATGTGATCTGTCCACTGGTGGCAGTGGAGGAGAGAATTCCTGAAAGTGAGCGTGGTGTTGATGACAGATCATCTGATTGCAGTGGGAAGTTTCAAACTTGAGAAAATAAGTTGCTGATGAGGCAATGATGATGCTGAAATTTTTCAGTGCAGTGAGAGCATTTTCAGACTGTTTGCTCAGGGCCAGCTCTACCCTTTTTTGCCGCCCCAAGTGGCACTGTCAGGGCAGAACTCAGGCGGTTTTCGGTGGCATGCCTGCGGCATCTCCGCAGAAGACAGAAGAGTGTCGGAGGTGCCGCCGAAAGCCACCCGAGTGTCGTCCTGACAGTACCTGGAATGCCGCCCCCCCCCCCCCCCCGTCATCCCAGGCACCTGCTTGCTAGGCTGGTGCCTGGAACTGGCCCTCTGTTTGCTCAATAACAGGTGTTTTCCCTGACGAATCTTGCAAATATCTCCCTCTTCTTTTGCTTTTATAAAAATCAATAAAGAATAAGCACACTCAAAATTCTAGCACTACTTTTTCAATTATTTCTGTCAACAAACCACTACACAGGCTTTGTACCTCTGGGCACACATCAGCATCTATTTGGAATGGAGATATGGTATATATATTTCAATTTAAGTAGAGTAGCAGATCACAAGCCTAGAATCATGAATTTAAGATACATTTGGGGATGAATTCATTGAGTTTTATTGCTCAAGGTAGTGAGTGACTAACAGCACTGATCAGAGAAGTTCATATAGGCATTGTCACACAGCTTTGCCAATTTACTATGGACCCTACATTCTAACCTCGTTCTTTCCTAAGGAGAACATAGCCACTATGCCAGATTGTGTGGTGCTTATTTGCACAAATATCTCCCAGTGTGTAAATAGACATCATCAAGCTCAGCTCATCTGTGGAATGCATAAATAGCTGCGAATGGGGTAAGTGCAATATTAATAAATGAAATGCATAAAAATTAGCCAGGTCTCCAAAAAAGAGAGATCCATTAACCTACTGCCACATATTTGAAATATCAAGCCTTGAATGATTGCCTTCTGCACTTAGAAAGTTTACTTTGGCTATGAAGTTTGGGGAGAACTAAAATGTTAGAAAATATATGTTTTTTTCCAGCACTAAAGTTAGATGCTTGCTAAAGCTTTGAACTGCAGTGAACACACACCTCTAGACTTGTTTGGAAAAAGTGCATGACCTCACTGGCACTGGCATTTGTCTGTTATGTTTGGGATGAAAGCCAGCCTGAAAACTGCCAGCATTTCTACAATATATTGGTATTTAGAGATTCATTTGTTTTATCAGCAAGTGAGAGCAGTCTGGGAGAGAGACTGAGCCCCACACATGACAGGAAAGCTCAGACACATTTAAGACCCCCCTTCTTTCTAGCCTCCCTGCCCTTTGGAGAGTTCTGTTTTAAATAAAATACAGTGCTCCCTGGGCTCTCACATGGATTTGCCAGATGTGGTTTTCCAGTCTTTTTAGAGCTATAATTGTGTCCCAAACCAGTCTCTTTTATAGCTTTGCCTGTACCTATGGCCAAATAATTAAGAGTTCAGTTGTGCCTGTTGAGAGAGGCCAAAGCACAGAAGGGCCAGGGGTGGGCACACCTCCCCCATGGAGGAGGTATTATACCTTTAACAGGCACATGGGCATTGAGGGAAATGCCCTTGTTTTGCCTGTGTAGCAGATGCAGTAATTCTCCCCAGACTGCCAATGCATATTTCATCACCCAGGCAGGCCTCTCTGATCCTGATAACAGCATTTGCAGTACTAGTCCAAACCCAGTACTGGGAGACAGCTTCTGTTAATAGTGTCCCTGGGCAGGAAAGGATGGTCTCTACTTTGGCTGCATATGCGCCCCAGCTGTCTTTGATTGGAGACTTTTGGTAACAGTGCCTGTTCAATCAGCACATGAGCTCTAGCTCCCTTTGTGAACTAGTCGGTGTTGGACGAATCATGCTCAGTTCCTTCTCAACTGCCTCAGCCTGAGGCTATGTCCACACCCTGAACCATAGGTGTGACTCTCTCATCCAGCTAGAGCAAGTATAAATAGCAGTGTATGAATCTCCCAGATTTAAATATTGCATAACTTGTTGGGAGTCTGTTCCTGCTAGTGATGTCCATTCTAGCTGTCTTCGTTGTTTAGGGGACATCAATGGCCAATCTAGGTATTGAATTTGTATTGTGTTCAGGAGTAGGTCTAGAAAGACCAAAGAAAACTTGTGATGAAGTGCTCCATGCCCAGAGACTTCCTTTGCATAGCAGAACAGAGAAACAAGAGTGCCACATCAGTTTCCTCTGCAGCCCATTTCGGAGAGAATTGTAGGAGACAACTCTAAGATTTCTAAAAAGGAGTTTTGATACTTCAAAAACTCATTTGTCTCAGTGGAAAGGCAAATTACTGGAGCCTCACCTATCAAGAGTACGACACCATTCCCTGGTGTTTGAGGCTAGATAAGTGAACAGGAACTCTGTACACTTAGCAGGAATGAAACAAGATATATTCACTACTGGGACACCTCCTTGTGGCTACTTCTGGGGATCAGCTCTTGCACGGCCCAGCATCTCCTCCTTCAGTTACTCATCCCATTGTGTGTGTGTGTTTCTCTCTGGAGTCAAGGTGCTCTATGTTCATAACTCTGCCATCTGGCCAGGTCACTACAGTTCTCCTTTATTGGACAGACTGTCCATGTACTGTTTCAGGCAGTCTTCCTGACCCAAGTTCAGGACCAATGCCACTTTCCCAGTGGCTATTGGGGAACCCCCATCCATTCACTACTCTTACCTTGCACTTTGGCCACCGATGACACCCACTCTGCTAACCCAGGACTTGGGAGAAGTCTTTCACCCCAACTTGACAGCACTGCATTTACAAGTGTGGCACTTGAAAGTCTGTCACCTATTCAAAAGAAGTGCAAGAAGTTTCCTTCGATAGCAGAATGGACTCAACTAGAAAACAAACCTACAGAAATGGAACAGGTTCCAATATTGGTGTTCCCAACAACACCTGTCTCCTGCTGATTCTTCCCTACCAGATGAGGTATTAGATTATCTGTTAAGTCTGAAGAACTTGGGTCTCTGAGTTCCATGAAAGTTGATCAAGTGGCTATCACTGTTTTCCATTCCTCAGTTGAGGGGGGTTCCATATTTGTTCACCTCAGCACTTCTGCATTCATCAAAGGATTAGGAAACCTTTTACCTTCTATAAGACAACCAACTTCTGTGTGGGACTTAAAGTTGGTTCCCTTCTACACCTGTCTAAGAAAATTGCATTCTTAGGGCATGTCTACACATGCAGCGGTACAGTTGACTCCTGCAAGTGGCGAAAACTATGTTGGTGGGAGAATCTCTCCTGCCAACATAGTGTTGCCAACATAGCACATGTAAGTTAAGTCACTGGTGGTGATTTGTTCACACCCATGAGCGACATAGCTTATAATGATATAAGATGTAGAGTAGAGAGAGCTTTAGTTGCTATTACCTCTACTAGAAGAATTTTGTGAGTTAGAGGCTTTAGTGACTGATCGTTCCTACACCATCTTTTAGTGAAACAAACAAACAAAAAACCCCAAAGTAACCTTGGGCTTTCACAAACAGCCAAGACTTTCAACTTCTGGTTTCTACCTCAAGCTAGAGAAGAAACTATTCTTCACACCATGGATATGAAACAAGTGTGGCCCATTTACTTGAAAAGGACTAAACCCTTTGGGGTCTCTCTCAGACTGTTTCTCTCTTAGGGGCCCTTCTAATTCTACCTGCAATCACACAAAAGACTCTCCATGAGTCTTTCTGGTTGCTACAAGACAGCTAATGTTTAACCCCCTCTTGGGGTTATAGCCCATTCTACTAGATCATGGGACTTTGTGTGAGAGAAGAAACTGAAGGCAGTTTATCCAGCCCTTCTCTATATACCCTTAGTACAGGGATAGCTAGGGTGTGTGTGTGGATCAAATGAGCACTGCTACCAAAAGTCTCTGTTCAAAGGTGCACACCTAAACTGCAGCACTGTTAGGGACAAACATCTTAAAAAACTCCAATTACTGTACAATTAACTCCTCCTTGTTACAGCTCATGCTTGAGTGCACTAGTGAGGGAAGGAATCCCTGTTTATTTCTAGAATCAGTGCTTACACACCTGGGGAATCAGTATTTTTTATTCAGATATCACAAAACTTTATGAAAAACTTAAATACAAAAGCCATAGTATAAAAAGGAAACCACTGTGTGACTTTCCCTGCCTGTTAACAGTTCCCTGCTGCAGTTTGTTTCTGTATGATTGTTGTTTTAGGTCTGTGTGTTTGGGTTTAGTTAAATTTTAGCATTACTTCCTGTTTTGAAGTAGCCCCTTATCCCACAAAGGCTTTGCATTGCCCTTTTATGAAATTTTAAATTGTTTGTGAAGCTTCCTTTTTCATGAGTGTCACAAGTCAGTGTCTCCAGTTTCAATATGTATATATGTGTAGTCACATTGCTGCCCCTCATTGGAGATTTTTCAATAATGAAAGTTAGAAGTCAGCTTAGATAAAAAGCTGTCATCCCTTTCTCAACATTGTATCACTGTCTGACTCAGTTGTAATGAATTTAAGGGCTTGTTCTCACTGGGGTGGGGGCAGATACGCAACTTCAGCTACGTGAATCATGAGGCTGAAGTTTGCGTATCTGCCACTGACTTACCTGCCGTCCCCACGGCGGCGGCAGATGGCGGCGCACTCCCCCGTCGACTCCAGCTTACGCCTCCCGGCAAGCTGGAGTTCTGGAGTCGACTGGGGAGCCTGGGGCAATCGATTTATCGCGTCTTATCGATCGCCAGAAGATCCATCCCGCGCTGCGCGAGTGAAGACCAGCCTTAAGAGTTGGGTTTTTTTAACACATTAAAGCTGAAAGACACAGACTGACTTCCATAGGTCTCCAGCTCATAAACAGATATACCTAGCCTGTGTTAAGTAGGTCACCAAGATCAAGGTCTTTCAAGATCATACACTAAGTAGAGTTTCCTGAGCCTGGGATTACTCACAGAATCTTCAAATTTGTTGAGCACACTGTTATGGTCACTCAATCCCCAAGACTCGCTAAAATCTGTGATGGTGTTAGAAGATTACTAGATTTGCATTGCGGAGAGAACAGCAACATGGCTTTATAGTGTCCCAAAATGATTTTCTAATTTGTGAAGAAACAATTTTCACCCCCCTCCCAACAGGCTCCATAAAGAAATGTCTTAATAGATTTTAAGTTACAAAGCAAATAGCTGATGTGCTGTGTTCGCTGTTGCATTATTAACGAGAAATTGATGAGTCATTACTCATGCAGTAGAAGCACCTGGATCTTTCCTCCTTTTTTTTAAAACATGCCTATGTTGAAGGTTAGATTACAGGAGGATAGTTTTTAGTTATCGTTTAAGTGACTTCAGGTTTAAAAACCTCTACAAAAACAAATGGAATTTTAAGGCTATGTATAATACCAGCCAAACTTAACTACTGACATTGCTAACCTGTAAACAAAGGGTCCCAGTGTGTTTTATGAAAAAATAACATATATGGGGGAGAGAAATCCTCTGAGTTACTATGAGCTATAATGTCAGGGGAGTGTGTGTGACATATTCTACAGAAAAGGAGGGTTGGGTGTTGTTGTTGTTGTTGTTGTTGGGTTTTTTTGCATCTATGAAGTTAATCCACCTCTCCAAGAAGGAGTTGCTATGTCAATGAAAGACTTCTATCAACCTAATGGAGTCTATCCTAAGAGTTAACTATGTCGCTCAGGGATGTGAATTTTTCACACCCCTGAGTATTGTAAGTATGTTGACCTCAATTTAAAGTATAGACCTGGCTTAAGAATCAGTCAGAGCCCAGTGTGACCAGGGTCACAAGGAAGACAACTAAGGTCACTCAGGGTGAACTGAAAAGAACAGGGCAAACAATCCCCAAAGCTGGTGGATATTCCAATATTTAGATTACCACACCAGCACAAAACAGCTTCTGTAATACCTCACTGTTTATCCAGAAGCCATCAACACCGTTCCCTAGAGCAACCCAGCCTCAGGCCTCCACTTAGACACCCAAGACAATTATGATGAAGATTACTGAAAATATTATTTATCATATAAAAGTTCTATCAATTCCAAAGGATCGGACACATTACCGCCCAGACTAATGAGTATTTCAGATTTTCCTCAAATAGACACTTACAGGCAATTCTTATTAACTAATAAACTAATAATTTTTTTTTAGAAAATAAGAGAGAATTGGTTAAAAGATCAGTTATAAGTCATTCTTGAAGTTCAGATTCATAGCAGAGATGATGAGTTTTGTAGTTCTTTCAGAAATTGTCCATAGGCTATAGTCCAACGTTTATATTTAGGGTGGGCCAGTCAGAACTGGGATCTCAGTCCCTGTGGCTTAGGCTTCCCCTGCATGAAACCTCAAGCAGATCTGAGATAAACAGGATCAGGACCCAAGCTATTTTTTATACGGTTTCTGGCTTTTAACAGCCCGGAGTCCTTCAGTGAACAATAGACACTAATTTCCTAAGCACTGCGGGTAATTATCCACACAGGTTAACATAAGGCAATTGCCTGTTTTTCCACCATTCACAGATGATTTGCTATGCATTTTAAAGAGAGATGAATACAGCCATATCCTATGTTTACAGTTCATTTAAATGCTAAGATGTCATAGACAAGGACTGTTTGATTACATCCTTGACCAATATTACTTGTAAATAAATACACAAAACCACAAACATTATCTTCCCATATGTCTTTGAGGGTTGAATTTGAGTCATTTATCCTGCAGGATGCTTAACCCTTTCCAGTCATGCATCACACCCAGCACCTCAGCATCATTTGCCCACTCCTGTTCAATCTCCTACTATGGGGATCTGGATGCCTCAGACAGGGTTCCTCTGCTTGCAGAATTGCAGTCTTCCCAGGGCACCTGACAGTACAGGGGAGCATAGGACCATAAGTTAACATGGAAATTCAGCACGATCCACGATCTCCAGCTAGAACATTTGAATATGTCTGACAAACATGAGTGCTGCATGTTGTAATTAGTGATACTGTGTCATTACCACACCACATCACAAAGGTGTCCATCGTCACAGAACAATGGGGAAGTTTGCTGAGACATTCCAGACAAATGGTAAAAGTGTGCTCATCCAGATGGATTAAAAAAGCCTCTGGTAATGACAGACAAACTATATTACAGAACAGGAATGTCATGCATGATCAGGTACTTCAGCTAAAGCATTTAGTTTATTTTTCCTTCAACTCTTTTGGGAAGGTGGGTTCAGCAGCTCAAGAAAAGAGATGCCACAGTTTCTGACAAGTTAATTAAGCTTTCACTTCTGAGTATTATATGTATGGTGAAGAAAAGAAACTTCATTGTCTTTGCGCTTGACAAAAAGCAAGAAAAATGCTTGCATATTTTCTCAGTTTTGTCTCTATTTTCGATTCCTAGTTAGTCTGAGCTTTATACTTTTATGGGCCTAATTAAAAGCCAATTTTGCAAGATTCTTAAATGATTGTTTCATACATATATCTGTATATAGAAAGAAATATCTGTGTAAAATCTGCTGGCTAAAAGGAAGAAAAGAGGTTTTAAAAACTGATCTTTTGCATCCCTTTTTTATACTTTGTCCCTTCTCTCTTTCTAGTATGTAAGGCACATGTAAAGAAGTGAGAGAGCTGTGCAATCCATGTCAAGGGATTTATAAATACCTGCTCTTTCTACAAAGGTTTGAAGCTACTGTCTTCCTGCGTGAAGCAGAATATTCAAATTGCAGATTTTCTCTTCTTGTGAGCCACTCTGCCCTATACTGTCTGGTAGGCTTTTATAAACAACCATTACGTCTATACTTACAACCTTCAGCCATTTTGCCGTCTTCTGTGATAGCAGTTAAAAGTAATTATTGCTTCTTGCAAGAATGGTCTCTCTATGAGAATATCTAGGCAGAGCCAAGCAAGGATACTAATTGCAGTTTATTACTCTTTCTGTAAGTTTATATACAGACCTTACTTTATATGTGTGAATTGGCTGAGTTCCACCTTGCTGTCTCAATTGAGCATGCACTGGATTAGAAGCCAAATTTCGTCCTGGATTTTTTTGTATTGTTAACATGAATAACAACAAAATATAAACTTCAGCCTCAGTTTAAGTGTGCCTCATCCCCCCTCCCCGCCTTTCATAGAATCATAGATTAGGGTTGGAAGAGATCTCAGGAGGTCCTCTAGTCTAGTCCAACCTAACTCCCTCCTCAAAGCAGGACTGTCCCCCCTACCTCCGGGCAAGTCACTGAGACTTTAAGGTTCAGGTTTCAAATGTGTAAAACAGGTATTACTGGAGCACTTAACATCATGATGTAGCTGCAGATATCTGAAATCTTGATTGTTATTGAACATTACCCATAGTATATATCATGGCCTCTGTTACAAATGGGGGAAACTAAGGTTTGGAGAAGTAAACAGGCATATTTGGTAGGACATTTCATCTACTATGTTCCTTCAGGGAGACATCAGCCCTATTTTATTATAGCTATATTATTAATTTATAGCACCAATTGCTTCAGCACCCAGCTGCTGTGATAAAAAACATTTCTGATAATGAGCTGCATGGAGACCACCTTTAATAGTGTAACCACAGTGACCAATCATTACCATGGGCAAACCACCACTCCCTCAGCTTCCTATTCCCTGCCATTGCAGGCAAGCTGTTTTTTAAGTTCTTCATTCTTCTCATTTTGAAAGACTTTCCAGATTATGATGCCTTCCTTGTGTGAAATGCGCTTTTGATGCTGGCTCTCCATTTGACCTGCCTTTTGTTGGAAAACACACATCAGAGCTGATGATTTAAACAACATTTCAATCAGCATCTTACTGGAAATCCAATGTGAAAACAAACAAGCAAATGGAGATGTAGGAGATGAAGAGTGGAAGTCTGACTGAGCACTTAAATGGTGGTTGTTTATTTAAAAAAAGTGAATGTATGTTTGGGGATGAATGGGTATTAATTTTATTAATGTGCTCTGCTCATCTCCTGAAATCAGGTCAAATTTTTAAGATGAGTCCAGCTACACGAATTCATTTGCTGGAATCTGAATCTTTAGGGAGCAACTTGCTGCAGCTCAAAACATTGTACAGTGCCTATGCAATACATACAATTGTTGTTTGCTTTCTTACAATCTTCTGTTTCAAGCACCATCTGATGGTTACAATGCAAAGTGCAGGTTGTTCTTCAGTACGGAACAGCTGCAAGTTGTTGTTCATTGCAGATCAGTTCCTACCAGGAGAAAGCTATAGAACTTAATAGATCAAATTCCAGTCCAAAAATGTAATAGATTGAGGGAGTTGGCTTTCATTTTTAGAGTATAATGCAGATCCAAATGCCCAGGGTATTATGATTTCACCATGCAAATCCATTATACTACAAAGTAACCATTCATAGCAGCAGACAGTGTGCCTGGCTCAAATAATTTGCCAAATAGAAACTGGGAAAGTTTAGACTTTTTTAAATTATACGTCCTATTTGAAAGAAAGCACTGCTCTCCTTTTCTCAGTTATTTATTTTTTTGGTAACATTTGTTCATTACAGTGAACACAGCTGCAATAGTTTACATACTTTTCATATTTCTGGAGAGTGATTTACTTAATAAATTATTCATTTAAATGTATATAATGTATGCCTCCCATGCTGTAAGCACATACACAGATAATTTGATAAAAACACAAACGAAAATTATGATTTGTATGATTATGGTAGTTAACTTCTCCCAAACCCTCCTATTTCCAATAACCTGGGAAAATGAATAAACCTTGTCATGTATTCTGAAAGTCAACAAACATAGATCTTGACATATCAAGTCTACCCTTTGGGTCCTTCTAGCTGATTCCAAGCTAGAATGAACTGGGTGAAACTAATGAACTTATGATGGTCTAAATCCATGTTTTTTAGATTTTCTGCTCTGACTAGAGCTGCGGGGGGAAACAGTCCTTCCCTTCTGCAAAAGAAAAAAACTTTTGTTCCAAAGCTCAGACAGAAATATTAATGGGAGGGGAAGACTTAAAAAAAAATTGGTTGGGAGAACCAAAATGGAATTTGTTGGTTTGCTTCCCCTGGATGTACAGGGAAACAGCTGACTGAGGAGTTGGACAGCTCATGCAACAGGCTGCTCGGGGTATGGGGCATGCCACCTCCTAACATCCTCACCAGGTGTGGGACCTGGGAAGCTGCAACTCCCAGCCTCATCACCAAGCAGACTATTGAGAAGCAGGAGGCAGGTGGACCAGCTGGCAGGAAACTACACAGATTTTCATCACAAAAGTTTGCTAAAAGTTTTATGTCAAAATTGACATAGCTCATAGAATGTGTCAGTTTTGACAAACTGGTATTTTTTTGGCAGAAAAATGTTATTTGGAAAACTTCTGATCAGCTATAGCTCTGACCCTAGTATTACTCTTTAGTGTTGAATTACTCTGCTCTTGTTGTTTCCCCTCCTTTGCTGTTTCCTCCATTGTCTTGTATGAGTGTAGTTTGTTACTGAAAGCATGTGCCTCTTCGATTGTTCTGTGTTGCAAATTCTTGTAACTTTACCATGTATTATGATTTATTTTTATTTTTATTTTTTTGTAAAACCCTGGCTCTGAAGTCAGCAAAATCTCAGCTTTCATTAAAAGCATAAGGAAGGTTCTAGCCCTATTGGGGTAGAGATAAGCTTGAAAGTCTAAATGGAACACCAAATGTATTGGTTTTAAACCAATCTCAGGATTTGTGGAGCTATGTTTTTTGCATGATTGAGGTTAGCAGTACCATTTTGATTTTTCAGTGACTGAAAACTGCTACTCAGTGGCCGTTGTATGTTCTGGTAATCACCATGTCCTGCCACCCCTATTTGTAATACAGCATCTAGGATAAAATAAGGGAAATATTTAGCATGAGGAAAATATGGCTGTCTTGAGGCAGTTCTCAGTTGCATGGCAAATAAGAATTAATATGAAAATCATGGCTCAGAAACATGATGTGGAGGAATATCCATTTCTTTTGTTCCTACTTTGACTTTCAAACAACTAAAAATCACTTATTTTTTCCTTCTCTTACCATTTCCTTCAGAACTGAAAGTACAAAATAAATTCACAGTGCTTAAAGACATTGTAAAGAAGTTGTAAGAGATTAATAATATAATATGCAGTCATTTACCATCTCTGGAATCAGCATACTTCCCAACTACACCTCATTTGAAGCAATATTTTAGACTCTGATTAATCTTTGTTCTACAGAAACCTGGTATTGCACAACCTTTATTACTGTAAATGATCTAAATCAGAAATACTGGAGCTATATATAAGTTACTTATAGTAAAGTCATTAATTTCAAATGATATCTGAGATTCCTGAAATGCTGTGGGGGTTTTTGTTGTTGGTCATTCTGGGGTTTGGTCTTTCACTTTGTGAGATAATAGAATCATAGAATAGGGACCTCAGGAGGTCATCTAGTCCAACCCCCTGCTCAAAGAGGACCAATTCCCAACTAAATCACATGTTGTTATTCACACGTGAACCTTTGCAAGCATAGAATAAATAAAATAAATAGCTAAACTTAGCATTTGAAACATTTTGTAGCCATTCAAATGCAGTCAAATAAGGAGTTGTGGTTCACGGTTTCCAGTGAACTAGTTTTTATTTCTTTCAAAAATCTTAAATTTGATTCCTCTTATTGAAGCTCATGAATCCAAACCAGAAATGAACTTGAATATGGCTTGGTTTGTACAAAGTATTGGCCTAGAATCTCTTTGATGCCTCCACATACTGATCCCCTTCCCACATGGGAGTGGGGAGAGTACTACCTCCACAGAACCGTCACCTTCATATATTTGTGGATGTTCTGTCCACAAGGGATGTTGCAGATTTCTAGGCTGGGGAAACAATGTGACTGGGACTTAACTCCGTGGGTAGTTTAAGAGAGTGGCAGCAGGATCTAGGACCTAGTATAGGGACACTGGGCTTTTCTGTTGAGTCATCCTATTTTCAGGTACCAGAACAATGCACAGAAATCCAGAGTAAATGCTCATCAACTCCAGAAAGCATATAAATGATTGACGTCTCTTTCAGAAGTTAACCCTGGGAAGGCAGGGAGGTTTGAGCATCAAGTTAGTACGTGCATGCTGTGTTGAGTGTGCAGGCTGGGGTCTATCCATGGACAATAGTAATGTTTAGTTACTATTTAATTTTACATATTCAGGTTTTATTTTTTAAAATATCCAATATTGTGCATTTAGAAATGAAACCATAGAAGTGTTGAGAAGCAAATCCATTTGGAATAGGAAGAAAGCATGGAACATTTTCAGTTTGTTTTCAGGGTTATCGACATAGAATTTACTGTGGATAGCAACAGCATTTATTAAAGCAAAAGTGTAAACTCATCAATATTAAATCTTAATTACACATCAGTTTTTAATTGAATTCAGTAGCAAATGTTTTTTTTCCCCAGCACAGCTGAAAACTTCATAGACTTCACACTAAAATGTAAGTTGTGTTCGAGGGATATACAGCTACCTAAGCAAGGACATTTTCTTTCCACTGGTTTTCACTTTCAGAAGCTTTAATACCTTGTCTTTAATCTCTCAGGCAGAAACCTATTTCCAAGAGGTTAAGTATTCATTAAGATAAGATGGAGCAAAAGATTGAACACATTGTTAAGGAACATCATCCATACACTAATTTAGATCTCAGTCACACGAAAGCCAAACCCATCTTTATTCACTTAACGCATGCCAAGAATATATTTCAGGATTATAATCAAAAGCTAATTTTTGCTCCACTTGGTTGGACTTTACCAGTGTCGGATTTAAAAGCATTACTAACAAATCCAATTTGGGAATATTTTCTTATGAGAAATCGGAACACATTTTAGTGCTGTTCTTATGAGGCAATGGCTATGAGCATCCACTCCATAGAAATCAATGGTGATTGACATCTGTGCACATCTATGCCCTGATCGTGAAATTCATCTGTGCTTACTCCTGTGCCCATGCAAAGGCCTTCTGAAATCTATGGAGGTCTGTGTGGGAGCAGGAATTTGCCCACATGATCAGGGCCTGGTTTGTGTTCAGTGAATGTCCTGTAAATTCTGCAGAGGTCTAGTCTGGGTTTGGATGTTCTGGATGCTGAATTAATTAGGACAGATTCAGAAAAGGGCCTCGTGCCAGTTGCAGGGTGACCAAACAACATGGCCTCACAGCTGAGGAGTTGAAACAAATCTAAATAGTGATTTCAGTTTTCCTTAAACAGTATTCCTTAAAAAAAAGAAGTAATGTCTGAATTTAGATAAACAAGAAAAGATTTATTCCATGAAGTCTATAATTTAAGCAGGGGTGGGCAAACTTTTTGGCCCGAGGGCCACATCGGGATTGCACAACTGTATGGAAGGCTGTGCCTCCCCAAACATCCTGTCCCCTATTTGCCCCCCTCAGAACCTCCAACCCATCCAACCCTCCTACTCCTTGTCCCCGACTGCCTCCTCGCAGTAGCCACTGCCTGTAACCACCTCCCCAAGACCCCACCCCCTATCCAACCCCCCAGCTCCCTGTCCCCTGACTGTCCCCCCCCCCAGAATACCCAACCCATCCAACCTCCCCACCCCTTGTCTCCTGACTGCCCTTTCCTGAGACCCCCCTGGCCCTAATGACCCCCCCAGAAATCAACCCCCTTATTCAACCCCCCTGTTGCCTGACTGCCCCAACCTCTATCCACATCCTTGCCCCTTGATAGGCCCCCCAGGACTCCCACACCCTATCCACCCCCTCCTGTTCCCTGTCCCCTGACTGCCGTCTGGGACCTTCTGCCCCTTATCTAACCCTCCAGCCCCGGCCCCTTTACCATGCTTCTCTGAGCAGCATGTCTGGCAGCCACATGGCCTAGCCGGAGCCACGCACACTGTCGTGTTGCCCCAGAGCTTTGCTCGTGTGACAGTGTTGCTGCGGGGACGAGGGAAGGCAGGTGAGGGGCTGGGGGTAGCCTCCTCAGCCGGGAGCAAAGGGGCCAGGCACGATGGTCCCGTGGGCTGGATGTGGCCTGCAGGTCGTAGTTTGCCCACCTCTGATTTAAAGGGAAAATGCTGTAGTTTTAAGCCTAAAATGTAATTGGCTTTACTTATACCTTTAGTATTAGCATAATACTTTGTACTTTCAAAACTAAGAGTAAAATTTTCCAACTACATTTTTAAACTTTCTGATACAGTTATTGATCGGGTGACCAGACAGCAAGTGTGAAAAATTGGGACAGGGATGGAGTGGGGAGGAATAATAAGAGTCTATATGAGAAAAAGACCCCAAAATTGGAACTGTCCCTATAAAATCGGGACATCTGGTCACCCTAGTTGACCAGTATTGCATCTTTCTTTCTTGATCAAGATTGTGGAGAAGATTGTGTGAGGGAACTCTCTATTAGGGTGCTTCTGATCTCCTTCCCCATTGTCAATCTGAGTAGAGACCAGGCTTTGGCATGGGGATTGGATTGCTCTTGTAGATGGATGATGACCAGGGTCTAGACTCATTATTAGATCTTCCAACTGCCTTTGATATAATTCATCACAAGGTGTTGCTTACTCACTGATAAACTCTGGAGGGAGTGGATGGGTCTGCTCTTCATTGGCAATGTTGTTTTCTCTCTGAGGGTACGTGCACACTGTGAGCTGCAATGCTAAATTTCAGCTTGAGGAGACAAACCAAACCAGCTCGGATCAAGATAGCATGCTAAAAATAGATTGTAGTCATGCTGGTGCAGGTAGAAGGAGGAGCCAGCCACCCCAAGTATGTACCTAGTATCTTGCAATACACTCTATGTGGGGCTACACCTTAAAATCATTATGACACTTAAACTTGTGTAGGATTCAGAAGCTCATATATTGACCAGGGCATCTTATATAAGAGAGTGGGCTTCTGGCAGGGTGATCTCTATGAGGTCTATGAGACTCTAGAACTTGCTTCTCTCTAAGCCTGAAATAGCCCACATTTGGAGATGTTACAGATATGCTACAGGACAATTGTTTTTAGAGAGCTTTTGAAGAGAGCTGAGGAAATATTTCCTACAGTGATGAATTGGTAGGATGGGGTTTCTATAGGTATTCGGCTGCCATTCCTATTGGAATAATTACTTCCATGCTTTGGGATTTTATTATATTGTATAAATTAATGAAGGTGCTAGGATGGCTAGCGTCTTGGATAGATCTCTTTATCATTTAAAAATATAAATAATAATACCTCCCCATTCCTAAGTGACTTAAGAGCCAAGTTTCGCTTTTTAAAAAGTGATTTGGGTATGTAGGATCCTGTCTCATGGCAAGTCAATAAATTGCGAATCCTAAATCACTTAGGGATTTCTGAAAATTTGACCCTAAATGTGGAGTATTTCCTACAGATTTAAAAGAGCTAATTTAGTTAAATGGGTTTTGAAAACAATTTAATTCTCATTCAAAATATAGAAAACACATACTTTTTATCTTGCCCTTTCCTATTTGGCTAACAATGTTTCAACTTAGTTTATTTTATTAAATTAAAATAATTTTAATTCAATATAACAAACTATTTACTAGGGTAAGTGTGACATCTTGCCTAGAATGCCAACCCAAGGCAAACACTGCAGCACCGTTTAATCATGGACACCCACCCAAAGAAGGTATTACTGTCTAAATAATTAAAAACCTTTGCATTTCATGGTGCTCTCTTCAGGTTTAATAATCCGTCTTTCTAGCTCATGGAGTATTGCAAAAAAAAAAAAGACATTTATTTTAGCGCTCATATATTTCAGTGTATTGGAAATAATTTCCCATTCTAAAGAATGTGGATACCCATGTCTACTTTCAAAGCAGTCAGAAGAGGTGGAACTTTTGGACTAAATGATGAGAAGCAAAGGAATACGCTGCCAGCATCAGGTATACATAATATTTTTTTTTCATTTATTACACTTTGGGGCTTAATGTCTTTTTTTAATTAGTTGGACAAGATAGAACTTTGCATATTTTTCCCACCAAGTACATACAGCTGATCGTCCAGCCAAAGAGGGAGAGGATTATTTGTTTCTCTTCTGATTCAGGTGGCTACAGGTTTATAAATCCATTATTTGGTTATGGGAGGACACATTTAGGCATTTCTGACTCAGTGTTTCTAAGGGTCAGGAGGAGATCTGATGGTAGGAGTTTTTCCTCACTTCTACTCAGCTTTCTATGGCCTGCACACGTGCAACTAGAACAGTAACCACAAAAGGTATCCATAGCCCTGCTACATATCTGCTGAATTACAGAGAAAGGAGGACATCTTCAGGACCCATGCGGTGAGACTGCCACCCTGCTCCAGCCCCTTTATGCCAGATAAAAGGGCTGTAGTGGTAAAAGGCTCAAAAAGCCCTGAATGCCGCCAGAGGAGTCTCTTCCCAGCACAATAACTGAGGACGACTGCTGTAGGCTGCCTTCTGAGGGCCTCTCTGGAAGCCCTGGCATAGGAAGCAGGATTAGGAGGCAGAAGTGGCATGTCAAGAGTGGGGCTACAGCACTTTTCCATAATTTACTGGGGGCTTCTCCAGCCTCTGGAGCAGCCCAGAATTTGGAGGGCGCAAAGGTGGCTTAAAGTCAGTTGTACCCCTTTGCTGTCCATCAGCTGTAAACTCTGTGCTGCATCTCTAAGAGGTGCATAACAGGACCTTACTGATATTTTTGGAGGGACTATAGGCCTTCTATGGTTAATCTGAAAATATCATAACTTGACAGAAATTAAATAGGATACTGAATATATTAGAACTTGAAACAGTTTTGAGTTTTTAATTTGTGGTTTGTGAAAGGCCTTCATGAGAATAGATTTCTGGAGAGAAAATCAAAAATTTGACTCTTAGATTTTCATACTTTTCAAGACAGTAGCCTGTACAACACCATGTACTACAGTAAAAACAATTACAAATCAGGAGTTACAGAAATATGAAGCACAAAACACTGCAAATTAGTGCACTGTTTTTTAAAAATATCCTCAGTCCAAGGGATGTTTTTAATATAACCAAATTGTTTCATTTGGAAAAGCTTAGTTTTAAACTAAAATATGACATCACCTCAGTATGTTTTCAAAAAGCAAATTATAAAGGCAGGTTGAAACGAATCCATCCATTGCTTACTGCCTAGAGGGATGTTGGATGTGTTCTGAATTCAAAAGGTTTCTACACGTCACGTGAAAAGGAGTTATTGTTTGTGCAGATTTCAAGTAATGTTGAAACACCCATGCTCTGATCACATGCTTTTTTCACAGAAATCAGTCACTGGAGAACTCTTTCCCTCCACCTCCACCCCAATCTGTATTTGATTTGCTTTCAAATGGTTCTTAGCTGTATGAAAAGTCATTAAAATGTTGGGCAATTCAGAAATGCATGAGATCCAATTTGGAAAAAAACCTCCATTGTTTCAGAAAAGCTGAGGCAACTGTTTCTAGAGAAGTCTCTTTTTGCTGAAAAAACTCATTCTTTACATTCTGTTCTTTGTTCTGGCTCTGCCAAGTTATAGTTAAATAAACTTTTACTACACTTTCTCTGTGTATGGCTTTCTAAGAGTGATGTGTGAAGTTTGAAGGGCAGATGGGAGTTTAACCTTTTAGAATAAATAAGACAAGAGCAATAAACATGTAATTATAAACCAGTGAATAGTTCTTTTGCTGACAGTCCTGTTTGACTATGTAGATTGTGCAATGTTTCTTAAAAATAATAATAAAAAACCTGATGTCTTTATATTTATGTTCTTTAAAGCACTAAATTAGGAATAAACTGTTCTCATCTTGGAAATGTAATCTCTCTTTAAAGTAAACACTTGGTTTATATATTATTAGTGAGTTGTCCATGAGGTTTTTTTTTTGTATGTTTATAATGCATACTTGCCTCAAGTGTTCTAATTTTTTTTTACATTTTCTGCACATGAATAGTTACTTTTCTTAAAGAATTTGTATTATCTCTATAGTACCAGAAAGCACCAGAAGGAAGATAAGGAACTTATACATTAGTGCTCTCTGAAACTTTAATGAAATAACATGGTTACATTCTAAATAGTTTCAATTAACAATAATTATTGTTCTGACACATTTTCACTCCAGTTCATGACCTGTCCTGAGCATTGGTGCAAGGGACTAAAGAAGGTGTAAGGTGCCCCCTTAGTCCCTTCCATCAGTGCTCTCTACTACCGTATGTGTGTGGGAGGAGGCAGACTCTGCAGAGCTGCTACATATCCAAGTAATGTATATGGGTGGAGAGCAGTTACTAATAAGTCAAAGCTTCAGAATCCCAGTGTATCTGGTGGTGTATTTATGTTCGTGTATTGTGGAAAAACAGAGAGACCAGAAGGGAGATTGTGATTCAGGGAGTCCAGGAGATCCATCTTCTTTCATTGCTTCCCCATTTCTTAACAAACAAGATGGCCAACACCACCATACAACAAGACCATACAAGCACAAAACAAACAAGCAATCCACCACCAACACAGCAAAAAAACAAATAATTAAGACCCCTCAAGGTATTTTCCCCCTAAAAGGAGCTTGTTTAATGATTACATTCCCTGTTTAAAAAATGGATTAATTTTTTGTGTTTGTTTATATGTGAAGAGAGTAGGACACATTTTTGTTAAGTTGTTATATGTATTTGCTTTGATTTTTTTATTGCACAGCATCCCAAAAGCTGAGGTAAGGGGCTGGAACAGTGACATATAAATACAACTATCAAGAGTACTATTAGTATTGTGCATGATTCCAGCATTTGTCTATTAAAAAAGGATGTGGGGAGATTTTTTAAGAAACTATCAGCTTCTATATAGACATTTAAACAAGTGGTCAGATTTTTAAAGGAACTCATCTGTCATTTAGGTACCTAAATTAAGTGGAAACAAGAGGAACTACTGGATGCTGAGCACTTTTGAACGTCTGGCCCCCAAAATGTCCAGGGTTTAAAGAGGACTTCACATCTGTGGGCTCTTTTCAAATTCAAATTCCCTACAGAGAGCTGCACTTTAGTAATATATTTAACATTTTCTAAAATGTCACTAACTTACAATATTGGATTTTTTCCAGCATACTAACTACATGCTAAAACTGTAAGTATTCAATAGGTAGGAGATTTTTGAACATTAATTCTTAAGGGTGGTAGTCTACACAGGAAATAATACATTGATTTAATGTAGTAAGCTGTGTCTGTTTATTTTACTAAAGACTGATAGACTGATTCTGATCTCACTTATGGGTGCACCCCGGCAAATGCAGTTGCATGATCTAACTCTTAAGCTGTTATAAAGTGAAGACAACTTCACTGAAATCAGTGGAGTTGCATCAGTGTAAAACTGACATAAGTGAGATTAGGATCAGCTAATAGCTGGATAAAGAGGCTGCAAATTGTTACCGTTCAGACTTTATCTGAACAAGCATCTACAACTACAGATATAGAGAATGCTGGACCTAATAGTTAAAATATGGAAGATTATTTCTGAAATTTGAAAATTGTTCCATTTTAGTTACTGCTGGGCACAGCATCAGCAGCCATAAGAAGTAAATGTTTCCCTTACATTGTTCAGTGATTACCCCACATTTATTTCCTTTCCTCTTTGGTTACTGTATTTTAGCTATTTGGCCTTCCTCTCTACTCTGAAATGGGATCTGATATGCTCGTTTTCTTAAAGAAAGTGGGGTGACCAGATATACTGGTTTTATAGGGGCAGTCCTGATTTTTGGGTCTTTTTCTTATATAGGCTCCTATTACACCCCACCCCCGTCCCGATTTTTCACATTTGCTGTCTGGTCACCCTAAAAGAAAGTCAGCTATTTTTAGCCATGCAACCAGAGACTGATACTTTAAAACTAAATTCAGTACAATTTCATCTACTTGTTCAGATCTATTTGTATGTGGTTTGGATATATTACTAGAAAATACAGTCTATTGACTGCTTCTATGCATGCTGTAGTCCAAGACATGCAGTATCTCCCTGTACTGCTCAAGACAGCTGAAACTGCAGTGAGAGTGCTGAGCAACCAGTGCAGCTGCGGAAATCAATTCCCCAAGGTACAATGGAGGCAGAGAGGAGAATCAGTATTAGCAACATCAATAGGTCAAAAATCATGAGATCGTGACTTAAAAAAAACCAGCAAAATTTGTGTTAGTTTAATTTGCATTCTGAAATCTGATCCTTTAGGTTACTTACTTCACATTTTCAACCTTTTCTCTCCAATCATGAGGGCTAGAAACTTATGATTTTCTTAACTGGACCAGCTTCTGTTGGTGAGAGAGACAAGCTTCGGAACTTACACAGAGCTCTTCTTCAGGTTTGGGAAAGGTACTCAGAGTGTCACAGCTATATACAGAGTGGAAAGCTGAGATTCTCAGTCTTTTTTTATTCCAGTAGTGGGGAGTGTTTAGAGCTCTCTTTTCTAACTTGCAGGGTCAGAGGATATGAGATTTTACACCTGTCACTAAGGCAAGATTCAATGTAATCTGTCCTGGGCCTCAGGCCAGCGTAAATTTGCAGGGAAGGAAGAGCCTGTTCTCTGGAATATCTTCAAAAAATAGTAGTTCAAAACTGCTCAACATTTTTAAATGTTGGAAGTATCCCCAGGGCTAATAGGCAGAGGACAGGTGAGGAAATCAATTTATGATACATTGTGGAAGCATGTGATAAATGACTGCCCTTTGTTACATACATATCACCAATACACGTGACCCTTATACACTGTACCCTGGCACCACTCCCTTCATCAGATCTATTTTCTTTGACCTGAGTGTCTGATCTTGCTTTACATTCTTCTCACCTTTCCCTCAGCTTACAGTTTCCTTAAAGGGCATCATGTCTCGAAGGCATAGTGAATCTCTAGCCTACCACTCAACAGGAGGGGTTTCACAAAGAGGGGCAAGTTGTTACATGCTCTTTTGGTTATGGGACCATTCATAATATGTCCCTTAGGGCGTGTTTACTGCATTCCCTGTGTTTAAAATTTTCAGAATATACCTGTCTGTAAGATCAGAGTCTTATCCCCCTCATCAATAATAATGATAATTAATAATAATAGACCTGATGTCCACAGGGGAAAAGATCAATTCTTAAAACTAACTCCTTGGCTAACCTTAATTTTGGTATTTCATAAGTTTTGAATGTTTGACTTTGGAACTCTAATGTTCTGTTAAAGTGAGTTTTTGTGTGTAGTTATATTTGCTTTCTGTTAGTAATACATAAAGTTTGTGTCAGGTGTTGTAGTGACCGGAAGACATTGTGACGAGCAACCACTAGGAAGTGTAGTTACGCTTCTGAGTCAATCCCAGGAGAGTGCATAATGATGGTATCATCAGCTATGAGAATGACCCTGCTCGCTGCGCCATTGTTGCAGGGGGCTTATCTCGTTGCCGGGAGAAACGAGGCTTCCTCCTTAAACTTTCTAAACATCGCCTAAGTGTGTCAAACATCTTGTATCGCGGCAGTGCTGGACTCAAAACCCCCCAGCACAAAATGCCACTCCCCTCAATAAACTCACCACTTTCCAACTAGCCACCTGTGTGAAGCCTCGTTTCTCCCGGCAACGAGATAAGCCCCTGCAACAGGTGTCCTATGTCATCAGGATGCTGAGGGAGCCTGGCCAATTTTTGGCATTCCTCACTCTAGCATGACATTACTGCAAGTTCTGTAACGTTATTTTTGGTTATAACACAGTGATACTACATTTTAAAGAACGCTTTCTTCCCCCTCTAAGAAACAGTCTGGAAACATGTAGATTATGTACCAAGAGACTCCGGCACATCAACTACTTTCCTGTAATGGTCATTTTGCATTGATTTACATCTTATAAACAAAAGAGGAAAATGAGCCTGGTCCCAACAGGTACCTTGAATACACTGAGCATATGAGAGAGAGGCAAACACTTGTCCAAAGCAAATACAGTCCAACAAACTCAAGCAGACCCAATGAAACCGAGTACAGAGCAATTGCAAATTACAATACAATTCAGTGAAAAAGTCAGGCAAGCAAACAGCAAACACTGTGAGAACTGCTGGAAACAGAGCTAGTGATCTCTAGCATAGGGAAAAAACGAGGGTAAAGTTGGACACCAAGACGGCAGACGTTAGTGTCATCTGTAATATGATAGTCTGCCAGAAACCTGGTGCTAATTCATACATTTTTCTGAATTCACAAGTTACAAGTGTGCAGCTGTGAGGCTATTGAATTTCATCACTGTACATTTGCAGCTTGTGAATTTGTCACTAGACATTTCTATCTTGCTAATAGCTGTTGGGAGCTGTGCAATGCATATTGCCTTTCTCTTGGATGTGCCCAGTCCGATTTGAAAATGCTGAACAGAGAATCTGTACTGGACAGGAACAGAAGATCTCTTTACTAATGTATTTTCTTATTTAATATTTACATTTATTCTGGGTGCTCAGATCACAATCAGGATTGGGGCTTCATTGCACTCGGTGCTTTACAAACACATGCAATAACATGTCCCAGAATTAGAAGTCCCAGAATATGCAGAAAAACAGGGACATAACCCCAACATACTTTATGACTATCTGTTGTACGTCCTACTGGTTTGTTATATTAGTGATATTTTTGACACGTAAAGCAGACAGTGCCTGCTTAGTAGCATGTTACAAGCACTAATTTATTAACATTCAAAGACCCACATAGGTGCGTAAACGTTACACCCATCTTGAAGGTAAGGGATTTGCTCAAAAACACAAAGAAAGTGCAGTGTCAGAAACGGGAGTGGGAGTATATCTCTTTCATAAGACCTCTAAGTGATTGGCGCTAGATTGTGCCTTTAGGGCACAGTCCTGCAGTTAATAGGGGTACCTAAGAATTTTATAGCATTGGGATCCCTCAGCAGAAATTTTGGTTGATCCAGCCAGTGGAGATCCCAGAGCACTAGTGTTATATACATCTGGCAATACACCATGTATTAGGCAGGTAACTACTTTCTGTAGCAGGGGTGGTCAACCTGAGTCTGAGAACGAGCCAGAATTTACCAATGTACATTGCCAAAGTGTCATAGGAATACATCAGCAGCTCCCACCCTGCTCCCAGTGCCTCCCACCCACCAGCAGCCCCGCCAATCACCACCTCCCTTTCCCTCCCCATCAGCTGTTTCGTGGAATGCAGGAGGTTCGGAGTGGGGAGGGAGAGGAGCGAGGGCATAGCAGGCTCAGGAGTTGAACAGTGAGCACCCCCCACTTCCCCCCGCACACTGGGAAGTTGGCACCCATAGCTTCAGCTCTGGAGTTGGTGCCTATACAGGGAGCAGCATATTAACTTCTGAAGAGCCACATGTGAGCCACCCCTGGTCTTGGGGGAAACAATACCAACTGTATTTTTCTTACCAGAAAAGTACCGTTAAATTAGAAGCAATAAGCATGGATGTCACCTGACCTTTTCTTAAATAGTGATGTAAACAAACAAAACAATATTCTTAGTATTTCTTCTGGGCTTCTACCCAGTGCTTCTCACATAATTAATTAGTAACACAGGCATATTCAGAACATTTGATTAATACTTTTGCCTTTTGATTGATTGTCTTCTGGAGCTCCATTCCTTGGGCTGCCTGACAAGATTTTTGGCTCAACTTTAGCCTAGTAAAGAGCCCAGCTGCCTGACTGTTGATACAAACTAAGAAAACGGAACATGTCACACCAGCACCAAAATTCCCATTTCCTGACAGCCAGTGCAAGACAGAACTGATTTTAGAGTCTTATTACTTCATTTCAAGTCAGTGCAAGGATTTGGCTTCACTTATTTAACTGGGATGACGAAGATAACATTTAGCACTTATATAGAGTTTTGTACCTTGGAAAGGTTATCAAACAGTAACTAATTAATCCTGTCAGTGCTACACAGTCACACTCTTCACTAAGCAGGCTGTGTCAGTTTTTATCTGAAATATTCCTATTTTTGATATTTTGCCCCCAAAGTTAAAATTGGCTATGGAAAACATTGATGGAAACAAAAAAATATATTTTTGTTGAAATTTTCAAAAAATATATATCTGTTTTCAGATCAACTCTTTGTTTACATATGATTATCAAGGTGAATTCATTCCATATTAGGATTTTGGCTATTCTGGTACCAAGTGATGGAAATATTTATGAAGTGGTGTCAGGGATTCTAATATTGTTGGTGTTTTAAATTCTCTTATGACCTAACTTTTGCAATACATATTCATGGTTATCAGTGTTTTATGGATAACTCTATTATTATTTGTAATACTTCTTAGTGGTCCTTTTTATTGGGTTGGGGAAAATATTGCTGTTTGACTCTTTGAGATGTATATGATTTATTGACGATTATTTTAAAGGCTTTTGATTTTTGTTGTTAATGGTGCTTTTGGGGCCAGCCCTAGATTCCTGTACAATGTAAGCCTTTACCATAGCTAATGTACATCTCTTGATGTTGAACAATGAGGCAGAAGATTGGGACATTTGTGGGAAGAGATGTGAAGTACAAGGCTTGAACTAGAAGGTAGGGTGTATTATTTGGGGTGTAAGTATTTGTAAAGACATGTTGGGCCCCCAGGGGATCCAAGCACAAACAGGAGTTTTCAGGGTTGTTCTGAGAAGGGTGCATTCACCTGTATGGAGCCCTGGACAATGATATGTTTGGTACATGCCAAGAACTGGCCCTAAGTACAGAATAAAGTTAATCTTTAAAAAAAAGTATAATTATTATTCACATAAGGTGTTTTAATAACAGTATATTAAAGGTTCAAGAATAGCAGCCATGTTAGTCTATTCGTAAAGAAAGTGAGGAATATTTGTATCACCTTAGAGACTAACTAGTTTATTTCAGCATAAGCTTTCGTGAGTTATAGCTCACTTTGTCAGATGCATAGAATGGAACAGAAGTAAAATGCATTTATACACAGAGAAAGAAAAAGAAAAGAAAAAAAAATTGTACATTAGCATACCAATTCTAAGAGGGCTGTTAAAGTAGATGGTCCATTATCACTAGGAGAAAAATACATCTTTTGAAATGGAGATCTGTTGTCAGTAACTCAGGAAATGCAATTAATTACTGTAATGAGATTATATTAAAGGGTTTCCTATTTAGCAAACCTACTATATTATATATTATGCACCAAAAGACGATATTAAAAGAACGCCCCATTGCTTTGCAGTACCAGTCTCCATCTCCCCAGCTAGCTTCAGTTCCCCCTGACAGATTCTCATCTGATCTCAGTTTTACCCCTCTACCACCCAGTCTCACCTCCTCTGTTTTTCTCCCTGGTTCACAGTCCAATTCCCAGTCTCCTCCTTCTAGTTCCCAGACACAGTCTCCTTGCCCAGCCAGCTCCAGTCTCCCTTGACCCAAAGTCCCAGGTTCAATTTCTCTCTTGCTCTCCAGTCCCAGCTCCTTATTACAGTCTACTCCCTTCTCGGTCCAGCTCTTGTCCCCTCTGCATTCATTTGAGGGCTTCATCCTCCATGCTGCTTGGAACAAGAAGAGGCGTAATATGAATACAGGAGAGAGAGGCTCACTGCTCTCAGCTTCAGTGTCTGGACCTGGCATAACTCAGAGCAGCCAGGAACTAATATTGCAGTGAAAGTCCTACTCAGAGTGGATGGAATCTTTGGGGAATCTCTGGGGACCTCTAGAACAGTGGTGACAAACCGGTAGATTATGATCTACTGGTCAATCATGGAGCCTCTGATAGTCAATCTCAGTCTCAGTCCAGGGTTGCCAACCCTCCTGCAGCCAAACCCGGAGATCGGCCACTAACAGGCTGGCAGTGCAGTGGGGCTAAAGCAGGCGCCCTCCCTGCCCTGGTCCCACGCTGCTCCCGGAAGTGGCTGGCATGTCCAGCAGCAGCTCCTGGGGCAGGGGAAGGGCAGAGGGCAGTCCTCGCTAGCAGGCACCATCCCTGCAGCTCCCCAGCCCAGGAGCCGCTGCCGGACATGCTGGCCGTTTCCAGGAGCAGCACAGGCCCAGAGCAGGCAGGGCGTCTGCCTTTGCACCGCTGCCCGGGAGTCACCTGAGGTAAGTGCCACCTAGACAGAATGTGTACCCTGAGCCCCTCCCCCACCCCAATCCCCTGTCCCAGCCCCGAACCTCCTCTTGCACCCTTGCCCAAGCCCTGAGCCCCCCTGTGCCCAAACTCCCTCTCAGAGCCTGCACTCCATCCTGCACCCAACCCCCTTCCTGAGCCCATGCCCATAGCCCCATCCCCACTTCCTCCTGCACCGCAACCTCCTCCTAGAGTCCACACCCTGAACCTCTTCCTGCAGCCAACCCCCCGCTCCAGGCTCATCCTGGAGCCCCTCGCACACTTAGAACCCCTCTGCCCCCGACCAGAGCCTGCACCCACACCGCAACCCATCGTCCCAGCCTGGTGAAAGTGAGTGAGGGTGCGGGAGAGTGAGCAACGGAGGGAGGGGTAATGGAGTGAGCAGGGCAGGGCCTCTGAGGAGGGGAGGGACAGGGGTGTCACCTCATGGCAGGGATGGGGCAGGAAGTGGGGCAAGGGTGTTTGGGTTTGTGATTACTGTTACCTGAAATTCTACATTTTCTTTGAGGTAGATCCTGGGTTGCACTTAAATTCAAAAAGTGATATTGTGCTTAAAAAAGGTTGTAGACCACTGTTCTAGAAAGTCTCTACAAAGCATGTGCAAACTGAAAATCGTTAAAGGCACATACCTTGGCCAAATTTAGGTGAATTTTCATGGGGACAGTTAAAGGCACATCCCTGACACAAATTCCACCAGCCTGCTAAATTTCAAGTCTCTGCTCCTAAGTATGGGGGAAACTGAGATTCTCAAAGAAAAAATCAGTATATATTTTTTTGATATGCGTTGAACAAAGTATTTTTCTCCTGAGTTGTTATTGGAAATGGCTAAATTATTTGTCTGAGAATTTTTCCAGAAAATTCAGCATGAGGCACACATTCCACATGTAAAATTTCAGTTTAAACAGTTAAAGTTTGACAAAGTTATAAGCAATTGAAGTACAAAGTCTTATAATGGGAAGTGTTGCGCAGTCCTAATAGATGGCAATGCTACCAGCCCTACCTATAACGACAAATGATTATTAATAGTTATCTGTTCAAATTACTTAATTAGCTATAAAATAATTAACTACTAATAGTTTTTCTTTTCTCACAAGAGTTGTTAAATTAGCATGATTACTACCATTTATATATGTTGTGGCAGCACCCAAAAGCTCCACTCAAAATTGTGGTTTCAGTGTCTAACCATTGTACAAACACATAGTAAGATGTGAAATACTCTGGTCTGAAGAACTCCAATCTAATCTAATTTAACATGACACTCAACCAGTGACCAATAAACAATAAGGGAACTGGGGAGAGAGTTGTAAAATCTTGCTATTGCACAGGCTGAAGTTGTACAAAACTTGAGGATTCTAAATAATGTACAAGTATTTTATACTTTCTTAAATAAATGAAGAATACCATAGCCAAATATGTCACAACCTAGACATTATTAGTTCATAGATTACAAAGGTATAATGGGCCACTGTGATAATCTAATCCAGGCGTAGGCAACCTATGGCACGTGTGCTGAAGGTGGCACATGAACTGATTTTCAGTGGCACTCACACTGCCTGGGTCCTGACCACCAGACTAGGGGGCTGTGCATTTTAATTTAATTTTAAATTAAGCTTCTTAAACATTTTAAAAACCTTATTTACTTTATATACAACAATAGTTTAGTTATATATTATAGACTTATAGAAAGAGACCTTCTAAAAATGTTATAACATATTATGGCACGTGAAACCTTAGATTAGAGTGAATAAATGAAGACTTGGCACACCACTTCTGAAAGGTTGCTGATCCCTGATCTAATCTAACTTCCTGCATATCACAGGCCATAGAACTTTCCCTGAATGGATTCCTGTTTGCATTAGACTATTAGAACATATGTTTTAGAAAGAAAACATCCAATCTTAATTTAAAAATTGCCATTGATGGAGAATTCAGCTCAGCTCTTCATATGTTGTTTCAATGGTTAATTATCTGTACTGTTAAAAATATGTACCTTATTTCCAGTGTGATTTTGTCGAGCTTCAACTTCTAGGCATTAGATCATGTTATGCCTTTGTCTGCTAGAATGAAGAGCCCATTATAATTTTTTTCCCCATGTAGATACCTATAGAGTTTAGACTGTGATCCACTTGTATTAACCTTCTCTTTGTTAGACTCAGAGTTCAATCTATTTAATTTGTTTTCTGACTTTAATGTTTTCTCCCAGCCCTTCTCTGAACCCTCTCCAGTTTATCAACAGCCCTCTTGAATTGTTAACACCAGTGCTGATCACAGCATTCCAACAGTGGTTGTACCACTGCCAGACACATAAGTAATACAGCCTTTCTACTCCTGCTCTAAGATTACCTTATATATCCAAGGATTGAATTGGCCCCTTTGGCCTGAGTGTTGCCCTTAGAGCTTATGTTCAACTCATTATACACCATGACCCCCACCATGACTTTTTCATCTTTGTTCCTAGATGTATAACTTTACATTTGGTCACATTAAAACACATACTGTTTTCTTGTGCCCTGCTTGCCAAGCGATCCAGATCAGTGACCTGTCCACTTCATTACTTACACTTCCCCAATTTTTGAGTCATCTGCAAACTTTATCAATGATGATTTTCTACTTTCTTCTAGGTCATTGACAAAAATGTTAAATAGTATAGGGGAAGAACCGATCCCTATGGGACCTGACACACCCATTCAGTCATAGAATCTTAGAACTGGAAGGGACCTCAAGAGGACATCTAGTCCAGTCCCCTGCACTTGAGACAGGACTAATTATTATCTTTGATGATTACCTATTTACAATTACATTTTGAGACTGAAGATGGGTGAGGTAATATCTTTTATTGTACCAACTTCTTTTGGTGAGAGAGACAAGCTCTTCTGGTCTCGTAAACATACTCAGTGATACAGCTAAATACAAGGTAGAATAGATAGTTTAGCATAAGTAGTTAACATATTTCAAGGGGCTATACAAGGTGAAGTGGCCCATTGAGATCCGTTGTTAGCCAGTTTTTAATACATTTAATGTGTGCGGTATTAGTTTTGTATTGTTCTAGTTCTTTAATAAAAATATCCTGTTATACCAAGTCAAATGCCTTACAGAAATCTAAGTAAATTACTTTATCACTATTACCTTTATAAACCAAATCTGTAATCTCATTAAATATATATATATATCAGATTACACAAGTTCTGTTTTCTATAAACCCATGTTGTTCAGCATTAAATATTATCCTTATTTTATTCTTTTGTAAGTGAGGTCGGTGCCTTTGTGGTTTAACATTGACTGGGAAATGCTAATGATTTTCCTTAGGAATTAGAAAAAAAATCAACATTTCCAGAGTCACTTTTTTATGAAAAAACAAACCTCCAAAAATGTTGGTCTCCAAAAATTGTTTTAAGTGAAAATTGTTGGGTTTGGGATGGTGGGTTGGAGGGGCGGGGGAGGGGATTTGATCTTTCAAAGCCAAATATTTTACTTAAAGTCCCAAATCTTTTACCAAAAGAAAAAAAATGCAGTTTTCCATTTCCATTTTTCTTTGTAAACCTGGAAATTTCAGTCAAAAAGTGTTTTGATGAAAAATCTTTAATCAGCTCTGCTACCAATTAATTCCATGCCTAAAAGTTGGTTCCATGCCTAAGTGTTTGAGGCACATTAGTAGTCACAGTGGAGAAGCATATACTGCTGCTTCATATGCTACATTTGTACTATGGATATAATTCCTCAGTCCCAAAGACTGCGAGTCTGGCATTTATATGGAATATTCAATTCACTCAAATTGTAATAAATGAAGTAAAATCCATTTGTATTCTGTTAGCTGGTAGACAATTGTGTCATTTTGACCCAGGACAAATCCATTCTTAAGGATGTATGAAACTCTGGTTTTGGAAAGCAAAACCCAGGTCTTTGGCAGACTGTAATTCCTTGCCTGAACCTAATGATACACTTGAAAAATGTATTGCTGGCTCAGTGGAGTTTACTTTTCAAAGATTTGCAGCCAGGACCTTTTGTCTCCTAGACAGGCAAAAAAAAAAAAAAAAAATCTCTTTTTCCCAAATACAGTCCGAAAACAAGGAGGACATGAAAAATATAAAGTGCATCTAAAATTATTAGGAGAGAGAAAATCATGTTAGTTCAAATTGTCTTTTTAAAGTTATTTATCTCCTCTATATTTTTTAAAGGTTGAAATGATGTGTTCTGATTCCATAGCACAAATCCTGATTTTTTTGAAATACAGAGGTTTCATATGTACAGAGCTTCAAATTGTTATGATATGAATACCTGAATACTTTTATGGCACATTCTAAAGTCAATAGGCAAGAGGTTTCTAAATAAAAGCCTTAAAATTACCTTATGAATTATTAACTATGGCCTATATTACCTTTGAATTATAAAAGCATAGAAAAATGGGAAGGAGAATTGAAATGCATCAATCTCAAAGTCTTTAAAAATGTAATACTAATCATTTGAGCAATGTACGAATCTTTTATTAAAGATAGAAAGGAGGTTATACTTTTATTATTAACTGGAGGATATGTTCAATCCACATGATTAAAAATCTCATTACAAACTCAGGGCAGGAAAAGTGATTTATTACTGCAATGAAATAGAAACTATTCTTCTGCCCATTGCTCCGTTTATCAAGAGCAGAGCTATCAGTTTGTATCTACTTTAGTATATTTAATATTTCTAAAGGTAGCCTTACACTGTGCTTTGAGAATGAAGTTTCCTATTCAGAGCAGTGTACAATTGGCATACTACCTTAAGAGGAAATGCTGGCATAAAAATCTATGTACCTAGAGATGCATTTTGCAGGAGCAGATTCATATAAGACAAACTATTTTCTTTGATTAGAAAACAGGATATGCAGCAATTCAAGATTTGATAAGAAACAATACAATCTCTGCATTTTATAAATGTAGCAGACTAGTTAAATTCAGTTAATACTGTAAGGGAATATCTGACTGTAGAGGTGTTTAGAGGCCCATGGAAGATCTTTTATTATTACAATCTGCAATCTTTTACTCACATTACATAGAAGTACTGTCCTCTTCCCCACCTCCCAAATAGTTCTATGGGTGTCCAATGACATTATTTCCAGAAGGGCCATGTGGTTTAGGGAGTACATACAGAAGGGATATAAACACTGTGCCCTGCTAATGCCATAGATACGTATAAAGAGGTCATATATTTCAGATTAGTGTCAGGCAGTGATCTGGATGTCTTCCATAAGACTTCCATAGCATCTTGCAGCTGAAAATAGCAAGTGGTATAAAAATATTATTGAATTACTCCTAGCAGCATCTCTGTGACAGAGTTAAATTCAGTATTAACTTTATTTTACAGCCAGGAAAACAGAGGTTTAGAGGGATTAAGTGATTCACCTAAGGTCCCCCAGAAAGTCTGTGGCAGAGCCAATATGAGAATCCAAGTCTCCTGCAGTCTATTGCTTTACCAAAGGTAGCTCAAATATTAGTAGTACTGCAAAAATGATTTTCCATATAGTAATTAGGAAAACTTCTTGTTTCTAATTATTTGAGAGTATACATGATAATCTGATCGTTTGGGTTGGAGGGAGATTTTTAAGTCTTATGGATGAATTCCAAGTAACCATGGTCTTGAAATAGGCCTTTGAATCTGAACACACTTAAACTTCGGAGGTAGTTCCAAACCGAGACCTGAACCCAGATATGACTTGTGTATCTTAGGCTCATCTCTGATTCCAGCCAGAAAGAGACTGGAGTTAGAATTTGTCACATGACCTGTGTGATTCACTTCCTTTTACAGTTTTTCATGCTGGAGGCTGGAGCCAGTTTACTGCTGCATCTTTACTCAGGGCTACCTACATCTCTGCTACCAAGAAGAACATTAAATGAACACCACTAATAATAATAATTAATAATGAAATAAAATCATCTTGATCCTCCTTTCAGTATTGCCTTGTGAGGCTTTCTTCATTGCCCAGTCCATCATGGTTTGTCTTAATTTGAGCTCTGATCCTGCTAGCGGGCCAACTTTGGGAACTGAAGCCTTAGCTAGTAAACTGCTGGGTTCAGGAGCTCTTATGCCTTTATTTCCAATATAATTTTTCCCTGAATACAAGTAATCTCAGATATTTCAATAATAGAAACTCTGAACCTAAATAATGTCTGTACCAGATCCAGGGAAAATGACCTAGCCCTGATCCCTATTGGAATGCTTTATATCTTGTCTCTTTGAAATGGTAGCCTAGCACAAACATGGGAAACTCATTCCTCCCACCCCCACCAGTGATGCGCTAAGAAGATCTGCAAAGTCCCTTCCCCAAGCAAAGATTTCACTTATTACTGTATGCATTTTATTATGGGAATTTATTAAGTTTATTACAGATTAAAGAACAGTCCTTCTGAGGCTACGAACTCTTAGAACAAGCAATGCTACCATTTTGCTATCAGTGTGAATTCATCTCCTCCCACACTATTATAGCCCTTTATTCCTCTCAGTGCCTGCATCCCTGAGCTGGCAGATCCCTGGAGCTGACTCTGGGATTATTCCCCAATGTAAGCACTCTGCCATTTTGTTTAAGGACAAGATTAAAGGCAAAAATCCAAAATGTATAGGACCCCTTTAAATGAACCTCTTCCCCCTGCATTGTGACACTTCTGATATAATTGCAGGAGTGTGCCATACTGCATCCCTCTCTCACAACTGTTTTGTACTATTCCAGCAGGCATTTGCTCTTGCTCATCTTATCCCCATAAGTGCCAAGAAAAACTTTATATCATATCAAACCATTATATACCACAAGCAAGATAAAATTATTCTTATAAAAATTTGAGGGTTTTTTTTTAAACACATTGGTACTAATTTTTGTCTCTCTTCACTTGTACAGCCAGGAGTCTTTTTATCATGTGTCCAAACACACAATCTTCACAAGAAGTCATAAAAACATCTTCAAATTATTACCCTTTTATGTGTATTGCAATAACATCCTCAGTTCTGCACTTGCGCTGCTTGTAGCATCAAAGCTCAAATTAAAACAAGATACATCAACTGATTATACCAAACAAGTAGAGGGAAAGGAGGAGGGAAGTTGAGAGTAAGAGTGCTAGGTTACTGCTATGTGAAAAAATTTCAGAATCATATTTTATGTACTAATTTGTAAACAGAAAATGATATTAGTGATGTCACTTATCCTCGAAAGTCACCAAAATAGCTTTTCTTATACATAGTCAGACTATTAAGGTTTGATATCTGGAGAGTTTCCAAGGCTAAAAACTTTTACAGTGCAACTCTTTGGATACCCAGGAATCTCTTCTCTTCCAGTGGTATAAAACTCCTACTTCTGGCCTTGCAGGTGCAGGTCATTTTGAACCTTAAGTTGAACCTTGAGCCTGGACAAAAGATTTCTAGTCTTGGGTCTTTCACAAATGCATGGTTCGGGGAGAGATTATATATGTTGGGGGTAAAGAAACATTTTTGTGACAGATTGATTTAAAAACATGGCAGCTGCTAGAAGTTGCTCAGATGGTTTAAAATGCTCAAAATAATCTTGGAGAGAGAGCTTAGTTGGCAGAGGGCAAATGAGTCAGTCAGATGTGCATAATACATTGTAGAATATATAATGGTTTTATGAGAAATAAATATTGCAAAAATATCATTGCCATTTATAGAGGTATGCATGTGACATTTGGCAAAGCCATATGATAAATGGATTTATTGAGCACCTTTGACCATCTCTTGTATACTTTCCCCACTAATCCATTTCTCCTGAGGCATATTCTAATATTCAAACTGCTGAGCAGTTTCAAAAACTTACAGTTTTAAAAAAATAAATAACCTACCATAGAAATATTTTTTGTTTGTAACCCAGATGCTTGTGCTGCAGCATGTAGTGGTGTAAGTGAGGGAAGAAATGGTGGGGAGCATACATAACTCCTGTTTTTCTTATGGATACTTTGTATGCCTACAGATTTAGTCATAGACTTTAAGGTCAGAAGGAACCATTATGATCATCTAGTCTGACCTTCTGCACAACGCAGGCCACAGAATCTCACCCACCCACTTATGCAATAAACCCCTAACCTATGTCTGAGCTACTGAAGTCCTCAAATCATGGTTTAAACTAAGACTTCAAGGTGCAGATTATCCTCCAGCAAGTGAACCTGCCCACACTGCAGAGGAAAGCGAAAAACCGCCAGGGCCTCTGCTAATCTGCCCGGGGGAAAATTCCTTCCCATCTCCAAATATGGTGATCAGTTGAACCCTAAGCATGTGGGCAAGACTCACCAGTCAGACACCAAAGAAAGAATTCTTTGTAGTAGCTCAGATCCCACCCCATCTTACATCCCATCATAGGCCATTGAGCATATTTACCACTAATAGTCAAAGATCAATTAATTGTCAAAATTAGGCTATCCCATCATACCATCTCCTCCATAAACTTATCAAGCTTAGTCTTTGTTGCAGGGTACCCTAAGAGTCCCGTAGAAACGAGGCTCACACAGTGGCTAGATGGAAAGTAGTGAGTTTATTGAAGGTAGCGGCACACCTGTGCTGGGGGCCCCGGTCAGCGCGGCCGCGAGATGGGAGACCTGGCACATCGGAGCAATACCCAGGGAGGAAGCCCATTATACATGAGAGCTCAGACACATAAATACACTTGTTCATTTGCATCTCATATATAACTCGTGAATAGCTAATCACGTTTTGCAATCCTGCCTCAGTTTACCTATTTGGTTTCACACAAGCCGAGATTCACACAGGGTAGGTAAACAGCTTCCCAGCTGCAGCTGGGGGGAGTCTTCCCATGAGATAACACTAAGAGCCAAGGTTGTTCGGTAAGAGATGAGATAAAAGCAAATTGCGCCACCTAGCATATGCCCATACAATTATCTTCCGCATCCTACAGTCTTGAAGCCAGATATGTCTTTTGTCCCCACTGCTCCCCTTGGAAGGCTGTTCTAGAACTTCACTCCTCTGATAGCTAGACTTGCTGGAGCCAGATGGGGTAACTCTTCTTCATAGAGTAGAATCATCCAGAAATTGGGTGTGGCAGTCTTTGAAGCTATCTAGGTGATTTCTATTGTGATCAAGCAGCTTTACAGAATACACCCAGATTGTCACTCCCTGAGAGTGGAACCAATGGAAATTCAAGGGTAGTGGGGAGGAGTTTATAAATAGGAGGAGTGGGAGGGATTGAAGGACTGAGTGGTGGAGCAGTACAAGGGCCAGAAAGGTCTGTTGTAAGAATTGTGTTCCAGGGACTGTGCCAGTTTTGTTGGATGTAGACTGTAGGGTCCCTTACCCCACTGGAGAAGAGGAGGACTAGAATTTTCTACAGACTATGCAAAGTGTAGATTCATGTTGCAAAGACTTTAGGGAGTTTGCCAGCTTTAAGGAGCTGAGATGCCTCACAGAAGATTTGGGTACCATTCCACAGAGATAGAGGGGGTAAATCTTCACAGAGATGAGCCCTAGGACAGTGTATGTACATACCCCCATAACGTTATTTTAAATTCAATTTGTGATAGTAACAAGTACTAAAACTTTTTTCTCTTTAAAAAGTTATTGATAATATTCACAGTTGTTTTTAGAATTATAAATAAACTGTTATGCATGTGTACGCACATATACAAAGGGAGAGAGAAAGAGATTGAGATTTAATACACACTTTTCCTTTAGAGATGAATTACTTTTGTTCTCCAAGATTTAACTCTCTGCAATACAAAGTCCTGAAAAGACTAAACTCTGGTCTGTATCCAAGAAGAAAGGTAAACTGAGATAGAGGAAAGGAGAAAGAGATAGTTTACCTAATATTAGCATAATGCTTTTCCTAAGCCGGTTATATATCTCTACCAAAGCAACATCTCCCTGAAACCCAGAATGACCATTGATCATGAGCAAGGTCAGTGGTTTTATTTGTTTTTGTTTTTAAACCTAAGAAGTCTGATCTCTGTTTGCCGCATTGCGCTAACTGCAGGAATTTTTGACCACTGGCTATGAGGACATTCCCAGCATTCCAATGAGACCTGGCACTCACTTGTAGGCCTGGAAAAGCCCAAGGTATCAGACTTCAGATAGTGGCATTTGAAGATATAGAAAACTGTATGTAATTTTTATGCTTCTTTGTATGGGTGGCTATATAATAACAACTAAATCACCTGGCTTTACAGGAGGTGGCAGGATGTGGAAAATAGCTCCAGTAAAATGTTTTAATCCTTTTAAAACATAATACCTCCATGATGTTGTTTAGTTTTCTAGTTTTGTTAGTGAATAGGCCTTAGGAAAAAATTCCCTGTTCCACTTTTTCTTTTTTTTTTAATCACATTTTCTTCCCTTCTGCATGGTGCATAGCTTTTGCAACACTTTCCACTCCATCTGGGAGGCATAATCTTTCTCTGAAACCACAGTTGTTGCAACTTTATGAATTGGTAGCCAAGGGATAATAAATCTGAGTGTATTAAGGCTCCTTTTTTTCTCCTGTATATTCTGTGTGACACTTTTGGGATAAAATCCAAATTCTAGTCTGGAGGATGGTTGGACAAATTCTAGTCTGGAGGACAAGTTGGACAAATCCCTCCAGGCAAGACAATGTAACTGCCTTACGCGTGGTCTAAAATAGGTGAGTTTGCATGTCTGGATGCCCTTTTTCATTGGTCATGCAGTTACTTAATCTGAATTTTCCTTAGGCTTGTTCTGTTCCAAGGCTGCTCTTTATTTCAGGTATTTTCAATAACAAGCTATGAGATGGACATAAATTATTTCAGAACGAGTCAGTATCCATGGTCTATTGAATAACTATTGAAATATGAGTTTGCATGAAAACATTTTCAACAGTTCACCAGCTCCATTATGGATATGATCACATTGTTATGGCTGATGTATTTTGGAGACTGGCCCAACTTGCAAAATCAGATCTAGGTTTCAAATACCCCAACATTTGGGAGGATGCTTAGATCAGCTTCCCCAGGGACCAGTGGTAAAGATCATACCTGGATCTGTGTTCAGATACTGATTACCTTTCTTATGCTTGTATCCAAGATTTTTGTTTGGGTTCACATTTAGGATGTTACATAGTAACTGGTAACTATATGAGACACAACAATTTCTAAAAGAAATACAGTATGTAGTACAGGTAGGCCTCCATCCAAACCCTTTATCCTAATCACCACCGTCAATTTTGGTAAATTTGGATGGGGATTCACACTTCATGGTTTAGGCTCATCTCAAATATGCAAGAACCAAGAAATTTCATACACCATTTTCTCACACCAACACAGAGGCACCAGCTCCTGCCAGAACAACACATGCAAAACGTGTACTTATATCCACACTGCTACAATGATCAGTATCCCCCACAACACAACTTTCAGATCCATGAGTCCTACACATGCCTATCACAATATGTGGTGTACTTCATCCACTGCACCAAATGCCCCAATAACAATTATGTGGGTGAAATGAGACAATCACTATGATTTAGAATGAACTCACACAGAAAATGATAAAAGACAAAACACCACAGCACCTGTGGGTGAACACTTTTCACCAAATGACCACTCTGTATGTGACCTCTCAGTCCTCATTTTCACAGCACCTTCTAAAGATGAGCCTGGGAGCATAAATTCATAACTTTGTTAGACACTACAAATCATGGCCTGAATAGAGATGCTGGATTTATGGCTTATTACACAAGCTATAACCCACTAACAACCTCCCCCCAAGCTGCCTTTTTCCTCCCTCCTTTCATTTCTCCCTATGACTGGAGGGTGTAAATCACTCATGTTCAACAATCAGTTCCACCTTACTGGAACAATCACTGGAACAACCACTGGAACAATCAGTTCCAGTTTAGCTGTGACACTCTGAGCAGGTCTACAAGATGATAAAAAACCCACGGCTGACCCAGCTCAGTGAACGTGGGCTCATGGGGGTTGGGCTCTAAGCTTGAAATGTTGTTGTGTAGGTGTCCGGACTTGGGCTGGAGTCCCAGCTCTAGGACCCTGTGAGGACGAAGGATTTCAGAATTTGGGTTTCATCCTTAGTGTCTACACATCAAGTTTTAGCCATGCAGCTTGAGCATGAGTCAGCTGACCCAGGCCAGCCACAGCTGTGCCGCTTTATCCCGGTGTAGATGTACCTTTTGAACACATTTCCCAGATCTGAAGCAGATAGGGTGACCAGACAGCAAATGTGAAAAATCGGGACAGGGGGTGGGAGGTAATAGACGCCTATATAAGAAAAAGACCCCAAAATCGGGACTGTCCCTATAAAATCGGGACATCTGGTCACCCTAGAAGCAGAGCTCTGAGTTATCTCAAAAGCTTGTCTCTTGCACCAACAGAAATTGGTTCAATAAAAGATATTACTTCACCCACCTTGTCTCTCTAAATTTTCTCTAGTGCTCAAAAAGCTAAATGTCTTTTACAAAAGGTAAACATTTCCTCATTGATGTTCTAGCTCCTGTCTATAGTTAGGTTTAGTAACATTTTTTACAGGCTGTCTTATTTTCTGGGTTTTTTTTAAAGCCACCTCTCCTCTGCATGCCTCAGTTTCCCTATATGTAAAATAGGGATGATACTTGCCCTGCTTTGAAATCTACTGAAAGACCGTATATAAGAGAGGTTTTATTATTGTTATTTTTCACCCACACTTTCCATTCATGAAAATGCATTGTTACAAAATTTCTGCACATGGTCATGCCATATATACTGCATAGTTTAAGTCTGAATTCTGCATTGCTTTGAGAAAAATGCATAGGGCAAATGGTATACTGTATGATGTGGTAAGAATAATCTTGACATGGTGTGGTGCAGAGCTTAATATTTTACTTTTTTTGATGCAGGCTGCTTGACAGCCTGCTCATAAGACTTCATTCCATACTGCAAGCAAGACAGTCTGGCATAAGACTACCAGAACTATATATATAGCTGGATATGAGGTCACGCAGGTGACAAAGAATGTTGGAATGTTTGCTGACTCCAAGCAAGTACCACTGGGAAATACATGTAATAACTCCTCAGCAGTTGCAACAGTTCCCCTGAAGTTTTAATTTTAAAAAGAGCTGGATGCTTGAAGTGGGACCTTTCACATCAGAGAAAATTTTAAAATATATCTTCTTTATTGTTATTAAATATTCATGCTGCGGTAACACCCTTACCATGTTGAAGACCAAGCGCTATACAAACACAAATGACAGATGGGCAGGAGGCACCGGGGAGGTGGTGGGCAGGAACTGGTAGCGGGGCTGACGGTGAGTTTTTAAGGTGAGTTTTAGAACCATCGACGTGTGTAAATGCCTGAGTTCAGACATTTCTGAGGTTTCATTGACTCCCTTGTTTTACCTCAGCCTGAAGTCATCTGGAGCTGCAGATACACACTACCTGACAGGATCAGATCCTAGGATTATAAACCTCATGAGTTGGTTCATGTCTCAATCCTAAACTGTCAACTCTTTGGGGAAGAGGCCTGTCTTTCAGTGGTTCCGAACTGGTCTGACTGAGCATCTATCTAAAGAAAGAGCTATACAGTTCTGTACTAGATGGCTTACATTAAATATTATCTCCTCCTTTACCTTGCCAAAGCTTGCAACCAAGGATTTATTAGCATCACATATGACATTTCTTGTATTCATATCATGTACCAGTTATAGCTGCCACCTATAAATAGGTCTTAATGCCAGCTAAGTGATGGATTGAGTCTAGGCTCACTGGCATATCAAGGCAAGTGTTATGCAAAATGATCAAACTGAATAGCTGTACTAATGCAACACAGCAGATTGATGTAATCCGCAAGCCCCATGTTATAGCTGGAGCTGCCACCATTGGACTTTCATTGCTGAGGGCCCTCTGACTTTTAGAGACTAGGAATGTAAAGGAGAATCTCAGTTATCAATGAAAGTAGTAAGTTTCTATCCTTTTTCCTTGTGCCAATGCAAACATAAACTGATATAAACCAATCAACAGGGCTGAAAGCAGGTGAGCTGTGTAGAAAGAAATCAGTTAAGGCCCCTATTCTGTGCCAGGCACAGAAGTCTTCCCATGCAGAGCTCACAGCAGGAACAGGACTAATATTTGGATGAAGAGAAGCATAAAAATTGTTCAGGCCCACTAGAAAATGCAAACTTCTTTGTTAATTCACTATGGCCTTGAACCTTTAACTGCATCAGTGGCCAAAAGATCTGTGTGGAGGTAGTTGTGGGCTCAGGATCTGTATGAGTTACACCTTAACATTTATATTTAATCAAATAATGGTTGTTATACTGAGAATATTAGGTAACTGCATTCAATCTGCAAGTAATTATTGAAGAGTGATTGGAATGTGAAAAGTCCTTTATGGTAACAGAGCAGGAAGACTGAATTGCTAGTTTGTAGCAGGTATATTTTTGTCTTGCTCTGAGGCCTTCAGGTAAGATTAGGAGTATAATTTTTTAGAATTCTTATGTGGGTGCTATAGATTATATCCCATGTATCTTTGTGATAATGTTGCTCATTTTGGGGGGTACCTACTAGGTCTGCTGGTGTTATTAACACAAAGAAGTTTAATTCCAGTAATGAGGAAAGTGAAGTTAATGTGTCACCTCAGATATTTTAGTTTTCTGCTTGAATCCCAAGCTCAAAACAGGGGAGGTTGAAAACACCAGAAAACAGACCTGTAAATGAAAATTTTGTTCTCTGTGATATCAGTAGAGGTGACAGCAACAGGATGTTGGGTGGGCGACGAAAAAGAACTGGACAAATTAGGAAACTGGCAAAAGGAGCACTTCTCTTTCTCAAGAATCAGAGAGATAGCTGTGTTAGTCTGGAATAGCAGAAGTAACAAAGAGTCCTGTGGTACCTTAAAGACTAACTAAAGTATTGAAGCATCAGCTTTTGTGGGCTAATACCCACTTTGTTGGATGCAAGCAGTCTCTTCTCTCAAACAAACTTCTCTTTCTGTTTGGGCTGGCTTTTTTTTTTTTTTTTTTTTTTTAATAAAAGTACTGCTCTGAAATATTCTCAGTATATGAGAGAGATTGTGCTCACTGAGCTTCAGTTAGGTTCTTTCTCTAGGGTTTACATTCCACCCACTCAGGTCTAATTAGGATGTTACTATGGCCCATCACTTATCACACTAACTCTGATCACCTGTGTAGAATGTGATCATTGTAAATCACTACAGCTGTATAGCTGCTAATGTGTTAGTCTCAGCTGGAAAGATGGAACTGAACACGCTTACAAAATGCCTTATGCACGGTCTAGGCCAGCACTCACAGTTTAGATATTCTGCTCTTGGTTTTCAGGCAAATAAAATGTTATTTCCATTCAAGTTTTTTTCCCCCTCACAGTGGAAAAGGGAAAATGGCCAAATGATCTTCCCAGTGTGCAGTTTAAATGGGTAGACTAGGTGATAAAAAAATACTGTTGAAGGAATGGACTCCTTCCTTCAAAATACAGCTGCATAGGGTTTGGAGAAGCACAGCTGCCACTCTGGCCGTATTCATATTCAAGGGCTGGTCCTTATGTGTATAGCACATATGGGTCCATGTATGCACCATGAGCCTGAGGTCAGAGAATTCTATCAAGTGGTGTCTGTTGGTACCTGCTTAGTTGTTTTCCTTGCGCTCCAAACTGATAGGGGCCACACATCCTGAAGAACCTCCAGTTACAGATAAGTAACCTCCATTTTTTTAACCTGTGTTAGCTAACCCAAGTTAACTAACATGTTAAACCCCTAGTGTAAACAAGGCAAGTTGTAGCACTAACATTGTCTGGTCTAGGTTTAAATTAGCATAGGATGTATGCTTAGGCTGACCATATTTCCTTGAGACAAAAACGGGACATTGGGATAGCAAAAACGGGACGGGGTTATGTAATATTCTGTACTCATGAAAAAGTAAGACGATAAAAAAAGTTTTATTACAGAAACATGTTGACTTGAGCTAACAATTATTCTTCAGTGACAGAACTCATACAAAAATTTAGGTAGACGTAAAGGGGGACTGTATTTCACCACGATCGTACCATGAATATTTCTCCGATGAAGTAATCTTACGCAGCAAATTTTGGTCTTTCAATACCTTATCATAAAACTTCTCACACTCCATGATTGTCTTCAGACACATCAAATGACCCCCAACCACATCAGCTTGTGGCTATGGCTCAGTTTCCTGCGTAGCATCTCACAGGCAAGAGCTTCCCCCAGGTCAGCCACTCTGCCTTCCTCCTCCAGGCAGGCCCCCAACCGCCTCCACTATCAGTAACTGACCAAGTCCTCTCCCTACATCTCCTGCAGCAGAAACACGGCTTCTCACCAACCCCACCGCATCGCCCATGCCTGCCACAGCCACCTGCCCAGGCCTTAGCTGTGCCTTGAAGACTGACGCCCAGAATGGGCTCTGAGGCTTGGCCCAACCCCCGCATCCATATGTTCAGGGAGGGGGTTAACCATGCTACCCCTACCCACCTGCCATCTCCCCTACCCACCCGCTGCCCCTCTTCACATCCAGCCCTGGACTCCCCAGTACCTCCCTTCACAGACAACCCTGTGCCCCCCACTTCCCCCCACCCCCTTCACTCACAGCCCTGGACCCCCCCAGTACCTCCCTTCACAGACAACCCTGTGCCCCCCACTTCCCCCCCACACCTTCACACATGGCCCCATGCTCCCCCACCCCCTTCACTCACAGCCCTGCCCCCCCCAGTACCCTCCTTCACACACAACCCTGTGCCCCCCATTCCATGCTCCCCCACTCCCCCAGTACCCCCTTCACACACAGCCTCATGCCCACCACCTACCACCCCCTTCACAAGCAGCCATGCCCCCCCCACTTCCCCTGTGCCCCTCTTCACATGCAGCCCCAGTACCTCCCTTCACACACAACCCTGTGCCCCCCACTTCCACCCACTTTCGCACACGGCCCCTATGCACCCCTCTTTCCCCCTGTCCCCCTCACATGCACCCATGGCCCCCCACCCCCTATTCCCTCCCCCCTCCACCCCATGCCCCCCCGCCCGGTCCCCCCCCACGCACCTTGAACAGCATGGTGTTGGCGACGATGTTCTCCAGCTCCATGGGGCCCGGGGCGGCGCCGCCTCCTCCCCTCCCAGGCTCGCGCTGCCTCCGGCTCTGCTCAGCGCCCGCCCCCACTGCTGGCCTCGCCCCCTGGCTCCCTGAGCTCGGCAATCCCTGCGCCCTCCGCGCCGCCCCCTCATTGGGCTGCATGTCACGTTTCCTCCACATGGAGGGGGCGGGGGGAGCGAGGCGCCAGGCAGCCCCTGCCCGGCCAGCAGCTCCACTCCGCCCCACGTGGAGGTGGCCCAGCCAATCGCGCCGCGCGGGCTCTGCAGCGGCGGAGGGGAGGGGGGAGCAGGCCGGGGAGGGGGGCCCGAGGCCGTGAGGGGAAGGGACTGAAGGGCTGCGGGAGGGGGTGGGAGGAGGCGGGACCCTGGGTCCCTGAAATAAGCCACATTCAGTTTTTTTTAGCAAAAAGCAAAAACGGGACAAATGTGATATTTATACCAAAAAGACGGGACGGTCGGAAAATATGTAAAAAACGGGACTGTCCCGTTCAAAACGGGACGTATGGTCAGCCTATGTATGCTGCACTACTTGCATTATGGAAATGTATTGTCCTGTGAGTGTACTGTATCTGGAAAAGCCTGTCTATGCATTCGTGTTGTATGTTCCATTAAATTCAAGTGGGTCAAATTCACAGTTTCAATGCCATTAAAGTAAATGGAAATGCACCCACTTAGGCTAGTGATGAATTTTCTCACAGTGTCTTCAGCTCTTAGCCCCTTTCTTATTAGGTGGACAGTGGCTGAGAGCCCTGCTAGAAAAGAGTAGGGCCTGCAGATGGGATGTTCTGCAGGATAACTGATGAAGATTCAATGTGTCCCACCCTTCTTCAGCTGTGAGAAGAGATGACATATCATGGCTACCAAAGAGTTGGTAATTTATAGTAGACTAAAATGGTGGGGGGAGGCCTTGGAGTTTCATCATGGGACATGGGGGAAAATTCTAGATGGGGGGGAGGATTAAAACACAAAATAGTCAGTAGTGGCACTTTTAAAATGGCCAAGTTCTTGTGAACACCCTATTTCTTGGCACATTGATTCAGACAATGGGTTATGGTTTGCTGAAAGTAATACTCAGTAAACTAAACAAAGTTAGGCTGGTGGTCAAATTATGAAAAGCATTGCCAAACTAAAGGACAGAGATGCCACAATTTTAGTATCTCAAACTCTTCATGTTACTTTGGGCTAAAACTTTATATATAAATTGGAAAACCAAATTCAATACCACCTCTCCTCATTGTTTTAAAATATTAAATTCTTGTTAAGGACAAGGTGTCTGAATAAATTTTGCTGAGACCCACTCTCAGACACTTTATTGCTGAAACTTATATTAAATTATAAAAACATTTCTGTGCTATTCATTCATAAAGAAGCCCATTGGGCTTCTTAAACATAAGAATGTCTTAAATCAGTCAAAATATAAGTGTGAAAAACTAACTACTAAATATACATGGTAGGGACTCTTTAATTTTTGTAACCATGTTAATTCCCCAGTTACTTATGTAACTAAGTCTGGACATTGTGCTAGATTTTCAAGACATAAATACCATTTAGATACCTCTCTGCTATTGAATATCAACAGGAGTTAGGCACCTGAATGCCACTTATGTCTTTGAAGATCTAACTCATTGTCACTAGAGCAGTGCAAAATCTTCACTGCAAAACCCCAACCTCGCCTGGTTTGAGTTTTGTTACAAGCTCAGACTATGTTCACTGAAAACTGCTTGTTGCTTAGCAAACCTTTTGAAGTGAAGCAGGTCTAATTGATGTTTTTGCATTACATTAATGTGAAAGCCATGGTTTCTTAGAGTATCACTGTGAAACTTGGTGAAATTCAGTAGTAATGCTTTGAGGTTTTGGGTTTGCTTAAATTGGAAATTCAGAGCAAAACTCAGGAGGCTTTGAATCCCTGGAGATCAAAACAAAATGCATGCAAGTGAAAATACAGTGCTGTCCCCTCCTGTCCAGTAATGAGTAGAGACAAGCCAGGACCTGCAGATATCTGCTTGGGTACACAAAAGCAACTCTTCCTCCTTTGTTTGATTGTCCCAAAACATGTCTGCAGGGTAGAATGTATGTTCCACAGGTTGGAAGGAGGTAGGCTTGGGGACAGCAGCTTTCCTCACTCATGTGAGAGTATTTAGCATTCAAAATAAAAAAGGTCCCTTTTGATGAGTATTTGTGCTAGTAATACTCCAGTACTTTGGTGTTTGAGCTAAGCAAATATGGATGTTTGTGAACATGAACCAGTTGACACTCACTTTTGAATGCATATTTGCATATACTACTTTTGCACTACTGCACGGTCTATTGATGGCATAAACCAGGGGTGGGCAAACTTTTTGGCCCAAGGGTCACATCGGGGTTCAATATTGTATGGAAGGCTGGGTAGGGAAGGCAGTGTCACCCCAAACAGCCTGGCCCTGCCCCCATCTGACTCCTTCCCACTTCCTGCCCCCCTCAGAATTCCCAACTCAGCCTCCTTGTCCTCTGACTACTCCCTCCAGAGAACCCCGCCCCAGCCACCTCCACCAAGACCCCACCCCCTATACAAGCCCCCCTGCTCCCTGTCCCCTGACTGCACTGACCCCTAGCCACACCCCACCCCCTGGGACTCCCACGCTCTATCCAACCCCCCATTCCCTGTACCCCGACTGCCCCCCGAGACCCTCTGGCCCTTATCCCGCCCCTCGCTCTGGCCCTCTTTCCATGCCGCCCAGACACGCTGCCACACTGATCTGCCCTGCAGAGTACTGCTTGCACGGTGCACTGAGGCTGGGGGGCAGGGGGAGAACATCAGGGGAGGAGGTAGCCTCCCCAGCCAGGAGCTTGGGGGGGCTGGACAGAATTAGCTCAGGGGCCGGATGTGGCCTGCAGGCCATAGTTTGCCCACCCCTGGCATAAACAAGGGAGAGAAAAAGTATCGCAAAAACAGTTTGAAAGAGGAAAATTTGTGTTGATGCGATATGTTTAAGAGGAGAATGACTAATGTTTACCCATTACCCAATCCGTTCTATAGATCTGTGTAATTTTAAAGTATTGGAACTGACAGCTAAGATTAAAACAGATCTTCTTTTCCAAAAGATTTTGCAATCATTCCCCATTACTGGAACACTAGAAAATGGAAAAAAATCTAGCACTGGTAATCCAGTCAAAGCACAGAATATTTTGAAATGAAGTGTGCCCTATAAATAAAGCATGAATGCAGACATGACACGAAGTGAGACATTCTCAGTGGTTTTGTTTCTTATTCACATGTATTTCTTATTCCTGACACTGCTTGTAAATATATATATATATATATTATAATAATTCTACTATAATCAACCTCATAGTGTAGAACTTTTAGTCCAAATAATATCCTAGTTTGTATGAGTTTTATGGTAGCCGGTGCCAAAGTCTGCAATATTTCAGACTTTAATGTGCACAGAAATACTTTTCTTCTTGTAACTCTTTCCATCCTTGATCATTTTTTTTTGATAACTGATTAGGAAAAAAAAACATGCTGAGACTGTAATGTAACAATTTCCAGTAGGGAAAAAAATTCTTGCTGTGTTGTGTCAACTCAGTTAATAATAACCATTAAATGATACAAGAAATATTTACAAACCTCCCTCACATGTTGCTGTGAGCTGCAGAGAAAGGATGCCAAAAGAAGTTGCTCAGATTCCAGATGTACATGCATATAAATGTGTGGTTGTGTTGGTTCCATTAGGGCTTTGATTTTGATCCTGTTTTCTTATGCCTGCAAGTTTTAAAAAAAATACCTTTTTTTTAAAAGAAAATTTAATTGAAATTCCTTCAGCCATTTTTGAATGATCTATTAATTGATTCAAGAAAGGATCTACAGTTAGCAACAGGCTTGAACCAACACCATAGTACTGTGGACAACTTTGGGAAAATCTGGATCCAAATCTGAAAATTTGCTTCTTGGACCCAAAGCAACTGCAAACAATAGAGCTAATGGAATGCCACACATGCAAATCCTGGTTAATTTATTGGTTTTCTTATGTCAGTCCTTCATAGCTTAAGATGCTATGGAAATTATATTGGTCACATTAAGAATCTTAGCTACCAGGAAATGTTCTTGAACTCATAACAAATAAAAGTTGTATTGAGCTTTAAAAGTGTTACTGGAATGATTCTTACTGCTAGAAACCTTGTCTAAAGTGAAAAGTAGACATTCTGTCCTAGATTTTTGGTCATGGAAAGCATGGAGTTAAAAAAACAAAAAAAGAGAGAAAATATCAATGAAAAAGACATATTGTACATGTTGAATAATATCCAACTCTCTACAGATAACTCTGTTATCTGGTTAAATTGCACTTAACCAGATAACAGAATTAACTGTAGTGTAATATTTAAATGACAGAGAAAAAACTCATCTATAATCAAAATTAAAATTGCACTGTATTTACTCAGCATTAATATGACTTGCATGTCTGCAATACAGTAATTGACCTAATTTATCACTTGTTCTCATTTGACATTATGGTTGGTATGAAGCCACAGGAGAGGCAAAGGAATTCAGCACTCCAAATGCAGATACTTTGGCAGGTCACCTCTTCACTGCCTAATGATGACACACAGCTTTCTTCTCTTGTTTTCTACACATTTCTCATCAGCCAAGTAGCACAGCTGTAGTGGTGTGGTAGATGGTGCTTTACTGATCACCCTTTGATTTCTTTAGTGCCCTTTACTGTAATATCTGGGTGCCTGTAGTGTTGGATCCCCAATTTGAGAATACTTCATCTCTGGCTTTCATATGCGTCATTCTGGGCTTTGCTGCCTCCATTCTCCCACAGAATGTGACAGGCGTGGCCGTACATAGTGAAGCAGTCTCTTATGTCGCTGTGACTTGAACCAACAATGATTTTGAAAATCAGAGCCCAGGCTTGGTGCTGGCTGCAGTTGCAGACTGGGAGAGGGACTGGAGCACCGGGGTGAAATGTTCTGAGATGTAAGCAATGATGAAAGCGGGCAGCCATGTTTGCACAAGCTGGAGCTTTCATGTTACTTTTACGTTCAGCTTCAATACAGTTGAATTGCAGTATTCCAGTTTAGATGGAAGGACAACCACAGATAGTTCTTCAGAATGCAAAGCAGATGGAAATCTGCCCTAATGGGGTTGTTGAGGATTCCTTTCAAGTAGGTAGCGTAATCTGACACAGTTGACTCTTTGCTATCCACCCTTGACCTCTCCCTTCCTACTGTAGAAGGCATGTTGCAGCAGAAGGTGACTGTACTTCAGTGAGCCTGGGGGAGCAGCACAGCCCCAAAGAGGTGTTAATTTTGGTGTGACTTAGAATAGCCCAATACTTCTCTAAATTGTGGTGGGGCCTGAACAGACTCCCAATCAGCCCCAAAACTGTGGGTGCATTGAAAAATGGCATAGAGTGCCTCTTTTCCCTTCCACCCTGAGTCCAGTACCAAGTATAGCATCTGGCAGTGCTGCTTTATAAAAGGAACAAAAGGGAGAGTGTAGCGGGGTGATACCCGCTCCCTGCCGGCCAGGGCTGGAATAGCCCTGGAAAGAGGGTTTGTGGCTGGGAGCCTGCTAGCAGGCTTGAGTGGAAAGCAGGCTCAGCTGTGTGGCCACGCCCCAAACATTCCAGGCTGTATAAAAGCCTGGGAGGCAGGAGTTAGAGAGAGTGAGTTTACTCTGTGGTCAGTCTACTCTGTAGTCAGAGGGAGACAGGGCCTGGCTGCAAAGTACTGGGACTGGGACTGGGACTGGGACTGGGACTGGGACTGGGACTGGGACTGGGACTGGGACTGGGTGAGGCAGCTGGGAGCCAGGGAGCCTAAGCTCTAGGGAGAGGGCCCCAGCTTGCTGAGCCTAGGGAAGGCCCGACCCACGGGGTACTGGGGATTGCAAGGGGGCAGTCTCCTCTGCAAGCAGAGGGAGACAGGGCCTGGCTGCTGGGAGCCTTTATCAGAGTACCCAGACTGGGACAGGGCAAGGCAGCTGGGAGCCAGGGAGCCTAAGCTCTAGTGAGAGGGCCCCAGCTTGCTGAGCCTAGGGAAGGCTCGACCCACGGGGTACTGGGGGTTGCAAGGGGGCAGCCCCTGGGCTGATAAGAGCAGCAGGCCAACCCCTTCTTGCCGGTGATGAGTAGCCATGAGACTGCAGTCAGCCTCAGAGAAGCTGAGGCAGTGGTGACTGGCAGTGGCCGTATCTGAGGCAAGTTGGGGATAGTGGGTGTCGGGTTCCCCAGGGAGGGGAGACCCTAAGACCGGGGGGAGGGAGGGGTACTGCAGGGTGCTCCGGGGTCCGGGAGGGGCACGGGGCCAGTGTGGAGAAGCAGATGTCGGCCGGCAGAGGGCGCTCCAGGGTCAAAAAGAGCTAATTCCCAGATGACCAGATGGGGGCGCCGCCGGGTGAGTGACCGACCCGTTACAGAGAGGAATAATTGAGATCATCAAGCAGGGCTTTGCACTGTTAATACAGCAGGACACAACTGGGAGTATAAGACAACTCAGTTTCTTACATGGTGAAGCTGTTTTTTTGCTTTATCTTTTTACACAGAGACTGAATAATCTATATATATAAAAGTCAAGTGGTGTATGTATGTATGTATGTACGTATGACTGCGAAGTCCTCCCGCACCGTTTGAGCCAGAGACTTGAAATTTGGTACAGTGAGGGGTCTTGGGGTCTAGATGCTGGTAAGGGTCGAAAAATTTTCGGACCTCACCTCTGACGCCCCCCAGGGGTGAAAGTCTTTCAGGGCCAATCACATCGGCTGGGCAGTTAGCTGGTGATGATGTCATAATACCCCCTCCAACAGACACCTCACTCACTCAGCTCACTGCCCCTCCCTCCTCCAACGGAACCCCGGAGATCCCTCAGTTCTCTGCCCCTCCCCCCTCCCAACGGAACCCTGGAGATCCCTCAGTTCTCTGCCCCTCCTCCCTCCCAACGGAACCCCGGAGATCCCTCAGTTCTCTGCCCCTCCTCCCTCCCAACGGAACCCCGGAGATCCCTCAGTTCTCTGCCCCTCCCCCCTCCCAACGGAACCCCGGAGATCCCTCAGTTCTCTGCCCCTCCCCCCTCCCAATGGAACCCCGGAGATCCCTCAGTTCTCTGCCCCTCCCCCCTCCCAACGGAACCCCGGAGATCCCTCAGCCCTGTGCCCCCCCCCACCTGCGAAGGTCCCCGGACTCCCTCGGCTCTGCCCCCCCCTCCCCTGCGACGGATCTGAGTTGGGTTTGGTGGGACGTTGAGTGAAGTGGGGGTGTCGGGTTTGGTGGGACGGTGAGTGAGGTGGGGGTGTCGGGTTTGGTGGGACGGTGAGTGAGGTGGGGGTGTCGGGTTTGCTTGGGGGGGTGAGGTGGGGTTGTCGGGTTTGGTCGGGGGGTGAGGTGGGGGTGTCGGGTTTGGTCGGGGGGTAAGTGAGACGGGAGGTGTTGGGGTTTGTGGCGGGGTGTCCACCCGCCCCCTACTGAAAGGGGCTTGGAAAAGCCCCAAAAGGGGTTTGAAATAGCCTGGGAGGCTAGCCTGCAAACTCCCAGGTTGATTGGGAGTTGGGCTCAGCTGTGTGGCCACGCCCCAAACACTCCCAGCCAGGATATAAGGGCTGGGAGGCAGAGAAGCAGGGGCAGTCTCCTCTGCAGTCAGAGCAAGACAGGCCTGCTGCAGGAGGAAGCCAGGTACCTGGGTTAGGGCAGAGCTGGGGCAGGGCAGAAGGAGCTGGGTGGGCTCTAGCCACGAGCCCCAGGCCTCCGGGCCTGATACAAGGTCCAACCCAGAACTACCAGGGTTGCAGGGAGCAGCCTAGGGCCGGAGATAGCAGCAGCAGGCCAACCCTCCTTTCCGGTGATGAGTAGCCATGATACTGCAGTCCGCCCCAGTGAGCAGGGGCAAGTAGTGACTGACAGTGGCACATTCTGAGGCGAGTTGGGGATAGTGGGTGGTGGGTTCCCTGGGGAGGGGAGACCCTAAAACCAGGGGGGTACTGCAGGGTGCAGCACCCTCAGCAAGGGGCTCCGGGGTCCGGGAAGGGCACGGGGCCAGTGTGGAGAAGCGGACGTCGGCCAATAGAGGGCGCTCCAGGGGTCAAAGAGCTAATTCCCGTGACGACCAGACGGGGGCGCCGCTGGGTGAGTGACCGACCCCGTGACAGGGTTGGTCAGGGGGGGCGGCTCACGGTGCACTGTGTAGCACACAGATTATTAAATACACTGTTCGGTCGGGGGGTGAGGTGGGGGTGTCGGGTTTGCTCAGGGGGTGAGGTGGGGGTGTCGGGTTTGTTTTGGGGGGTCAGGTGGGGTTGTCGGGTTTGGTCGGGGGGTAAGTGAGCCGGGGGGTCTTGGGGTTGGTCGGGGGGGTGGGAAGGTGTCAGGGTGGGTGAAGGGTGGGTGTTGGGGTTGGTCAGGGGGTGTCAACTGTCTGCCCCCTCCCCACCTCCGACTGACCCGAGCAACGCCGGGCACTTATGCTAGTTCTAAATAAAGCAAAAGAGTTAGAATAGCTGCTAGTTAATCTTTAATAAATAGGACTGGTCTGAATACTCATTCCAAAGATAACCCTACTGGTTGTATTTATTAAGCAATAAAACACAACAGGCAGAGCATTTCTAGGTGATTACAGCACACCTCAAGTGGTATTATGGGGCACAGGGCTGATGGCTGTATGACTTTTACTGTCTGAGCATTGCGATAATCCCCTAGCAATGCTCTGCCTCCTATTTGGAAAGGGAATTTACAAATAAAATACAAAAAAAATAAAATAGGCAGGGCTCTCCATTTACTTGGCATTGTTGACATGAGCATGACTGAACAGCCAGCCTGTAAGAAATCACTGTTTAGGCAAGCATTCTATTATAATTTATAGGGTAGTAAGAGGACAATAAAGCCATTTCATAACCATATGTATATTTAGAATATTTATGACTTAGTACTAAAGTACAAGCAAAACAAGGAACATTTGGACTATACCAGATGAATTTGAAAAGAAATATTTTGATTAGAGAATTGCTAATGTTTGAGATACCTTCAAATATAGTCAAAGCTTTGCCCTTTACAGGCATAGGAGCAATTTTGTTAAAACTAAACTAGGTGGTCTATAATTTTTGAAACTATAGATATGTCTACACAACAAAATTAAGCCGATTACCTTGAAGTCAATTTTTGGAAACAGATTGTATAAAGTTGAGTGTGTGCATCCCCAGTAAGCATATTAAGTCTGCAGCATTCATCCACAGTACCATGGCAAGCATCGACATTCCGAGCGGTGCACTGTGGGTAGCTATCCACAGTTCCCGCACCCCCACAGTACCCCTCCCTCCGTGAAAGCAATGGCAGACAATCATTTCGTGCCCTTTTCCATGGATTGCCCACACTGACGCCATAGTGCAAGCATGGAGCCTGCTCCGATCACCGCTGCAGTTATGGCCATTGTAAACACCTTGTGCATTGTCGTGGAGTTTATGCTGAACATGCGAAAGAAGGCGAGCAGGCAACGATAGTGCTGTCCCGAGAGTGATGACAGTGATGAAGACATGAACGCAGACTCCTCTGAAAGTATGGGACCCGGCAATTTGGACATTTTGGTGGCAATGGGGAAGGCTCATGCTATGGAATGCCGATTCTGGGCCCGGGAAACAAGCACAGGCTGGTGGGGCTGCATAGTGCTGCAGGTCTGGGATGACTCCCAGTAGCTCAGAAACTTTCGCATGCGTAAGGGCACATTCATGGAACTTTTTGACTTGCTTTCCCCTGCCCTCGAGCACAAGAATACCAAGATGAGAGCAGCCCTCACAGTTCAGAAGCGAGTGGCGATAGCCCTCTGGAAGCTTGCAACGCCAGACAGCTACCGGTTAGTCGTAAATCAATTTGGAGTGAGTAAATCTACAGTAGGGGCCGTTGTGATGCAAGTAACCAGGGAAATCATTGACCTGCTGCTATCCAGGGTAGTGGCTTTGGGAAATGTGCAGGCTATAGTAGATGGCTTTGCTGCAATGGGATTCCCTAACTGTGGTGGGGCTATAGACAGGATGCATATCCCTATGTTGGAACCGGACCATGAGGGTGGGCAGTACATAAACCGCAAGGGGTACTTTTCAGTGGTCCTGCAAACACTGGTTGACCAGAAGGGATGTTTCTCTGACATCTACGTGGGATGACTGGGAAGGGTTCGTGACGCTCGTGTCATCAAAAACTCTAGGCTTTCTAAAAGCTAGAGCAAGGGACTTTCTTCCCAGACCAGAAAATTACTGTTGGGGATGTTGAAATGCCGATTGTTATCCTTGGGAACCCAGCCTACCCCTTAATGCCCTGGCTCATGAAGCCATACACAGGCACCCTGGACAGGAGTAAGAAGCAGTTCAACTATAGGCTGAGCAAGTGCAGAATGGTGGTAGTGCGTGCATTTAGCCGTTTAAAGGCTCACTGGTACAGTTTACCATATAGCAATCAGATCCAACACCTCCTGTGTGGACCATGCTGGAGCTCTTTTGTGATTCTGGGACTGCATGGTCTCCTGTGCTGATGAGCTCTGCATGGTGACCTGTGCAGGTGAGCTTGGCATGCTGGCCAAACAGGAAATGAAATTTAAAAGTTCCTGGGGCTTTTCCTGTCTACCTGGCCAGTGCATCCGAGTTAAGAGTGATGTCCAGAGTGGTCACAATGGAGCACTGTGGGATAGCTCCTGGAGGCGAATAGTGTTGAAATGCGTCCTCACTAACCCACAGTCAACCCGGAGATGTCGATTTCAGTGCTAATCCTCTTGTCGGGGAGGAGTACAGAAATTGATTGTAGAGCCCTTTAAGTCAATGAAAAAGGCTTCCACCGGAGGACAGGTACAGGGTTATACCAATTTAACGCTGCTAAAGTCGACTTAAATAGTGGAAAAAGCCTGATTTTCAAAGTGATCTGAGGAAGGAGTCTTTGCTTGCAGCCTATGAGTGAGTATGTGCATGCAGACAGAGAGCTAACAGGTAATAGTGGAAATGACATACCAAGAAAGTCCTTTGAAGTACTTATGAGAAAATAAAAAAGACCTGTCTAGAAGTGCTCATGTTCCTTAAGTTTGGGATACAATACTTTTTCTGCCAGAGTGTAGAAAGTGATAAACTTATTTCAAGGTACTGAAGTGAAACAAAAACTATTGCTCTTATGTTGATGCAAAAGACGACTTGATGGCTAGACTGATAAAGGAAGGTTCACACACATCTCAGCATCCAAGTAGCCTAAGAGAGACTGCTCACTGACAAAAAGGAGATCTAATTTGGGAAGGGTGATGCAGACAGAGGGAGTCTAAGAGGAAAGCTTTTCATTACCAGGGGCCCAGAAAAAAGAACATGGCTTAACCTGGGATGTAAGATTGTCCTTATTAAAACTAACTGGTAACACTAAAGTGTGCTTTGCTTATCTAGTTAGATTGCTTATAACCTCGTACTCCAAATTGAAGATTTTTTAATTTATTTTCACTGAATCTCTATTTTCATGTTGTTATTTAAACTTTGATTAATTTAAGTAAAATCAGAGCTTCTGACCGTTTTGGGGTTATTGCTCTGAGTCCCCATGAGCAGGTGGAAATGATCCTTCAGCCTCTGAGAGGAGGGATCTGAGTTGAAGTCCACTTAGGTTCTCAGAAGGATTTCCTGTCTCAAGGAGTGCTGTTGGAAGTCTGGCTGTGATTCTACTGAAACAGAGAAAAAATCCTAAAGAACCTGCCAGTAGGATGAGCGCTATGGTGAAAGATGTCTTCTCCACTGACAAGATTTTACTCCCGGGATATTATTTTGGAAAGTCCAATCTGAAAACTTTGCTGCATGGGGAGTAAAAGAAACAATAATGAGAAAGATATAGAGGGATAAAACAGAAAGTACTTTGTACACCTTGGTTGGAGTCTCCTGCTCCATTTTCTTGTTAACTTAATGGATATTAATCTCTACCCAGAATTCACTAACCATCTAACTATCTTAATCTGCCTATTGTGCAAATTATTTTTGTTAATTCAGCTTGTCTACTAAAAATCAGTGTCTGTTGTAATTCATTTTTCACATTCATTGATTGTACCAAATATGATTTTGCTACTGTGAAGATTCCCCAGTCATAACTACAAAAATGACAATTGGTATTTTCTGTAATCTCCATATTTGATGCATGAGAGAAGACTATATTCCTGTTTGAATAAACAACATAATAAGGTTATTGAGAAGAGAGGCCATTACTATATAAAATTATGTCTAAGTGGCACATATAATTAACATTGGATTGTAATTACACTAATTACAAGTCACATTAAGATACTCCAGTAATGACAAAGTGAGCACCCTATAATTGAATGGAATAAGTAGGGAAACATGCTGCTCACACTAATTACCTAAATGAGCTAATATGTCTTCAGAGTGACAGCCAGGCTCAATGTTATTACACAGGCAAGACACTTTTGTAAGTTTTTTTTTAAAAAAATCAAATTTCCTTCCATCCTTCTCTGCAGCACCTATTTCAAATAATCAGGAGCTTCAGGATTTCTCTCTTTTGAGCCAAAAATAAGAGAGCAGGCAGCTAAGGCATATCTAATTTTGTTTAGCAAAACAGTCTTCTGTGTTACACACTGATTTTGAAGTTTTCTGCTGCTTTGAAAGTAAAATTTACCTTGTGTGTTTTTCAGTAGGATTCCTTGACAAGCCAATCTACTCTGATTTCTTCACTTGTCTAAATTTAAAACTAACAAAATGGTGTAACTTGAGCTCAGCATGCTCTACCGCATGAAGTGTACTTATTTGGTCGGCTCCAGAGTAACAAATATGGCTTAGAACAGTCTGGCTCCAGTTGTGCCCTTGAGAGTGGTAAAATTTGAATTATTCAAGGCAATTAGTATGGGCATTGCAGTGAACTCAGATTTCAGCTCTAGCTGCTAAGTAAGACTATACACTAATACGAGAATATGAATTCTATGCATTGTGGAAAACAAAAGCATGTTGCTATTGCTTTTTCTTTAAACACTTCCAGATGTCTGGAGGGGCTGCTTGCGAAGAAAGAAAAATAAAAGATTTTATAAAGGTTTCAAACAGTACCCTGGGAAAAAATAAATAAAAGCAGCACAGCTTTTGCTATGGAAAAAATGCATCTCATCAGACTGACAGTAGTTTAAATTTACCCCAAATGGTTCTTTTGTACAGGTGTGGCCTGCTTTTTTAGAAGTGAGGCCTAGATCACTAAAAGTACTTATGCATTGTTCTGTTCACTTTTGCAGTACCTAACCCATAGGCAGCCTGCTGCCCAGTGAAATTTTCAGCTCTATGGTAGGTACCCAGGCTCCCCATATAATGCACGCGTAGATTTAGGTGCCTAAGGGAGCGATTTGCAGAAGCTGGCTGCTGAGTAGCAAGGAGGGAAAGGCTGAGGAGAGGGGCAGGAGAATGTGCGGTGAGGAGAGAAGATCTTGGGCACCTATGAGGCTGACCTGGTGCAACTGGATGGTGGTACACCTGGCAGCTCAGGATTCTCAGTCATGAGCACTTTCCTGGAGTCAAGCAGTTGACTTTGCTGCAGCCCATGCCCTAGCAGCTGAAACCATCACTCTCTTATGCTTGAGATCTCTTTCACTCTCCCCTACTGTCCCCCGATGTGTGGTGTTGTTTTTTTTGCCGGTGGGGGGGGTTGCTCAGCTCCTATCAGTGGCCTTCCCTCAGCTCACGTGATGTGAAGGCTGGCAGGTAACAGGTGTTGGCATTCTCTGAGGATTTGGGACTGATCACTCACAGCTCCCATTGTCTTGGTGCTTGACAAAAATCAGAGGCATGTGTGGCAGAAACAGGCCTAAACCAAAACCCCCAGCTTAGCCGTCCTTGAACTTCAGGACACATCTAGAGCTGAACTTTGTGACCTGTGTGCATCTTTATCTTTGGGGGAACTGTTTCAAATCACTTTATTCATGTACATGTGTGTCTCTTTCTTTTTTTTTTCTCATTGCATATGGGAAAAAATGTCTTCAGTTTGTCACATGAAAATCTGCAGTCACATTTGTTGGAAGCCGATGCTAGTACCTGTATTCTTTAAATACTAGGCAACAACCCAAACAGGTTAGGTTCATTAGCAAATGGGCAAGATATTACAATTGGGATGAAGACTCCTGTCCCCCCGCCCCACTTAGTGTAGAACTCTGACAGCCTGTATTCCCTTGAACTCTTCTGTACTCGTGTCTTTGATTATTGTAGTCAGCTACATTTTAGTTTAAAGTGATCTGATTTTTACCTTCATATTTGGGAAGAGCCTCAAAATCATGTGACCATATGAAATTAAACTGTAGGAGTCACAAATCTGAAATTCATTTAACAGATACTGATGGAAGAGAATGTTATGTCAGAATAATTCTCTCTTGATACTGCATGGCTGCTCAGATAATCTCTGAAGCATTTAAAGAAAATAAATGTCAAGATGTAGCTGAAGGATTTATTTGCAAAGCCGAGGACAGCGATCTTGTGATAATGTATCGCAGTGACTTTCATTTCCAATTATAACATATGATTGGCACAGAGCTAATCATGCAAGCTGATGACTGCTAGGGCAGTAAAATGCCTCTTGACTCTGCCAGTACTGACCATTATTGCACTTTGACTGGTATAGAGACAAAACTTATTATGAACTTCAGCTTATTCAGAAAATGGTGTTTATTTCCTGAAACATCTGGAGCTAACTGATAATTACGGCACATTGTTTAGACTTGAAGTTAACATAGCCAATGTTTCGGTTATGATTCTCTCCACTGATAATGAGTTTAGGCAGCAAGCCAGTAAATCAACCTCCTCCCCTCCCCCCACATTGACTCTAGAGAGATACAAATGCCTCAATCTCTGTCATCCCAATCCATTGCAGTTGTTGTACAGAGCCAATTATATTCAATTTCTCTCCCAAATCTCCTGCGAGCTGAATGAATTGAAAGACTTATCAGTTAGCTGGATTGGACACTTTTTAACACTATTGAAACTGTCTCTCTTCTTTGCATCCCACTTATCCCTACCTTGCTGCCCTGTTCTTTTTTTAAAAAATACTTAAGCGGGCAAATCAGTGGAGTCACTTCCCCTGGAAAACAAAAGTGTCTTAAAATTGAAGATGCCTAAGAATTTGGGAATATAATGCTTCACTTTCGGATTTTAAACTATGGAGAATTGTGATTTAAATGAGCAGAATTATTTAATAATTCTAACAGATTTTCAGCTCTTCTATAACAGATGACTATATATTTGCAATTGAATGTTTGATAAATGAAAAGAGACAAAATGTTCTACTTTTCAGCACATTTGAATCCACAGCTGTTGCGCAGACTGGTGCAGAGTGTATGTTAGCTTTAGCTGTGATATTTTTTTTTTTCAAGTTGAGATTTGCTATATTTAGATCTTTGGTTATTTAGAATTGCTGGAAGTAAATCGTTTAACTTTGGAAAATGAGTGAAAAGGCTGCTTAATGGAGACTTCAGTTCACCAGAAAAATACCCATGTTAGACCCTGAGTCTGCGATGTTACGTATATGGAAGAAGAACTGTTTCTAGTAGTTAGCTCTGTAAAATGGTTTTCATCTCTTCTGTTGAGTACCTATTAAGTGATGTAAGCATAAGGATTGGATTCAGTTAGCCTCTGCATAGGTGCACAGCTAGCGCTCTCTCTCTCTCTCTCTCTCTCTCTCTCCTCTCTCATAGAGGATGAAACCATTTTATAAAACTATAGTGTTGTCTCAAATAGAGGGATCAGAACTATCATAAACCTGGGGGTAGGGGAATCAAGATATTTGGTAATTTACCTAGGCAGTTCAATAGTGTTTATCATATTTGTAAAGCATTTATCTTGGCAAAATCTTCTAATATATACTGAAATTGTTGTTTTGTTTTTGTTAAGGTTTGCTAATGTAAAAAACCCCAAATCCTCCTCATCTTGCTGAAGCAAATATGTCCAGTGATGTCAACAGGCCTGATTCTGCTTTCACCACTATTGGTACTGACCTTGTTTCAACATATGTTCAAGTCCCATTGAAATCATTTCTGATCTGAATTCTGCTACTGACTCGTGGATGTGTCTATACTGCCAAAAGATATGATTTAATTCAGGTTATCTAACGTGGATTAAAATAGCAGTGAAAAAATAGCAACTCAGCTTTTAGCTCAGGTCTAGTTCAACACCAGGATTCCCTATAGACTAGCCACTCAAGCTGGTTAATGCAAATTAAAAGCCAAGCTGATGTATCTTCACTATTTTAATCCAAGTTAGCACATGTGGGTTAGCTAATCTCAGTCGAAAACACACTACCTTTTTTAAAAAAAAATTATTATTATTTATTATTATTGCAGTGTAGACATACCCAGTTTGGCTCAGAGCTAGGGCTTTGGCTCACTGTGTTTCTAGCTATAAAATGGGATAGTAACACTTACTACTTGACTTTGTAGTTATGTTTATGATGATTAATTCATTAATGTTTGTACAGTCCTGTGAATTGTAAAGAGCTACGTAATTGCTATACCGTAGCATCTTTTATTTATATATTGCAATTTAGATTTATAACTTATAGCAGTTGTAATGGAAACATGACTCCAGTTTTTAACATTACACTGGGGATCATGTGCCAGATCTATAATATAAATATAAAACGAGGAAGACTTTGTAGCACCTTAGAGACTAATCAGTTTATTTCCGCATAAGCTTTTGTGGGGTATAGCCCACTTCATCGGATGCATAGAATGGAACACAATGATCCATTCTGTACATCCGATGAAGTGGGCTATAGCCCAAGAAAGCTTATGCTGAAATAAACTGGTCAGTCTCTAAGGTGCTACAAAGTCTTCCTTGTTTTATTTACGGATACAGACTAACATGGCTGCTAATCTTAAATCTATAATATAGTCAAGTGCATCTGCACTTAGCATTGTGTGAAAATAATGTTGAACTCTGAACAGTGGCTAATGTGGATGCCCTGCTACTTTTCAATAGAACTTTCATTATGCCTTGAAATGTATATCAATTCACATAGTTAGAAATATCCTAAATATATATGTATTCAATAGACTTAAACAGGCCAAAAAAGGAAACTTCAAGATCTACAGTGAGGTCAATACATTAGTTAGATTCTTTTAAAGACCATGGGTGAAATCCTGGCCCTATGGAAGTCAACTGGAATTTTGCTGCAGGAAGAAGAGTATATACCACTCAGGAAAACATCACACTTGGACTGTTATTAAATCATTGGAATGACATTTCTTTCTAGAGGATAGATTCTCAAAGGTGCCTAACATTTAGGTGCCACTGGTATTTTCGACAGCACACACAGCTGCTGCCTAACCCTCTAGTGTCCAAGTTTCTGTTGGTGGGCATGTGCAAAGCTGTTGTGTAGCTTCAGAACAAAGTCCACTAGCTGCCTAGAACCCTTATCAAAGCCAAAGACTCACTGTGATGCTCCCGGTAGGCATTCATCTACCTGTCTCCCCAGAGGAGCTTGATCCTGGAGGTGTTCTGAGAGCATGCCTACTGGATTGAGCCCTGGACAAAAGACAGACAGAGGCAAGGAGATGGAACATTTTTGGGGATGTGTGAGAATCCCTTCAGAACACCAAACAGTCCAGTGGTTAGGGCGCTCACTAGAATGTGGAAGACCCCAGTTCAAAACCCTTCTCTGGAGCATGTACTTGAACCCTAGGCCTTCTACCTTCCTACTAGGGTCCTAGTCACCATGCTTAGGTATTCTGAGTTTTTTTTTTGTCTCTTCTATTGGAGCTTTTCCACTTTGCATAAATTTAAATATTTATTGGAGCAGGGGTTTTAATCTGCTTCTCCCACCTACCAGGTGATTGTCTTGATTTACTGGCTATAGTAGGGTGTGGTCTCTCTTACAGAAAACTAGAGAGAGGAAGGGCTGACCTAGATTAGGTACCTAACTCCAGGGAAGTATTCATAGCTGAGTACCCGAGCGGAGATAGGGCCTCCCTCCAGCCTCTAAATCAGGTACCTAGAGACCCAGATTAATGGGAGTTAGATGGCTATACATCTTTATGGGATAGGGCCTAACCCGGCTTCTTTTTTCTGCATTTCACTCCTGACTAGGTGATTCCCTGCTCGGAACGCTAACTTCTGTGAAGTACCGAAGTATCTTTGTGAATCTAGCACTAGGTTATTCTGTACTACTCCTTTGTGAGTCATTTCTTTTATATTTTCCTAACATTTATTGCATGTAACATTACTTATATAAAACCCTCTGGCCAGTCCGGAAGCAGACCTTTCTGGTTAAAAGGGATTGCACTGAAAAGAGTAAAAGCCTGAGAATGAAGATGCATTGGTATGTAGAAAAACTCAGCAGCAGGTAATTGTTTTGCAGAACAGGACCATGCTGAATTGTACATGATGTGTTTTGGGCTTTCCTTTCAAACCAAATAAGTAAAAATCCTTGATTTAAAGCCCTAAAACTTTTTTGTTCTAGCTATATCAGAGAAAGTGTTGGTTCACAGCAAGAAGTGGTGCAGTATGAAAACAGAGCTGAAAGGTATCAGGGGTCTAGATTCCATAGTTTTACGTTGTAATGTATTAGCTTTTCTGCTGGAGCCAGTTGGGTTGAAATTTTATCTTGCTTCTCAACTGAAAATGAATTTAATGACCATTTCCTTATAGACATTGACTCACATCACAAAATGGAATCTGATAGCTTCATTTATTCTCTGCTTGAGAGGCCTACATACCAGGAAGAATGCTGTGTTACAATTGAGACACGTTGGCTAAGCACAGTATGTGCTAATACTATGCCTGGGTTAGCCAAACTATTAGCCCATACCATCTGTATGAGCACCAAGTTTTCACAAATTAAAAGAAAAGAGAGAGAGAAAAAAACAGGATCCAATTATATACCAGTGAAGTGCAAAAGGAAGTGACAGGTCTTTTGGTGCCTGCATGGCTTATAGTTTATTTTTGAGAAATCCCGTTCAAGTTTTAAGCATAACAAATAGAAATCCATCTGGTGATTTTTTTGCTTCTGGACTATATAAGAGATTGAGGTGACAGATTTTACAACTCTGTTATCTTGCAATCTCAGATCATCAATAGTTTTCTGTGGCAAGTAAATACTGGAAAGGAAACCTAGCTTAGTATCAGAATTTATTTTATTACAGATATTTCTCTAATTCTACAGTCTTAACTTTGCTCTGTAATTTTCTGGGAAATAGTTGTGTGATAACTTTAAAGAATCTGTTTTTGACAGGCTTCTAATAACTCAGGTTCATAAGAAACAATATAGAGTTCTGGAATGTACTGAATTCTTTGTTGACGGGGTACTAAAATCTGCATAAAGAAACCTGAGCCTCCCAGAGTTTGATGGTGAGAACCTGGCCTTTTAGAAAAGATTTGGAAGGAAAGATGCATTTTAAAAATAAATGGAAGGGAACATAAAGACTATGACAATGGAAGCTGTATGTCAGCATTCTGTGTGGGGTACTTGCTTAAATGCTACATGTGTTCATTAATTAGGACATTTTATAACTTCTTTGGCTACCTGGCTGTAAATGAAGCTGCATAGCAGGTGCTTTGGAATACACTTCAGGAATGTACGTACATACTCTGTATAGGACAGCTACTTCGGTGCCTAGACATTGTGGATGCTCCACCTCGAAGAGGATGTTCTATTAAATTAATAGCTGTGAATAATGTATAGAATTGGAATGAAGATACATTTTTTTACTGATTTCTTTGTTCAGCCTTGGAGTAACAGGTACATCTCTAGTGAGGTTAGTTGAGTTGCAATCATTCACGCCAAGGCTGAATCTGCCTCTAGGTGAATAAACAGTATTATACTTCACAAATCCTCTCTCAGGCTGGAAGCTTTAAAAACACTGCCCTACATTGGTTCTTATTCTGGTCTTGTTTGAACTAGGTATTATACCCGTGTAACTTGATTGGCTTCAAGTGAGATACTCCTGATGTTCTACTTTATAAATCTCTGAAACTTACTAAAGTGGCTATATGATTTCTGGTGTGAAGAGAGAGAAATTAATCAATATGGAGTAGAAGAAGCAGCTGAGATGAAAAGTTTTAATTTTTTCAGTTGATGAGAATTCATATTTCGTTCCCCCTTTAACACAGCTGCCCTGTTGCTATTGCCTTTTTTTAAAAAAAACAAAAATACCCTACTTGCAAGGAAGCAAAGCCAATCTGCAGAAACCATATCTCAGGAAATTTTCTTCTTTGAAATTGTAGGTATAGTCTGGTGGTCTGTGCAAGTGAAGGAGATTCGACAAGCAGGAAATCTGGAGAACAGATGTGACTATAAACAAGTGAGCACGAAAAGGAATGTAGTCAGAACCAGAGGTTGTGCCCAAGTTTTGTGTTTTAGCCTGATTTGAATTAATTTGGATTTGATAAAACAATGGAGACAGACACCTACACGACAACTGGATGCCAAAGCAGCATATGCATCTGCTCACTGGAAGCATTTGTTAAGAGATTTTGAGAGTACTAATTGCAGTTGTGAAGATAAAATGAGCTAAGATCATTTCTCCTGTAAAGGGAATCTAGAAATATCAAGATTTAAAGCTATCAAGAGAATGAAAGATCTCCCCAAATAGATTCGGCATTAGATATTTGGGGAGGTCTTTCTTCCTCTTTATAGCCCTGAAGACTCCCTTCATGGTCTTCTTATTCTGTGGTTATATAATTTAGTTAAATATCAGATAAGCCTTTGGAAAGAGCATACTCTGAACTTTCCTGTAGTACAGGGGTCTCAAACTCAAATGACCACGAGAGCCGCATGATGACTAGTGCACTGGCCTGAGGGCCACATCACTGACACCCCCCCCCCCTCCTTGCTGCCCCTGGCTCTGCCCCCACTCTACCCCTTCCATGAGGTCCCGCCCCAGCCCCACCTCCTCCTCCTCTGAGCACGCAGCTCCGTGCTCCCCCCGGAAAGTTCTAGGCATCGCCGACAGCTGTTTGGCAAACAAAGCAAGAGCAATATAGGAAGTTCGGAGCTGAAAACCAAGCAAACAAATCTAATTTAACAAGAAATTACAAGCCTCGGATGATTCAAGCTTTCTTCAAATGTAATATGCTGATAAATCTGACAGAAATTTCAGCCCATCTCAGCCTAATATCAATTATAATTTTATAAAATCTCCCTCTCACAAACTGATCCTTATAACCTTGTGCCCCATCCCCACTTACCCCCATAACCCAGCTCCCTGTGCCCCATCCCCAAATCACCCACTCACCCCTATTACTGCGCTCCCTGTTCCCCCAAATCTCCCCCACTCATGCTGTAACCAGCTCCCTGTGTTCCATTCCCAAATTTCCCCCACTCACCCTCATCTCCACCCACTCACCCCTGTAACTCAGCTCCCTGTACCGCATCCCTAAATCTGACCCCACTCACCTCCCATAACCTGTTCACCATCTCCAAATGTCCCCCCCTCATCCTTGTAACCCAGCGCCCTGTCCCCAAATCTCTCCCCACCCCTAAGCTGCCCCTCTCTGTCCCCCCGTCTCCTCTCTCCGTCTCCTTTCAGCCTTCCCAGACTCTCCTCCCCGCCACCCCTTGCCCAAGCCCAGCACTCTCCGCAGGGGATACCGGTAGTGGGGCATGGTGGGCAGAGGGCGGCGCAGCAAGTCCAGGCAGCTGCAGCCGGCCCGAGAGCTGTGGCTTGGTGCTCACCTGTGGCTGCTCGCAGGGCAGCCCCACCCACCCAGGGGAGGCTTCTCTGCTGCCTGGTTAGGCCGCTGCGGATCCCCGGTTTCAAGACACTGCTACTGCGGCTTCAGTGAATGAGCTGGGGCGGAGCTTCCCAGGAGCGCTCTGGAGCGGCGGCCAGGAGCGGTAAGCCTCCGGCAGAGGGAGGCGGGAGGGCGTTGGGGAGCCTGGCTTACCACTCCTGGCCACCGCTGCAGAGGGCTCCTGGGAAGCACCGCCCCAACCCATTTATCATCCTTTTCCATGAACAAGCCTGCAGAAGAGGGCTCTGGGGAAGGAAACTTCACTGAAGTTCTCTGGGGGAATTCCTCCCTATTTGTTCCATTTTGGTAGCCAGGTTTGATTTGCCACTAGCAGAATAGTTCGAGTCCCACCCTAAGCCTCCAGAAGCCCAGCGCTTCATGGGATACCAGGGCTATCTACTCTGAGACTCTGTGTATCCCCAGAGGCTCTGGCTGCTTGCATGTCCCCCATCCCTTTACCCCTGGAGCTGTAATAACAAAGTCTGACTTTGGGTCTTGCTTTCCCTGGGACCTCATTCTGCAGGGTTTCCAAAGCAATTCAAATAAGCCACCTACTTGATTCCTCACATTTTAATATGCTTGTCCTAGGTGAATGGCTTGGTTTATTCACTCATTTGGGATAAATCTATTTCTTTCTCCCACTTCAAACCTGAGGGTGAAAATGTCTTGAAAAGGGTAAAATGGAACAAAATGGAGCATGGGAAGATTTCTAGGACACCGTGCAGGTTGGCTAGGTGTGCAGAAAACTTGCAGCATGAAGTTCATCCTAGGTATTCTTCTGATTTTAAAAAGGGTATGATATAGTAATGAAAACTTCTGATTACAGAGCAAACAATTTTGTATTTGGTGGTTTAGTGTCGGTGCTGATTAATGTTCAAACCAGTGAGAATTTTTTTGCAAAAAAATCAGAAGAAACCCCTAAAATAATACAAAATTAGAGATGGGGAAGCTTAAATTTCTACTGTCCTTTGAATGGGAGAGGGCAAAGTGGTGGGACGAGGGACAATTCAGGCCCCACAAACACCTGGAGACTTCAAAGGGCAAATCATTTAGACAGAAGGCTGGATCCTCCAGCCCAGCTGAGATGCAATTGTTGTAGGTCTGGAGAAAGGGGGCAATGGTGGCTTTATACGCCTTTTTACACACACTCCTTGAACCAGGGATTGGCCAGGGTCCCATCTGGCTCTTGGTGCAATTAAGGGCAGCTGGCTGTCCATTTGTTTTGCACAATCAGAGCAGTACAGAGGTGGTATTACTTTAACATGGCTTTTTCACCATGCTGAGATCTGTGTTTTAGTGGGATCCTAGGGCCAGCCATTTGAGCAATGTCGGCAGAGACTAAACACTAGGAACCCAGCTAGTGCCGTTTAATGACCACCCAAGATTCATGCAGATCTCAGGAGATTTATGTTTCATGCTATTTTTTCATGTCCAACCTTGGCCTCCTGGAGTCCTCTCAGTCCCTGATGCTTTAGTAGTAGAGACAGGTAAAATATAGGGGCATTTTGGTCTATTTCCCCCCCCCCCCCCCCATTTTCCATTGGGGAAAAAAGATCAAGACATTTTTAACCACTCTATTAGAGTGGTTGGATACCATCTTTTCAATGGGTGATTTGCCAGAATAGGATTTCAAATATAGCTCCAGTAGCCCAGGCAATTGTAGTGAACTTTATTTAGATATACATATTGTTAAACACGTTAATATAAAACATAGCACTTAAATAGTGATTTATTTTGTTGGCATGCTATATAAACATTAAGCCTCACCATGAGTAAGCCATGATTATCCTTATTTTACAAATGAGGAAACTGCTACACAACAGGGTTAACTATCTAGCCTATGTCCACACAAGAAGTCAGTAGGCACAACAGAAATTAGAAGTCAGGGTTTTCTGGACACTAATTCTATGCTTAATCCACAAAACTATATTGCCTGTGAATATTTTCCCATCTCCCTGTTTAATGACAATCCTAAACCTGCTTTTTTGTCCTCGTATTGATCAAGAACTTGTGTAGCAGGCTGAGTCCATGTATCAATACATGTGTTCATATTCCATGCTAAACTCTGGAAGATAATTTCTCTGAGAGTATGCTGGACTGAAGTCATAAATAGTAGTCATAGTTTTATTGAACTGGGTCATAATGATGCATATCGTAGTCACATTCTGAAGGCCTCTGTAAACTAAACTCAGATGTGTAGATTTAAAAAACTAAACTATTTAAAGAGAGCTCCACTATCACTTGTCTCTATCCGGTACAAGATTAATATAATAAGACAATAAATTATGTCATTTATGGAGTGAAACACTTAGAAACTTCATTGTATAAAATGGCACTGGCAGCATCTCCTTTTTACTCTGGAAGTCATAGTTTCTTAATTACAGCCATGGCTGAAATGTTTAGTGTTTGGAAATTGGAATGAGTTCATAGAAGCACTTACATTATCAGGAAATACAAATAGTTCATTTATTCGTAGGACTGTTGCAATGTTCCTAATACAGTTTTTATTGATGGACACTTGAAGTGTATCAATCTACTTAAAATTCAGAATGGTTCTTTTGTGCAAGAGGCTTATGGCAAAAGCAATATATTTTAATTTAATATGTTTTTTAAAACTATGATGTTTGCTTCATAAATGAAGATTTTATATGTTGGGTTTAATTAAAATAAAACTCTGCTACTGATCTAGAAAACACAAAACAGACTTGAGTTTATATTTATGAAGTGTAGCAATATTGGCAAGAAACAACTTATCTTGTTTATGAGACATGTCTGCTATTACTTCTACAGATTGCAGACATTTTATTGCTGAGCTTTACATGGTTTACAACACAAGAAATGCAATGAAACTGTCACCATGAAAATAAGCCTATAAGAGTAGTGGGTTTTTTTGTTTGTTTGTTTTGTTTTGTTTTTTAAAAAAGATAGCATTTACAGATCAAAATATGTTTTCCATGCAGCTCTGGTAGTTTATTTGCTGCTAAATCCTTCCAAATAGAGGACAGACATCTAAACACAAAAGCAAAACTGATTAAGGTAATATCTTAGCAGCTATTATCTGACTAACTTTGAGTGGAAATACTTTCCTTTATTCTCCTGAAAGGAGTCCAGGTAGGCTGGGATCTAGAGATTGGTCCGAACTGGAACATGAAACCCAAGTATTCACCCTGAACGTTGAAGTTCTTAGCCTAGTTTTTTAATCAGTTGAACTGTAGACACTAAATCAGAAAATCACCATGTCATTTTCAACATTTGACTGCAGTAAATACCTCGAATACTAAGGCAATTATTTGTTTCTATAGAATTCATTACCATAATATCTGAGCACCTAATTAATAATGGCACTGTACACTGTAGAAAAATGCAGTAAAACAGTGTAAAAAATGCCGAAAAGCAGTGTACAAAAATGAAGTACTTAATCTATACAAGGCCCACGTGATGTATATTAGTAAATATTATCCCTAGGTTTCAGATAGTGAGGCAGGTAGGTGCAGTGAGTTTCTCAAGGTCACACGCTGAGTCAGTGGAAGAACTATGAGAAGAACTGATTACATCCTGGTTCTCAGCCCCTGAGTTGTTCCTCCTGACCTCTCTGCCTCCCACAATGACATCGTCTATAAGAGGTACAAAGACACAAAGTGTCTATATATCACTAGAGATAATCAAATACTATTAGACCTATTAGTGCTGGAATAGTTTTTTCTTCTGCAGTGTTTTCTTTTGTCTCCCACACCTAGAACCAATTCAGACCACGATAAACAAAAATTGAACTACAAAAGGCTGAAAATACATCTGAAATCTGCCGAACAAATCTGTCCTTTTGAGACCTCATACCCATCCTTTTGTCAATGCACATACAGTTTTATCCTAACCAGATTCCACACTTCAGGACTTCCTTCCTTTCAGGCTGCATAAAAATCAAGAGGTTAATTAACCTTTGCCATGCTCATTTTTCATATCACAGTATTTTGATCATCATAGGGAGAGTGTGGAAGGGTTGGTTGCTACTCAGCATATTAAGTTTCTTTCCCTAAAAGGGCTAGCCAGGAACATTTCAGAATGTTGGGGTTATCAGTGATGGATTATTTGCCTATTAATCATACGGGAGAACACAGTGGCCCACTTTCTCCTGTGCTCTTCTTCAGCATCTAGTAGAATATCTGGAACCAAAATTTTGTCCATTCTTAATTTAATATTCTAACTCTTTATCACTACAGCCTTAACAAATACCTCAGGGTGGTCAGCCTCTTTCAAGGGGAGTTAGATCAGCCTTACTTGTGACTGATCAGGTACCTATCAGCTGAGGCTGATTAAGGCTTTGGAGAAAGTCTGGGTCAGCTGAAATGAATAGGTTTATATGTGGAAGTTATGTTGAATTGTTTTATTGTGTTTAAAGAATAAACTGAGCTCTGAAGAAAGAGTGTGTTTGGTGTGGTGTTACCCCTTCCTGGGTTGGGGGAGACATTCCTATAGATAGTTTCTGCATATTAGACTTAATTAACTTATTTACTTGTCACTTTAAAAATGGATCCATCAGAAATCTTTCTAAGCAGATATACCTGCTCAAAGAGCATAACTGGTGGACAGATGTTCATATTAATGTTCTCCTTGTACATTAAAACCAAATGATCATTCCCCCCACCCACTTTGAACAAATAGTTGAATACTTGATACAACAAATTGTAAGACCCTTGCCTCTTATCATAATGGGTTGTTTTAGCACCCAATCTTTTCAACATTTATCACTGAGCTTTGGCCCAGATCTTCAAAGGTATTGAGATGCCTGATTTCCATTGAAGTCAGTAGTGGTGTGGCTACTAGCCAATTTTAAGAAAAAATCAGCATTGACAAATGACTGTCCAAGATTATTTTTATTTTAAACAAAGACCAAAGCTTGTCTCCAGCCTTTGAAGAGTGAGTGAATTCCAGTCCTGAGGAGCTTCTACAAAGAATGCTATGCTACCCACCTCTAACCCGACCTAGGGATAGACAGCAAGATCATTGCAGCAGACTGGAAATTATGCAAAAAATACAGTGGATGGAGCAGTCCCAGAGATAGGGAAAAAGGCATTTGTCTTTCTAAATAATCATTGTTCCTTGAGTTGCATATAGAACCAGATAGGAGGTGTAGTTAGATGTATAATCTTTTCTAAATGGATTGTTACTGGTGTGGGTGGGATACAAATACATATTGAGAAGAAAACTTCTTTAGATGTGGGGGAAAGTTTGTTTTAAACTGTTGAGGCAAAGCCATACCTTTGTTTATTTCGAATGTACATGTTCATAGAGCATTTCTCATGTGTAAAAGTATGTTATTCCAATTCTTAAAATTCTGTTTATTGTACTGCATAATTTGACATTTTTGACTATCTAACTATAGCACGTTATAATAAAGAAGACTAACAGCCTGAATGCTTAACTGGATGTCATTGCCTTAGTGCTTTTACGTAGAATCTACCCTACTAGGATTTTTTAAATGTCAGTAGTTTAATTTTCACTCCAGGACACTTATATTTGAAGAACATTTAGTTCTTAGCCTGATATTTTCAAAATATTTCAAGCAACTAGTGCTGTGTTCTTATCCTTTTGACTATGAGGTGTTACATAGACATTTGAAGACCTCAGAGTAAACATAATTGAAGACATCCTCAACATGATCTCAGAACTATATATTACAAACAAAAACAACCATTTAATGTGTTAAATCTTTTGTTTTAAAGGGACACTTGATAGATTAGGTTCCAAATGTAACCTTTTAAATTCAAGAAATGTAAAGTTAGAAATCCTGGTTTCGTTTGAATTAAATAACTGTGGCAGGGTGCTGGCCAGGAGTGACTGAGCCAGCCCTGCTGCCCCTTTAAGAGAGCAAAAAGCCTCTGCTAGCAGCTTCCCTAGCAGAGTGCAGCCCTGGGCTAATTAGGGCCAAATGAGTTGCACCTGGTAGCCTCCCCAGGGGCTATAAAAGCCTGGCAGGGAGGAAGCCCAGTGTGGGGAAGGTGACAGAGAGAGAAGGTGACAGAGAGAGAAGGTACAGGGAAGGAAGTAGAGCTGGGAGGAAGGTAGCTGAGGCTAGGTGCCTGTTAGAGCTAACCATTCCTGAGGCCAGCCCAGCTGAGGGCTGGGGCTGAGCTAAACCAGAGCTAACTTGTGTATTGCTGTAAATAGGTGGTGGGGGGGTTGCACTTGAATAAAAGGACACTGGTGAAGCCACAAGGGACTCTCCTGCCTATTTTTGAAGTGAGCGACAAGCAGATCTCCTACATAACAAAGCTTGCATTGCCTTTGATGGGGCCAAGATTTCACCCCAGCACCTACAGCAGCCTTGTTTCTGCTCCCTTATGCTTTTATGTTTTACTGGGATCATTCATGTTTAATTGTATATTTGTTTATACAAAGTTGCTCAAACTATTTGGTTTGATCGAATATTTCTTATGAAGTGTTAGCCCCTTTTTCCTCTGTGAATCATTTAAAAACCAGCATGTTTTCTGCTCAATTATTTAAGTTATTATGGAATAACTAGCATTAGTAACTTTCAGTTTGAGTTGTTTGCCAGCTATTAGCGTTGATTATGCCAATTATTTGATTGGGGTTTGGAACCGGTCCCATATGAGGAAAGATTAAAGAGGTTAGGACTCTTCAGCTTGGAAAAGAGGAAAATCTATTTCCTTCCCTACTCAGATGAAGTCCATCCCGAGAGAACAGTCCTTTGTCCATGAATGCCTCCTAGTGGCCATACAGCCCAAAGCCCTCCTTATAGCACCATTGCCTGAGCCATCTGTTGATGGTCACACCTTTGTTGCCCTCGTGTAGGAACAGGCAGAATCCCACTGAAGATCACCTGAGCCTCGACTTCCTTAAGTGTCTTCCCCAGCCTGGAATAGTCTCCATTGATACGTTCCAGCAAGAATCTATCTGTATCATTTGTTCCTATGTGAAGGGCAATCAGTGGATTCTTTTCCCCTCCCTTTAGGATCCTCTTCAACCTCAGGTCCACATCTCGTATATTAGCACCCGGTAAACAGCACACCCTTCTGTTCTCTGGATCAGCTCTGGTTACAAGCCTGTCTAATTTTTCCTCCATCAGCTCTATCAGTCGGCACTTCATGCAGATAAATCTCTTTTCAGGTAACCCCTCCACAATCATGTACATACCGCAGCTTCTTCGTCCACTCACCTTCATTGTGTCCTCCACCGCTTGGGTCATCACCACTGCTGCCTCTTTATCTCTCATTGCCTTCTCACCTAAGTCCTTCTCCTCCAACAGAACTCCCCCTCAAACTTCCCTGTTTACAGCTCTGTTTGCTGGCTCCTGTGCCACTGCAGCTGTCTGTATGTGATAAAGCCATCCATACTTAGTCAATATGATCCCTTGATAGCTTGCTAACCTACATATCCTGTATCACAATTCAATGTCATTGAGTTGACTTTTTTTTTTGCATTATATGCATAATTGTATACCAATAACATTCAGCAGCTAGTTTCTAAGCATAAGGTGACTAAGCACTCATATGACAGTGAACTTGGCTTTGTGGTACCTGCTCATGTACATGGACAGCAGACAAATACTGCAGATTAACATTCAGCTAACATTACTAATAAATCTCCAAACATTTCAGCTGAGGTTGAAAAAATGCTTATGTTCAATAACAATAGTGAAATACAATTTTTCAGATGTTTGGGAAAGCTTTACATTTTATTCTATTGGGATGTCAAGGACTGGTGGATATCTTTGATAATATTTACATTTCAGATGCAGAAATTAATAAAAATCAAACACTCCTGCTTTATCCTATCAGCAGCTTATGAGTGGTCTGAATTTACTGTAACACTATCATTCAGTGTAATGATTATAATTCATCTTGTGAGTCTTTCAGCAAAATAAAATATTGCTACATAGTTTGGAGATTGATAGCCATGACTTTTTTTTATTGATTACACTAGTGAAAGAGGAAAAACAAAATAGAAAAGGGATGCATTTTTCAAAGCTAATACTGACATGACTAACTTGAAATGTAGCATTTTTAACAGTCCTGTGTAATTTGGATGCAGCTTAGAAACATAAAGAGAAACAGTGTTGTATTATCATGCAAAAGCCAGTCCCACATTGTTTTTCTTTTCACAAATTCTCAGTGCTCTAAATATTTAAAACCATGTCATCAACCTGTCAAAATGAATTTACCTGTCATCTCGCTTTCATTACTCCTTTATCATCTAGCTCTTTCTCAGTAGCAAGCAATGAAGTCTTGAGAATCCTCCAACAGAAAAAGATCCTTTGAAATATCTAGAAAGTTAATTTAAATGAAAGGAGGGACCTACACAAAGCAAACTCAGATCAGATTGTCTAAACCAGATTCTTGCCTCTGAGCACATTCTGGAATCTTTTCCTTAAAAGATCCTGGTTTCTAAATGAATTCATCATCCTGATCTTTGAAGGTTCAGGTTCAGACTTGGGAATTAGCCCATTAAAAATGAAAAAGAAAATAAAATGTATCTTGGCTTATACTGAGAACTAAGTCCCTAAACAATTCTGATACTGTAATGGTGATGTGCTGCTGATTCCTCTCCACCCTTCTCTCTTCAAATCCAGGCATCCTCTAATCCTGAGATGTTTTCCTCTAGCTCATTTCCAAAAGAAGTCCCATCTTCACTTCTGCTGAAACTCTAGCACACGTTTTGGATAGCTTCTGCCTCTATTATTGTAACCTACTCCTGTACCACTCTGTCTTTCTCCTCTCCAGTTAATTCAATGTGTAAGTGCCCAACTTATCTATCTTTCCATTTGCACAACTCTGGTTCACCTTTTTTATGTGCTTCACTAGCTTTGACTCTATACTGTATATAATTAATGCTTCTCCCTTTCTAGCAAAGACTTCCATAATGCAGTTTCTTCACGGGCTCTTTGCTTTGTAAAGACTTGTCTGTGCAAGACACTACACACTTGGCATCCATAGAGTTAGGCAAGATTGATAAGTGATTGCTTTGCTGTCTCTGCCTCTGGAAAACCTTGTAGAACTGTCGGTGAATTCCAAAACTCTCTAAGATGATTTAATTCACATTCTTTATCAGAAAAAAAAAATTGTAGGGGGCACATTGTGCTTTAGCTTCATGGTCAAACATAGGGATTGCCTCCAGAGGGAGCACCTGTTCTGAATACCTGTTCTGTATTCACTTGTTTCACATCAAATACCCAAACTGCCTTAATAAATAGGCTGACCATATGTCCCGTTTTGAATGGGACAGTCCCATTTTTTTCACATTTCCCGACCGTCCCGTCTTTTTAATACAAATATAAATTTTGTCCCGGTAAAAAAAACCCGGAACGCAGCTTATTTCAGGGACCCACGGCTGGGTCCCTTCCCCTCATGGCCACGGCCCCCCCCTCCCCGGCCTGCTCCCCCCTCCCCTCCGCCGCCGCTGCAGAGCCCGCGCAGCGCAATTGGCTGGGCCACCCCCACGTGTTGCGTGCCTGCAGCTCCCAGCCAGCGATTGGTTCAGAAAGGAGGCGGGGCGCTGTGATTGGGAGAAGGGGGAGATGGGGTGGGGTTCGCTGTGGCGGGCGCGTGGGCATGTGCAAGCTGCCTAGGCAGGCGGGGCAGGTGAGCGGAGCTGGAGACCATGATGGAGGAGCGAGTGAAACCAGTGGAGAGAGGGGCGGGGCGTTGCAGAGACCAGGACTGGCATGGGTCAGGATGAGGTTTCAGGGGTCGGTGGGAGCTGGCCTGGGGTGGGGGGGTTCAGGGGTCAAAGTGGGGGGCTGGCATGGGGCGGGGTGAGGTTACAGGGGCTAAGTAGGGGGCTGGAATAGGTTGAGGTGGGAGTTGCAGGGGGCAAAGGGCAGGGGGGTAGGTGTGTGGGGGGTGGCAGAGTAGGAAATACAACTCAGATCACTGGCCTGGCCTTTCTCTCTCACCAACAGATGTGTGCTTCTGTTTCTCTGCTAGTTGGGGAAACAACTGGGTTCCTTATTGTTTTGCCATTGATCTGTCACAGTTCAGGGCAACTGCACCTGAATTCCCCCTCTTTGGCCCAGCAGGGGTACCTGCTTTCGGCTTCTGGCTCCCAGCTGTCACCTTTGTGGAGGGAGGCCTGTCTCGCTCCCTCCTGATGGGGGATTTAAAGTCTGCACATTTTCTGCCAACACTGTGCTATCCCCAGAAAGCCAGACTGCCTATAAAACCCATTGTCTTCCCTCTGCTTTCTCTCTCAGGGCTAAGACTGGGGTGTCACCAACCATTACAAGTTACCGCACCACTCCTCCGAAGTACATTTATTCTGAAGGTAAAAGCATTACAGAGAAAGTACGTAAAAACAATAAAAGAACTGACGTGCTGAAAAGCTCAACAAAGGTCACCCCCAACTCCATCCTACAGCTCTGGTGGGTGTCTGTTCTTCAGAACCCACAACTGGGTTTTCCCCATGCTTACAAATTCATCTATCTTAGATCCTGAGCAGAGACTGGGCAGATCAGCTGTTCCTTTATACAGCTTGGGCCTTGGATCTTGGCCCTCTGTAACAGGTAATAAGCAGACAGTGATCCTCTCCTCAGGGCATAGCTTTCAAAGAGCTGGATTTTTGCATATCTGGGAGTTGTGGAATTTTCATGAACCCCTCCCTAGGGATTCCCCAGGAAATCCACTTATTGTTCCAAAAGTCCATATTTGTCTGGCACGTTTTCCTGCCCCCGAGGAATTTAATGTAACTGGATGAGGCAGATGCATGGTGGGAAGGGAAATGTTGGAAAAGAGGGGAAGTGACTTGCCCAAGGTTGCACGGTAAGTCAGTGGCAGAGCCGGGTAAGAAACTAGCTCTCCTGGCTTGTAGTCCTGTGCCCTACCCACTTTGCAATGCTGCCGCCAGGCCCTGGCTTATCCCCTTCAGAGTAGCTCTTGCTCCCATCCTGATTTGGAAGGAGCATATGATCTGTGGGTGTAAATATCAATCCCTCGCTCCATTACAGTCTGTTCCAGAGCGTAAGTGATGTTCTAGCTGGGCTCTAATGCAAACTAAGAACTTAATTACCACAGACACCAGTGTTCACAATTGCGCAGTAAAGCTGAGCCTTGCTTAGCTCCCTGTCTTGCTTTCTGATGCGCTGCACTTCATGGGAGCACAGATCACTGAATTGTGGCCTTGGGATATAACCCCATCCCGTTTTTGCCATCCCAATGTCCCGTTTTTGTCTCAAGGAAATATGGTCAGCCTATTAATAAATAATAGTCCGGGCTGGGTGAACCTTGGTTCTCATCAAGCTGGTATAGCAACACTCTCCTCGGAGTTCCAGTAGCCTTCCTTCAGTTGGTCTGCCATTTTCTTGAACAGTTTTTGGAAAAACATATTTTACTCTGCATCTTTGCTGTGCTTTTCTCTGCCCAGTCTGTCAAATCCATTAGTGTTGTATGATTTGTGGATAGAAGCAGAACACATTTTAAGAGATTTAATGGTTTTTATCAATGGTTTGGAATTCCAAGCAATGAATTCCTCTGTCAAGTGACAAGTTCATGTCATTTAAAAGCAACATCGGTCTGTCCATTATTGAGTATCAGGTGAAATCTCCATTTCACTTTTCAATGAACTCACGTTAGTCACTTACATACTCAGCATGCTAAAGACCTACTTCAGATCATGAATTCCATCTTGTTACTATTGGTTCTGGACACAGAGGCCATTGGTCAGGATTAAGCTGCTGGTGGTTTGTTTTTCTGCAAAGAAAGCCTTGAAACACAGTTTGCGAACTGGTCAGTCTTTAAACATTTTCTTCATTGCAGCAATGAATTTATTAAGTTTAGAAAAATGGATGTGCCACTTCTTACAATATGAACCTTGCAAGTTACATTCACCAAATTAGGAACTAGCCCTGTCTTACTTGACATTCCAGGTTGTACAAAACAACTTTCCACCATCCTCATGCAGTTGCTTGGGATACTGTTTTGCATTATCTAAAGCACTGATATTGTGGGGTCTGGAATTTCCACAATATCATGAATGAAATAGGGCCTTATGGATTATGTTTTTTGACACTGAATATTTTAGGGGAGGCAATCCCATCCAGTAAATAGGGCACTGGATTAGAAGTCAAGAAACCTAAATTCTATTCCCCTACTCGGCCACTGACTTGTGTGATCTCAGGTTATCTCTCTCAAGTTCATTTTCCATATTAGTAAAATAGGGATAATGATGATTGCCTATTTTTGTATGGTGCTGTTAGATCTATTGTTTAAGTGCTTAGTATTTTTGTTTTGGAAGAGCTTTCCCCCGAACGGTTAGCAAATTATTGGAGTGCTTCTGAAAAAGTTTTCATAACTTTGAGGAAAAAAAAGTTCACTCTAAGAAAACTCGGTTCCTTGGGTTAAACTATTCCACTTTGTTGAAAATTACAGTAAAGAGTAAGAAATTGCAAGGAATTGCATTCTTACTAATTACACTGAATAATTATATATAATAACCATTTTACACCACACTGACTGACACCTCTGATACATACAAATAGCGTCAGCACTGAATTCCAATTTAACAAATAGATCTTAATAAATCAGTATTCAGGGTGATTCATTTTTATTTTTCTATGAACTTCACAATCCTCTTCTTTGTCAGTATCTCATTTCTAATTTGATTTTTTGCTACCTATGAACTGTCCTGGGATTTCTTATTAACTGATTTTATTTGGTTCATACATACAGTGCCAGAGCCTTTGCATCTGTAGGTGACTCTCCACCAGTGACTAATGCTGTAACAGGGATTATATAATTAAATATGATGGACAGTATTTGGTGTGATGGTGATCTCCAGCAATTAGGGGAATCTTCAGAAGCTTTAATCACAATATTAAACAGGCAAATTAATGATTGAAAACTCTATATATAACAGAGACTTTCCTTGGGAAATCAATATATGTCCTCCAAAACATGGCAGAGAATTGATAATCTGAAAACATTTGGCCATGTCCATAAAAATACTTAATTTTTTTAAATATAAGTGCAGGCTGCCTGCTACTTACTCTTTACCACTGTTACTGTATGCAATGTAAAATATTTTGAATTCATATTTGTATAAATAGTTTAAAAGAAAGCTGTATTGCTCAGAGAGTGAACTGAAAGAATACGTAGGGAAAGCACTTCTTGTCCCATTTTATCTTGAGTCTGAATTGTCTAGAAAGGGGATATTCACAATTCAACTAAGCATTGCTGGATGTATTGCTGAAATGAGAGTTCAGGCCTGATTCTTCTTCAACTGAAACTAAAGCAACAAATATCCCATGACTTCATTGGAATCAGAATTGGACTCAGTACTTTAATCCCAGCAGCATAAGTGACCTGGGTTGGAAATTTTAAACTATCGATCAGAAAATGAATGTTATATCAGCAACCTTTGTTACTTTACATGGTATACACTGTCTTTGTTTGGGTTGTTATGACATGATCAGAGTAAGATTTAAACTGGCTTACAATATCTGAAATTTATTGAGGCCACAGTCCTTCAGTTGACTCTTCAAGGTCAGATTCTGGCATTCAGAGAATGCATTCCTTAGGTGTACAGGAATCTGTCCATGCAGAATTAATTGCTGGATTGGGACCTTTATTTCCTATTGTTGCTATCCCAAATAATAGCATTTCTTAGCTTTAATGCCAACTTTCAGGAAAAGGTTCAAAACCAACAAAATAAAACCTTTCTTTTTCATAACATCTCATGTCTGAAGCAGGCTGTGTGGTTAAAATGTTATCTGTTGAATATTTGATTTGTAAAATATAAGGGAATTCATTGAACAAATTATTCAATAAATATATTCATCCACCTCTATAAAATGGGTAACTAATGAAAATAATGCATTCACTGAATGATTTATTTCAGAAGAATGTTAAATTAACTGAAAAAATACTAATTACTAATTTGACCAGCTCTTCTTGAGATTTCTTAAATGGAATGAATGAGCAGCAAAGTGTGGTGTTAGTATTCAGAGTAATATAGTATAGAAGGTTAAAATACTCTTGGAAAATTTGATAAGAGGAGATAGAAAGAGAGTTATCTCTTATATGTCACTCAGATTTGTAAGATCTATTTGAATGTTGAATACTAGTGTGATGAAGCCTATATAAATACTCAGTTACAGTACTAGAAATATTTTTAAATGGTATGTTATGGAAGTAAGATCGATATGACAATTTTTTTTTGTTTTTCCTTAGAGTATTTCATCTTAAGGAAATGACAACTTTGTGTGAATATGCAAACAGTATACCTGACTATGCATAGGGTATTGTTCAGTTATTCTTGATGGTACTATTCAGTGAATGCTGTGACCAATGAATACATTCCATTTGAAATCTACAATAACTCTTTTCTAAGCACGACATCTTTACATTTGCATGCGTCTTAAAATGTACTAATCTCCTTCAGAGTCCACTTTTTCCATAGTAGACCCATACACATATCCATGTCAGAGTAACAGTCAGATTGTACTTCTAGTTAAAAAGAGTTATCAGGTTATTGGCTTTATTTTAAGAGGCCAATTAAGTCAACGAAGCTGAGAGTGTGATCAGATTTTCTGAAAATCAGGCCATTGAATTCTGCAGTTTCTGAGATGGTAATGGATTGGGCAAATGAGCGAACACACACACAAAAAAATCAGTCCACCATGCTTTTAATGGGTTTTCTTTATATATACTCATCCGCTCCCTGTGACAGATATGGCAGGTTCCTCCAATATCTTTAGGAGATCTTACAGCATTAAGTGTATGCATCATTGTGGGCTAAGGACTATATGTAATTCAATGGGAGAGGGTGACCGCAGCTCTTCAGGAACTCAGACCAGTGAGTGGTGATTAGGCAAATTAACTCAGATTGTAATACCTCGGAAGATGAACCACTTCCTGTAGCGGCTTGCCTATAATAGTTGAAACTGGATTCTCCAGTGGTAAACACAAAAAGAAAGGACTTTTGGATAAATAGCCTGAGTTTAAATTGACTCAGGGTCTTCTTTTCAATCAGGCAAATAGACAGGACCTCCTGTCCAAGGGATGGGCCGCAATCCTTAGGGAAGAGTTGGAAGGACTGACATTGACCAGCACCCTATTGCAGGTTGAGGGAGGTGATCTCTGGTAAGCCTATTAATACATATGTAGGTTCTTTTATGGTTGTGGACAGTTATGCTGTTTATAGCTTCTGGGGAAGGAAGGCAAAGCAAGTCTGCTGAGGCAGTTTGACTTGCTGGGGAATTCACAGCATATCTGGGGAACTGTGTAGTATCTGAAATACCCCAGTCAGGAGAGGGAGGGTGTGGCAGGGCTGGGGTAAATACTCCATGGCTGCCCTGCCACTGCATGTTAAAACCCTGCTCGCTGGTAGCAGGGCTAGGGGCAGAGGCAAGAGCAGCCCAGCTGAGAGCCCTAAGGAGGGCTAGCCGGCAGAACTATGCTGGAGGAAGTGGAAACGGCTGGGAGCTGTGAGGGCTTGAAAAGCTCAAAGCCCCCCAGACAGAGGGAAGCAGGCCAGGAAGGAGGCAGGGGGATGCTCTGTCTCTGAGTGGAGAGCCAAAAAGCCTCAAGGGCTAGGGGGTTAAAAGCCAGTGAAGGGAAGGTGACTGTTGTGGGGGTTTGGGGGAGCACTTTGCTGATACAATAGAACTGCACTGTAAATAAAGGACACTTGGAAATCACCAAAAAGGGCGTGGAAAAGAGCTTTATTGAAGGCACCAGACCATAGGACACAGGGGAACCCAGAGCATCCAGCGGGGACCCTGTGACAGAGGGTCATGAGTTTCCACCCCAGAGAAGTGATGCCTATGGAGCTGAAAGCCTAAGAGTTGATTTCCTTGCTGGACGATAGAGGGGAACACAAGTGCAGTTGCCTTGAACTGTGACACTTCCATATCCTGGTTCAGCTTTGTTCTAGAAATAGAATGACCAGAACAGGAAACATGAGATCTCACGTGAAGTGATGATCTTGTGATGTTCCTAGACAAAGAGGTCAGCTAAACACAGATCAATGCCTTATCCATATAAAGGTTAGGGTACTGATGACTAAAGCTCCAAACCTCTTGTGGTTCTTTCATTACTGATAGTGATCTTTAACTTACTTATGCCCGTCACCCCAATCAGGGTATGGGCCGCCAACCGCAGATCTCATTATATAACAACACACAGGAAAGATTTTTTTTTTTTTACTAAACACCTAAGGAAATTCACAAACAAACAAAAAAAAACCTTCACCTAGCATTAGATGAAGATGGCTGTCATGAATAAACTAAACCATTAAAAAAATATTTTGGGAAAAACCCCTAAAATATTTAAAAATAGGAAATACAACATTTAAGGATTAAAAGGTTGTAAAGTCAAGTACTCGCAAGTTAGAAATGCCAGAAGGAGCATGGTCCATGCATCCTTAATTTAGTTGCCTTGTGTTTATGCATTATGATACAGCCTTTAATTACACGTAGAAGTGTCAAAAATTGGTGCAAGTGTAAGTGAATTGCCCAGGATCACATAAGAACTCAACGGCAGAGGAAGGCCTAGAATCCAAATCTCCTGGTTTTGGCCATAGCCACAAGACCATTCTTTATCTTGCTGAAAGTTCCCTGGCTAATTTGTACAAATCATCCAACTTCCTCAAAAAATGAGGCAGGACTCCAACAGATGACAGATTTATTTAATACACATCCCTGATTCATCGCCAGAATTCATTCTGTGCACTGATTGAATCGTACTATTAAAGACTGTCATAATGCAAGGGGGTTGAATTAAGGTTGCAGGGACAATATTCAGTCTGGCCTTTCCTAATTGGAGCATGGTTGACTCTGCATAATCCTTAAATTTGTATCCTAATTTTTTTTATGGTTTGGTTGATTCATGAGATCAACCATAATTTATGTTAAACTAATTAGTTTATTTGTGAATATAATACTGTAGAATGAATAACCAGTACTTTAAAGGTTTTAGCTATCAGTTTTTTTTTATTTAGGTGAAAGGGGAATTTGAATGATTTTTCTTCACTTTTAAATAGCTGATACCTTTTAAATTAGGAATTTTCTCTGCAGTACAACAAATGCAGTACAATAAATTTGTTGCAGTACAACAAATTTGACTGCAGAGGACTGCAGTACAGTCAAATTCTAGGTCGGTGTAGGTGGGTGGCAACTCCTTTGGAATTAATAAAGACAAGGAGAATTTTTAAACATGCAGGACAGAATGAAACCCCTTTTTAAAAAACATTTTCTATTTAGGGGAATTTTACAGATTATAGTCCCAATCCTACAAACGCTTGGGCATGTGCTTAACTTCAAGCATATGAGTAGTCTCATTGCCTTTAGCCTATGTACATTTTTGAAGCATGAGGACCTATGTCCTCAAGGAAATTGTATCATTGGTGGAAAACCAGGACATCAGAGAGATTAGTTTAAGTATAGTTGGATCACAGAAACCTTTCCCTCTATTCATGTTATTCTGCTGAGCTCCAGAAATATGTCAGTAAAAAACAAATGCACCCAACGTGTCCAGTCAAGGATTCGTTTTAAGCAGAAACTATAGCTTGCAGTACTCTGTTACATTTTAATTTTGTTTTCAAACTACAAAAAGAAGCCTTTGTTTGCACTCAGAAGAGCACCTGTGGAATCCTCAAACATTTACAGGCTTGTCTTTAAAAGCTTATCATTGTGGTTAAGATTTAATCTATTAAAGTGGTATAAATAATGTAGACATAGCCTCAGGTGCCACTTCTTCTCAGAGCAGATAGAAAAATATCTAGGGTTAGTACTTCTCTTTCATGATATGGTACAGATATAACATTGACAGGGTTCAATAATATCCTTGAGTTATAACCTGATAGCTACTTATTAGTGATTATTAATAATGTTCTAAATACAGAAGTGGAAAGTACTGGGCTTCTGCCAAAAATAAAGACTTATATAATAAAGATCAAATAGTATCTTTTAAAAACAGACATAGTCACAAATATACTTCTATGGGTTTTCCTTTTTAAATACTAGGGGGAAAAAAGTCGAGAGGCTGGAAGGGATAATCAGTAGATTTATGCCCCACATTTGACCTACTTTCAAATAATTGTTTTGATAAATGTCTTCTGGAATCTAAATATCTCTAAACTACAAGAAAGTCATCTTTGTGAAGCTATTTAAAACAACAAAAAAGGACCTGATTTTTCCAGCCAGTAATTACATATACAAAAAATGTTCATACAGCTGAACACCTGATTGAAGCAGGTTCAGACACTGAACATGACTTTCATATCCTGGTCCCCATTGCCTTTCTACTCACAGCAGGGCTCACTAACTTTGTGTCTCAGCCATGATACATGTCCTCCCTAACTTTGTGGTTCTTTAGTTCTCAGCCCAGTCTCCAAAGTACTTCCCTGGATCTGGGACCAGGCTGAATTCCAACTTCTTTTCTTCTGGCATGTGACAGAAGTTCCAGTATTTCCAATTCGTGATTTTTTTCCCCCATGAGGCTCACAGTATTTAATGTTTTGCTTAAAGCTTCAATCCTTGAAGCCATATTATTGAGAATCTCAACCTTCATTTTAAAGTAAACGAAGTCTCTAGCCCTCATGTGGCAGGAAAAAGCTTGAAAATATGAACACCGTACAGCTCAAAAACCAGAAGGCCAATTCAAAGTTGTTCTTTGGCTTGGAAAAATCATGATATTTCAAGCTAATCTCATGTCTTACAATTTTTGAACACTTGGGGTTGGTGATATTTTCAAGGGACTGCTGACTCATGGCTCTGGTCCTGGGGGTGGCTGTTCTTGGGAGACATGGTGAAGGAGGAGGCAGCGTTTCCCACTGTTGGTTGCTCCTACTCACCACAGACCCCTCAGGAGAGCACTGCAGACTTCAACTGCAGGAAGCAGTATCCCAGCACCAGGGAAAAGCAGAGACCAGGTACTGGAAATTAATGGAGGGGAAAAGGGATATCCTGCTGTAAGATTCTTGGAGGGGGAAAACTGTGTTTGCCCTACTGCCCACCCATTTTCCTGCTCATTCCCAGTGGAAACCCATTTACAGAATTTTCTCTGTTTTACCAGTCGTGGCTCTGAGTCCCACAGCACTTATAGCTCCTCCCTCTTCTCCTGTCAGTTTTCTGCTGCTGGGTTCTCCCCCTCACCCAGTTTTGTAATGATGGCTTTCTTCCTGTTCCCTTTTTATTTCTTTTTCCTCTCCTTTAATCAATAGAGACTTGACTTCTATCATCCACTTCCACCCCCATGTTTTTCTCCCCAAAATTGCCATCCAATTTTATGTGTATATTTGCCTCTCATGCCAGCCCCCATTTGTATTGATCTCTCCTCCCCCTTCCCTCTTTCCGTTTGTGCCTCTCTCTCTATTTCTTTTCTTTGCTAGTCTTTTTCTCCCTTTCTCCTATTTTGCCTTTAGGTTTTCACTCTTTCCCTCCCATGCCCACTGTCATCCTGCCTCCTGCATGAGCTTGTCATCTTCATTCCCTGTGTTAAGCCAGGTGAAGGGGCCAATCTAATGACACCATCTTTAATAGCAGCTGTGATAGAGGAGACACTGACCTGGCTCTCAGCACTGTTGGCAGCAGCTCCTTGTTGAGGCAGGTGGCAATAGCAACAGTAAGGATTTGGAGATGAAATCTCCTTGTTTTTAAGTGGACCCCCTTCCAGTGTTAGGTCCACTCACACACTTTGGAGGCTGAGGAGCTGGGATTAATATCCTTGATCTATTCTGTGGGTAAACCAATGACTTTTTGAGAGCTTTTGATCTGGTACCTTTCCTTAAGCATTAAATTGGCTTACAAAATAAATAGAAAAAAATGACTCAATTTTTATTGAACTCTAAAATGTAAACCAGCCTAGAGTTTGTGAGATAAAACATTGTTAGGCAGCATTCATAAAATGTCAACATTTTGTCCAAGAAACCTTTTCAAAGCATAGCCCCAGAAGTAAAACTACAGCTGCCCTGGTGTTTCTGCATCAGAGGGAGTCCTTGATGTAATTTACAATTATATTCCAGTCATTTGCTGATGTCTCTTTGGAGCTTAATTGGAATAGCCCTTAAACAAACAACCCCAAACTTTCTTTTACCTATTTATTAAACAACTCTGCTTTGTTATTTCTGGAACATGTTTTGAAAAATGCCTTTTGGCCAGTTTGTTGACATTTTATGAATGCAGACTAATGTGAATTTAATGATTTCAAACAGATTGGTCTGTACTTGGTGCCCTAAAATTCAGGAAGTTTTTTTTCCCTATTAATGCTCTGGAACCACCATAATTTATGGGAGCATCCTACATGGGCCTGATCTTGTGGGCCTAATCCTGTAGTCCTGAGCCAGGAAAAACTACATCTGAAGTACCTTTATTGGTAGTATATATAAACAGGATCAATTTTCAATCTTGATGACTGAGAGGTTTGAGTGGCCATTTCTATATGTGGCAGCTCAAATCATCTTGAGGTGCTCAAAAATCCATTTTTGGTATCTGTTTGCTAAATACAGCACTCAAATCCAGATTGGTGGTTCCCTATCTGTTGTCCAGGGTTTCTAAATTGGACTCAGTGGGTTATTTTGGATTGCTGGGGATTTGAAAATGTTTTCTTTTAAAAAGTGCCTACAGGCATTTTTGCTCTGTGGCAGAACAAACCAGCCAATCACCAAAGGGAGTAGAGACTAACTAACAAACACTGCATGTGGCTGAACTTCACTCTTAGCGAAGAGGGCCAGTAAAAACCTGTGAACCACTTAAACCCTATTTGGATGACTTAAGGAGTGAATTTAAACATTCTTTCATTTCTGGAGCCCTTAAGGGCTTGTTTTGCTAGTCAAAGCTCTTATCAATATAAGAGTGTAACATGGACACTTCGCTAAATATCTTAAGTAACTGCAAGCCCAGACATAAGAGGCACCTTCTCCTTCTTTATTTTATTATTTCAAGCAGACTAAACCTTTGAACAGCCTTGCTGTCATTTATTATATTCACACCTGCCACGTTGGTTGCATTTAGATTTGAGAAGCTGCTCTGATGATACAGAAAGGATGGAGAGACTGCTCCAAAGTACCTGTAAGAGAGTCATCTGAGAGTCATCCTGTAAAATTAAGTTGGTGTAACTAAATGATAGCAGTACCTGTGGATGTGTATTTCCTAAACTGCTAAATTTTCTAATCTAGGTCTCCCTATCGTTAGTGAAGATTTACAAAGGTGCTACTGCATATCGATGGTTTTTAAAGTTTGTAAATGCAACTACTTTGAAGCTTTTCTCCTTGTAAATCTCAAGTGATATTCTGCACACACAACTTCCGTCTTTAACAAAACTCAGCAGTGTTCTAAGAGTAAATGGCTACATCTCCCTAAGTAACAATTTTCAAAACAATTCTTTTCAAGGCTGCAATATATGAGTAGCACTAGTGAAAATGCTGTGAAAAATCAGAAACGGTGAAACTTGGCCAATGTAAGGAACAACATAAATGGCAAAGGTGCCACAAAAAGTTGGTACCTATAGGTACCAAGGTACCTATCCTTGTAACACAGCCTGATGCCAACTCTGTCCACATATCCATTCAACTGACACCATCATAGGACCTAATCACATCAGTCACACCATCAGAGACTCATTCACCTGCACATCTACCAATGTGATATATGCCATCATGTGCCAGCAATGCCCCTCTGCTATGTACATTAGCCAAACCGGACAGTCTCTATGCAAAAGAATAAATGGACACAAATCTGACATAAGGAATCATAACATTCAAAAACCAGTAGGAGAACACTTCAAATTCCCTGGCCATTCTATTAAAGACTTGAAGGTGTCAATTTTAAAACAGAAAAACTTCCAAAACAGACTCCAACCAGAAGCTGAGGAACTGGAATTAATTAGCAAATTGGACACTACCGACCAAGGGTTATACATGGACTATGAGTGGTTTTGTCATTACACTAATGGAATGCATTTTCCTAGTTAAGTCTCTTTTATGGATTCTTATTGACTGTCAGACACAGATCCACTACATTTTCACTACAAAATGGTTTTTTTCTCCTGCTGATAATGGCCCATCCAAATTAAACAGCCTCTTAGAATTGGTATGGTAATTTACAATTTTTTTTGCTTTCTGTTTATATAAATGAATCTTAGTTCTGTGTTTTCCATTCTATGCATCCGATGAAGTGTGCTATAACACATGAAAGTTTATGTTGAAATAAACTGGTTAGTCTCTAAGGTGCCACAAGTATTCCTCGTTTTATTTACAAACAGTCGGGATTTTCTTTAATAGTTTTGAATTCATTCCTTGAAAACTTTGGGCCAGAGCTTCAGCTGTGAGGGAGGAGCGGAAAGGTCCTTCTGCTTCCCTGATTTTGTGCTGGGGCCCAAAATGACTCCTCTAAATTATGTTGGGACCGCAGCACTGGCCAAGGATCTGATGGAGTGCTGTGTACGCTGCTCAGCCTCACCTCGTTTATGCTCTTTCCTATACTGCTTCTAGCATGCCACTTATGTGCTGAGGGGACGGCAGAGTGGCTGGCGTAGAGCCAGCTCTGCACAACCCATAGATTCCTCTCTGTCAGAGTGAATCTGCCAATATCTCTACAGGACAGCTTTTTACATACTTTTGTGGAGTAGCACAGCAGCTGGAGCTGGGGTGAGAATGTGGCCCCTTAAATGCAGTGACCGTTTTTATTCATAAATATAAACCCAATGGGTTTAATTCACCACTAGCCTAAGCAGATTCAACTCCATTAATAGCACTGGGAGTTGTGCTTACTTGTGCTATCGCAAATCTAGCCCTGTATGATGGATGATGATGGTGTATTCATTGGACAAAATTCAGTTGTGGTGTAAATTTGTTTGTAAAATTATTAGCAAATGGTGTAAGCAGCATAAACCTAATTTGATTTTGGGTGTCCAAAAGAGTGTGAGATATATGCTTAGCAAACCCTCTGTCCCCTCAGCTACACTGAAGGGAGGTAAATTGGAGCTGGGGAGGCCACCTGGCCCTGATTGGCAGAGCAGGAACAGCTGCTGTCTCTGCTGGCTGGGGCTGGTTAAAAGCCTCAGAGGAAAGAAGCCAGAGGGAGTGGGTGGATGAACAGGACAGGACCTGCAAAGGTGGAGGAGCTAGAAAGATGGGAAGTAGGAAGTAATACCTTGCGCTTCTCTCCTGCTGAGAGACAAAGATGGAACTTTGTACATATTGTGCTGTGAAGGTGGTGGGAGAATGTCTTGTACAGTAAAGCACAGGTGAGCACTGCAAACTGGGTCTCTGAAGTGACTTTCTGGGACAAGCAGGAGCTAGGCAGCTCCTGCAGGAACCCTGTTTTTACACACACTCACACTCACACTCTCTCTCTCTCTTTTCCCCCCCCCCTTTTTGTTTGTTGGGATGTGGGATGAAAGCAGGGGGGGTTGCAAGAACAGTGAACATGTTTGGCAGGCTGAGTACCCCCAGGGGTGAAACATAGCTCTGGAGTGAGTATAACTTCCACTGAATTTAATGGGCGTTTACATCTGCTTACTACAGAGCTGAATTTTAGCTCTAATCAGGTCTTTCACTTGTACCACCTATGGATTTTCTATTCATATACCAGGTAGGCCTGATTCTGATATCAGATTAGTTTATAGGAGTGGAGTTCCTCCTGATTTATACTAGTGGGAGATCAGAATCCAGCTATCTATTTTTATGGCATGCCCTATAACTGTTGTGGCTGGGTGCTCCACAGTGGCTTTTGATTTTGCAAGTCCCTTGAAGCTGGCTCTGTAGAGATGAAAAGCTCAATATTCCTGTTAATAATCCCCTCCCCCCACAGCCATATAGTCCCCCAAATCTTTGCTAAAGGGTTATCTTTTGGTTTCATGCATGAAGGGTTTTCTTGAGAAAGAGTGCTAACTTCTGAATATTTTCCCCAAAGTCACAGCCCCCCCCCCCCAAAAAAAATTAATGTAAGAAATATGTTGACTTCCCAGAAGTAAAATTATAAACTAGCTTTCCTAGGGAAAAAGTAGTTCAATTAAAACAAAAGACCTAGGTGGAACAGACTCTGCCAACCCACCTCACATGTGGTTTTCAGAAAAGTGACAAATTAATAGAGGTATTAAGAATTTATATCACTTTGCACTTTTATAAACTCTCAACTATACCAGTGTAGAAAAGATAAATAGTGTCTGCAGACAGTTTTATATGACTTGTGAAATAAAAACTAATAGGATGGAAAATTACTGTGAAGGAAAAATGTGCTGTGATTTTAAATAATCAACAATTTTTACTTGAAGTTATGTAACAGTTGACTGACAACTGGGATAGACTGTTATGCTACTGAAAAAACATCTTTTTACACATCTGATTTAATAGCTTTTTAAAAGTTGTTTAGCCACACACAGAGTGACAAGATTATATCTGCATATTATGTGAATGTTATTGCCCATATCACAGCTATTTCTTATACTGCTCTTGGTTTTTTTTTTGTTTTTTTTTGTTCCCTTCCCCCCCCCCCCCCCGCTCCGGGATGTGGTCTATATGAGTAACTTTAAGAGTAGAAAATCTGAGAATGTTGTACTTTATCAAATCAACAACAACCCTAAAGCACTAGGGCCTAGAATTTCTAAAGTAATTAGAAGTTTTGTGTGCCTCTACTCTGAAATACCTTGTGGAGCCTGATTTTCAGAAAAAGCTACTTTCTTTCTCTCTGAAAATCTGGCCCCTTTGGAGTGTCTCATAGGGACCCCAAAAAATTTAGGCACCTCAAATGACTATTCACTTATGAAAATCTAGGCCCAGAAACCAAGGAAATTCAGAGATAAGATTAAGTTTATTGAAATGAAAGGGCACCTGAAAAGCCTTATCTCTGCACTTGTAGTGGTTCTAGGCTCACATCTTTAGAGCATGTTTTCTTTATTTAAAACACTGACATAGCAATGTATGACAAATGGAAAAGGGATGGGGGAACAGTCTGTAGGAGGAAAATGATTTCAAACTTCTAACATAGTAGTACTGTGTGAAGAATAACAATGACTTCACAATAGCCTTTTAAAACAAAACCATGTTGGTAAAATTTGAAAGGTAGGAATTTTGCTTAAGAAAAGGAACATAAACTAATGCATATCAAAATCTTAATGTATCTTTGATTAAAAGTTAATAATGAAAAGATACAAGGTTCAGATTTTTAGTAATGCTAAGAATAACATGGGTGGCTTAACTGAAAAGTTTGAGAGATGGCTACTAGGCAAACATTTTAACAAAACAATGTCTTGTTATAAGAGCCCATTGCATTCATCATGTGCAATGAAACATAGAGCAGACAACTTAGAAAACTATCATTAGTACAGGACTGAGTGGGTACAGAGTTTATAGATGGCTACTTAGCGCACCACTGTCCAGGGGTATGAGATGACCCAAATACTATCACTCCTTGACGATACCTCCCTGCCATCAGGAAAAATGTCAAAGGCCGTGATTTGGATGTACAACTGAGAGTATGTGTGTTCAGTTTGGGATGTGGAATATTCAAAGCTGAGTTGGTGGGGTCAGAATTCTGAAAATATTGCCCCTAATTTGGACTCCCAAAATACCCAGGTGCTGCAACTCCAGTTGAACGTTAGGCCACTGGGAGTTGCAAAAGGCAGTTTGTTATAGATAACGGGACCTAGTGACTGTTGTGCCCCTCTATTGCTAAACATCAACGTAATACCCCACTGCTCTGAGCCCCACTTCCTAAGCAGGAAACCAGTTAGGATCCCCGGGGCAATGACTGGTGGGGCTCCATCTCACCACCACCAGAATTCCGAGGAAACTCTGTCAATGGAACCGCACCCAGTTTTCTGTCATCTTGGGTTTTCCATAGCAAGGGGTGATCTGGCTCTTGACATCTTGTTTCATGTATTACTTTTGAAAATTTGAACAAATATCATTCCCATCCTCCCTTATTTTTGGCTTCAAAAAAGCGGTAAGACTGAAGTGATCTATAATCACACCGCTGAGGGGAGCGGCTGGGGGGTTCTCATTGAACAGTCACGGAAGGATTATAAAAAATATTTAAATTATAAAGAGAGGTCTCAGAATAGAAAAATAAAGGATTAAGGAGTTATTTCTGCTGTGAATCACCACATGGGTCATAAAATGGCTGTCCTCGATCTCACTGCTAGACCAAGGCTTCGCTGTGTGTTCCTATCTGACCTCCAGCAGTGCATAATGTCTGTCCTGGATGGACTGGACAGCTGACTTTATTCTTATTTATTAATTTACTACTGATAATGTGCCAGATGCAGCATAAGAAGATAATGCCATTTACTCCCTCACCTTGCCAGCCAGTTTGAATGTTGTGGGAATGTGCAGTCTCAGCCAGAGACTAGGCAGCTGGCAAAGCAGTAAAAAAAAAAAATAGCTTCCCCTCACTAGGGTCTTGTGCTGTGGGGAGCAGGTTGGAGGCCCCAGACTGCCTATGCTTCCCCCTCTTTGGCTTAGCTCACTTGCTATGGACCCCCTAAGAGCCAAGTGGAGGGAGCACAAAAGTAGCAGAGGAAGTGGCAAAGTGGCTTGTCCAGGCTGGTTGCTCCTATAGTGCGTGCTGATGGGAAAAAGTTGACTCAATTCTCCCACCCACTCCAGAGTCTCATCTCAGACATAGCGAGTACACCAGGAGATGGAGATCACATAGGGGGACATACTAGGTGATGGGGCAGGGGCATTGGGAGGATGCTATGGCTGTGGTCAAAAGGGTGGCACAGGGGTTGCTAGGAGACAAGGAGCTAGGGTGACCAGACAGCAAGTGTTAAAAATTGGGACAGGGAGTTAATAGTCTATATAAGAGAGAGACCCCAAAATCGGGACTGTCCCTATAAAATTGTGACATCGGGTCACTCAACAAGGATCACACTCTATGGGGGACTTACACACAGATTCCAAGGTCCAAAAGAATCAGAGAGGTAGCCGTGTTAGTCTGGAAAAGCAGAGGTAACAAAGAGTCATATGGCACCTTAAAGACTAACTAAAGTATTGAAGCATAAGCTTTTGTGGGCAAATACCCACTTTGTCGGATGCAAGCAGTGGCAAAAGGATGATTGTGATCATCTAGTTTGAACTTCCCTATAACACAGGCCAAAGAAGTTCTCTGAATTCCTCTTTAAACTACAGCATAATTAGAGTAATTAGAGCAGGGGAACTGGACCTGGAGTCTCTCAGCCTTGGTGAGTGCTCTAATCCAGGCTATAAAGTCATTCTCATGCTTGGTGTGCTTTCTTTAAGGCCCAATTGCTCTTTATTTAATCTAGAGTGGAACAGCTTCAAAAGGAGACACTGAACATGACCCACATCAGAATATCCCATAGCCCAGTATATAGGGTGCTCACCAGAGAAGTGACAGACCCCTCTTCAAATCCCTTCTCATGAGGCAGAGAGGGAGTTGAATGGGGGTCACTCACAACCCAGATGAGTACCCAATCTCCCTGGGCTAGAAGCAGAGGTGAAAGTATGGCGGTACGGGCCGGTACGCTGTACCGGTAAAAAGCCTGTCAGCCCCTACCGCCTTACTTTAAAGCGCTGCTGTGGAAGCGCTTTAAAGGACCCTGCTTAAAGCGCTGCCGCGGCAGGGCTTTAACTCCCTGCCCCTTCTGCGCCCCCCCCCCCCCCCCGCCGGGGCTGGGTGCTTCTGCTTTTGCCCCTGCCATCGGCAACGGTGGAGGGCTTGAGGGGGCACTGAAGGGGCATGGAGTTAAAGTGCTGCCACAGCAGCGCTTTAAGCAGGGTCCTTTTGCCACTTTAAAAGACCCGGCTTAAAGCTCTGTGGGAGCAGCACATTAGCATCCCTGCCCCTTTTGTGCTCCCCATTGGCAGCCCTGCCAGTAGGGACCTGGCAGGGCTGCAGATGGGGGGTGCAAAAAGAGTAGCAATGTTAAAGCGCTGCTGTGACAGCGCTTTAAGATCGGTCCTTTAAAGCGCTGCCTGTCCCTTTTGCTCCCCGCCGCCCATCTGCTGACAGGGGAGAGGGGCAAAAGGAACAGTCCCAGGCAGCAGAGGGCAACTGCAGATTTCCCAACTCCGCCCCTTCCGTTCGAGGCTCCGACCCTTGCAGGGAAAGCTGCGTTCTCCTTCCCCCCCCCCCCATACCCGTAAGTCAAAAATGTTACTTTTACTCCTGGCTAGAAGTTATGAGGGTGGTTGCCCCCCTCATCTTGTGTTCTTACCAACAAAAAGTCTTAGGTATCTAACTCCAAGAAAGAGTTCATAGCTGAGAATTGCTGGCTGAGAAAGGCAGCTCCACGCAGCCTGGACTTAGGTGCCTATTTCTGAGAGTGGGGTGGGGCTTAGCACACACACTTTGTCTAGCGTGGGCGACTCCCTGCTTTGCATCCTGCTTCTGTGGATGGCATTCTAAAGTACCTCTCTCTTCCATGCACTGTATAGGGGGCCCAGGTGCCTAAATCAGGCTTTGTGAATTGCAATGTTGCTCCTACGATTTTTGCCACAAAATTAGTGTTATGATGCTGAGCATCACAACACCTAAGTACCTTTGTGAATCTAGGCCTCACTTTAGAGTGAATCTGTTCTGGCTTCTCCAAACCTCTAGTTGACAGTGGGTGAGTTTACTGGCTTAATAGGTATTAGCATGATCAAGCTACACTAACATTCCATTCTTTCATTTGCAGAGCAACCACATAGCTGCAACTCCATATTTATCCTTGCATTAGTAGCTATGGTTCCAAAGGCTGTAAAAAGAGCAGATCCCCACCTTTGATACAGTATTTCTTTAGTAAAACCACATTCACTATTTGAACCAATCACAAGCAACATCTAAAGGAAATTGGCCACCCAGTTACTACCCCACCTTCTCCTACTGCTTTCATTCTATATGAGACCTTCAGCTCTATTCTTTCCTTCCTATTACAGAAAGCTCCAGACTGCCAGGATGAGACTGAAAGTAAGTAGTGGCTTCCTGTCTCTCTGGCCATGTTATTAAACAGCCACCCCACTTGCAAGCAACCATGCAAAAGTATATTATATTATGTAACCCAGAGGTGGTATATGACATAACAGTTGAAAGTATATTTGAAACTGTTATGTCATACACCACCTCTGGGTTAATATAATAAAACAATCACACACACTTCATATGAATTACCTTCCCTAGGAAGAACAAACTACTCTTAAACTCAGAAGATCCTTTTAAAAAAATCTTTTTTATCCAACATACTCCTGATTTTAAATTAAAACTTGCGTGTTTTAAGATTCATTCTACAACACATCAGTGGCAAAAGAAAAAAGTCTATCTGCAAAAAGCAAGCCATTCCATATACCTGTCATCAGGGCACTGTGGTTGCTGTCCTGAACATTTCTACCATGTTATTAGGGCTGCTACCAGATACTGTACTTACTGCATACATTTAGACTGCAAGCATGGTATGCTATGTTAAGTTTGAAGGCTTACATGCTTCAGAGGAGAATTATAACAACCCCCCCCCCCCCGAAACAAACCGAAAAACCTTGCCCCCACATAAGGTGAAAAACAATTCTGCTATATATTTTGGTTATGCATTTCTGCATTAAGGCACTTATTAAAATGATTTTGGAAATGCTGCTTCTGTACAAAATTTCAAAATGACTTCAATTCTTGGGGTCAGAAAAATAATCCAAAGATGCCTCATAGTCTTAGTTCAGTATAAAATGATTGCAGTGTTCTTTTTTCTAACATGTCTTTGTGTCATTATCATGGCTGTCACCTCCATGGAATTCAGACTTAATTTACTATGTTTTGCTTCTTCATCAAGAAAAGTGTGAAGCAGAATATAGAGAGTATAGACAATAATGACGCAGCTGTTTCTGACTTGGTTTTTAGTCATAATAGTGACTCTCACCTAATTAAAAGTGTGAAAATCTTTCTTTCTCCAGTTATTTTAGCTTGTCCTTGTTGAATAAGGAAAACACATAGTAAATTAAAAGTGACTTTCAAGATGATTTGCATGCATGTGAAATTTGATAGGAGCCTGAACTCAAAACTCAAAATAGTTAAGTATAATATTTTAAAACAAAATTTTCCTTTAACTAGTTTACTAATTACACCTTGTTCTGTTAAAATGGAAATATTTTTTTAGAGTGTTAGGTATTTACTCTTTACAATATTTGGTTACTTGTTATTTGGCTTTTATTGCCATAGGGATTGACAGTACATTAGTGAGCTTTATTTTTTCTTTCTGATCAATTTCACTTTTGGCTTCTCTTGTCCTTGAGCAGCACTGCAATGGTTTGATGGCAGATACCACAGGAGAATTGTCATCTGGTAAAGCAACAACTAGTTCAATTAGAATTGAAAAGAATTAATGTAATTTTATTGTTTTACAAAACCTGAATTATGGGCAAAATTTGACTAATGTTCCTTTAGGTTTTTTTTCCCCTTGTGAGTCAATTACATTTATAGGTCTAGTTCACCTTTAATTTAAATGTGTACAATGGATTGAAGAGGGTAGCTTTGTTACCCGTATTCTGATTAGGTTAGTGGTTCTTGACCATTCAAAGCTAGGATTCTCACAGGCAACAGGCTGCATTCAAACTGGCTTTGAAAAATTAGGTCTCTTGCTACTTGCATCCAGAAATCCTGGGGCTTGTTTAGATCCAGGGATTCATATCAAACACTTGTAACTTGAAGGGGTTTAGATATGAAGTTCTGATTTGAGTCCATTTTTAACCAAGGAAGAATTTAACTGTTTGCATGAGCTTTTGCTTCCTGTTTCATTTCTGATAGGATTACATACAGATGGGCTGTACCTTAATAGAAAAAGTAAATCCCATTGAAGGTGAGGGAAAATATTTGTATAAGGTGGGAGAACTAGGACTAAGTTAGTCTTTGAGTATAAAATTTGTTCTAAAGCTTTGCTCAATACAGAAGTCATAACAATTTAAATTAAATATTTATATTAGATGCTTTGTGAATAGCCATTTATTGTTTTAAATAAATGTAAGTATACTAACTGTTGCGGTCCCACCAATCATATCCAATCTGGCATGGGATGCTAGCCACTTTTTAACAGGAACTTAAGACCCAATAGAAATCTACTAAAATTCTTCACTTATGCAAAACTCTAAAAGGCTTCTACAAATTGCTTTTGTGTGGGAGGCAGTTGCTGCAAAGCTGTCACTTAGAACTTTATCAATCAGAAGACAGTACAGTTTTTAATTATGTAGATTCTCAAAGTAAAAAGCCTCTTCTTACATGAAAATGTATAACTTACAGATTCAGTCAGATGAAACCTGAAACAAGGGATCTGAAGGTTTTTGAAGAGTTCGCCAGGCTTAATTAAAAGAGCTTCAAAGAGCTTGCCATTCTGATTAAGAACTATAATACAATTGAAATATATGTTGTAAACATTTTTCTTCATTTTAGTATTCTCCTTTATAAAAGGGCATTTTCTTTCCATGTACTTCTGCATGGATTGGTAATAAAGGGCTGATCTGTACTGGATAAGGCCCTGGTCCTTCAATTGATTCCATCTGGATGCACCCTGAAGTCAAAGGGCCTCTGTGGTCTGTGCTGTACATTTTATTATTGTTTAGTTTGTTTGTTTGTTTGTTTTCAAGATGCGATCTTAAATTAGGAGCCTTGAGTCACATAGTTATATTGTACTCTGGTGAGGTAGGGTCTCTTCCTGCCATCTCCCCCATGCCCCCGGACAGTAGGGACAGGAAATGAGGCTGACAAGATATCCCAATTTTATAGGGATAGTCCTGCTTTTTGGGGTCTTTTTCTTATATAAGCTCCTACTATCCCTACCTCCTTTCCAAAATTTTTACAATTGCTGTCTGGTCACCCTACAGGAAATTAAGTACATTTCTCTTTTTGTAATGTTTGTAATGAATTATTCCCTTGTGGGAGAGGTTAGGGTTGCCATCACATGGCCAAGTTATTACTTGTAGACTCCGCTATCCTCTGCGTTCCCCAGGGAAAGGAAACTCCAATCCCACACAGCTCTGGGTACAAAAGATGAGTGTAATTTTAGGCTGCTTGTAGTAGAATTATTTCCCATTACTTTTTTGTGATATTTCTGTGGCTTGCAGAGGGAACCATGCTGCGCAGAGCAACCACTCCCTACTCACCTGAATACCCTGTCCTCTCCTCACACCTCCAGAATCTCACATCTTGGCACTGGCTTCTACCTGTACCTGTTTAGGGGCATAATGTCTTTGTTCTGCTTTCCTTTTGAGGCTTTTCTTCACTCATTCTATTATGTATTTTCTTGTTATGGGGAAAATCTGGGAGAAATATAATTACAAGTATTAATAATAAGCAATTCCACTACAAGTGAGGAGAGAAGGATGTTTGTTGCCTTAACTGTCATTGAAGATTTCCTTCTGGCTGTCAAAATCAGTATTTAAACCAGTTGGAAATGAATATTTAATTTATTATAGAAAAACTTTCATACTAACTCTTTAGCATGGTTTCCCTTGCAAATAGGAGGGGCAGGCAGAATGCAAAACGATCATGAACACTGTTTTTAATGTATCTAATTTTCGGGGGAGAAAGTCCCCCCCCCCTTTCAGCTTTCAGGCTGTTGGACTTAATTAAATTAGAATATTTTGTTTGTTTCCATGCTAAGGAGAATGCATTCACAATATATTTTGTGTAACTATGATCAGACAGTCCCCAAGATGCTCTTATCCAGTGTAAATCTCACAAAAGGGCTGATGTCATTAATTCTGTTGAAATCTGTGCACATCACTGCATACGCCCAAAGAGACACTTCTGAGATTCCTACAACAGAGCGCAGATAAACAATATTTCTTCTGAATTTATATAATTCCAGCAAAATGATGTCTGTGGTAGAATGTGGCACACGTTCATGTCAAGGTGGCCCATGGCATGCTGATACCTCAGGAAGCCATGCTGCCAGAAGCAAGGCGGAACTTGGATAGCACCATGGCCACCTCTTCATGAAGTTGGAGTTCCCTGTCCTCACAGTGCACTTCTTGGAATAATATGAATAACAGAGTTGGTGTTACTCTTATTGTTGGATCTTGTGCCTTTTCATTCAATTTGCATCTTAGATCATCTCTCTGATGGCTCGTTCTGGATACCCTACTGCCAATTTAGAATTCATGTGGCAAAAGATGAGTTTATTATTCCTCCCCAAACCTTCCTCAGTTTTCCAGATTAATCAGGCTTGCAGCTTTGGTGTCATCTTTAATTATGTTCTCCCTTCTTTTTGCTATATCCTGCTGTATTTTCCCTTCCAAAGGTCACACACTGAGTCAGTGGGGTGGTAGGAATAGAATCCAGAAATCCTGAGTCATGATCCTTGCTTTCACCACTGAAGAACACTACCACTCTTCACTTATCAGTGAGTAATCACTGGGTACTAGTTAAACTTCTTTGTATCTGATTGATTAGCTAGTAACTTTTACCTTGTTGTTTATTTGCACTGCAGGAGATAATTATTAACATCTACAAAAGGTTTTTTTTTTCTCCTGCTGATAATAGCTCATTTTAATTAATTAACCTCTTAGAGCTGGTATGGCAACTTCCACCTTAGAGCTGGTATGGCAACTTTAAAAGCTGAAGAATATGGAGGGAGTTTCACAATTAATTGAAGTGTACACAAAATTCACCACTCCAATGCGTGTGGACATGAGTGGACAAATATCTTCTTTGAAGTAGCACTGATGTGGCCTATTGAATGTAACAGACATTCAAGAGCATGTGTGGGATTTTTGTACTGTTCCTAGCTGATGCAGAAAGGTGAAAACTAAATTTTAAAGACTCGTAATTAAAAGGAAAGCTCTTGAAACTGACAAATCTGCTTTTAAAATTCTCTAGGAGCATTTATGAAAACAGAGTAATTTAAAATGCCATTTCAGGATTGATGTGAAAACTCAGACTACCAGTGAGCACTTTTCAAATAGTTCTTGAAAGTCTCTTGGATCATGTACTCAGAGGTGTATCTGAAGCAGGAAATGACTTATTCATGTACTATTTCACGGACTGACATTTTGAATTCTCTAGCTACTTGAAAAGGAGTTCAAAGACTTTTGGATATGGGGAAACTGGTCTGATGAGTGAGTGAAGCAGAAGTGGGTGGGGAAGTTATAATCAGAAAGACTTGAAATAAATTATGTACTAAATATATGACTGACATGAGATAGTAAGCCATACAAAATTACTGAGCAAAGGTCAGCTGGACCTGGCTTATATAGTAATCTAGTCCACCCCTATGAGAGGCAATTATTGTCCAGAAGGTTATTATACAGGCGTGAAAGAGTGTAAATATCCCTTGTATATTAATTTAAGAAAAGACAACAATACTAACACTTCAAGACATTTTGAGTTGTCATGACAATATCTATCTACCACAGGCTTCTGTATAGAGTAAAGACTTGTTTATGAAGATTCAGTGTCTGCTTCCTGGACATCTGTTACTCTTCTCCTAGTCCTGGTCTAAATGTTCATCTGTGGAGATGTAAGGAGGGGTATCATTTGACTAATATGGGAATATTTATGCTAATGAGGGGGTATAATATTACTGTGGGATGACTATGGTAATATCTGTTAAGCCCTTGAACATGCTCCTTATGAGTAAATTAAATGTGTCCAGAAGTCGGAGAAGACTTGGTTAGAGCTTGGCTACTTTTGCAGTACATAAAAGTGTTCTGTCTTCTCCCCTGACCAGTCTGCTTCCTGATGCTTACAGTCCCCTGGTGGTTTCAAAACTCTGTGTTGCAGGTCACAAGCACAGCAGATACTAATTCTGAATTGCCAACCTTCAGTTCCTGCCAATGGATCTGTGGGTTATGGGATACCAGCCAGGAGATATCCACTCCCCACACTTTCTTTTGATTCTGGGTGACATTGAATTTTCAATGTCTCCTGATAGCCTTGGATGGTGGCCTCCCAGGGAATAGTTTCTGTGGTGGATTTTGGCTGTAGGGGAATCTGCAGGATTTGGTCTACATCCACATCAATGAATGTAACTGTGGCACCTGAAGTGATGAATGCCCAGTGTGAGAGAATTTGTTGGGGATGCCCAGGTACGTGTAACTTGTCTGGAACTTGTGGGTGTGGTGTTGCTTGCCAGGAATTGGCATGCATTCCAGTCTGGACTGCGTTTGGGACTTGTGTGTACACTTTGACAGGGCACCAAGGCTGGTCTCTCTTACTGGGCGTGGGCTGAGTGATTTCCCAGCCCCCTTCAGGCTGGGCTTTGTGTAGTGCAGCCAGAGGTGGCAGCTCTCCATAGTAAAAACACAGGTTGAAATGTCAGTGTTGCTCCTTTCCCACAGGTATCAGTTGCCAGCAGACCACGTCTATCTGTGTCAGCTCCTTGTGCGGGGCTGGGTTCAGTAATGGGGACGTGGTTGTATCATTCCACTTTTCTCCTCTTGCTATTCCCACAATTTATTGTCAATCAGGAAGGTGAAATCAATAAAAGCATCCAGGTCTGCTGGGGTCTGGATGTGGACTAGCTCATCCTTTATTTCTTCTTGTAGGCCCCTCCAGAACTGGTATACTTGTTCCACCCCATTCCAGGCCAAAATGTGCTTCATAGAAGGTATTGTACCTTCACCTTGCTGAAGCTTACACAGGGCAGTTTTTCTTCCGTGGGCACCGTTAGGCCAATCAAAAATGGTTGATACTGCTTGCTGGGAGATGCCCCAGTTAGATAACCCTGAACTGTGAATCTCAAGCAAAAAAGCAAGCCCTGTTCAGTGCTTTTGGGGAAAGATATGGACAGATTGGATAAAATTCACAGAAGAGCAACAAAAATAGGTCTAAAAGTGTGATCTTTGAGGGAAGTTTGAAAAAACTGGGTTGGTTTAGTCCAGATAAGAGAAAACTGAGAGGGGCCAAGGAAGTTTTCAAGCGTTTAATAGGTTGTTACAAGGGGGAGGCAGAAACATTCTTCTCTCTAGCCTCTGAGGATAGGACAAGAAGCAGTGGGCTTAAATTACAGCAAGGGAGGTTAGGTTGAACACTTCCTAACTGTCAGGGTGGTTAAGCACTGGAATAAATTGCCTAAGGAGGTTTTGGAATCTCCATCACTGAAGGTCTTTAAGAGCAGGAATGTCAGGAATGGTCTTAGACCTGCCTTAAGTGCAGGGAGACTGTACTAGATGACCTCTCGAGGTCCCTTCCAGTCTTTCAATTCTTTGATTCACCAGGCAAGAGGCGGACTATGGGCTTACCCTGGCTGCACTGGAGGAGTATGTCTTTGGGCAACACAAGAACTGGAGGTGGCTTTGAACCATGAAACCTCAAAACCTTTGGTCCCTGTTAAAGCACTTTGGCAGGGGGGTGACAGGAGCTGGGTTGGTGCAAAGTTGGAGCACTTGCTCCTGCAGTGTCTGGTTTTCAGCAACACACTGTGTAGCCTGTGCCTGTGTTACTTGGTTTTCTGCCAGAAGGTTGAGGTGCTGTGATGCCAGGTGTGAAGGGGCAAGAGGAGCTCTGCTGGATCCATGCCCGACACAACATATCCCTCCAGTGGGTTAATGAGTCCAAGCAAGCTGTTAGGACCAGTACATGGACAGTCTGACCTAATTAATAGAATGAGGTGGTCAGAGCTAGGGTCCAAGTCCTGACATCAGGATTTTCATGGGCATTACCTCTGGCGGGGGAAGTGTCAGAGTTCTTCTAACTTCTCATTTTGAGGAATTCTGAATGCATTCCCCAGTAGCAGCCAAGGTGACGGCGGTGACTGGGAACCCATGGGCCCTTATAGTGAGGCACTCCGAGACTTCAGAGTTGAGAGTCTATATACGTATCTACTGTGTTTTTGCCCTGTGCTTGTACAGCACCTAGCACAGTGGGGTCCTGGTTCATGTCTAAGGCTCCTATGTGCTACAGTAATGCAAATGATAGACTTCAAACTGTCACCCCCTCTGACCTAGATCCTTCTCTGCTGTACTTCTTCCTAGCCATATTCCCTGATTGGTGAATTTTGATTAATCCTTCCTATATGATTCACTTTTCATTTGTCTTTATTTTTTTTCTAATTTCATTAATTTTCGTCCATTTTTCCATTTTCTCAAGATCATGTTTAATCCTGTTTTATGAGCTTTTCACAATCCCTTGCAGCTTTATCTTTTCTTTACATTTTATTATCAAAGTCTCTTCTCTTCAACTTGTTAATTACAACATTGAGTAGTATTGGATACAAGAGAGATGCCTGAGGGACCACAGACTCCTTCAATAAACACTGGTACTGGAGCTGTAATACAGAGGAGAAAATTAGCAGAACAGTCACTGTACAGTATTTGGTCCATGTTGAAAGATATGTGGTCATAAGAGGATGCATGCTGATATATTTTTATGGGGCTGTCCCAATTCTGGGAAATTGACATTTCTGATATTGACCATGGTCTGATATTGAACATGGCCTTGTCTATTAACTTCTTCTCTACTAGGACTAGATGTGATGTCAGATTACGGAGAGGTGCACCATCTCTAAGGCAATGTCTCTGCTTACAAGATTACACTGGCACAACTGTACCGATACAGCTGTGGCACTATCAGAGCACTCATAGCCATGTTATACCTATGGGAGAAAGCTCTCCTGTTGACGTAATAAAACCAGCTCAACGAGCAGCAGTTACTGTGTTGGTGGAAGAGTGTCTCCCGCCGACATAGAACTATGCACATGAGCACTTATGCTGGCAAAACGTGTGTCGCTTGGAGCAGGGGGTGTTTTCACAACCCCGAGCTACAAAATTTTTGCCAACATAAAAGCTAGTGTCGATATGGGCTAATATTATCTAAAGCCATGGGTTTATATATGACAGTTTATGCATAATTGTTATAGTTTACCCTCCCCCTTAATATTTTTACGATTCTTTCATCAATGTTTGGGCAAGTCAGTCTGGATTGTTATGGAAAATAAAGTCAGCTACAGTGAACAAAAAATATAGGCATTCATATTCATAGACCACATGGCCTTGTACAGTGTTCTTTTCAGGACCTGTCCCTTTGGGTTTTACAAAAGTTGATGTTTTGTAATCCCCTGTAAGCTGGCTACTGGAAGGAAATGCTGGCCATCCTACTGGGGGCTGTTGATAGCCTGGGCATGTTTACTTCAAGAACCACATGTTTGGGACCCTACCAAATTCACGGTGCGTTTTGGTCAATGTCATGGCTATAGGATTTTTAAAATAGTAAATTTAATGATTTCAGCTATTTAAATCTGAAATGTCATGGTGTTGTAAGTGTAGGAGCCTTGACCCAAAAGGAGTTGGGGAAGAGGGGAGGAGATGTCACAAGGTTATTGTAAGGGGAAGGGTTGTGGTACTGCTACTCTTACTTCTGTGCTGCTGCATGCGGCAGTGCTGCCTTCCAAGCTGAGCATCTGGAGAGTGGCGGCTGCTGGCTGGGAGCACAGCTCTGAAGGCAGAGCTGCTGCCAGCAGCAGCATAGAAGTTAGGATGGTACGGTCTGCTACAGTAATACCATACCATGCACCCTTACTTCTGCTTCCCTTGCCCTGGTCTAGCAAACATGTAAATAACCTTATGCACATTAGCAATCCTATTGAAGTCAATGATGCTTTTAAAGTGTACAAAGTTCCTTTTGTGCAAAAGTTTCATAGATCAGGGCCTAATAGGACAAAAAGGCAGATCTATAATATCACATTAGCTTTTTTGGTGGGTTATTTTTAGGGAAGGAAAAAAATCAGGAAAATTTGTTGCTGAATAATTGGTATATCATTTCTCAGTCTTATGTAAGACCCCCACCCAAAGGGCTTCCAAAAACTACCTTATGAAAGTTACAGACTTACTCAAATAGTTTAATTTCCCAGGGTAGATATTTGTGTGAAGTAATTATAGAATATTATTTGACCTCTCTGAGTGCCCTGTGGGACTTTTTGGTTTTGCATTAAATTTATTTTTCAGTACGTCTCATTTTGTGTCTATCAGTCACTTTACTTTTGATCTTTATTGCCGTTTAATGTGGTGATGCTGTGGTTTGATCTTGAGCCCATGCTTCTTAGTAGATATACATTTCTCTGGGCAAAAAAAATTCTTCATTGTTCTAATGAACTAGATTATTATTGTTGGGATGACAGTTCCTAAATTCATATGTATATTCCTACTGAAACAAGTGGCATAGGCTCTGTGCCCATTGGATACCGAATAGAGCATGTCTGGAGTTTCCTTAAGCATAATCATGGTAACATGGAAACATGCTTCCTTGGTCATAAGATTGTTTGTTTGGCTCCCTTATTGCTATCTGTTTCTTTTGATGAAAGTCAATAAGTTCCTGCTGCAACAGTCAGAAAGTGGGTTGTTTTACATTTCATTGTAAGCTGATCTTCAGTGGGGATGTGTGGGGTGGTGGTGGTGGTGGTGGGGGGGGGGGGTTCCAGTTTCCTTACAATGAAAAAGAACCGTTTTCCTGATTGGAAAGGTTTGCTTTGCCTCTACTCAAACAGTGCAGTAGTTCAGAAATGTTCCTCCAATATAAAAAGCCCATGGTATATAAATTGTAAGTTGTGTTTCTGGTTATGTTCCACTACCAGCTGTTTGAGATCAGCTGCTGTAAAACTCCAGGGTTGTCGGGTGGGCTTCCACCTAAATTTTGCTGCCCCAGTGAGGACTCTGTTCTCTCCCTGGATGGAGTATGGTGATCTGGAAAGTAGGAGATGTTAGGCTTTTCCTATCAGAGAGAGCAAAATTAATTTTCAGTTTAGGTTACCTCTGTTTCAGACTAAGGAAAAGAAGAACAAATCTATGACGTCTGCATGGAAGAGAACACAGTGGCTCACCTTATAGCATTTAGCAAGTGAACTGAAACAAAAGCCTTGTGCATATTAGACGTTTTGGTTGTGTTTAATATTGTGTGATCCCTATCTTGTGACTTTAACATGCACTGTGTCCAAACACAGAAGTTCCTCACTCAGGTTAAATGTGCTATATCTTGTGTCAAATATCCTAGGGGTTCTCTTAGAGTTAATGGCATGGGGCTGAATTGTTGACTCAGTCAGGTCACTGCTCATGTGGATGGAGGTCAGTGTTGGTATAGTGCACAAATCATCTTAGTGCCCCAAAGCTGTCCCACAGGTCCCCTCTAACTTAAAGATGTACTGTCTGGCACTTACTTTAGCTTCCTCTGTCCAGGACTCAACCTGGATGGAGGCCGACTACCTATTTGTTTTCCCAATTCAGCCACATGGGCTTCAGTTTCAATCTGCTTCCATGTTGACCAACTTGCATGAGGAAGTGGTTTACTCATACACCTGAACATTAGTCTCCTGTCTGCTCTACAGTGAAACTGCCAATGCTGCAGGGAGGAGAGGCCTATAATGATCATTGAAAGATTCCCCTACCAGGGTAGGATTAAGATTGTGAGACACTGTTTCCAGTTTCTGCCCCAGTGGCAGTCTCCTTTTGCAAAACATTGTCCTTCTTCCACCCCCCCGCTCCCCATTAAGTGATTACGTACAACTCTATTTCTGCTCTACAGGCTGAAAGTGTACCTATTTCTCATAAATGGAAAGATGTTTTGGAATTTTGTCTTACTGTTTCTATGGAACTTTTTGTTAGCTATTGGCTCCGGAGCTGGTGTTACTTGTGTGATTAATTTTATTATGTACACGAGGCAATGTTTACAGAAAAGGTACTATAAAAAGAGTTTATTTCATGGAGTGGTACAAAACGTGTTTTTAGCTGATTTGACGACACTGAATATATAACACTTTTAATTTATACTTCCCCCTTAAGGTTTGTTTGATGAACAAAAGGTTTTCATAAACTTAGAACTCAGTTCTTTGTACCCACAGAAAAGAGCTGCAAAATATTTAATATGGATTTACAGCTGCTTCATCTCTTGGAAAATATTCTGTTTAGGATGCAGGAAGAATTGTTTCTAAGGGAATTAAACTCCCAAGGGACTTAGGTGCTGTGAAAATGTTACGCGCACCCCTATTTAATATTTTGTTTCTCATTTCCTCTATTTCCTCATTTCCCCTGTCAAATCTGGCTATTGTAGGTGGGAGGGTGTGTGTGACAGTATTGCCACCCTTACTTCTGCACTGTCTTCAGAGCTGGGCAGATGGAACCAGAGACTTAGCTGTGAAGGCAGAGTTGCCAGCAGCAGCGCACAAGAGAGGGTAGTATGCTATGGGGGGGGGGAGTCATCACTTTTTTGGGGGGAGCAGGGCCATGGCCCCTCCCCCCTCTGACCACCAACCTGATAGCCAGGCCAAGGCCCATTTAACTCCCAAGCACTGGGAGGGGCCGGGCTGGACATGCTCCTTCCAGGCACCAGCTGCTAGTCCCGGCAAGGCTGGGGAGCAACATGACTACTTCTTCCCCTGCATGGGCTGCCCCCAGGGCTGGAGCAATTATTTGATGCTGAAGTAATTTAAGTCCCATTGTGACACCAGGCCATGCTGACAGACTGTGATAGACATTTTCTGCTCCAGTAAAATCTAAAACATAGACATGTAACCCTTCTGCCCATCAGAGTTGGCAGCAACAAGGGCCAGGTTCAGTATCCAGGGGTTCCATTCTAATGACAATACAAAACCGGCTCGAGCCCCCACCCAGTGACCTGGGACAACCATATACCACCCTTCTGGGCACCTCTAAGAGGCAATACTTCCCCTCTCGCAAGCACAGAGTCTGAGTGTACCAAAACCCTTTTAATGACAGAGAGAAACACTGTGGCATATTATTGGGTAAACACCACAAACAGAAGTCACAAACCAAACCATGAACCAGAATCCCCCCCCCCCACACACACACACAAGCAAATGGGCTGTGTCCTTTCCCTTGGGTTCTTGAATCCCACAAGCCCCCAAAGTCACCCAAGGTCCCAAAAGTCCTACAGCCCCAGCAGAGTTCAAAAGTTTATTAGCAGAGTTTTACCTCCCCACTGGGGTGGAGGGGGGGGGGGCAGGTTAAGGGGCACCTTACGTGGTCAGAGGCAGACTGCCCCGCCTCTCCATGGGGTTGTGCTGCAGTCCTCACCATGAGCCGTTCCATCAGGTGCCCAGGAACTGCTCTGCTTTCTCCAGCCGCTCTGCTCTGTCAGCCGCGGCACACCGCCAGCCACTCCGCTAGCGGTGACCCAAATGGCTCCGCTCTATCCGCGGCGGCGGCTGCTGCTGCACATTGCCAGCCACTCCGCTAGCAGTCACCCAAACTGCTACCTCTCTATCTGCTGCGGCATCTGCGTCTGCTCATCACCAGCTACTCTGCTAGTGGTGACCCGAATGGCTCCACTCCATCCACTGCTCAGCAATACAATTTCAGCCCTCCTACAGGGCTTAGTGATCTCAGCTCTCCAGTGATTTCAGCTTATAGTAGGGGGTCCATAGTGCAGATACCCTACATGGCCCAAAGTGAGTCCAGTTTAACAGGCCAAGCCTAGAAACCTAATGGGATCAAACATTAGCTCTGACATTCCATGGTGGAGAGAGACAGTACAATAGGGTTTTGTAGGGCCCTTAAACAAGGCCCTCCCCAAAAGGTATAGAAGCCTGTATATTGCCTCTCTCAATTTAGTGGGTTTTGGAACCCCTGCCCCTTGGCCAGTAAGTGCTACTTAGATGATGGTGAGTCCCTCCATCATGACAAAGGCCAAGTACATGTCCCAGTGCCTCATTCACGTAATTAGGTTAGCAACATTTTATCATTCCTACCCTAATAACAGAGAACCTGGGGATCCCACAGCAGCCAAAGTGACCATTTGGGCTGCTGTGAGCTCAGACTAGGCACAGTGGGTATGTCTATGCAAATAACACCAGCTGAAGTTATTTTCCACAGTTCACCACAATTCCTGCAATTCCCCACCAGATGTCAGGGTGGAGCTCATCCTGACACTGTTTACAGACACATGACAAATAGAGTTTTAAGGGACATAATTTGGCACCCACTGGTCTCCATCAATTCTGTCATATGGTTAGTGTTGAGACAAGTGATTGGCATGTACCCTGCCTTTCACATTCTCCCATATTTTAATATTTACTTTTAAAAGGTTTTTAATACCAATATAACTTGTGGTGGTCTTAAAAAACACCAGATCTTATGATTGTCTTTCACTATCACTTCCTCATTTTTGCTGGTTATCCCCTTCAGTGTTACATTTACATTAGATTGATGTGTCCTTGATAAAGGAAGAGGTCACTTTTATTTGTTAAATTTCATGCAGGTGCTGTATAAAATTAAAAATATTAGTGTGTGTATAGCTGAATATGTATGACCCTCCGGGCATACCTGAGTGTTTGTTGTCGCTATGGGAATAAACTGTTCAGCACAGCAGGTGCAGTACATGCATAACTTTTACAGTAAGAATTGTTAGTGTATTGTTCAGGAATATAAAGGTTACCATTTACATCAATAATGGGCATCAAATGTCATTCTGGTAAGGAGCTGCCTTCAATGAATATCTGGTAGGCATGGGAGACGACGAATAGAAACTGTTTTTCTCAACCAATGACATATCAAAGACTTGACAGCATAATAACTTTCCCCCAATTTCAGTCAATTGCTGTCTGACAATTGAAATGCTTATCTATTCAGATAGCTCACCCACTCTTATACTTGGAATTCAGCAACTGTAACAATGCTGAATCTATAGGCTTGGGAGTAGAAAAAATAAATACTCACGAAACACCAAATGGAGGTAGTAAAATCATGAACTGTGCACAGTTTCATTTAATTATGGAACACTGTGAGATCATGAAGTCATTTTCAGATGTAGCCTTTTTTATTTAAATTGAATGTGGTGATTTTTGTATTAATCAGAGTTCAGCTCCTATTGCTACAGTTTCAGGCTTAACAGAATGAAAATCAGCTCTGGTGTTTTTCTCAAATTCGGAGACTCCAGGAACTTACGAAAACAAAAGATAGTGACCACAGACACATTCACAAGTACAAAGTCTTATCTGTATTAGTAGTTTTATTAAAGCAATTATTTAAATTATAATTAGCCATGCATATATAAATCGTACATTTCAATGACTAAGACTGTAGTCACACTCACATCCTCAAAGATCTGCTAGGCTCTGATGGATCTGTCAACAGACTACCATCAATAGAGAGGTGGTTCCTGCTGGGGTTTCTTGTGGGTCTGTCTTTGGGGTCTTTCCACTTCTACTCAATCTGTTTTATATTGTTCTGACCTATACATATGCATGAGGGTTTCAACCCTCTTTTCCTTATCTGTATTTCCACACCCCCATAAATAGTGGGGTACTCCATTTTTTATAGGTTGTTTCTTAGTTTCCCTTATTCTCATTAGTATCTACACATGACATGTGTCCATGGTAATCTGCAATTAAAGCAGGACATTCCATGATATTACAATCAGATGTCTTGTGATTTTGGACAGTACATAGGCTGCAATAGACCACAGTCTTTCCATAACAACACTTATGGGCACATCTTTTATAGTTACCTTGTAACCTTACTGACTCATGGTCAGCATGATAGGGAGCATTCTCAGTGCACGGTAGTCTCATTATTTTCAGGTATTTTGAATCGAGAGAAGAATCTGAACTCTGAATCAGAAGCTCAATACCCTTGAACTTTGTGTGGAGGATGTGAAATCTGGACCATCGTCTAAAATCCATGTATCATAGCACACGTGTAATCTACCCATAGCATATGCTGGAGCCAAATTTGTTACTGCAGCTTGTTTCTTTAGAACATAAAAGAAAAAAAATGTGATTGCAGAAAATGCCTACACAACTAAATATTGTAGAGTACATTGTAGAACGAAATCCTAAGAGTGAACACGTTTTAGTGGGCTGACTGTTCTGAATGAAACCCAGAAATCTGTCACTTGGCCTTTCTGTGACATTTGATATATTGAAATTACCGGGAAAAGATTGGTTTTTGACATACTAAATGAATTGAATTAAAAATGTGTGATTCATGGCATCTGTATTTTGGGGTTTTGTTTTTTTTACATTTTAACCAATATATTCTGAGGGAAATTAATTGAAGCCATAAAATAAACCTAAATGTCTAAATGCCTACAGGACCAGCAGAAATTGGTTGTGTAATAGAAGTAACTTTTAACTGAAGGTCAAATAATAATATAGTGAAAACCTTGGGGATGCTTTAAGAGATGCTTAAGATAAGAGCTCATTATTTACTTATCTTATAGTAGTACCTATTGTGCATAGTACTGTTCAAAACCAACGATCTCACCATCTAGGTAGAGAAGACAGCGAGCGAGAGATGAAGTGACTTGCTCAAGGTGTCACAGCAGGATGAGAGCAGAATTAAGAATAGAACTTGGGTTTTCTGACTCTTTTGCCCTATTCCCTGGACCACACTGGCTCTATAGAAGACATGGTCTTCAAATTTCACTGGACTGTGTGATTGCAGGACAAATTAATTATTTGCTTTTGTGTTTTAGGACTTACTACTTATTGAGCCATTTTATCATGCATATTAGTATTTTAAATAGTTCCCTTATGCATATTATTGAATCTTCAGATTCTTTCTTTCCCCACTCCTGGTGTCATGTTAAACAAGCTAATATCCAATTTCCTTACATCCTTGCAAAAAATGCCTCTGAAGTTTTAGCATTGCTGTCAACTGACTTGTTTATATTGTGGATTAAGATCTATGAGGCAAATTCTTTGCTGGCAGGGATTCACTAAAAGCAATGGAGATGTGCCAGTTTACAAGAGCAGATAATTTGGCCCCACACCTTCTTTTCCAGTGTAGTGTCTGAGTTGAACTAAAAAAAAATTATTTACATTGAAATGCAGCTTCTCAGAATGCAGGCTGAAATATGTTGTATATAAAATACACAGACATCCCAAGATATAACTTTTTATTAAGAATTGGATGTGAAATTACTGGCTGTAATTACATTTCCTTTTGGGCTGCAATACTTCATATCTTTCAATTTTTGTTACTATTTATTTCCCTGAGTAATATTTTGGCTTCTGGTGGTTTCGTGTTAAATCTGCATAAATTCTGCTAGCCCATGGAAGTAGTAAAGCAAGCAGAATTATTTCTATCTTCAGTACAATCTGAGGAGTTTGTGTTTTTTAATTTTTATTTTTATTATTGAAGCACTTATTTTCCCTGCAGTAACTGTCAGGGAATGTCAACAAATCCTTTTGCTGTTGGCACTTAAGTGTTCACACACTTGTTACAACAACACTGGGGTGTCTCATTTACTCGTGGGTATCAGTGTAAAATTTGGCACAACTGCTAAAAAAGGATACCACAATCTTGTAATTTTCCCTACTTAAAATCAGATCAAAATAATGTTCTGTATTTGAAACATTCTTTTTCCTTGATGTTCTTGCCTCTTTTCAATTTTAATAGACGCAATAACATACATACATAAATGATAAACTATAGAATCTATTCCTACAATGGACTAGGTAACTGAACAATGTGCTTCAATAGAAATGATTTGAAAATATGAACAGCCGTGGAATAAACCAGGATTCTATCTAGTCAAGTATTCTGACTCTGGCTATTGTCCTGTGCCCAGTGAAATGCATAACAATACTCCCATTGACTCTTTTGTGTGTTGAATAATCACTTGTTCCTGGGTTTATATTATTTTGTGAGAATTTCATCATTTTCTTTTAGAAAAAAAAAATCTAGTCCTCACACAGAAGGAAGGTTAAAAATGTCTCTTTAGTGTACCCTAATGGTTCAAAAACTGAAAGGCAAATAAAAAGAATCTCACATTTACTATTTTTTATAACTTCATAATTTTTAACCCTCTTTTTACGATTTGTGTGCGTGCGCTGACTCTTTTTTTTTTAAAGCGTGGGATGCATGAGAGCTTTTTGTATATTCCTATTTTTCTCCTGATTTCTCACTACATTAATTTATATAAAGTCTTAGGTTAGGTCAGAGAATTCAGAAATGTGTGCCTAAAGTCTGGCTCCTAAATCTGAATTTAGGCCACCAAACTACTGGCCTGAATATCAAATGTGCTGAACTTTGTATTTCAGTGGGAGCTACTGAGTATATGGGCCTAGGACCCTAATGTTAGGCACATGTTTCTGAAAATTAGGGCCTAAATGTCTAAGGCCTAGTGAGCTGGAGGAATGGGGAAGATAGACAGTAGCAAGATGAACTTAGGAAAAGATTTCTGACAGTGAGATTAGTTAGACTAAGACCGGACAAAGAACTAAAACAATAAAGTTCAGAGTACAGTCCTGCCCTGGCAGGAGCTAATAGATTTCTTTTTAATCATTCATTTCAATCATACAGTGAAAGCATTCTATCCTATTATTTTAAAATGCATGCATATATATGTGACTAATTTGGCACTCTGCAACACTGGATGAAGAGTATGTGGGTGAAGCCATAATTGCAATCATGCATGTGTAATTGTTAATAGAAAATTGTGTGGGCAGCTTAATTTATTGCCAGGCAAATGTAGATGAATAGAAGCATCCACTAAGAAATTTTTCAAATTATATAAGTGTATGAAATGGAGTAGGGTTTTTCACTCATTCATACTTTGCTCAAGGATTAAATTCTATGCCCTACAAGAGCAAAATAAATGAAAGTGGCATCTGATAGTGACGACAGTTGTATCTTCGTGTTAGGCAATGAGTTTTTTTTCAAAGGGTTAAGCACTGATATACAGCATGTAAAATACAAGTAAATTAATTCCACACTATATCTTTCTCTAATAAATGAATGCATAGAGAGTGGCTATTGTCTCTATGCAGTATTATTATTGATGTTCGCTGTGTGTTATGTACAGCCAAACCACTGAAGATGTTCCTGCTATCCGAGAAGCTCTTGCTATAAGAACAGAGATGAACTATATACAATATATTTGTGCAATTTAGATATATAATGTATGTATTTCAATTTGATTGTGAACAGTTGAATAACAGTTGAGAATGACTTGGATGTGGACATGGCAGGGGACTTGCAGATAAGTTAAGGGAGCTTGTACCATGTCTAGTGATTGCATGAAAAACAGGTAGGTAAGGCTGGGGAGATTGGTAGATCAGAGAGAAAGAGGTAGGAGTGATGTAAAGCTTGACAAGGAAGTATGCAGAGTTAGGTAGAACTTTGAAAGACAGTTACAAGAAGTGTAAACTCAATGCACTATCATATGGGGAGCCAGTGGACAGATGCAGAGGAGAGTAATACAGGTTAATATTTTACTTGAGGGTAGACAGCAGTTGGATTCCTTTCAGTTTTGACAGTGTCTAAGACCTTTGGCAGAATTGCTGTATGATTCCTTTTCCACTTGTTTGGTATTTTTAATTCTTCCCATATCATTTGTAACAGATCTGCAAAATGTCTGCTGTGTTCTTCAAGTCGGCCTTAGAAACCTGTGTTGGAATGTTATCCAGACCCAGTGCCTTTCGATTTTTTAACTGATTGATCTCACTCTACTGCTGTTTTATTAATAGGTCCTACTTTGACATGCAGATCTACTCCTTTCTCTGTTTCAGGTGGACTGGCCACTAGCTCACCATTCAGTAGTTGATGAAGTACTGCCTCCATATATTTAATTGATCTGATGTCTTTGTTGTTAATTTCTTTTGTTGTCTTGAATTAGCTGGTAGTTTTCAAAAAGAAAAGAAAAATCTAATGATGTTATACAGTGTCTTCATGTCACATTGTGCTACAGTGGTCTGTCCGCCTGTCACCATTTTGACCATTGACCCCCTCACCTGATCTTGGAGGGTGTATGTTTTTCGATAAAATATAATCTATTTGTTAAGCATGTGTATAGAAATAACAATGGAAATTATTAAAGCTGTAACAGCAAGTAGGAAGGCACAAATGAGGTCTGTTTTGTTAGTGTGATAGATGTCCCGATTTTATAGGGACAGTCCCGATTTTTGGGTCTTTTTCTTATATTGGCTCCTATTACCCCCCACACCCTGTCCCGATTTTTCACACTTGGTGTCTGGTCACCCTTTTCCTTAGCATAAACTTAAGGTAAACCAAAAAAGGCCAATGGTTTAACTTTAGGTCAAGAACGTTTTTTATTCTCATTCTATCTTAGTGTTTGCAGGTCACATGAAGGCACATGTAGTTGATATCAAGTAATGTTTGCAGATTAGCTCTTAAATTAGAAGGAACGTCTTCCTCCTTCAATGTTCCCAGAAGAATCTGGGCAAAATACATATTTAATTTACATGTGTTTTTCCAAAGTATCTTTTGTTTATAATCAACTGTGATGAAGCAAAGAAACCTTAAGCCAACAAAGATGGGGTTAAAGTGAGTCTATGGGCCCAGTCAGCCCTGCCCTGCTGTACCTGTAGTCATAGCCAGGCCTGGAGGGGGAAGAAGAGGAGACAGCCTGGCTCCTTTCAGGCCTGACTGGCAAAGAAGCAGGATGCAGTTATGCTTGTATGCATATGGGGAGGTTTACTACATGCCCTACAGCTGGGACAACCCCGGAGGAAGAAGTGCTGCATCCCTGACTGTGAAAGATTGCTAAATATCTGGCTCAATTAGATCTTGCCAAGGACATTAAAATATTTTTTTTAAATGATATAAATAAGAGAATAAATGAGATCTTGCCAAGGACATTAAAATATTTTTTTAACTATATAAATAAGAGAATAAATTTGGATGATATTGGGTCACTCTGCACTGTGCATGGGGAGGTGATAAAAGATAACCTAGGTATGGCCCAAATGAATACTTTGCTTCAGTTTCCAATAATATAGGACATGGTCATGAAGGCAGGGTGGCTGATGGAAATGAATATATAGGACTGGAAAGGGCCACATCTGAAGTGTAAGAAAAATGTAGAGCTTAATGTGCTTAAATTGGGAAGAGGGAGGACTTGGATGGTTTCTATCCCAGAAAACTGAAAGAACTGGCACAAGATAGCTATTCTGGTAGCAAGGATTTTTAATAAATCTGTCTATTCAGGAGTTGCACCATATGGCTGGAGAATAGCCAATGTCGTACTTGTGTTTAAGAAAGGGGTGAAAAAGCGATCCAGGGAATTGGACCTGTTAGTCTGATCCCAGTAATATGCAAGGCTTTTCAACAAATCATGAAGGAAAAATTAATTAAATTCATGGAAGTAGATGGAAAGGGGGTGTAATGCAGAATGGGTTTCCAAAGTAGATCATGCCAGAATAGCCTGATTTTTATATAAGGGAAATGCAGTTGATCTAATATACATGGGCTTCAGTAAAGCTTTTGACACACACTACCAGGTTCAAAATTATTAGTTAAATTAGAGAAGAGAGAGAGGATTAGTATAAGAATCATAAAGTGGGTAAGGAACTGGCTGAAGGGGTGATGGTAACAGCTTGTGCTGAAAGGTGAACAATAAGGCTGACGGGAAGTTACTAGTGGATTTTCTTAAGGATAAGTCTTGGGACCAGTCTTACTCAATATTTTTATTAATGACCTTGGCATGAAAAGTAGGAGTGTGGTAATAAAATTTGCTGATGATACAAAGTTGGAAGGCATCACCAATGCAAAGGATAATTGGAATGTTATACGGGAAGAACTGGATGATCTTGGTAACAAAGAGTCCTGTGGCACCTTAAAGACTAACTAAAGTATTGAAGCATAAGCTTTCGTGGGCTAATACCCACTTCGTCGGATGCAAGCAGTGGAAGTGGATGAACTTGAAGACTGGATTATTAGCAGTGGGATTAATATTAATACTACAAAGTACAAGGACATGCACTTGTAAGAATTTCTGCTATAAACTGTGGGGCTAATCAGTTGGAAGCATGGAAGCAACATGAGAGGAGAGGGTGTGTTGGTTAATCACAGGATGACTATTAGCCACCGATGTGATGTACCTCGAATAAGGCAAATATGATCCTATGACGTATCAGTCAAAGTATTTCCAGTATAGAGAGACATATTAATGCCATTGTATGAGGCAATGGCAAAATCTCATCAAATGGGTTTTATTTTGGCCAAAATATTGTTGATGTTTTTGATCAAATGTTAATTTTTGACTAAAAATTGTATTTGATTTTTTTTCCAATAAAAAAGCAAATTTTTTTCAAGATTTTTAATTCCACAATCAATTGTTGGCAGAAAAGATGTAATTGATTTTTTAACTAAACAGATTTTTTTGCCAAAATATTTTTTGATGTTTTTTGATAAAATATAGTGTACAATTTTGGGCTTCCAGGTTCAAAAAAGATTAATTCAACCAGGAACAAGTGCAGAGAAGAGCTACTAGGATCCTCAGAAGAATGGAGAGCCTATCTTATGAGAACAGACAAAAGAAGCCTGGTGTGTTTAGCTTAGCTAAATGAAGACAGAGAGGGGATGTAATTGCTCTCTCTAAATGTGTGTCAGGAGGTAAATGCCAGGTCTGATGAAGACTTAAGAAGCTAAAGAACAATGTTGGCACAGAATGGGTATAAATTTGCCATGAGCAAATTCAGGCTGTAAATTAGAAGAATGTTTCTAACAATAAAAAGAATGAGATTCTGGAACAGTCTCCCAGTAGGAGTTGTGGGAAAAGAAACAATTTAATAAGTTTTAAGAGAAAGCTGGACAAATGTATAAATGGGATTACAGATGGGATTGAGTTTGAAAGTGGGAGGCAGGGCTTGGCAGATGTTCCTAAAATCCACATACTTTATGGCTTCAGCCAGTTACCTGCAGGGGATCCTCCAACCCCAGTGTATTCTAGGTTTCTTTTTGTCTCCTTCCTCTGAGTCACTGGAGAAGGTCACAGCTGGAGATGAGACACTGGATGGTGAGGGCCAGTGCTCTGAGATGGTATAGACCATTTTTGTGCTTGGTTGGCTGGTACTTGCTCATATACTTAGCGTCTAAATGATCAGGATGTGTGTATTTGGGAAGGAATTTTCCCCCGGATCAAACTGCAGTGGCTATGGGTTTTTTTTCTCTCTAGCGTGATGTCTGAGTGTATCTCACTTAATCAATTTCCTACCATTTTAGGGGCCTCAGGCATGGTGCACTTTCCTCCCTCGTATCCTGCCTGTGGTGTGCAATAATTTAGTCTTTGGAGGGCTGTAATACTTTGGTCTAAACTCTAATGTCAGTTGTTGGCTGTACTGTGTGGGTGCTGGGTAGCTGGTGAAATGTGATATATAGGAGGTCAGACTGGCGGTCCCTTCTGGCCTAACTCTATAATGTTGTTAGTCCTGCAGCTCAAGTGGTTGGAGTACAGGCCTTGGTCCTGAAAACAAGTCTAAATCCTGCTGATAATATGTGATTGGGGGTTGTTACAGTTGCTCACAACATTATTTTATTTTACAAAATAGTCAGTCATGTTAAATAACACTATTTTCATGTAAGTTTTTTAGATAGCAAAGTGAAGCACTGGAAATTAAGAAATACCAACATTAAGACTGCAACCTTAATTTGTCCCTCTTATGAGTACATACTATGATAGTCTTTAATTACATAATCACATACTACTGTTTCCATAGACTCTTGCCCCATTCAGCACACAAACTAGATGAATGAGGCAGAATTAATTTTTTACTGGCAACTTGGATTCTGGCACTCTGAAAAGTTTCAGTGCTTGACTTTGCAAACTTTTAATGTATTTTTTGTATGTTTACATACTTTATGTCATGAAAGTGTAAATTAAACACAAAAATAACTAGTCATTTTACTAATTATTTAATAATGAAATATGGAAGAGTGACCTCTTCATTTTGGTGTGAGGTAAGGGAAGTACTATGGCAATTGGGAAATTTTGGCTTATATACAACTAAAGCTTAAAAGCAACAATTTTGTTAAAATGAGGAATACTTGTGGCACCTTAGAGACTAAGCAGTTTATTTAAGCATAAGCTTTCGTGGGCTATAGCCCACTTCATCGATGAAAACTGGTTAGTCTCTAAGGTGCCACAAGTATTCCTCGTTTTTATTTACGGATGCAGACTAACACGGCTGCTAATATTTAATTTTTAAAAACATTAAATAATTCAGGGCTATCATTCAAATGAAATCTGATTTTTGTTTACTGGTGTGTAGGGTATTACATGGTTGCTACCCACATCCTTCTAAAGGTAAAGCAGGTCTTTGGGGTATGACAAAGCTGATGGGCTTCCCTTCATTCTGGGGATCTCTATAGGGGATAATTGAGATTCTTTCTTTTTAATTTTTCTTTTTTTTAAAGCATATTTTTAGACCTTCTACTTGCAAAGATTAATCTGAATATATCACCGGCCTTTGTAGTCTGGGGAAAACTATAGCACGGACTCTACCTAGGGTGACCAGACAGCTAGTGTGAAAAATTGGGATGGGGTGTGCGGTAATAGGAGCCTAAGTAAGAAAAAGACCCAAAAATCTGACTGTCCCTTTAAATGTGGTACATCTGGTCACCCTACCTCTACCAGAAAAGCATAAGGACTTAAAGCCATTACATAACAACAGTAGCAGGCAACTATTTTCTGTGAATTCATCACAAAGAGGCTGAACAATGGGCTCGGTTCATGATTGGGAGAAGATTTTGGACTACAGAGCACCACTGTTTACATGTGAGAATCTCTTCTCAAACACAATGGGATTTCTGCAAAATGGGTGTGTCATAAGTATGAAGTGCTTAGAATTACTGTTTTACCTGTAAGGGTTAACCTGAAGCAGAAGAGGGAATGACGTAGTGGGGATGCAAATTCTAAAGACAAAGGAGTTTAGTTTCACTTTTTCCCGGGCACTCAGCCTCTCTCCATCTTCTCCCCGGCTCTGGGGAAATGAATCACCTTCCTACTCATCTCTTGATAAGTTTCTAAGTCAGCCTGGCAGTAAGTGAAATTGTTAATTGTACAAGCTTGTAATTGATCTATGGTGTCTTTAACCTCATCAGGGAGAGAAATCCTAAGGGAGGGGTTAAGGCAGGTTAAGGCTAGGACTGAGTATCTGTGAAGTCTGTGTAAGTTGTATGCTTCTCTCTTTTCTCTATTAAACCTTTTTTGTTATAAAAAGTGTCTGTTAATTCTATTGGAGGGATCCTATCTTGGGATCGGAGTCTGTGTTCTCAATCTCTCCCAGGTAGCAAGGGGGAGGGGGTGTTACATCGGGGTTTTAATGTGCCCCACTCCATAGTTTTGGAGTAATCACGTTAATGGTGGCAGCGGGTTTCAAGCCCAAATGGGAGAAGTTTGGGTTTTGAGGGAAAAGATTTAACCTAGGCTGGGAAAGTAGCTTGGAGTTAATTGGTCTTTCATACAAGAGATCCCCACATCTTTACCCTAGAGTTTAGAGTGGGGAAGGGTAATCTCTTACAGGGTGTTAGTTGGATATGGCCTTTGACTTGGACTCTGGCCAAGCGTCCATCGGTAGTTCTTGTACATCTCTCCCACATCTAGATGTAAAAAAAAATTATCTCTCTCTGTAGGGGGCCTGGGTGGCCTCCCTCCAAGCCAGAAGGTAAAGAACCACTCTCTCATCCTGAGTGGGCAGGGCCAGACCAAGATGGCTCCACCCCCAGGAAGGGGAGGGGCAGAACAGGAAGTACAAAGGGTGGGGCCCTTAGCTCAGTGAGGGCAGCACCAGGGAGGGAGACAGATGGCTGACTGATCCCTCCACACTCTGCTGCTGAGCCAGAGGAGGCCCTGGACCAAGGGTTTCCAGACCTGCTCACTGCAGAGTACCCTGAGGAACTGTCGGAGCCCAGCAGTGACCCGTATCTGATAGGGGGCAGACACTGAGCCAAAACCGGAGCTGCCAGCGGCAGAGTACCCCAAGGGACTGCCGAAGCCCAGCAGTGACCCATGCCTGACAGAGGCAGATGCTGAGGGAGAACCGGAGCTACCAGTGGTGGACGACCCCGACCCATGCTGGTGCCCCCTCGCTTGTGAGGTGCACCCCTGACTCTAGCCGGCGCTCCCCTGCCTGAGGGGCGCACTACTGACTCTTTGCCGGCTCTCCCCTGCCTGAGGGGTGTGCTACGGACTCCTTGCCAGCACTCCTCTGCTTGAGGGGCACACTACTGACTCTTTGCCGGCACTTCCCTGTGTGAGGGCACGCCACGGACTCTTGACGGCACACCTCCCGCTCCTAATTCCCCCATGACTGGAAGGTGTGACCGAGGTCTTTCAGTGAGACAGTGGCTCCCCACCGCCCCCCAGCAGCTCGGAGGACCCACTGATCCTCGTACACAGTCCTAATTAATTATTTATGAATTATTCTGTCCTTTATCTCCTTCCTTTTTTTTTTTAACTGTGTGTGTTATCACTGTTGCTATTAGCTTTGTCTCTGTTATTTGGCAGTACATCATTATAGTGCTCCCATGCTTAATGGGAACACTATAAATGATGATACCTAATGTGATTATATTGTACCAGCTTTCTTTGAGTTCACTAAACCTAACTGGGAATAACACAGCAAATTGCTTTTTCCCCATGGTGTGGATTTCAGTCCTCCAAAGCCACCCTTGCAGTTCCTGCCTGTGTGTCTATGTATCTTATCTGACTATCTGAGTGTGCTTTGCGGTGTGTGTACAATGATGGACCAGAAATTGCCGGATATCCCAGGTTTGATTTTTGTCATTTTCTAAGCATGTGGATTTTCAAGGAGATAGCACCCTCATGTGGTAACAATTCATAAGACTTATCTCTTGGTTTCCATCAAATGCAAACATAGAGGGAAAGTAATTATTTTTGTTACTGCATCAGCATAATAGCAATTATTTTAGTTCAAACGACAAGTTTTAGAGGGACTATTCCTTCTGCTATTTGGAAGGATGGGAGAGGGAGATACATTGCTGCATATGAAACATTGTACTTTTTTTATTTCTGCTGTTGATTAGAGTGTTTGCAGATTCAGATTATGCCACCTACCAATCGTTCCTGACAGCCAGAGGAAAACTTGTCCACAAAGTTTCCATCAAAACACAGTGCATGACTTCACTAAATTAAGCTAATGGGAGGCTTCAGTAGTAGGAGACTGAATGTTCAGAATCATTATTGGTTTAGTGGTTTTCAAGGGACATGGGAGTAATTTAGCCAGGCAACAAAAACAAATAAAATATTGAAAGTATTATACAAAGGTCTAGGGTACATCAAGGGTAAACAATGCTAAGCATTTCAACACAAGCTTTTTAGTCCAATGTAAATTACTCCTGAGGTTCTATATATGTCTTCTGGAACTTAGATCATTTTCGGTAGAAAATAGCCTGCTATTAATACAGTGCTTCAGGAATATCTGTGGTCATAATGAAAAGCAATAACGTCAACACAGAACATTAGTCAACTACAGAATCATGATGAAAATGAACTAAAATGAATTGCTGCACATTTTTGGGCTGTTGTTACATTTAAATGTTTAAAATCTAAACACTGCCTTGGGGATGCATATTGCACCTTTGATATATGACAATTTTAGTCTTTTGCCATTCAAGTTTGCCTATGAGATTTACAATTTTTGGACTCTGAAATATTTATTTTTTTCATTATAGTCTCAGCTAAAGATACTACCTTCTCCATTGAATATCATTGTCCTCAACCTCAAGCAACAAAACTCTTAAAGTCAGGTAAAATGCCCACTGAAATCAATGGAGAAGGCAGTATCTTGTGTATATATGAAAATATAGCAAGGGAAATAAATTGTCCACTCATTTTTCATGGTCATAATGTGTTTTTTTCTATTTAAGAGACTATTACTACCCACAAATTCCCCATATTCTAATATACATTGTGCTTCTAGAATATGTAGGTAAAAAAAATGGCAGAACAGTTTCATAACAAACAGCTGTATAGCCTTGTTAATCATAGCTAAAGCTTTATTTCATCTCTTTTCATCATGGACACTGTTTGCTTTCTGGTATGAATTACTGGAAGCCAATGAAGGTACTCTAGAATAAACAAAGTGTGGCATAAACCTCATTAAAAATATGTGCTTCTGTACACGGATCAGAAGTTACATAGTGTTTAAAATTAAATTTGCCTTAAAATATTATTGGACTGTGAATCCTTAGCTAATAATACACCACCAATATTTATTCCATAAGATATTTGAATTTTTATTTTTAAACTCAAAACATATTTCCTTCCATCATTAATCTGACTGCGGGTGTGATTGTGAATACATATTAAATATTCCACTGTAAATACTCAATGTAGCAACTTCTGATCTACTATAGTTATGCAGAGCAATGATTGTCAACATTCCACCTTTTCCTCTTTCAACTAGCACAGGGTCATACAGTTGTGGGGGGAAAAGGCTAATATTCTGGGCTGTATTAATAGGAGTGTCATCTATAAGACACAAGAGGTAATTGCCTGACTGTTTAATACTGGTGAGGCCTCAGCTGCAGAAATGTGGCCAATGCTCAGTACTGCACTTCAGGAAAGACTTGAAAAAAATGGAGAGAGTCCAGAGTACAGCAACAAAAGTGATAAAAGGTTTAGAAAACCTGACCTATGAGACAAGGCTAAAAACAATCAAACAAACAGTGCCATGTTTAGTACTAAGAAAAGAAAACTTAGTGAGCAACCTGATCAGAGTCTTCAAATATGTAATGTGCTGCCATAAATAGGACCGTGATCAATTGTTCTCAATATCCATTGTATTCACTGGATGATGCCAAACATGCTCTTCAGCAACATGACTGAACATGACTGCATGATAAAACTTTCCACACACTGAGAGCTATAAGTAGAGATCCTTTTATTAGTATTGTAAAAGTATTATCTTACTGCTAAATCAAGGATTTCTTCATGCTCCCTTTTCTACTTTGTGTGCAAAGTGCTAACAAAGGAATTCAGTTTCCAAAATCTCTTCCTGCCCACACTCCTCAAAAGTTTAGACTCTTTCACTTTCAGGAAAAAAAACAATCAACTTGGAAGCGCATTCTTGGCATTGACATGCAAACACAGATCAAACATCCCAGTTTACCTTTTTCTTTCCCTGCTTGCATGTTGTAACATCTTTGCAATATAACAACAAACAGTATCATGTTAATGTATTCCTGTAGTACACATTCAAGCTCAAAGTACACTATTGTACAAGTAATATCAACTAATAGTTATTGTTCCAAGATACTAAGCATAGCAGCAGTGTGGATGGGTCTTGCTTTCTCAAATTCCTTATTCCATCAAGTAAATATTACTACTTTAGTAATCTATTGTAGAAATAGCTTTGACAATTCTGATGATCAATAAATGATATCATTTACTTGTTTAGTTTTGATAATTTGTGGCATAGGAAAAGGAAGACCAAGGGAAACAGAATTTTGCTTCACAAGCTACTAGTATTTACATGATTTTTCTCAACACCCCATTAGCATAGTTGATTTGTCTCCGGGCCTGCTAACTGAATGAGTTTGGCATGAATTCTTTCCACACCTTAATTTCTAGTTTTTGGTGGATAATCCTCCTATTTGGAAGTCACATTTTTCTTGACCATTACATCTCCGATATGATGAGACTGAGAAGACCCTGTGCTTCTTGGAGATGAATCCATCATCAATTGTGAAGCCTGAAGTCTTTTAAAATACAGGATTCACCTCCTGATCAGTAATGGTGGGTCAAAACGTCTGTCGTCATATCTGTTGTATTGAAACAAAAAAAGAGAATAGACTGAGTCTTTTGCATTTGGTTGTGTGTTCATGTAAAGAAAAGAACTACTGTGATTTCGATAGCTGGGTACCTAAGGTTGGTAATGTGACACCGTGAAGAGCTATTTATGAACTAAGCATCTATTTGTCATTTAAAATCTATATAAATTTTTTTGACTAATTAACTGATTAATGGGGTAAGATGCTACTGGTCAGGAATGACATGCACTGGCAGAGCTGTATGGGGAAACTTGCAGTACATCTGACTCTGGTTAATACTATAAGTCCTTTACTTTCACACACAAAAATTGTTATTTTATGACAGTGGTTCTCAATCTTTTTTCATTTGCGGACTCCTAAAAATTTTTGAATGTCAGTACAAACCCCTTTGGAAATAAATCTATTATCTGTTGAATTATTTTCAGCCATTTTTTGGTGTAAGTTTTTCATGGATCCCTTAGACATAGTTAGTGGACCACTGTTCTGAGAAACAAACTGCTGACAAATGTGCTGAAAATATTTTCACACTTTTTTTGCGGAGGTGAAATTCAGGAAAGCATCCAAATTCAGGTCAGCACATGACTAAGTTTATGCACAAGTGCTATAGACCCTGGTTGAAACATTTGATGAACACCGTATTGGGTGAAAAATGCAGATTTTGTGACAAAAATAATTTTTAAAAATTCATGTTAATTTTACCAAATTATTTCAGTTGGGAAAAAAATAATTTCAAAAAAATCAGTGGTTTGCTCTAACTTTCTTGAAATGAAACATTTAGATTTTTTAAAAATTTGATTAAAACTTTGTTTTGAACTGTCCTTTAATTTTATTTAAAAAAATTAAAATGTTTGAAATCAAAAGAATGTTTTATTTAAGTTTGAACAAAATAACTTTTTCTCAGCTTTTCAATTCACCAAAAATGTAAAGTTGCATTTTCAGTTCAACCTGAAATGACTTTTTAAAACTTTCAGGATTGCTAGCAAACTTAAAAATCCATTATTCACCCGTCTGTACCACTTAAGCGCATGCCTTAGACATTGTTTTCAAAAGTGTTCAGTCTTGGCTAAACTCTGCTCCTGCTGAAGTCAGTAATAAAACTCACATTGATATCACAAGGAGATAACAGTGAGTGCTTTTGAAAAATCTCATACTCAGGTTCCCCCAGTGTAAAATTTTTCATATATCTCAATTGTAAAATATCTTTTGCTGGTCAAGTGCATAATGACAACTCCCTCATACTATTTGGTAAGAAGTGTGAATGGTGTCTGTTGCTTTCACAGAATTATTTTATGTTACGTTACTAACTGAGAAACTGAAGTTTATGAGCCCTTCAAGGAGTATTCAGTAGACTAGGCAATTTGTGGTGGTAAAATTATAGCTTGTTATATTTTACATCTTCTGAAGACTTGCTAGCCAGCACCTGAAAAGGAATCCAGCATTAAGGCAACTCTGTTTAACTTTTGAACTGGTAGATTTATTATGATGCCCAGACACTGTCTGATGTTAGCTGTGGACAAATATTAGTACAATTCAGTTATTTTCACTACAATACAGCAGTACTTTTTAAAAATTAGAATGGAAACAGAAATTGAGTTTTCACTTAAAAATGAAATTACATCATGTATAAGCTGGTTGATCTGAAATTTGGGTCATCAGCAGGGTTCAGATCTTTAGATCCACAGCACACAGTGCTCCCAGTGGTTAGGACATTCTCCCGCAATGTGGAAGACCCTGCTAATTGACTCTTGTAATTGTAGTGGATCTACTGCTAAGTAAACTAGCTATGAATATTACTTAGGGTTGTATTTTCAGTAGAGACAGCAAGGTGATGAGTAAAAGGAGTTTTATTGTAAACTAAACTTAAAAGCAGAGCAACAAGGCTTTGAAGAAAAATGTCTGTTGGTGAACTTCATTATCTATCTCTGTTAAAGAGCCACTGAGATTTTCAGGCAATATTTAAGTTAATGCAGTAATTTACAAAACCCCCATAAAACATTCAGTTATTCTTACTTTCTCTGATTGTTGGTGATTACTGCAGTGTGTATGTGTAGAAATTTCTAACCCTACATAGTAAAACTACAGTGATCTGTTTGAATGGTTAATTGCTTCATGCTAATGAATGCAACTAGCTACCTGTGTATGCCTAGAAACAGGAGATTAGCTTTAAAGCAATAGTATGCATTATTTATTTCTCAGCCAAAGAAGGCCTGCTGTTACCACAATGGTCTACAAGCTATAAAGGAAGTTTTGGCACTGATCCTTGCTCTCTCAGATCTGCTTGAACTTTTACAGGGAAAGTCTAAGGCCACAAGGTTGAGGTCTCTAGGTCTACTCTGGATTAACCCTGCAATTCTCATGGAAGAATTTGAACAAACTATGCACAAGAACTGCCTATAACCTTTTAAACTGATTCTAGAAAGATTTTTACAAATCAGCAGTCTCACTATGTTTGCTATGAAACTAACCAAAGAACTTTATTTATATCTGTATGTATATTGATCTTTTAACTGTAGCAACTCCTTTTTTTTTTTTTACTAATCAATCTTAGAGATTTAGTTAATAAGGATTGGCTGTAAGCCTGTATTTGGGTAAGATCTGAAATATTCATTGTCTTGGTGGGTAATGTGTCTCTTGGGGTTGGTAGAACTTTATATATGGTAAATAAGGTTTTTAGTAACCCTCACTATATTGGATTTGGTTGTCTGGGTGGGAGCCAAAGGCTGGATTGCTTAATGGGCACTGTATTTTGTTTTCTTGATAACCAGTAAGATATTACAGAAACTGTTTGGTTACTGGCTTGGTGAAATCTAATTATAGAATAAACCATCAGTTTTGGGGTTCGTTTGCTCTATTCCTTGCAGTTTGCCCTGAATAAGCATTCTCAGTGAAGCCTCTCCAGATGCTATGGTCACAGACTGTGTTGGAGCAAGCCACATTTTATGTTTTTACTTTTGGACAAAAGTTTTAAAAGACTCATCTGAATTAATCCCATTATATTGGGGCATAGTTCAAGATCCTAAGGTAAAAGGGAGGTAGAAGTAAATTTACATATCAGTTTTGCATCTTAAAAGGGTGGATGACACCTACTAAGTAAAACCATTACTGGACCGAGTTATTGATACTGAGGAATAGCTACCAGTTCCAGATCAGTACTAGTATTTTTTCCTTAATCTGTCAAGTAAGTCAGGGCTTTATAAGTAGGAGCATTGTTAGCAGATTGAGGGACATGATCATTCCCCTCTATTCAGCATTGGTGAGGCCTCATCTGGAGTACTGAGTCCAGCTTTCCACACTACAGGAAGGTGTGGAAAATCTGGAAAGAATCCAGTGGAGGGCAACAAAAATGATTAGGAGATTAGAACACATGATTTACAAGGAGAGGCTGAGGAAACTGGGATTGTTTAGTCTACAGAAGAGAAGACTGAGGGGGGATTTTATAGCTGCTTTCAACTACCTGAAAGGGGGTTCCAAAGAGGATGAATCTTGACAATGTTTATCACCTTAAATATCCCTACCAGAGGATCCATAATGTTTTTTTGGGTATCTTTAAAGGATTTTTTCTGCCCTTGTGGCTGATTTCTGAAATGATCCTGGATCTTTTGAGAACAGTGTACTTCCCTCATGATTATATACAAGTATAAAAGGGCTTCTTTCTATGATAAAAAACCAAACTAGTTTCTGAGTTCATACATTTCAAAATTCATTTAATCATACATGGTTTTAATCTTATTCTCTGGGCACCAATGATTTACTTCTTTAGTTGAGATAAAGAAACCAATCTCACAAGATTATAATTTTGCTTCACTAGCATCTGATCCTACCAAAGTAGACTCTAAAAACAAGTGACTTGATGAAAAGTGTCTCCCATATTAGTGTTCTCTAATATGAAAATATAAGAGGGCAAGATTCTACTAACTTCCACTGATGGCAGATCTTCCAAAGAGGTATTCGTCTACTTTTCAGATTGTTGCTTGCCTTGACTGTCAAAGCATCCTCATCTTCTTATGAAAGTAATAGTGCTGGTGGGAGGAAGTGGAGGACAGATGTGGAAACCCAGTAAGCTTATCAAGAAGTTTGACAAATTTCAGTATTTTCCCCATTGTCTGTTCAGTTGTAAAATCCAGAGTTTCAAGGTAATGGGTGTTTCTAAAGGAACACTTTTGATTTATTTCCTCACTGTTGGGGATAGATAAGAATGGAGCTTGTGTTTTGTTTTCTCTATCTAGGAATGCTTTGGTTGAAATCTACATTTATTATTTTCCTTTGTCTAGAGAGTTCTTATATCAGAAATATAACTATATTCCAAGACTTACCTCTGAACATTGCAGGAAAAATAATTCACTGTGACAGTATTGACAACTCCAAGATATCACAATCATGAATCAAGCTTTCAGGATGGTTTTAAAAATTCTGAGGGTTTTTTTTTTTAAAAAAATTCTTATTTTTGGGATCCTTTCTTTTGCTTTCTGAGCATTTAGGTTTTACTTGGGTCACATTTTCTAGCCTTTCTCTAACACCAGGGGGTTAGAAATTTGCTTTTTCCAAAATGAAAACAGATTCTCACGACTCCAGGAATTATGGCTTTAAGAAAAAGACCAAACATTGGAGGATTTAGATAAAATTGCAAAAGGTGAAATCATTGTTCTTTTAATTGCTCAACCAGATTTTTAATCTGGATGTGTGTAGGGAAAACATTATAATTTTAAGAAGATGTTTTCTGATTAGCATAGATAGATCACAATAGGTTACAGAAAATACATTCTATATAATACTATGATGATATATTTTGGTTTATAGGAGGGTTTAGAAATGACAGCAACTGACTGTAATCATCATCACCTGAAATAGTCAGGGTAAGATGAGACCAGGAGCTAATAGAGTTTCTGTAGAGTTCTGTCAAAACTATATCCTGAATTGATGCAAGCTTAATGAATAGATAGTCTAAGTGAAGTATTTGATCCCCGGTATGAGAGAATTGTTGATCCCACAATGTGTAGCTTGTACTTGTATTGATTTTGGTGGCAATATTATACATGCATTGAAGATCCCACTTGACCCTCTGAATCTGAAAATTCTAGAACTTGGGTCTGTTCTGTTGAAATATTTTTTGGAGGCTGGAGGGTATATCATAGCTGGAGCTTTAACCAATGAGATTCTGAAATATACAACAGTTGGGGATTCTGAAATATACAATTAGTTGGGGATTGGTCCTGCTTTAAGCAGGGGGTTGGACTAGATGACCTCCAGAGGTCCCTTCCAACCCTAATATTATATGATTCTATGAACAGCTCCTATTTGACAGTTTATTTTCAGCTTTTATCTATTTGCATCTCAATTACACACTATGCTGTAGTTTTTTTTTTAAATGTTTGTTATTAAGATCTAAATCTACTTACTTTAGTCATGTAGTGCATGCCAATAGAACGCAATACAAGAAGATTACAAGCTGATGGTTAGATGTTAATAACAGTAACACAAAACATTAAGGCAAGTGACATTTACATAAGTATCTTGATCTTAATACATGTAATTTACATATGAAAATTTAATCACCATAGAGATAAACAGCTGCAGTGTTTAATTAAACTCTCCACACAAAATCAGCCTGCAAGAAGTAGTTTGTCATTGCTAATTTATCACAATTCTCATAAGTATTCTTTAAAATAAAAATGCAAAATAAATGACTCTTATTGATAATTTAACTTCTGGTTACTTTATCGTATTCTCAACAGGCTTTGATGATACAATTAAAATACAAAGATTCTAGGCTCATTTTCTCACAGTTTAGAAGACAAACTATAAATATATAGAGAATAAATGTATTTGTTTACAGACTTGCGGGTCAGCAGTATGGCAGCACTAGAGGACAATTTAAGCAAATTTAATGCCATGATAAGTTGTGTGTAATGAAGGGATGTGAAAGTCTCTCTCCATGGGGCTGTTTAAGCAGGAAACAATTATAAGTGAAAATCAGTGCCAGCATTACTATAGACTTGAAGCAACGATTGGCTCATAGTCTGACTGACTAACACTCACATTTTAGACTCTCAAATCTTCAGTTAATTGTGAAATTGGAGGTCCACTGACATCCAGAAGTGTTTGAAGCTTAGACTTTGCTTCTGGTGATGATTTATTTTAGTACAAGAATCAGAGCACAGTATCTTGACAGAAACAGTTTGATTTGTTTGAATGTAATACCAAGAAAATAAAAATTAGAGGATAGACCAAATCCCATTCACAACATGAAAAATCCTACAAAACTGGGACCAGGATCTTCTACAATTTGAGCTTGAAGCAGCAATTCTTGGAGATAAACTTCAGGGGAACTAGGAATAGATGAGAAGAGGGTGGTTTCTAAGTTTCTGTATCAGATTCATTCTTTCTACGTGGAAAAGAACACCTAGTCTCAGGAATAATGCAACAGACTAATGGGAGACTATGTACACGTGTGAGCAAATTTTATTCCTCCCATAACTGGTCATCCCAAGACAAGCAAATTGTTTTGAAGTCCTATAAAATTGTACTGTAAATCCCTTGAAAATGTTAAATGGATGACATAACCCCTCTCAGCAGGTTCCACCTCAGGACTGAAGTAACTCTGTGCTGCCTGCGTACCTTCTCCATATGAATGTGGTACAAGGCTGTTAGACTTGACCATTTAGAAGCATATCCCTGCTGAGGAGTGAAATGGAGAAAGCTTCCCTAAATATGGTCTCCACGGCCCATGGCAGAGCTTGGCTGCTCCCTGCTTAGGCTCCAGAAATCCTGTCTCTATCTTCTGCATGGCAGAATGACATCAGCTTTCCTGGTTATAGGTCACTTTGTGGCTGAGGAAGAAAGGATGAGATTTGCCCTAGAATAATTATAAACCAATTCAATTAAAGGAGAGATTAAATCAGTGAAATTTAACTGCATGTTCATGACTTGGGCATTTCTAGATGGTCTTAAACAGCAAGGGCTTTTGAGTCCAATTTTACTATAATAGTAAGTAACTACTAGGGTTCTGCAAAGAAATATCAGCATCCAATTTCATAATTTATTATTATATTTTTAAAGTACAGAAGCCTGAAGTATAAAGGAATAGAATTAGTAACAGTTATAACAATTCTAAATGAAAATAGGAACTATATAATTTATCTAATTATGTCGGGGGGGGGGGAGAATAATATTCATATAAAGGCAAAACAAAGTCTCTTACTACACATTAATGCTTAGTGTTCCCTAACTAAACTTCTACTGCTGGAAAAATTATGGGCATTAGCATTTTATCAGTGTTTTCCCTATCGGTGTTTTCCTTCAATGACTTAGGGCATCCTTAGTGATTATCCTTGTTTACGTCAACCATTATGAGGCAAGAGCTGTATAAATTTATGACTGTAGCCTCCTTTCCTGAGGCATACCAGGCCATTCCAGATTTGTCCTTGCAAACCTTGTACAAATTCTCTGAGTTGAAGTTCACCTTCCTTTTCAAAGTAACTAGATACATCCGCTCATTTCAAGGCCTAGTTCCCAATGCAATGGACAAACTTATTTAATTCTCAAATAAGCACCAAAATGGAATTTTGACATTTCCCTTTTATTAAAACTGTGCATCTGAAACTAGCCTTTTGATTACCCAAAAGAGACATCTGCGGATGATATTCCTGAAAATCCTCCTGCACATAGTGGGATAATCAGTCTTTATTTTAACAGGCAAAATTGTCCATTTTCAAATTCCGTAAGAAGGAAAAAAGTATGTTTTGAAGTAGAGCTCAGTGATTGATTTTTTTTTTGGTGAATAGTACATTCACATAAAAATGCTGACTGAAACTGTTCATGATTTCCTGCCTGTTCTGGCCAAATCGAATGAGGAAAAAAATCCAAAGCTGAAAAGTTTCCTTTTGACATTTTTCTAAACTACAAGTTTTGCCTTTGTTTCAAAATGTTTTTGTTTTAAAATTTAGCAAGATGTAACTAAAAGTAAGTAAAAACCCAAAGCAAAGCAAAACAAAATACTTTGACCCAAAATAAACTTTTTTGTTTCCTCACTTCATGGAAAACCTCTCCCCCCCCCCCCCCAAAAAAAAATGCTTGTTTTGAGGTTGACTAAAACCAAATTAATTTTTTTGGTTTCAACCACAGAACTGAAAAATAATTTTATCTACCTTGCCCTAGTGTGAAAGGGTACTGTGTACTTAAGGTTTTCCACAGCCAAGCTGCATGTTGATTGCATCTTGTTTAAATTGATTGAAATGTATCCATATTGTCAGTTAATCAGGAATATTAAAAATGTCTTTGTTGAAATTGCTGATGGTGATACATTAGTGATTCATATTGGAATCATTTACTTATTTATATTTTTATATGCAACATTGTGATGTCCAATTCTTTTTAGTGCTTTTGACATGTTTTATGTTTAATTTATGATAGCATGTTTGGTAACGGTGTGTCACATCATTTTTTTTTCTAGAAGTGGCAGAGTGTTCAGCTTTTTGAAAAATCAAGCCCTTTTAGAGAAAATACATCAGTTTTTAGGTTAATGATGACATGCAGTACTTGTTTTCTTTGAGTTTGTTAGAATGATCGCTTCATGTCTGAGTAACAGAGTCCCAAATTAGTCTTTAGGATACTATAAGTGAAAACAAAGTGTTTATTTGCTTACAAAGAGGTGATATATATCATTAGCACAGTTGGAGAAGGTATTTCATTTTGTCTTTCCAAATAACCAGAGTTCTTGTTAAATAAATACAGTTACAATATAGTTCAGAAAGGCTACAAAAATAAGTTGACCATTTGTATTAATAAAATATATTTCCATGAGAAGTTTATACAAAACATCTCCCTTTACTTTCCATGGTAGGCTGTAGATGGTTATAATAATCCTGATACATGGTGATATTTCCATGTGCCTTCTATCAGTATTGATGAGTTCTGCAGCTAACTCCCTGCACATGATATGCTGGGAATACCCCTGCAGCTATAATACTCTGGGATGTGATCATTATATCATAAGTCAAACAGGGTTCTGGGTACTACAGGGATCAGTGATATTGATTCAGCAGGTGGCATTCTTCCTTTCAAACAGAAATCCAAATAAAATATTGAGAGCACAGTGCTTTTGGAAGTGTCATCTCTTATATGAATCATAAACTGCACATCTGAACACTTACTTTTACTAAAAAGCCCATAACACCTTTTTCAAGATGAGGTATATTTACCTGACTATCCTTGCCAAATTCTAGCCTTTATAATTATACTCTGCCTATCTGCAGTTTTACTTGGATCTTCATCCTCTGCTAAACTATGGCCAGATCTTAGTGAGGGAGGTCAACCTAAGATACGCAACTTCACCTACGTGAATAGCGTAACTGCAGTCGATGTATCTTAGGTTGACTTACCTTGGCCTCCTCACAGTGGAGAATTGACCGCTGCCACTTACCCGTCGACTCCACTTCCGTCTCTCGTGGTGGTGGAGTTCCGGAGTCGATGGGAAGAGTACTCAGGGATCTATTTATCATGTCTAGATGTAGTGTGGACTTGGCCTATGTGACATAACTGTACACTGTTAAAGCAGTTGCTATATTCCTCCTAAGAGCTGGCTATATGTCATTTCTGGCTAAAGAGACTGATATTGTCTGTAAAGCATTTGGGGGTCTTTTGGGATAAAAGTGTTAAAGGAAATGTTACAGCTCGTTGGTGGTGGTACCTTACATCAACATTTAAATGCCCATTTTCTCTTGTGATTGAAACCAGTGAGAGTTAGAAATAACCTTGTAATTAAAATTAGCAGGAACAAGATAGAAACTTATATTTTGTTTTTCTGAGTTAGTGATCAAACATCACAGCTGGGCAAGTTCTGAAAATTCTACATGAGGGGACTACTAAGGACTGACTGTCCTTTTGACTAATAATAGTGTCATATATCTGTCATGTAAACAAACATTTTTATTGGTAAAATAAATCATTCACTGCAACAGTAGAAACATGTATTTCAACAATTTTTTTTTAAAAGGCAACAACCCGTTACTTATTTGCGGATAGAAGTAACCTCCTGGTGGTATAAATATATATTTCATCTTTTAAGCAAAGATTAGTCCCACAGGAGATCTCTTCTCCCCATCCATTGATGATGTCAGTGAGTCCTTGATTAGCTTCTGACATTTGAAATTATGGTGGGTCAGCAAGGTTAATGAAAGGCTTCTTTATATAGCCATGCCCATACACTGTCTCCCCTCTATCCTTTTCTGTTTGGGGTTGCTCAGTGACCTCAGTGACAAAGTCAAGAGACGAAATATATGATATGAGTACATTCTAATCAGCAGTTCTCTGTTAATATCTAATTAGTTAATAAAAGGGGGTAATGAATTATTTCCAACCCAGAATTTTTATAAACCTGGAATGATCTCTGTGGAAGTGTCTGTTCAACAATCTGAACAGTATTGTCATTGATTAGTTCTGTCATGTTGATTACATTTTTGGGGTGTGTGACTGGCATAAGAAATTCTGTTTTCACTCCTACATGAAGCCTTTCATTGCTGTGAAGGAGAACATCCAGGGGACAAAAGTAGTTATAAAACTGAAATAGCTTGAGTCCTCAAGATGATGTTGACTGGAACCTCTTGCTCAGAGAATTTGTCTCAAACTGTATTACCGGTCTGAAGTTAGGGATATTGCATTTTATGATGACATCTTTCTTTCTATAATTAGCCCCATTGTGTTCCTGCTCAATATGTTGAAACAGAGGAATATTTTTGGAGAATTTGCTGGTTTCCCAATTGATTAAGAATTACTCTCTCTTAGCCCATTACTGACAGTAGGTGGGATTTTTCAAAAAACCTTAAGTCACTGGGAGCACAAGTTGAATTGATTTTTTTCTCCCTCCCCCCATAGTGCTTATGCTCCTAAGTCACTTAAGTGCTTTGGAAAATTCCATCCATTTGTCTTTCTTCCTGTGCTTTCACTTGCATTTTCAATACTGTGGAGTCTGTAGCTAAAAATTCTCTGCACCTTTTAATTTACATTTTCGCTCTTGAGCTACTCAGTTTAGAAAAGACATACACAGCTGGAATGACATGCATAATATAAAACTGTTTTCTCAAGTTAAACATCATTAAGATGGGCCTTCTTCCCTGCATTAATTACTTTTACAAAGTTCTTCCTGTTCCACATTATTTGCCACCCCAGAGTAGCCAAAATTTGTAAATATATTTTGTTCCCATCTCCATTGTCTCCCTTTTTAGATTCTATATCAGTGGCAAACATACAGTAAAATAAAATAGGTGGGACTCTGTGGTGTTATTAGCTTTACCCACTTCATTGTTTAAAATAGCCTGATATATTCCTTTAGTCACTTAAGGACAGAATATCATTACAAATCCATACTGTTAATTCGATACTTCCAAACTCTTGAATTTTATATAACAATAATACTGTAAGCCCCAAGCCAGCAAAGCATGTGCTTAAATTTAAGCACGTATGTAGTCCCATTGAAGTTAATGGCAGTGTGACTTTGCAGCTAACTCAATCTCTGTTAGGGAGTAGTAGTATGAACTGGCTGCAGTATTCATGTCAGCTGATTTCCAGTTAGTGTGTATAATGGCTGTGAGAGATAATGTAAATTAGTGATGGAATGGAGAGTGGTAATTAGTTATGGAAGGTAATCAGCAAAAGAGAACAGGAAAAGCGGTAACATGGGGAAAGGAGATGGAATCTTTTGGAAATTTGGGGCTAGTATGTCTTTGCTAAACACCTACCACTGAAGAGAATGGGGAGAAACACAATGAGGAAATGTTAAGATACCAAAAAAGAGCTGGATTTTAAAAAAGAAGTCTAAATGAGAGCCAGGAACAAAAACCCTATTGTAAGTCAATTGGAGTTGGCTGTTAAGATCCTTTAGGCCTTTTGAAAATACCAGTCCATATCAAACTGGATCTAGAGGTGAAGATTCTCAAAGCTGAGGGTGCTTAGATCAAAAGTTTTGGTTTGGTTTCTTTAAAGAATTTTGAAAGGACCTGGCAAAGAATGTACAGGTAGAGATAGGGGAAAGAGTGAAGGCTGGGTAAATTTCCTCAGGATACATCTTTCCTTCTGCTTCACATCTTACACGATAAGATTGAGTGGGCAGCTGATTGAGTTGTCACATTTGCATGGCTGGTCAAAAAGTTGCATGCCTTCTTTCCTTCTGTATAACATGTATAATTTCAGTTGGTGGCAAGCAAACTGGCATTCATCCCGAGTCAGTATCAGCATGGTAGGGGGCACTGTGCCTCTCGAGGTGTTGAGACAGCAAGGACCGTTAGTAGGTGCACCGACTGCCATTCCACTCTTCTAATTAAGTGATCTGCTGGTATGACAATCTCATTAAATGGGTTGCCAACAGGCTAAAGTGCAAACCATCCTGCAGCTTGTGATGTGCTGTTGTCACAGGTTTTCCAATGCTACAGTGATGGCCACGGAATAAGAATACAAATAGAGTGCAATTTGTGAGTCCTGGTTTTGGACATAAGTTTTTATGGTTCTAAAATTCTTCAGTCCTTATTTATGTGGAACAGCATGATACATCCATGTTTTAAAACTGCATTTTCAGTAGCTTGAATTAAATATGTAAGGTGACTTAGGCTAGAGGCTAATAGGAGTGATATAATTGTTCTTTTATGGTAATAATAATTTCATCATAAAATTAACTTCAGCTTCTGTAACTGAGTTTTTTTTAATCATAAGAGGTATGCAATAACTGTTTTGCAATACTGCCAAATGGCACTATATAAAGCACAAAACATCTCATTCTATAGGCTGTTTACTGTTCATGTCCTTTTTGAATAAATATATATCTGCATTCCAATATAGAATTTGATTTGTAGTATCAGTAAAATTAGATGTGGAAAAGACCTACTGGTTATCTAGTCAGCTAAAAAGGAGACCTCATTTGTGTGTGCAAAAATACATTTACCCAAGCTGTTAACCACAATTGTGGATCCAAAACAAATATTAGTGCATGCGAATAACAGTCAAGCATCTGCATGGCCATTTGTGCATGCAGATGCCCAAATAATGCTACAGAAAACACTTATTTACTATCATTTATTTGCTACCTGTGATATCTGGTGTGCAACTGAAGTCCAAGCGAGTGCAAGCAACTGAATGCATGTTGTTATAAAAATGATCTCCTAGTTGAGCATACTGCATTGTTTAAAAATACACAAAATCCTAATTTTTAGTAAAAATAAATATCCAAGTTAGTATTGACGAAATGCTGTGTTGCAGGGTTCCCCCCCTGTAATTTAGCCCTTTTGGATACTTAACAAAAATGCTCTTTAATAGCCCGTGGACTGCCGCTTTAGCTGCATCTAATACAGACTCAATTACATGACAAGATGTACTGGAATAAACTATCATGTAATCTAAAGATTTGCCTAGTATACCCTGGTAGGTGTCATATCACTTAAAACAATGAAATATTTTTCTACCTCTAAGTAGCACAGCTGTTAATAACTCTGATGGTTCTAACACAGTTTAAGAAATGAAGTATAGAACCTCATACCCAAATATGTGATGAAATTCATTTATTCATCTAATAGTTCTAGTTTTAATCATACTGTTTTTAATTCTGAAGAGTTTTAAAAAACAATAGTACCTTAAACACCAATTATCATTTAAATGTTTTATACCATTTAAAGACCACTTCTGTGTGTTTTTAAGTAGTGGAAGAAAAGGACTTGCACACACTCAAAAAAATAAATAAATCCTCCTGTTTCATTGGCTGCTTGCCATGCCCTGAATTGTGGCTGAATTAAAAAAATAGGGCCCAATTTTACACAGATTTTGTGCCCCAATTAGCACTGCTAATTGGGGCACACAAGTAAATTGCACTCCACCCTGTGGAAATTTTCAGTCAGTCAACCAAATCAGTGAATCCCCAAGAGCATGGCTCTAACCCTTGGTTACTATTTAATCAGGTGCAAAATCGAAGTTCCCTCCAGGAAGGACACAGTACTTGCTACTGGGTATCAATGAGAGAAGCTGCTTGGGGCTCGCTCTCTGCCTTTATTTTTTGGCTCTTAAAAAAAGGCCAGAATTTAAAATAAAACCATGAACATTCACAAAAGACACTTTGTTAATAACTTAAAAACCTGCATTAGGAAAGGTTCTGGATTTGAGAGTATGGGAATGCAGAGATGTAGATGATATTTTCTCCCCTAAGCAAGTGATGAGGTGGATGGGAGTAGGGAGAAGATTGGTATATCTCAGTATTCCTTTGTAGTCACTAGTGGGATTAGATTTTCTTATTAAAGAAAGGGAGGTATATATTTGGTATTCGTGATGTTTTGTTAATTATTGTAAATGTGCTGAGAGACTGACAAAGATATATTTCGTATATCTAAAAAGAAATCACCTCCATCTTGGCGCACACATAAATCCTTTCACTTGAGGATCTCTGAGTGCTTTGTAAACATTTGGCTAAGTCATTAGTTAGTGTAAATTGGGAAATGCTGTAATCAGTGCAGCTATACCAATTTATACCAGCAATGGATCTGGTACATTGATCATACGGTTCATGAATTGTGGGTAAATACTATACCTGTTTCATGCATGGGCAAACGGAAGCACAGAGAATTTGTGACTTGTCAACTGGCACAGAGTGAGTTAGTGATAGTGTGAGTATTACAACCCAGGAGCTGAGTCCCGGTCCCATGCCACAGTCTGTGTTTGTCTGTTAGGGGGAGAGAGCAATACAAAATGACCAAAATATTATGGATGCAACTTTGTTTGGCATAATTATGAAAATTAATTTTAAGTTCCATCAGATTGTTTGTTATTTAGGAACATCCTTAAACCATCTCCAAATTGTAAAATACAATTAGAATTATTCAGAAGGAAAATAAATGAACACACACAATCTCTTAGGAGTCCACTCAGGAGAAATGGCTGACAGCTGATCATGATGCACTGTAGAATTATAGAATCACAATACTGGAAGGGACCTCGAGAGGTCATCTAGGCAAGTCCCCTGCACTTGTGGGAGGACTAAGTGTTATCTAGACCATTCCTGACAGATGTTTGTCTAACTTGCTCTTAAAAGCCTTCAATGTTGGAGACTCCACAACCTTCCTTGGCAATTTATCCCAGTGCTTAACCACCCTGACAGGAAGTTTTTCCTAATGTTCAACCTAAACCTCCTTTGCTGCTATTTAAGCCCATTTCTTCTTGTGCTATCCTCAGAGGTTAAGAGAAACAATTTTTCTCCCTCCTCCTTGTAACAACCTTTTACATACTTGAAAACTGTTATCATGTCCCCTCTCAGTCTTCTCTTTTCCAGACTAAGAAACCATTTTTTATAATCTGCCCGTATAGGTCATGTTTTCTAGACCTTTAATCATTTTTGTTGCTCTTCTCTGGACTCTCTCCAATTTGTCCACATCCTTCCTGAAATGTGGTGCCCAGAAATGTACACAATACTCCAGCTGAGGTCTAATTAGCGTGGAGTAGAGCTGAGGATGACTTCCCGTGTCTTGCTTATAACACTTCTGCTAATACACCCCAGAGTGATGATTGCTTTTTTTGGGAACAGTGTTACACTGCTGACTCATGTTTAGTTTGTGGTCTGCTCTGACCCCCAAATCCCTTTCCATAGTACTTCTTCCTAGGCAGTCATTTCCCATTTTGTAGTAGTAAAAGATATAGACAGATGTAGCTTCCACTACAAAGGCAGATTGTTCCAAAGAAAATTTGTTTGGGGGCAAGAAGCAATTGTAGAAAAAATAAAACCAGGATTTCCCGGTGTGTGCTTCCATAGCAAAATCCACTATAAGAGAAGCAAAGATTCCACAGAACTCTGAGTTTGATCTCTGAATGTGTGGGAAAGTGGCTTAGTCTCTACCATTGCAAAACCAGGGAATACAACTGAAATTCTGAAAGTCATCCACACAGAAGGCCTGCTTTTCTGACTCTGCTGGGAACTTGGTTCCTATACAATACCACATATTTACTCCTTCTGCATGGCCCAAGTGATAGTTATGGGTTTGCAGAAATTACTGCTTCTTTTCACATGCATTTCCAGTCAGAAATCTATGGAGAAAGGAACTTGAAATAGTGAGGTTGGCCCGTGGTTGTGTCCCCTTCCCTCCACATGACTCTGCAGGTACTGTGGCATAAAGAAGGCAAGAAGAGGTTTATGGAGTATTTGGAGAGAAAAGAGGAATGTGCCATCTTGATTCTGCAGTTTATGGTGATATAGAAAAAATATGGTCTGCTGTACTTTTAAATTATTGTTTTTATTCTTTTATTAATCTGACTAGGTTAATCTAATTTTCTCTACGACTGAAAGGTTTGCACTTTCTTTATTCTTATGATAGAAACTTACATGCCTCCTCAGTGCTATAGTATGAACATCCCAGTCATTAATGAATCGAGCCTCACAGCATCCCTGTGAAATAAGAAGTTATTTCCCCATTCTTTCTATTCTACGATATAATTTCATTTTGCTGTAACTACTTAGGTCCACTAGATGGTAGTAAAGACCATAATCTACACTTTTTTATATTACACCCCCCCCCAACTTAACACTACAAAAAAGTAACCTTTATTTTTAGCCTAGATTAATATGACAGAAAACTAGGTATGTTTACATTAAAACAAATCATAAGAACAAAAAAGATCAGAGATGCCTTTAGCGCAGCATTATTTTACTCTAAGGAGCTCTCAAAATTAAGTTGTTTTGTCAGGATAAATATCAAGTAAAATGATTATGAATCATTGTGGCAAGTTTTAATACAGATCAGAAAGTAAATTAATCCAGCTCTCTCTGACTCATCATGCCTCTTTTTTTCTTCAGATACAAATGAACAGTAAACAACATTTTGGCAATTTTTAGGTTAATCATGTAGAACTGATTACTCAAGAAGAATGCTATTAACATTTAGTCAATTTATACCCTACAATGTGACAAATTAAAATTAATGTTGCTGTTTTTAAGATATCAAATGGGTCATGATTTTAAGAAAAATGATTACCCTTATAGATAACTGATAATGATAGCTGTAGCTGGAAGCATTAGGCAGATTTGTAGCAAGGTTCATAGTTCTGCAAACAAATAATGCAGCAAAGTAAATAGGGCTCAGTGTATGTTTGGTGAATATGTTCAGTCCTTTTTTTAAAAAAAAAAAAAAAAAAAAAAAAGCAGCGCCTAAAAATAATGGTTTCAGTGTATGTTAATAATTTGTCATCCTTTCCCCACAGTTAAAAGCCACAGTTAAAGCTACTGACTAGCTTGATAACAAAAGGCAGATTTCCTCTGTAGATTCTGTGTATATGCCTGATAAAGGTCTATTTGATATTTTTAATTTTCAGTCAGCTGTTTCCCTTGGTAATGAGTTAATGAGGTTTTCATTCAGTTCCTTGATAATGTGCTTTGATAAATAACAGTTAAGCGATGTCCAGTGCAACTGATGCAATTGTAACATGCTGCCAACATTTGCAACAGGTGAAGAACAAGAGAGAAATGCAGAACAAACACCCTTTTAATGAATATAAACTATTGTTCGCTAGACCCTGGGGTGGTAATTTTATTTTTTATGAATATTCCATTAAATGAGTATATAAAAGGGACTTCAAGCAGACTGCATATTATTTCTCCAAATGACATGTGACTACATTAAGTGGGAATTTGTACCAGTGAACCACTGTGCGATAGCTGAAGTATAGCAGAATTTCAGGAGCTGTGACTTACCACGTGTACCTGTGTGCAACTATTTGTGTATTGCTGCTGTTCTTTCTATGGCAAGCAATGTAAAAGTATTGTGTAAAAAGAAAATAAAGGAATAATACTCCTTTATAAAAATATGTATATGTATAGAGTATAATATATGGTATTATAGGGGTATGCATTTTAGGGTACCTTTTTATACAGATGAAAAACAGCTGAGTAGGGAGCGAGGATCTCAGTGGTTAAAGCATGACACATACATATACACAAATGATTATTTGTATTATAGTATTGCCTAGGGAGGCCTCAAGTGAGACGAGAGGCCCTTATGCTTGACACTGGACAAACCCACAATAACACAGTGCCTTCCCCAAAGAACTTACCAGTCTTAATAGAAAATATAGAGAGAGGATAGTGGGGGAAACAGAGGCAGAGAAATATGAAGTGATTTGATTCAAAGGTATAAACAGAAATATTTAAAATACATTTAAACTATAACATACCCAAATGTTAAAAGTAGCTTGTTGCAAAACACAGAAAGTGCAATATTATGTGACTTTGAAATGCATTCTGGGTTCTTAAATGTTGTATGGAAAATATGTTTTCAAGCACATTTAGCATCTCAGCAAAGAGAAGTTTCATTACATTTTCTAAACTGTCCCCACTGTAGAGAGAGAGAAATATTTAGTTAAGCGATTTAAGGTGTGAAGTACAGCCCATTGGAGTTACCAGTCTGCCAAAAGCAAAATGTGGAAATGTTAATTTCTGTGAAATTTCCTTTAGAGAAGGGAAAAAATTGAAACTTTTGACTATTATGACTTTGTCTTGATGGCCACTTTTCATTTTTTATTTATTATAATAAAAGCTGATAAAATAATTTCAAACTCAAAATCTGAACAAAAGCAATTTTATCAAACCAGAATATTTTCCAATCAATCTGATATAAATCTTTGTCCAGACTTCTGGCTTTTTGGGAAATTTCATTTTTTTTGTTTTCATTCTGTTCTGAAATGGAAAATACATTGATATTGCAGAATTTACCGTGAAACAGAAAACCAGTTCTCACCCATGTCTAGGGTAAAGCCTTCCCTTACTTACACAGTGTTTCATCCTGAACCATCCTAAAGAGTTCTACAAACCATATAGGGATCATTTCACACAGACACTTTTGGGATAGAATATAGCAGTAGTACAAGAAGGGATGTTTTTTGAGGCCTTAACAAGCTTGAGGTTCTGAGGGTCTTGAATTTGGTAACCTAAAATTCACATTACTAATAGCACCTTATATCAACCACTCCTCTCTCCGTTTCCCCCCAACTTCCTCGCAAACAAGTGATAACACCTTTACCTTTTCCTTACAAAGATAGCACTGAAAATGTATGTAACTTCCTACTTGGTATTTGCCAGCTCTTGGAACTCCGGGTTGAGCCTTTCATTATGGACTACAATAATAAGTGCTACCAGAGCCACATGATGTCTTTTTCCAGCATACTTGGAGTCAGAGGTGTGGACAGAATGGACTAGACATTCTTACTGAGGCCAAAAGAAAGATTGCTTCATGGCATGATGCAGACAAGCAGTATGAGCTAGAGCTGTTCACCATCCCTGTGGCAGGGGACAGCATGACTCAAAGATACATTTTTAATCTACATTTTGGGCTTTGAGTATGAGAGCTAAGAGAGAAGAGGAACAGTTTGGGGACTCCAATTAACTCCCACTCCCCACAAAGGGAGTCTTTGAACTACTATTGGATCTAATGCATAGCTCAGTCAGTTCCTGCTCTATAGAGACCACCATCCAAAATAGCAGAGATCTGACCCAGCGCAAGCTACCAAGAGCCAGCTGAGACCCTCTACAGCAGTGGTCTCCAACCTTTTTATCAGCGCGGACCGGTCAGCGCGGGACAGTGATTGCTTGCGGCCAGGGGGGTCGTTTTAGGTTTTTTTTTCCTTCGGGGCGACGGACCTTTGTATGTCCGCCGAAAAGCCGCCGAAGCTGATGGCGGCCAAAAACCTAACTCTGCGGACGGCGGACTGGTACAGAAGGCGGCGGGGTACTCTGTGCCCACCAAAAACCCGACGGAAGTGAAGGCGGCCCGGAACAAAAGGCTGCCGAACGCGGACCGGAAGACAAGGCGGCGGCGGGCTCTTCTATGTCCGCCGAAAAGCCGCCGGAAGGGAAGGCGGCCGCGGACCGGTACAAATTGCTCCACGGACCGGTACCGGTACGCGGACCGGGGGTTGGGGGCCACTGCTCTACAGCACTCTAGACCAAGAAGCCAGGAGACCACCGATGAAGACACAGTAAGGGGAAACCTTTTTTGTTTGCTTTTGCTTTAGCCAGCCAACGATCGCAACCCTGCAGTACTCATCCATGGACTCATCTACCATCTACCTGAGTAGGTTCCAGAGAGGAAGCTGGGTTGTGAGGGTAGGAAGGTGGGAAATTTGTTGATGTTTTAGTACTTATTAACCTTTACCCTTTTCTTCCCCAGATCCTATTTTTCTGTTCCCCGTGAAGTCCCTCTTTGTTGTTTTGTTGTTTTGGGGTGTGCCATTTATTTGCTGGGAGTTTGTGTTGATGTTTCTTGTGTGCTGGGTTTTATAGTCCTTGTCAGCAATGGTAGCATTTTTTGGTTTCCCAAGGGGGGAGAAGTCACCTCGATGAGACATCAGGCATCAGAAAAAGGAACCCAGGAAGAGAAGACCTTCAGGACCGGATCCATATGTGGAGAGGGGGGAGAAGCGACTCAAGTAGCAAGCACCAGGGAGGAATCTTGAGCCACACCTCAGGGGACTGGCTATAGGTGGCACAACGAGATTTTAATTTACAAGATAGGTCAGTACATGAGTTACCGCTCAGCCTGTGAGCAGTGAGTTCAGTGCCATCTAGTGGAGCAGGTCCTAAAGTACAAGATGAGGAGCACTTTGTGAAATACGAACAGATTGTTAGTGTTCTCAACACTGTGAAAGTCTAGGAAACAGTCTGTGTGAAAAGCAGACTCACAAGCACCACAACATAGAGCCTCAGTGCACTACCAAAGGAGATGTTAGTATCTGAAGGATTGTCATCCTAGGGGATAGTGATTCTCAGAGTGCAGTAGGGTGACCAGACAGCAAGTGTGAAAAATCGGGACCGAGGGTGGGGGTAATAAGAGCCTAAATAAGAAAAAGACCAAAAAATCAGGACAGTCATGAAATCGGGACATCTGGTCACCCAAGAGTGCAGTGAGAGTTGTGCTTGCTGCCACAAAATCTATGAATTTTAGTACTAAGTTAGTTTTTCCTGGCAGAGAAAGGAAGACTTTCAGGGATTTAAACAATGTGATGTCAGGGGATGTTCCATCTGCACCCACACCTCAGGGGGAGAGGAACATGTAAACTAATTGCTAAAGCTGGAACATATTGATTTCCCCCCTCAAATTACGATGTTAGGCACTGACACTTAAGGTCAATGGCACTGATGGCCACAGGTTTCTCTGCTGTTGGAGGATCCTAGACAAATTTGCAGCTGTTTGTAGCCATTGATGGTGGTTAGGGCTGTGCCACATTCCCTCCCAGCCAACTATATAAAATAGATCAGCTCCTAGCACAGCCAGAGTGGGCTGTGGCCATGTCATGACCCCAGGTTCTCTGTGACTCACTCTTAGATAACCTGCTGCCACGACTAGGCTTTTCACTTGGAAATTTTACCTCAGAGACCCCTTTCTTCTACTCCCTTGTTCCCATGACTTTCTCCTCATTATTCCCTGATAAGGATGGTAGCTGTTCTTTGAAGGCCACTGGAGAAGCAGCTAACTTTGAACAAATATTCTGGGCTGTCTACTAGCAACCCAATTGTCTTTCAGCACCATTAGGTCTCAAACAAATATTTCACTTCCAACCACAATTTTTTATCTCCCTTCTACCTCCTACCTAAAACATACCATAAAACATAAATAACATAACATATTCCACAAGCCACAAGAAAGGATTGTCAGTATTGGGAGAGACAGCATGGTCTAGTGAGCTAAGCACATGACTTAAAATAAGGAATATCTGCATTATAATTCTGGCTCTCTAAACCTCTTGCTTTGGAACACTCACTTAACCTGCACACTTTCTTTTTCTCATCTGTAATAAGGGGGTAACAATACTTGCCTTCTAGATTTTATCATAATTTTGCTCAAGGATGACAAATATTAAGAGAGATTTTGTGGCTCTTTGCTCTATTATCCCACTGGGGAGTCATGCAAATGAATGCTTTTAAAGTGCTGTTCAAGAGCTAAAATTCAACAGAAAACTTTGCTGAGCAACTCCACACACATATGCTATACTAAATTAGTAATTTAAGTTTATAAGTCTCCCTAAATTTCCCAGGTTGGCCTGGTACATGGTGTTGTGATTATAGTGGTCAGAAGTTGTTAAAACATATAAGGTACAAGGGGAAGCAAAAATGCTTTCACGTGGTCACAACAAAATGTGAAGGGTGGCTCTGCACAAAAGAATTGTTTGGACTGGAAATGAAGAATAACATCTTTATCATTTCAAACTGCAAGGAGACTTTTCAGGCCCATCCAACGCCCATTGAAGTCAATATGACTCCTGTTGACAGATATCAGAATGTAGTTTTCAAAAGTGGGATATAACCCAGACATCCTATTCTTGCAAAAGGTGCCAGAGGATCATTATTATTGCAAGTTCTCAGGGCTTGGATTTTTGTCTCAATCAAAAAACAATAAAAAAAGCCACCGTCATACCAGATAACTGATTCAATAATGCATAAAAGGGAAGCGTGCTACTTCTGAATGACCAACACCACTTCTTACAGTACTCTGTGAATATATTTGGAGGTCTCCCATCCAGCTATTGACCAAGCCTGACCCTAATTACCTTAACATTTGACAATGCAGCTCGAGATGGTGATTTATTAAAATCCATGAGCTAAATTCTTAGCACATGAGTAACTTAAAGCACTTTGGTCTCTTTCATAAGGTTTACTGTTATAAACCTTTCCGCTGTGAAACTCTTCATGAACCACAGGCACAATACTGAACAAGCTATGCATGAAATGATGTAGGTGGACAGGCTCTGCTGTGTCAAGGATTTTCAGGGTGAGGTCTTTTACCATGCTGCCTCTCGCAGTATTGTCAATACTTTTCTGTGGGGTATGTTATTGCCATAATATTTCACCATAATTTTCTCTGGGAGTAATTTAGATCAATGTAATTGTTATTCCTAGTATTGTACATATACCATGTGTCACATGTATGGAATTTGAGGGACACTTGAGGATACTATGAATATTTATATTGTAAAATTGCAATTAGTTTTGCCAGCTATGCCAAGTAAGAGATCTGCAAAGATGTTATAATCTGCCAAATATGATAATCTCGTTTATATGTTTGTATTACCTCTGTGTTATGAGTTATAATATGTATGTCTGGTATTTCAAACTTGGGCTAAGTTTGGGCATCAGTTCTGCCTAGCCAGCCTGATGCCCCATTAAGGACCGTCAGCTATACAATTCTGCCATTGAGAGAAGGCAGATATACTTTGACTCAGCAAGGTGTGCAGGGCCATACCTATGGACAGAACTCTAAGGCCTTGTCTACACTGCCACTTTACAGTGTTGCAACTTCCTCACTCGGGTGTGACCTTCCCCTCCCCCCGAGTGCTGCAAGTTTCAGTGCTGTAAAGTGGCAGTGTAGACAAAGCACCAGCACTGGGAGCTACTCCCCCCTGGGGGTGGTTTTTTTACAGCACTGTGCTGCGACTACACTACCACATTAAAGCTCTGAGGAAGCAGTGCTTCACTGTTGCTAGTGAAGATATACCCTAAGGCTTTCGAGTCATGTGCTGGGCAGCTTATGTTTGAAACAAAGGAAGCACAGGGTGCACGGCAAAAGACTATAAACTTCTCCATTTGGTCTTCAGTCCTGCTTCTTATCTCTGAAAGAACTTTCCTACAAATTGAAGCTCTGAATAAAGGACTGAGCTGTGGATGAGTTCCAGAGGGACTTTGAACCCAGCAAACTCACCAGTACTGCTAGGAAGCTGATATATGGACTTCAAAATCTTTGTATGTATGTGACTGTTTTACCACTTTTTTTTTCTTATTTCTTTATAATAAACGTTCACTTTTAGATACTAAAGGATTGGCTGGCAGTGTGGTATTTTGGATAAGAGCCAAATATATACTGACCTGGTATTGTGGCTGACCCTTTGGGGGGCAGAAAAACATTTTGTATATATAAGTAGAGTTTTTAAAATAACTTCCCACTGTACTGGACCAAGGTGCTGATTGGGAGCCAGAGAACTGGAATGCAGTAAAGGGGGCTGTGTGATTTTTTTTGTGTGTGTGTGCGCTTCTTGATAACCACTGTAGGAGATCAGAAGCACAGTTTGTGACTGGTTGAGGAATTTAACTCTAGTGTTACCCATCAGTCTTGGGAGTATCTGCTCTCCCTTTAGCAGCCTGCCCTGACCTTGGCATTTCCAGTGAGGGCTGTCCAAGGCACACTGGGTCACACCATGTACAAGTTAACATCATGTACTCATACATTTGTAGATATGTACTATGTTTTAATGAAAGGAAGGTATAGCAAAGAGTCTGCACTTATAAATATATTAATATTGAAATATAATTTTTCCTCAGAGAGACTTTTTCATAATTGATAATGACAGATGATTAGTTATGGCAGGAGTGAGTTATTTATTGTACCGGTGAGGGTTTTATTGGCTACTGTGGATGGGTTCCCGTGCAGATCAGAAGATTCCTATTTCAGTGACTAACCACCTTTACTTGAAATTAGCTACAAAAAGTCTAGCCATACTTTTTCTTAGATTTCTTTTTAGCTCATGGTGATCTGGCTACTGAACCAGAATGAGCTGATTTGGTATTGGTGCTGCAGGCAGAAAGAATTTTTTACTTCCACTATGCTGTCTGCAAGGTCAAAAGAAACTGAACTGGACCAGATGTCAAATCGTCTTCATAGTCCAAGCTGCCATCACCTACATGCAGAATACAATGTTTCTTGCTGTTAAGGATTTTAGGTTAATTTGTGAATATGAAGGCGTTGAGCTGTGAGGGACTTATTGCTCCATCCCAGGTAGCAGAATTTCTATTATGTATTTGGAAAAAAGAAAACCGATGTCTCATTATATTATATGATGAAGATAACACTCTTTCCCTTCACTAGAATCTCAGGAGGATGTTAAAGAGCAGCTATTGAAGTTAGATTGTAAATCAACAGGTCCAGATAACTTGCATCAAGATCCTTAAAAGAACTGGCTGAGGAACTCACTAGACTGTTAATGCTGATTTTTAATAAGACTTGGATCACTGGGGAAATTCCAGAAGACTGGGAGAAAGCTAAAGTTGTGCCAATATTTAATGAGGTAAATGGGATGACTCAGGCCTATCAGTTTGATGTAGATCTTGGACAAGATAATAGAGTTGCTGATAAGGGACTTTATTAATAAAGAATTGAAGGATGCTAATTAATGACAATCAATATGGTTTCATGGAAAATAGATCTTGTCAAACTACTTTTATCTTTTTTGATGAGTTACAATTTTGGTTGATAAAGGTAATAGTGTTAAAGTTACATCCTGAGATTTCTCTGAAGCACTTGACCTGGTACCACCACACAAAAGTAGAATGATATAAAATCAACATGGCACATATTAAATGGATTAAAAGCTGGCTAACTGATAGGTCTCAAGATGTAATTGTAAATGGTGAATCATCTAGTGGTATTTCTAGTAGGGTCCTGCAGGGATCTATTCTTGACCCTACTCTGTTTAAATTTTTATCCATGGACGAAAACATAAAATAATCACTGATAGTTTGCAGATAACACAAAATCTGGGGGAGTGGTAAAATATAAAAAGGACAGGTCACTGATCTATATAGCGATCTGGTTATTTGGTAAAGAGGGTGCAAACAAATAATATACATTTTGATATGGCTATATGTAGATGTATACATCTAGGAACAAAGACTGGAACCATACTTACAGATTGGGAGACTATGTCCTGGGAAACAGAGACTTTGAAAAAGATTTGGGGTTGAGATGTATAAACAGCTGAACATGAGCTACCAGTGCCTACATTGTGGCCAGAAGGGTTAATGCTCTTAAATGGGGGAATTTTGAGGAGGAGTAGATAAGTTATTTAACATTTGTATTTCACACTGAAATACTGCATCCAGTTCTCGTGTCCACAGCTCAGGAAAATTATGACAAATTAGAGAGGGCTCAGAGAAGAGCCATGAGAATAATTAAGGGATTAGAAAACCTTTAGTTTAGCAAAGAGAAGGTGAAGATGTGACTTGATTACCTACAGAGGGAACAAGTATTTAATAATGGACTCTTCAATCTAACTGAGAAAGGTATAAAATGATTCAGTGTTGGGTAGCTGAAACTAGCCAAATTCAGATTGGAAATAAGGCATCAATTTTCAATTGTAAATAACCATTGAAACAATTTACCTAGGGTCCTTGTGGATTGTCCCTCATGACCAATTTTAAAATCAAAATTGGATGTTTTTTTCTAAAAGAGATGCTCTAATAATTACTTTGGAGAAGTTCAATGGCTTATTTTACACAAGAGGTTAAACTAGATGATCACAATGGTTCCTTCTGGCCTTTGAATCTATGACTATCCAGAGGGGCCAAACACAGCCATCTTGGATTGTTTTAGCTAGTGTTGCTTCTTCATGTCCTAGAAATATTAAGGGTCAGGACCTCTTGTGAGCTGGATCCTTGTCTTTCTGGCAGTTAAGCTCAGCGTGGAGGATATTAGGAGAGATATTTAAAAAAAATTAGAAGCATGAGTCTCAGTGACTTAAATACTTTTGATAATCTTCCCATTGTGCCTAGTGTGGTTTGAGATTGTCACAACCTCCCTATGGTGAGGGTATGGGTCCAGGTGTTCTCACGGAAGTACTGGCAAGAGCTCTACTCAAGAAACAATCCCTAGATGATCTCATCAGATGCTGACTCCCTGAACTTCCCGTTTTGGGGAAGGTTATTGAGAAGCTGGAGGTATGGAAGCTCAGGCATCACTTATGAATGTCCAATTTTCTGTATTTACTTAGTCTGGAATTACACTGATGGTGGTAGCTGAAAAACCCATTTCAGCAATGGATAAGAATAAGGGTCAATGCTGATTTTATTACATCAAGTTAGTACTTGGATGGGAGACCTCCTAGGAATACCAGGTGCTGTAGGCTTAACATGGGCGTGGGGCTAGCAACTCCACCCCGTAGGGAACCAACTTGCTACTGAAACGCCAACAACAGAGATGGAGTGCTCTGTGGTTGGTGGCCCATACCCCGCCCGTGGGGGGGGGGGGGGGGGGGGGAGGGTGACGGGCAGAGAGAGAGAGACATATACCTTTCATGCTATTGATAATAAGCAGAGTGAATGGAATTGTTTGAGTGGCTGTATTAGCTCCTTTCAGGCTAAGAGAAAATAGTTGGTAATTACAGACAATAGTTCCCCATAACTAAGGTTTCTTCTGTGTGTACTGCCACTGGTTTGGTTCCTTTTTGTCCCCACCTGTTCAACATATATGTAAGGGTTTAAGGAGGTTCACTAAGGTGAAATGTTATCAGTATGTGGATGATACTCCGTATGTCTCTCTGCTAGAAACTGGAGCAGAAATTAGGATGAGCTGGTTGAATCTCAACACAGAGACCATATTAATAAATTGGGAGAAGTAGCTATAAGAGTTGGCAAATGTTACATTAGCATCCATTCTCCTTTCATTGAAGGAGTGCATCTACATTTTCAATTCATGGGCTTGGTTAGATCCAAATAAGGGACCTAGCCAGGAAATCATTTTTCCTTCAGTTTGATGTGGCCAGTTTAAGCTTTTTTTTTTTCAAATGTGGACTTTGCTATAAGTATCCTTGCCTTAGTCCTCTTAAAGCTGGGCTACTATAGTGTTTGACTTGCTTTTGCAGAATGCAGTGGCCCACTTACTAAATTGAGTGTCATGCATAGAGAATATTTATGATACTGGATGTAACTTTCAAAGCCCTCATTAATTTTGAACCTACTTATTGAAAACCCATTTTAATCTTCATGCCAGTCTACCATAGTTGTGATCAGCAGAACCACTCAAGCTAGAACACACTTACAATAAATGGAAAGGAAATTGTTGATGGCATTTTTCAAGAAGGCTCCTTGTCTATGGGCCTCTCTTCTTTATTTGTTCTGTCACAATCCATACTTTGGAATCCATGCTGGTCATTCTGTTAGGGGTGATTTTTATTTACTGTTGAAACACTGACATTAGCATTTACTTTTGATAAAACAGTATTATTTTTTGTGGAGTAGTAATTTGAGTTTGTTGATCTTTAATTTTTGTCAAGGTGCCAGAGCATGGGATGAATGCCTGTTAATTGTAACAATATTTTTATAAATTTAAAATAATAAATAAAAATAAATGATTAATTGAATGTCTGTGATTCTTAGTTGTTACTGCTGTATAAATGGCAATACAAATACTGGATGCATCCTTCAGCATGCCACCAACATCTCAAGAACATGATATCTCAACATTTTTATGGCAAATTTGGTATTTATGAGAGCAGGAGGGAAGGGACTGATTGTAGCTTTGTGCTTTGTATGAAGTTCCATTTATGAACACCTTTAAGTGTTTTCTTCATGACATTTTTTTCAGAACTGTGCCATATGTTAGGATTGATTCACAGCCAAATTAGGATAACAATCAAATCTGAACATGGGATGTCTTGCACTTGGGACAGGAATTGAGGGGCAGGGGATGAAGATGACTTTAAGCCACCTTTTATGCTCTCTCTAGTCTAAAGCAGCCAGGGGTCTGGCTTATATTTTGAGGGTCCTGGGGCGCAGAGATCATATATATAGCATAGAGTACTGTGGTTATGGTTCCCTGCTCCTGCTCCTTCACTCTCCATTCCATGATACCCCTGTTACCTCTTTCTATTGTAAAAACTGACCATTTATGCCTGCCCTTTGCTTCCCATCATTTACTCAGTTACTAATCCATGAGACCGCCCCTCTTATCCCATGATTACCTACTTTGCTTAAGAGCCCTTGGTCAGGGACCATGTCAAAAGCTTTCTGAAAGTCCAAGTCCACCGTAGTCATATGTTTGAACTCCTGAAAGAATTCTAATAGTTTGGTGAGGCATGATTCCCCTTTACAAATGCTATGTTGTTTCTTCCCTGACATATTGTGTTCATCTTTGTGTCTCATAATACTGTTTTTTACTATAGGTTCAATCAGTTTGCCTGATACTGAAGTTAGGTTTATTAGCCTGTAGTTGATTCAAGAAGTAAACAGTGGAAATAGTGAAATGTAGTTAATTAGATTTCAAGGCCTACAGTTTCAAAACTGATCCATGACTTTTGGCTTCCTCAATTTTTGGGTGCCCTCTGTCAGACACTTTAAATTGGCCTGATTTTCAAAGAAATGGCTACTCTGAACTTTCTGAAAGTCAGGCTTCTTGAAGGTATTTCACATTGGGAATTCATAAAATAAGAAGCCATCTCTGAAAGCTTAGCTTGAGCAAATCTTTGTGTCATTATCTAAAATAGTATTAGTTGCACTGGAAAATGATTTAAAATAAATATATGAATTTGAACCTGGGAAGTGTTCTATTTATGATCTGAATAAAATTAGCAGCAGATGAAAAGTCCAGGTGAGGTCAGAAGGATAAATTCTGGAAATATTGGAGGCGTGGGTAAGCAGACAGTACAGGGATAAGTTGTCATAGTCAAGGGACGTTTTGGGAGGAAACACAAGGCCAAGGTTGATTCCCAATTTCTGATTTGGAGGATGAAACTGAGCTTTGAATTATGCATTACCTTGGGATGTAGTAACTTCATCACTTGAAGTCTTTAAAACAAGATTGAATGCTTTTCTGAATTCTCTGCTCTAGCTCAACCAGAAGCTATGTGCTTGATGATGGAATCACTTAGCTAAATTCCATGACCTCTGTAATATGGGAGTTTAGATTAGATCATTTAAGGTCACTTTTTACCTTAAATTCTATGAATCTTTTAGGGTAGTCAAATAGGGAAAGAACTTATAAAGATAAATTGGATGTCAGTCTCTGGACATCATTTAGCAATGGAAGTTGTTTATCAAGAAGCTGACACAGTCAAGGGAGGTAGATAGATGGAAGATGGAGGGACTGTGTTGAAGAGATATACAACTGGGTCTCTTTCACAAAGAAGTGAAGATTGAAGGTAGCAATTAGATATCTTAAATGTAAAATAAAATACGATGAGGGATGCAGATCTGTAGGGATGAGGGGAAGATATTGATATCTCATAATATATTGAGAGAAGCAGCTATCGAGTCAGAATTCTGATTTAGAATAGGTGAGCATTAATGACAACAGCTGCTTCTTGTGTTTCACTTATGACAGAGTAAATTACACTAAAGTGAAGGAAGATAAGAACAGAAATGGGTCCAAAATTATAAGTGAAGTGTAGGTCAGTTGTCACCTCAAAAAGCTCAGTTGGGAAGGAGTATGGGGATTGGGGAAGGAGTTGAAAGTCAGACTGAAAATGGTCAGTTAACTCAGTAGCGAGTTAATCACTGGAAAATAGAGCCTGTGTGACACACCCTTGTAAAAAATTAACAAATAAATTAGATGTTACCTCAGGTTTTGTCATCCAAGCCATATTTTCAACTTTTTATTAACTGAAAATGATGGGCAAGTAAAACCCAAGAGCAAACCTGCAATACATCACGTTTCAGATACTTAGGGTAAAAAATACAAGAATGCCAAAGTCCCATTTTCAAAATTGAAAAGCCATTAGCTCTTAGGAGCTAAGTCCCAAGTCACTTTTGTAAATGGGACTTAAGCTTTTAAATCACAGAGGAGTTCTTGAAGATTTCACCCTGACCACCCTAACGAGCCTATTTATAAAGGCACCCCTGCAGATCTTGATTGCTGATAGAGTTATTTTTTCTTTTTCAGCATGAAAAATAGTATAGATTTTAGTTAGCAGTGAATCAGTTAAAAGAAAAACCAAGTATTTTTTCACCAGCTCTAACTCCACTCAGGCCTAAATTATTTTTTTCTTCAGAAGCAGGCATTTTAATATGTCACTTTTCAGTTCCAGCTCAATAAACAACCATTTATTTACAATTTTAAAGCAATCTTCAGCCTAGTCAGGTAAGAATTATTTCAAAAGAATAAAAACATTTTCATTTCCCATCACTGCCAAAAATGAAAAGAACATGAGTTATGAGTCTTGCTATGTTGTCTTAAGTTGATTACTATGGAATGATTAAAAAACTAGCTGTGCTGTCATTGCAGAAGAGTACATTATAAGTGTAATAACAGCTTAGGGATACAATCCATCAATGCCGTAGTTGGAAGAAGAAAAAAAGTTGATCTATTTCTTTGGTCATCATTTTCAGCATATTAGATGACAAATAATTGTACATTCATCAATAACAATAGATTAAAGTTGAAATGATTTATTGCTATTACATTGCTGTTATGATGGAGCACTAGGTCACTCAAGCATTGACAGGGTCTGTATTTAATTTTCATGGGTCTTTTAGCAGAAATAATAGACAGAGAGGAAACCACCTGAAACAAGGTAGTTCAAAGTTGTTAAATGATTTGAAGGTTTGTTCTTTGAGTGATGGAGTAAAGGTAGAAGCAACTGTTCTGCTTGGCTCTGTGAACCTCTAAACTAAGCAGACCCTTGCACATTCTTCTAGCACATTCAACTAGCAAACCATCAAATAAAAAATATGAATGCTATTCCAATTTATGTTTTTCTACATGCAGTGTCCAAATTGTGTAAATAAAAATAAGTTCAGAAACCCACTTTTATTTTTCCTGAAAAATCTCTCTCACACAGAAAAGTTTGAAGAGTTGTTAGCAGATGGTCAGATACAATAACTACAGAGTGAATCAGGATAATATTATCTTTCTGCATAAAATCAATTGTTTTGGCAGAATGTCGAGATTGCTAATGAAAACTTTCAGAAACTTTGTGTACAATATTTATCATCTCTGTTCTGCAAATATTATAAGAAAACATACCCAGATTCCTAATTGCCTATGTATCTATGTCATAGGTAAGCATGATAAAGAGGAGACAGAATTGAGAATGAAGATATCCTGTCCTGATAGACCACTCGTGATCAATAATTACTCTACCAGTAAGTGTAATGTGAGGATTTCAAAGAACTTTACAAACATGAACTAATTTACTCTTACAATATCTTGGTTGAGTTAGGAAAGGAATAGAAAAGATCACTTAACCAAGTACTGAAATATAATCACTTCTGAGAAAGAACACAGCAGCTGTTTAGCATTGTACACTACTACACTACACAACAATTTAGGACCAGAAGTGAAGAATAGTGACCAACTGAAACAGCATGCAGAATGTATGAAGATGCAATGTGCTCTAATTACCTGAGTTTATTTTTTTTTCAAAATTCTAAGTCAAGATATTTTTATATGAACAAAAGAATTTTTGGCAAAAAAATATTTTAAAAATACATACGTTGACATATTTTGTCTGACTTTCCACAATAAAGCTGTTAAGCAAAATTCAGCATTGGCTGGCTCATAAACTGTTGTAAACTTTTAAAATACTGTAATTTCATTATTTCCCAATTTCTGGATTATTTTCCCCTTAACTCTGGAAAATACATTAATGTCTGATGGTTTTAATTTGTAAAGTAACTGTAATACATGGTAGCATTCTAATAATCTGAGATTAATATTAATTAACCATTTCATTTAAACTAGAAAATGCAGGCCTTAATCAATTCAAAATGTATTACCAGCTAAAATTCTGTGGAGATGGACATTAACTGTATCCATGTAGAAGATGTAAGTAGAATCTAACATACAATATTATCAGTGGAAAGGTAAGTCAGATATCGAGTTAGTAAAATGTGACTTTTAAACTAGAGGAATGGCTGGATATATTCGGCTTCAAAACTCAATACCTGTCAATAAGTCACCAAAAGTAAGTGACACACATAGTAAAGAATCTTTAATTTTCTGTCCGGTCAAATCTTAGTGTATCACACTCAGTTTTCCTCCCTCAGGAATCAAAATAATTTCCCACCTTGCTCATGATGAATGTCTTGCCAGTTCCTACTCAGTCCTTCCATTTTACATGACCTAATTAAAGAAAACATTCCATGATTGCCTATTTTTCCTCATGCATGACAACCTATTATTTTTTCTACCACCTGATTAGAGCTTTATTATCCTTGGATTTAGATTGATTTGCTAGGCACTTTAATAAAACACTACTTAGTTTGATTTAAAGGGCTACAGGTTTCATTCGTTCATACAATTACTCTTATAACCAACTCACATACTAAGTACTATATGGTCTCTATGGAAAGAGATTTTAGGCTTTCACAGTAAAAGGTTAAAAAAAGGAGAATCACAGGTGACATTCCTGTTGAATATGTTGTTGTTGTTTCTATTGTGGGCAGTCATGAGAGGACATTTTGCAATATAATTTGTCAAGAGTGATAAATCTGTTTCATCATTTCTGTCAAGAATGGCTCCTGTGTATTAAAAGTACTATAAATATTTGCTCAAGATAAACCAAAACTTTCATATGATTAAATAATAATACATTTGTGATGACAAATTACATTTGCTATGTGTTATCTGCATGGTGAGCCAGAATTAGGTAGTTAGAATTCAAATGGATAATCAGTTTCAATTTCAAATTGAAGGAATATTTATTAAATAAAGTAGGTTTACAAAATTTTGTTATATAAAATATAACTTGTATTGTAAACTTATATTTTTCTTAAAGCTAGATTGTTGTAGTAACACAGAATAAAATAAAAAAGTTTAGAAAGTGATTATATGTCATTATTTTAACAAGACAGGGTTGTGACCCAGAGTAGGCCATGATCCTCCAATTAGATGTTCTTAGGCAGACCTTTGCACCTGTACAGAGCACCATTGAAATGTTGTGGAGATGATATGGTTGTTTTCAAACTGTCCTTCATTCTGAAGACTGATGGACATTTACCATTTTTGGTGATGTACCTTTCTAGGGTATAAGTCAATAATTCATGCATAGTTAATTTTCTGTAGCTTTTACTTGGACATACATGTTGAGAGGTATGCAAAATTAATACAGCTGGTTAGCACAATAAATCAGATGGTAATACATTGGAGTTAATTTATCAATGTTTCTTTACTGAAATGCAACCACTTCACATTTCTCTTGTGTATGAGCTGTCCCAACTTAAATCTCAGACACATACCATTGTGACCTAATAAAGAATTGCAATTTATATCTGTTAGCCACATGGGCCCAGATTCTACCCTCAGCAGTTTGTGTGCGGTTTTCATGTTACATTAGTAGGACTTGCATGACCCTATGTCAGTGTGCAATATGGACCATAGTTAAGACCTTGGTGCAGCAAATCATTGATGTGCTTAAAGTTAACCATATGCCTTAGCATAGTAGAAGCTTGAACCTGCAAGGGGCGGAGTACTCTGGCCCTGATCCAGCACAGCTCTTAAATACATGGTAAACTTTAAGCATGTGAATAATCCTATTACCTTACCTCATGGTCTCATTATTGGTGGATTAGCAATGGCATGCAGCGTTCCTGGAATTGACACTGGCACAAGTTGAGTTTATCGGTATTATTTATCTATTTATTCCCAGATGAGGGTACAAAGAAAGTTCCACTCCTGCTGCTGGTACAGTTTCACTCTCTCCCAAAGAGAGGAAACACATACATTTCAATTTTCTCTGAGGTCCTTCCCATCTGGGCGGAGCTGTCATAGAAATACTTCACACACAGAGCCTGCCAATACAGTAACTCTTAAGAGTTCTATTAAAACTAGTCACATACTTAAAGTTAATCGTGTGCTTTGAGTGCTTTGCTGGATTGGGGCCACAGTACTCATTCTTGCAGGAATGAGCCCTAGGATAGGTGGTATGGCTTCCTTCTGCCTTAATATGTTACATGATGCAGAATTAAACAGCTTAGTTCAGAGATGATCTTTATTGGTGACCCTCTTTTATATCAACATATTTCAGGAAAGCAGGACTGACCTTTGTAACCACGTCTCATGGTGGTTCCTCTCTCTAAATTGCCAGCTGGCAAATCTCTCACTTTGTGGGCAATCTGGGAAACTGGAAAGGGGTTAGCTAAGAATCTGAAGAAATATACTAAAAATAGCATTTTTAAAAATTGTGTGAAAAGTCTGACAGTATTTGTAGCTAGAGTGTTGTAGGAGATTTCTTAAAGAAGCAGCAAATAGTTTGCTTCTGCTTTAATCATTTTCTGTATTTGGGGACTTTTTTGAGAGTTGGGGGAAAAAAAGAAAAATTTTTCTTCATGGGGGGGGGGGGAGGGGGGAACACACAGATACAGCATAGTGGTTGAACCATTAGTGCCCTGACTTCACCTACCCTTCTGGACGAGGTAATGGCCACTAGGAAGGCAATCTCTACTGACAGATAAGACATGGAACATGGAAACTAGAAGTTCAAATGGTGAGTTAGTGTGTTTTCAAAGTACTAAGTTAAGGTCCCAGTAAGGGGTTGGTTTCTTTACTAGTGCAAAGGTTCTGATCAGACCTTTCAAGAATCTGGTTGTTATGGGTGAGTAAAGATTGAGTAACTGACCAATGGCAAGATTACATGTGCTGACTACTACCATACAAACCCATAGTGAGCTAAAGAAAAAATTCATTGTCAAGAGACTCAGAGGATAATCTAAAATAATGGGAATATCTGATGCCTCTGGAGACATGATTTTGCTGGACCAGTGAGAAACATTTCGATTTTCCCAGGTCACATTTTCATGTGGAATCCTTTCTCCTATTTTTAAGAATGTAGATCTTCAGAGTGGGAATGTTCTAGTCTTGATGCCCATCCAAATACCAAGACATGAGATGAAGCGCTTCATGTTTGGGGGGCTTGACTCTGCCATTCTACTAGATCAGGAGATTGGAAAGGGCTGGATTCTAATCAGTGAATAGGGTGACATTTGTAGGAGGCTTGGGAACCAGAATTGCCTGTGCCACTTGAGGGTAATGAGGATGTGGGAAAAGAGTGCTAGATGGCCATCAAAGGCTATGTGAGAATTGGGTGGAGATGGCATTAGTAGTGGTTCATAACTCTCAAGTTTCCCACCAAAAGTATCTTTTGGCAGGGGTGAGGTTGGGTTGATGTGAAAGGTGCAGGGTATTATGGGTTTTCCACCCTCTGTCTTTTACAAGGCAGTTTATAGGACTGCTGATAGTCAAACAATTGAAGCATAAGCCGCAGTTTGTAAGAATGTTTATGGTATTTCCTCTTTGGCAAGGAGACTTCATTCCCTTGATGTAATGCTAGCATTGGCATTTTGCTTTAGGAGAAGAGAACAAAACACATCAGCAAGTTACTTGGACAGTTTGTTGCCATGGCAGAATTGAGTCCACGATCCAATTACATTCTCTCAGAAGACCTCTAAGTGAATCTCTGGCTGTATTCTATTCTGATATCAGTTAACATAGCTCCCCACCCCTCACAGGTAAGGACTCACTCTACAAGGGCACAAGGAGTCTCAGTGGCATCACTTTGAGATGTATTCTTATTTTGTATTTGCATAAGAGATTGTATTTAAATGCTGAGACACATGTCAGCTTGCATCTTCGTAGTGCAACATTCCAGATTACACCTCTGAGACCTATAGGGATAGCTTTGAACCATTTACAAACTAAGCAGTTTAGGTGGCTTACTGTCTGTTCCCCAATGGGTGCTACAATCACTCACTTGGTGGAAGAACCTGGCCAAATCCTGCAGCGCTGTTCCACTCTTGCAGAGTATTACTACCATAGTGATAACATCAGACAATTCACGTTTGGGTTGGAGGGCACATCTAGGACTTCAGAAGGTACAGGGGCAATGGTCATTACAAGAGCAGCTTCTCCACATCAGTCTTTTGGAATTGAAAGATCCATCAAAAATGCGTGCCTATGCTTTCTAATCAAATTGAAGTCAATAAAGATGACAGACAATGCGGCATGCACATATTATATCAACCCTCAAGGAGGGACATGTTCCCCATCTGTGCCAAAGCAATAAACTCTGGAATTGGTGCGTAGCCAACCACATAGTCATCTCAGCTTCTTACATCCCAGATATTCAGAACACAACAGCAGATGACGTCAGATGACATTTTTTTCTAAATTACAAATGGCAACTGATCTCCAGAGTCTTCCACAAGATATTCTTAGCCTGAGGGTTCCTGGAAGTCAATCTCTTTGCCTTGGCGGTCAATGTACAATGCATCAGATATTGCTCCAGAGAGAGGGACTTGGCCACCAAACTGAAAAATCAAAGAGCTTTACTCTGCAGTCCGCTATTGTGTTAATCTCCTGGACAGCCCTCAGAATCATTGCACTTACTGATGAACTTGTCTTGCACACCATCTCTGTGTTTGTGCTGTGGGGGCCCTGCCCCTTTGGTAGCTTATTCTGTTGCCTTTGGATCTTCTGTGTGAACTTCAACCTCACGACTGTGTGTGTGTTGATATTTCTGTTTTGCAAAAAAAAAAAAAAAATCAAAATCTCTAAGTTTTGTGTTGATGTGGGATAGAGATAAATGTTGAAATGTTCAAATTTCCTATGGGACAGATATTCTAAATTTCGCTTAGTAGTCACATCTAAAGACAACATGAAAGCCTTGAAATAAATTGCTAGCATATAAATGAAGAGTGTCTGCAAATCTTGGTTATCTTCTTTGGTCTCTTCAGTAATGGTAACCACATAGCCTTTTCTTTCAGTATATTGTGATCACTGTATTGTTCACTGTTGTCATTCTGAACAGAAAGTGTTGAATCTGTTTTGATACATCTGTTGTGCCAGTGTGGAATGGAGTGGATGAAACAGGATGAAGCATTGTAGCTTTATTGTATTAGTAGACTAGAGAGGGAGAATCTCAAATTGATTTTTCCCCTCTTCAGCTGCCCTCCTAACTCCTCCCTCCTCCAGCTCACGGTAATGTATTGTATGCACAAGTCTCAAACTCATGACCCCCATTGTCTGCGCTATATTTGAATTTGTTTCCTTTCCTACGGATAACATATTTTGGTTTACCTTAAGATTAGGACCCATGTACAAAACCTTTCACTGCGGATCTTCATCCAGTTTTGAAGGTTGATGTCTAATTTGCACATGCTAAAATGCATGTTATGGATATTTGCGCACACAAATAAGGTGCATGAGCACACATTGCATGTCTATTTACTCTACACAGATGCCCAAACACTGGTTCCTAGTCACAATGGGAAGATGCCCAATTTTATGATGGGGGAAGTTGCTAACGCTTATCGCCAGCTTTTCCAAATGTAGCCCTTTTCTTCTCTAGCATACATTAGTCTTGCTTTCTTTGATTTTGCTAGAGAGAAAGAATGGATAACTTTTTTTCTTTTCTACTTGTAATAATGAAGCTTTCCTGATGTGGACAATTAACGACTTTTTGTTCTTTGGAAATTATTTAGGTGCGTCACTCAGCAATATCCACAGCTGCAGCACCAGCAAGCTGTGTGCCAAAGGCATACTAGCTAATTTGCTGAAAGAACCAGCAAGGCCTGTACTTAGTGGGGTTTTATTTAATTTCACATTTCATTCTTTTTCTGTAATTTCGACTTGTTCACAAAAGTGTGTGCTGAGCAACACAGAGAGAGAGATGGATAGGCAGAGGAAGAGGACAATCACAACTTGTGACCATGAGATGAGAATCCTTATTTCTTATGAGCCTAGAATGCTGTTGCTATTCCATTTAACATTCTGAGATTTGTCAAAGAATTCAGCCTTTACAAGTACTTGTTTTGTTATTGTACTTTTCTGAGAGGTCCTGTGGCATACAAATTCTGGCCTCTAGCTTTTTTAAAGGTGAGCAGAGAAAGAAAGTAAAACCTGTATCAAAGGTTTATGCCATACATTGTGTACTCATAATCCAATTTTAACCCCTCTGACACAGAATAAATACACCATTTCATGTTACAGTATTTTATTTTTTTTAAACTTCATAGTCCGAGATAATCCCCCAAATACATAACAGCAACATACAAGTACAGGAAAATATGGTTAAAATTTCCTTTTTATTTTAACATGATAGTACTTCAAAAATCCCAAACTGAATTGCTTTTCAGTAGATTAGCATCAAAAATACATTTCTTGCTTTCAGTGGAGGTGCAATAAGGTGCTATATCAGTGTAATAGTACAGAATGATATGCTCTAGTAGTATTTTGATGAATTACATGATTATAGTTAAAATGAACAATTTCATCATGCTTGAATTAATAATGGTGGTATGATTTGGCAAGTACTCCTGCAGTGTTCTTTAACTCATCACTTCAGAAGACAGATTTTACGAACTATCCTTTGTCTCCGGGAAACATAGAAATCCTTTACAGTTTAAAAACACAAGAGGCAGGAGAAATGTGTCAGTTTTAAAGGAGAATAAGAAAGTAATGCATGCACAGCTTTTCGTGCTCATCATGACTTGATTACTTTATTTCTCACTACCTCATTTTGATGTCTAGGGCAACTAACACAGTGTCACAAAATAAAAGGATCAGTATCTTTTGTGAGATTAGGTTTACTGTTTTAGTCCACATACTGTGCATTCCCAAAATAATTCTAAAGCCCTACAGCACCATTATTCTCTCAGGGGAACAACAATTTTACAGCAAACCTCATATAATATTCATTTCTATATCTGTCACATTACAGACACATATGGTCTAACAATGCATAACACAATCTGAGTAACAATGAGTGTGATTGTGAGTTGACTTAATATTTTGTTACTGTGTCTTCCTTTAGTGTTATTAAATTACCCTTCAATTCTTTAAATTAGAACTTTTCTGTCTGTGTTACTAAAAATTATCCTTAAATCACCCCATCTGTCTTTCCTGGATTGGATACTGCCCAATCTCAAGTGTCCAGAAAAATAGTTGGCATCATATCATAGATAAATATATATGTAAAATGAAGCACATTTTATCCTAAAGAGGCACATAGTCCTATTGTTTTGTATAGGATAATGTTGTCTACTCCAACAGCAGCAGTTCAAAACTAATCAAAACAAATTTTTGTATGCTTGCAAATTAAAAAACAGCAGTGTTTGAAAGCTGATGTGTAAACCATATTATCATATCTCTGATTAAGAAATCTCACAGATTCATCGTCTCAACTTCTGTTCAAAATATGGATAAGCAATACAGTTTTGGAGAGAGCTTTTACAACTTGGATTGTGATATAGGGTTCAAATTATGCTGCTTTGAGTCGATGTAGTAGGAAGGACTGAGGATAAAAAAGTCCTTAACTCTATTTTCATCCAAGCATACTTTCAGGAGCATACATCATCTGACATCCAGCATTGTGCTGCACCAAGGGACAGAGCTGACTAGCCTCAGAGGAAAGTGTGTATGGATGGGGCTATATTCTCACTCCCTCCATCTGATGATTGATAGCATTGGAAGAGGAGGGGATAATTGGTTCACTTTAAAGTTATGCACTAAAATCTGCTGTGGATTATGAACCCTCTTCTCCCCAGCGCTTAGCTGTTATTATGCCTCTCAGTGGTGTATTGCCTCCACCTCCAACAAACTACATTGTAGTGGTGTGTCCCATCACCTCCTTTGCATGGCTCAACCTCCTCTGAGCTAGGCATAATAATCAACAAGAGTAGAGCCCATAATAATCCAAAGGAGGCCTGTTTGGAAGGAGCACAAAGAGGGGACTCTGTGGCAGCTACATAGGTGGGATAAAAAAGGAAATGAAAGGGATAGGGAGTAAATATAAATACATTCCTCACCCTGCCTTTCCTGACTTCCCCTCCAGAGATTCTTTCCACTTCTCTTCCATGCAGAAAATGTATGGAGGTTAATGCAGCCTTTGGATTGCAGTATTCTAACACAACTGCTGCAGAGAACACAGAGGAGCCCCAGGAATGGGAGTTTTTTCTTGGTTGGTAAGGGATTGGGATATCTCGGGGAACTTCTTCAGCCCTGGCTCATCTTCCCTTGCTGCTTATTTTGCTTAAGGGGGCAGTTTATTCACACCTCTGAGTGACAAGCTATATCAACATAAGCTGTAGTGGAGACAGCCTGAGACTCTTTATGGTTGGGTCTGGACAACTGTGGTAATCAGAGCGTCCATACTTTGTTTACTTGAGTCAATCACAAATGCATTGTCTTTCCTCTGAGCCTAACTTGGGAAGCTTTGGCACTTCCATATCTGAAAGAAAGGGTTCAACAAGCAGAAGTGCAGAGTCCTGCACTTAGGACGGAAGAATCCCATGTACTGCTACAGACCGGAGACCAAATGGCTAAGCAGCAGTTATGCAGAAAAGGACCTAGCGGTTACAGTGGATGAGAAGCTGGATATGAGTCAACAGTGTGCCCTTGTTGCCAAGAAAGCTAATGGCATTTTGGGCTGTATAAGTAGGGGCATTGCCAGCAGATCGAGGGACGTGATTGTTCCCCTCTCTTCGACATTGGTGAGGCTTCATCTGGAGTACTGTGTCCAGTTTTGGGGCCCACACTACAAGAAGGATGTGGAAAAATTGGAAAGAGTTAAGAGGAGGGCAACAAAAATGATTAGGGGCCTGGAGCACATTTCTTATGAGGAGAGGCTGAGAGAACTGGGGTTGTTTAGTCTACAGAAGAGAAGACTGAGGGGAGATTTGATAGCTGCTTTCAACTACCTGAAAGGGGGTTCTGAAGAGGATGGTTCTAGACTGTTCTCAGTGGTACCAGATGACAGAACAAGGAGTAATGGTCTCAAGTTGCAGTTGGGAAGGTTTAGATTGGATATTAGGCAAAACTTTTTCACTAGGAGGATGGTGAAGCATTGGAATGGGTTACCTAGGGAGGTGGTAGAATCTCCTTCCTTAGAGGTTTTTAAGGTCAGGCTTCACAAAGCCCTGGATGGGATGATTTAGTTGGGTTGAACTAGATGACCTCCAGAGGTACCTTCCAACCCTAATATTCTATGATTCTATGAGTCAGCAACATATCCAAACATACTGAAAAAATGAAGTAGATTTTAACAATAGAGGAAGAGAAAACATACAAGCCACAAACTGCATAATTGAAAGGTACTGTATATGCGTTTGAGGGACTAGATGGTTCAGAAGTATTTCATCTTTAGTTACCCATTGAAATGCAGCCCCTGTGGGGTGACTCCCATGGAACTACTTCTTAGCAAGTGCTGTCAGCAGAGAAGCAAAGCACCAAGTGAAAATGGAGAATAAACCTCTCTAAATTAAATTTCTTCCATAACATGGTTGAAGCTGATTAGTGGAACAATGTGAAAACCTTGCATTGCTGTTGTCATTGCGGTATTTGTTTTGTGGATAATAAATGGAGGCCTTGAGTCTCTGGGGCTGTCAATCAAGTACCTTTAATGAAAACTAATTTTACTCAAAATAATAATAATTAATAATCAATCTGCTATAGATAAGAAATGTAAACTTTTGCAGGCTATTGTACACCATGAATTTTCACAATATTGAACAGATGTTTCTGTAATTATGATGCACTTGGTGATTATGCTATGCCTTCAGTGGTACCACTTGAAGTTGGGTGGTGTTACAAGCTGGTGTTCGTGCACTGAATTAAAAGGCTACAAATTTGGAAATGTTGGCTGGTGCAAGACCTGCTGAAATTGTTTTCTTAGTACTCTCTGTCCAGTATAAGTTTTCTTTATTCTATATTGTTTTAGATTCTCATGTTAAATATTAGCTTTAATTCTGTGAAGTGCCTAAACTCAGTCTAGTGCTAAAAATGAACACGTAACCTGATTAAAATTGGAAAATGGATTTTTCTTGAACTAAATTATAATAAAATATACCTGTCTCAGAAGAAGGTAAAAATGATTGTGAGGGGGATTCTTACAAGTAGTTCAGTTTTGTAATATATGTCAAGGTCCATTTGTAGACGTGCATAATTATGAAGGAGGAGAATATCTTTCCTTCTAAAAACCTTTAAAGATTAGCTTATGGTATCTTTTTAAGTTTGAGTTGTGAGTTCACCACGCCAAGCGAGAGCAACATTTTAGGAGCTACAGCTCATGAATGCTCTGCATACCTTCTTTCTTCTTTCTCGTTACAGTACTTTGACCAAGAGGGTTATGTGGCTGAGAGTATGAAGTCAGGTTTCAAAGTGGTAGCCCTGTTAGTCTATATCAGTATCAACAAAAATAATGAGGAGTCCTTGTGGAATCTTAGAGGCTAACAGATTTATTTGGGCATAAGCTTTTGTGGGCTAAAACCCACTTCATCAGATGCATGGAGTGAAAAATACAGTAAGAATATATTATAGCACATGAAAAGATGGGTGTTGCCTTATAGAATCATAGAATATCAGGGTTGGAAGGGACCTCAGGAGGTCATCTAGTCCAACCCCCTGCTCAAAGCAGGACCAACCCCCAACTAAATCATCCCATCCAGTGCTTTGTCAAACCTGACCTTAAAAACCTCTAAGGAAGGAGATTCCACCACCTCCCTAGGTAACCCATTCCAGTGATTCACCACACTCCTAGTGAAAAAGTTTTTCCTAATATCCAACCTAAACCTCCCCCACTGCAACTTGAGATCATTACTCCTTGTTCTGTCATCTGCTACCATTGAGAACAGTCTAGATCTATCCTCTTTGGAACCCCCTTTCAGGTAGCTGGAAGTAGCTATCAAATCCCCCCCCCCCCCCTTCATTCTTCTCTTCTGCAGACTAAACAATCCCAGTTCTTTCAGTCTCTCCTCATAAGTCATGTGCTCCAGCCCTTAATCATTTTTGTTGCCCTCCTCTGGACTCTTTCCAATTTATCCACATCCTTCTTGTAGTGCGGGGGCCAAAACTGGACACAGTACTTTAAATGAGGCCTCACCAATGCCAAATAGAGGGGAATGATCACGTCCCTCGATCTGCTGGAAATGCCCCTATTTATACAACCTAAAATGATGTTAGCCTTGTTGGCAACAAGGGCAAACTGTTGATTCATATCCAGCTTCTTGTCCACTGTAACTCGTAGGCCCTTTAGGCAGAAGTTCTGCATAAGCCATTTGGTCCCTAGTCTGTAGCAGTGCATGGGATTCTTCCGTCCTAAGTGCAGGACTCTGCACTTGTCCCTGTTGAACCTCATCATATTTTTTTTGGCCCAATCCTCTAATTTGTCTAGGTCCCTTTGTATCCAATCCCTACCCTTCAGCATATCTACCACTCCTCCCAGTTCAGTGTTATCCACAAACTTGCTGAAGGTGCAGTCCATGCCATCTTCCAGATCATTAATGAACATATTGAACAAAACTGGCCCCAGGACTAACCCTTGGAGCACTCCACCCGATACCGGCTGCCAACTAGACAGGGAGCCATTTATCACTACCCGTTGAGCCCGACAATCTAGCCAGCTTTCTATCCACATTATAGTCCAAGTGGGGTGTCAGTTCTAACAAGCCAATTCAATTAAGGTGGAAGTGGCCTATTCCCGGCAATTGACAGGAAGAGGTGAATATATTTGGCCAGTGCAGTTAAGGTGGCACATTTTATTAAGTCAATGTAGCAAAAAAATCACCTGCATGTTTTCAGGTATTGGTGTTGGTTGGATTAATTTCAGATACTTCGATGCTATAGAACCTGCTAGTGGCTCATGTGCAGAATTTAAGCCCAGCTCATTTCTTCTAATGACGAAGCAAATTGTAATTCTGAATTGATTTCTCCTATGGAAATACCATGAATATAAATTACAGTGCCACTGGCATAAAAGGGGAAAAGATCGTCTACAAGCCTCAGGATGATCATTTATAAATAAACTAAAACTAAGAAGTCTTAACAAAAAAAAGCCCTGTGGAATCCAGCATTAATGACCTTTACTTCTAATCTGATGACCTAAATCTTTACAACTTTATATATGCATCAGAGATAATTTTCAGGCCATGCTGGAGTAGATGTGGGGGGAATTGGAGGGAAGGCTTATACTGATCTACGAATTGTTCTAGAATGAACAAATTGTCCCTGTCAACTCATAGCAGATCAGGTCACTCCAAGAAAAGGGGACTGCTGGTAAATTCGAGTTCATGTTGTCAAACTAATGCTACCCAATTTCAAATTTTCCCCTTCCTGTCTTGTAGTTGTGTAGGTTCTGTTGGAATTTTGGTGTTTGGTTTGTATTTTTCTTAGGTGTAAATATGAAAAATGGGACATGGGAAAAATCTAATGAAAAAATAAAGTTAAAATGGAGTAGAGAGCAGACTGAGTGGAAAAACCAATATAGAGATCCACAAACCTGGAAATCCTGGACGCCCCATCATCTCGGGCATTGACACTCTTACTGAAGGACTGTCTGTATATGTGGACTCTCTACTCAGACCCTATGCCACCAGTACCCCCAGCTATCTCTGTGATACCACCGACTTCATGAGGAAACTACAATGCATTGGTGACCTTCCAGAAAACACCATCCTAGCCACCATGGATGTAGAGGCTCTCTACACAAACATCCCACACAAAGATGGAATACAAGCTGTCCGGAATAGTATCCCCGACGATGCCACAGCACAAGTGGTTGGTGAGCTCTGTGACTTTATCCTCACACACAATTATTTCAAATTCGGTGACAATATATACCTCCAGACCAGTGGCACCGCTATGGGCACCCACATGGCCCCACAGTATGCCAACATCTTTATGGCTGACCTGGACCAACGCTTCCTCAACTCTCGTCCACTCACACCCCTTCTCTATCTACTCTACATTGATGACATCTTCATCATCTGGACCCATGGGAAAGAAACTGTGGAAGAATTCCACCATGATTTCAACAGCTTCCACCCCACCATCCACCTCAGTCTGGACCAGTCTACACAGGAAGTCCACTTCCTAGACACCACGGTGCAAATTAATGACGGCCACATCAACACTACCCTATACCGAAAACCTACCAACAGCTATGCCTACCTTCGTGCCACCAGCTTCCATCCCGGACATACCACACGATCCATTGTCTACAGCCAAGCACTGAGGTACAATCGTATTTGCTCCAACCCCTCAGACAGAGACCAACACCTACAAGATCTTCACCAGGCTTTCTCAAAACTACAATACCCGCACAAGGAAATAAGGACACAGATCAGCAGAGCCAGACATGTACCCAGAAGCCTGCTGCTGCAAGACAAGCCCAAGAAAGAAAACAATAGAACACGACTGGCCATCACCTACAGTCCTCAGTTAAAACCTCTCCAACGCATCATCAATGATCTACAACCCATCCTGGACAATAATCCCTCACTTTCACAGGCCTTGGGAGGAAGGCCAGTCCTGGCACACAGACAACCTGCCAACCTTAAGCAGATTCTCACCAGCAACAGCACACCGTGCAATAATAACTCCAACTCAGGAACCAATCCATGCAACAAACCTCGATGCCAACTCTGCCCACATATCTACACCAGCAACACCATCACAGGACCTAACCAGATCAGCCACACCATCACTGGATCATTCACCTGCACATCTACCAATGTAATATATGCCATCATGTGCTAGCAATGTCCCTCTGCTATGTACATCGGCCAAACTGGACAGTCCCTACGAAAAAGGATAAATGGACACAAATCAGATATCAGGAATGGCAATATACAAAAACCTGTAGGAGAACACTTCAATCTGCCTGGACACACAATTACAGATTTAAAAGTCACCATACTGCAGCAAAAAAAACTTCAAGACCAGACTGCAAAGAGAAACTGCAGAGCTGCAGTTCATTTGCAAGTTTGATACAATCAATCTAGGATTGAACAAGGATCTTGAATGGCTTGCTAATTACAAAAACAGCTTCTCCTCTCTCTGAGTTCACACCTCCAATTCAGCTGCTAGAAGAATACCCCACCCTCCCTGATTTGAGTTAACAAGCTGGTTCAGCCTGATTGGACTAACCTTGTTACCTCCTACCTGGTTCTTGCCTACTTATCTATACCTGGCCCTGGACACTTCCACTGCTTGCATCCGACGAAGTGGGTATTAGCCCACGAAAGCTTATGCTTCAAAACTTTATAGTTAGTCTTTAAGGTGCCACAGGACTCTTTGTTACCTCTGCTATTCCAGACTAACACGGCTACCTCTCTGATTCTCGATATAGAGAGACACTGAGAAGAGCCACAATTTAAAAAAAAAAAGGGATGAAGAAAGGAAAGTATTTTCAAATTAATAGATACTGTGCAGGGGGCCAGAGGCTGAGGGCAAATATTCCAGGTTTTGCTTGTTTAGAACCTTCTAGTCCCTCCTTCAGGTGATGTCTGGAGCCCTACCCAATGACTTCATTACTAGGCAATCTCTGCTCTGCTAAACCCGTTCTCCTGGGTAGGGGATAGTCTTTTGCTAATATATTTCAGTGGTTCATCATTTTAAGTCAACAGCTCTTTTTCATTGTCCTTTCAGTCCAATGTGGGGCAAGTCGTAGAAAAGGTAAAGGGCCTGGACATTTAAAATGGAGTTGGAAGCTTGGTAAAATCACATACAGAGACCACAATCTCACCGAGAATTCATAATTTGTACAGACAGATTCCCCAAACTGTCACAAAAATATATAGAAATTTCCTCATGACAGAAGGGACTCAATTCAGCTATCAAATGGGTATAATACAGATTAAATAAGATGCCCATCACTCTAAACAAATCTGCTGACTGACATGTTCATACACAATAAATGGGCTTGGAAGAATTAGATTATCTGGAAATGTCAGTAAACATTGATTTCACCATACTCACACAAACTGATGAGAAAATATTTTGATGATTATTGAAATTTCAGGTAGGCAAAGTAAGAAAAATGCTCCTTTAAAACTACTTAGAGTTTTATTTAAGGAATAAATTTATTTGAATATTTTGACATGTCAATATGTTGACAATATGTATTATAACTTTTTGAATACCAATTCTTACTGTCATTAAATAACAATTGCCTGATCCTTCCCATAATTTCCTGCAACTCTAAACATTTAAATTGATTATAAATAGAAAAGATTAAAACCCATAATTTTGTGCAACTGTGAAAATGTAATAAAAATCCAAAATAATTCTTAAAAATAAACATTGATATTATCAGTTGAAATTATATATTAAAAAATAAAAACAAAATTATTGTAAAGCCTAGCAACCCCATAAGTGTAATAGGTTAGAAAAAGCTTAATATAAAAAAATCAAGGAACAATGACAGAACAGTATAAATGTATCAAGTGTATGTTGGTCAAGGAACTGAGTGACCTGCTATAGGAAGGAGGGTTCCTGAATGAGATTTGGTGAATATTTACATATATACAAATACTGACCTTCTTAGCAAGCTGTATAGATAGATAAATATAACTATTATACTCATTTCCTCTGACCAGTGGCTAAAGATTTAAGAATAATACCTTTAATCCAAATTCTGATGCAAACACATTTTTGGTGGTCACCTTTGATGGAGTTGCAGATAAATATCCAAGGACAGATTTTTCCCCATTATTTGTATATTTGAGCATATATTCCACCTCCTTCGTTAATGATTTTTATCTGTTAGAATATTGTTTTCCTATTGATCAGCTGTAGTTTTGTGGATGACTTCTAATGTGTGGATGTGACTAGTGGAAGTTTACCTATTCATAGGGTGACCATCCATCCCATTTATAAAGGGATAGTCCCGTTTTGGGGGACTTTTTCTTATATTGGTGCCTATTACACCCCACCCCCATCCCTTTTTAATCTGGTAACCCTACCTATGCAGGAGCTTCTCATTATAAACGACCTTATAATCTATCCTCCTCCTCCCTTTTCTAAGGTTCTCAGTTTGTGTGAAGTAAGGAGAAGTTTTCTGATTTCAGTTTTAGAGCTTTTGAACTTTAAAGTTATGTACCAGGTGTGTTGTGTTGTGTTTTTGTTTTTGTTTTTAAATTTCAGTAACATAATTATGCCTGTTCTGCTAAACAGAAGAGATTCAGAGTAAAGCATAAGCCACAAAATCAGTGGTTGGGTGGACTTGTTTTCATATTTCAGGATGCCTGTTTGTCTAAAATCACATTAACTGAATCTTTAGTGGATAGTGACACTTCACCCTTTTCCAGAGCAGAGCCCTGGCAGAAGTGACCATTATTCTATTGTCATTGATTCTGTTGTAATTGCCAAACTGGTAGGGAGCCCTAAGATTGAATCACAGTTCTTAAACCGTAGGCTGCATATGCCAGATCACTTGACTGTTGAGCCACTTAGCTATGAGCCATCAATGTTTATATTACTAAATCCTCTGATTTTTAAATCACACAGTTTATCCTGAATATCTCTGTAGATAAGTTGCTAATAGCTACCTTGTTCAAAATCTGTTGGAGTTTATCTGTATGTTGTGTGTGTGTGTATGATTTTAAGACACAAACAATAATGTAAAGCTCACTTACCAGGCCTTTATAAAATGGTGTATAAAACGGTCAAATACAGTAAATTAAATATGATATCCCCTAAATACAATTATATTTATCAGCCTTCTATAACCACACAAACCATTTACCAGAAAGAGTTATTCTGGAGTAGATAATTCTCAATTAACTTTTACTACTTTGTTTTTTTCTAATTTAGTTACATTTAAATTTTCAAATAAAAACAATTGTCTCAAATGGCATTTCTAAGTATTACACTGAAGATGAGATGCAATTCTATATACATAAAATTATAATTATAACTGATGGAAGTCTTAGCTTAAACTACTGTTTTGTCTTCAATTTGATTGCTGCCTGCATTTTGTAGATAACTTGATTGAATTTTAAGATGGCTACATGCTCACATCCCATTCAGTGACAGCAGCAGAGGAGAGAAGAAGGTAAGAAAGGCTTGTAAGAAAAATGACTTGGAAAGCTGATCTTGTAGTCCTATTAGGGAGTTGGCATCTGTGACTAGTGAACCTGCTGAGATCTGTAGTGAGAAGCCATTCTCTGACAATCCTTGTAAGGTCAGAGACTTGGGCTTCCCTCCTTCAGAGCTTACCATGTTTGCAGAGCATGGAGTGAGGAACAGCACACTTCAGTGGGTCAAGAGGGGAATAAGTGCATGGAGGAAGTCAACCTGATGCACAGGTGCCTTCATGAGCTGAAACCTTTAAGCAGTTCATGCCCAAACTGGTAAGTGCTAAGCAGTTACATTTCAACATGAAGTATTTAAAGGCTTTATCATCTACAAACTATATATAGCTCTTTCCACATTTGTTGTCCTGATGCTCCTCACTCTCTCACTGGTCTTGCTGCTCAGCCTTCCTCTATGTCTATCTTATCCCAATGCCCTTTTTGTTACACATTTCCCTGAGCCACCTTCCTACACAAACAGGAAGAGATAATCAAGGAGAGCTGATGAGGAACAAAAGTGTGAAAACTGTTTTTGATAAAATAAGTAATCTAAATTGCTATCAAAATAGTTTAGGATTAACTTTTTTCCCCATAATATTTTATTTTCATGGAACATTTTCCTTTATAGTTTCAGCCAGGACTGGTGGCTGTATACTGTGAGAGATGCATTTTTCAGAACTAGTGAACATAACGGCCGTACTTGGTCAGACCAAAGGTCCGCCTATCCCAATTTCCTGTCTTCTGACAGTTGCCAATGCCAGGTGCCCCAGAAGGAATGAACAGAACAGGTAATTATCAAGTGATCCATCCCCTGTCGCCCAGTCACAGCTTCAGGCAAACAGAGGCTAGGGACACCATCACTGCCCATCCTGGTTAATAGCCATTGATGTACCTATCCTCCATGAATTTATCTAGTTCTTTTTTTAACCCTGTTATAGTCTTGGCCTTCACAACATCCTCTGGCAAGTAGTTCCACAGGTTAACTGTGCATTGTGTGAAAAATGCTTCCTTTTGTTTGTTTTAAACCTCCTGTCTTCTAATTTCATTTGTTCACCCGTAGTTCTTGTTTTATGAGAAGGAGTAAATAAAACTTCCTTATTTACTTTCTCCACACCAGTCATGATTTTGTAGACCTCTATCATATTCCCCCTTAGGTCTCTCTTTTCCAAGCTAAAAATACAGTCTTTTTAAATTTCTCCTGTCACAGAATCTGTTATATACACCTAATCATTTTTGTTGCCCTTCTCTGTACCTTTGCCAATTCTACCTTTTTTGAGATGGAGTGACCAGATTTACATGCAGTATTCAAGATGTGGGCAATCATGGATTTATATAGAGGCATTATGATATTTTCTGTCTTATTATTAGGACTGCTGATTAATCACAGTTAACTTATATGATTAACTAAAAATTAATCATAATTAAAATAATCACAATTAATTGCAGTTTTAATTGCACTGTTCAGCAATAGATTACCAATTGAAATGTATTAAATATTTTGGATGTTTTTCTACATTTTCAAATATATTGATTTCAATTACAGCACAGAATACAAAGTGTGGAAAACTCACTTTACATGATTCATTACAAATATTTGCACTGTATAAAGAAAAGAAATAGTCTTTTTCAGTTCACCTCATACAAATACTGTAGTGCAATCTCTTTATCATGAAAGTGCAATTTACAAACCTAGCTTGTTTTTAATACCTGCATTCAAAAACAAAACGATATAAAACTTTAGAGCCTACAAGTCCACGCAGTCCTACTTCTTGTTCAGGGAAACGAGAGAAACAAGTTTGTTTACATTTATGGGAGATAATACTGCCTGCTTCTTCTTTATAATGTCACCTGAAAGTGAGAACAGATGTTCACAAGGGACTTTTGTAGCTGGGATTGCCAAGTATTTACATGCCAGATGTGCTAAACATTCATATGCCTCTTCATGTGTTGGCCACAATTCCAGAGGACATGCTTCAATGTTGATGACGCTTGTTAAAAAAATGCATTAATTAAATTTGTGACTAAACTCCTTGGGGGAGAATTGTATGTCTCCTGCTCTGTATTTTACCCGCATTGTGCCATATATTTCATTTTATGTCAGTCTTGGATGATGACTCAGCATGTTGTTCATTTTAAGAATACTTTCACTACAGATATGACAAAACGCAAAGGAGTTACCAATGTGAGATTACTAAAGATAGCTACAGCACTTGACCCAAGGTTTAACAATCTGAAGTGCCTTCCAAAATCTGATTGGGATGGGGTTTGGAGCATGCTTTCAGAGATCTTAAAAGAGCAACACTCTGATGCAGAAACAGAATCGGAACCACCAAAACAGAAAATCAACCTTCTGCTGGCAGCATCTGACACAGATGATGAAAATGAACATGTGTTGGTCTGCACTGCTTTGGATCATTATCAGGCAGAACCCATCATCAGCATGTATGCATGTCTTCTGGAATGGTGGTGGAAATATGAAGTGACATATGACTCTTTAGCGCATCTGCCATGTAATATCTTGCAATGCCGGCTACAACAGTGCCATGTGAACGTCTGTTCTTACTTTCAGGTGACACTGAAAAACAAGAAGTGAGCAGCATTATCTCCTGAAAATGTAAAAAAAACCTGTTTACTGAGATTGGCTGAACAAGAAGTAGGACTGAGTGGACTCGTGGGGGCTAAATCTTTACCTCGTTTTATTTTTGAATGCAGTTTTGTACATAATTCTACATTTGTAATGTGTGCTTTTACAATAAATAGATTGCACTACAGTACTTGTATTAAATGAATTGAAAAGTACTATTTCTTTTATTTTTACAGTGCAAAAATTTATAATAAAAACAAATATAAAGTGAGCACTGTACATTTTGTATTGTGTTGTAATTGAAATCAATATATTTGAAAATGTGGAAAACATCCAAACATCCTATTTAATAATCGGCTAGAGAAGTTTGTGTGAAGCCGTCATGCGCAGTAGAGACGGCCTGGACTAATGGCATGCTGGGAGGTGTAGTTCGGCAGCACAACATGGCTGCCGCGCGTTCGCCGCTGAGAGGGAAGCAGGGTCTGGATCAGGGGCCTAGGGCAGGAGGGTGGCTGGGCGCAATAGGCGCAGGCAGGGGGCTCTGGCCGGGTGGGGCACGGGAAGGGGGCACTGGGCCAGCGGGGCGGAGGCACCTGGGCACGGCCCGGCCAGCTGAGCCCAGCCTAGACGGGGCCATTGGAGTGGGGGAGGGGGAGAGAGCTGAGCGAGCGGGGGCCTTGGAGTGGGTGGGAGGGGGGCTGAACGAGCGGGAGGGATGTGGGGGGGAGGGGAAGCTGAACGAGCGGGGGTGCTGTGGGGGGGGGGGGGAGGCTGAACGAGCGGGGGGGGGGGGGGTGCTGTGGGTAGGGAGGGGAGGCTGAACAAGCATGACAACATCTGGAAGGAGGATCCCAAATATGGGATCCATTTCCCTTGCCTGCAGTTGGATGTTCACCTTCCCTGAGACTTTCATCCTACCCCGCAGCACAGAGATGGTTAGACTAGGGGTGGGACCATTCTACTGTGTCCTGGAAAGTCTCATCTGTGTTCCTCTCTGTCTCCCTTAGTCCTCCAATTCAGCCACTCTGGTCTCCAAAGCCCATACATTGTCTCTGAGGGCCAGGAACTCCTTGCACCAAATGCACACATATGCCACCTGCCCACAGAGCACATAATCATACATGCTGCATTGGATGTAATAAACTGGGTAGCCACCACTTTGTTGCTTGACTTCTGCCTGTATTCCTTTTTATTCATGCAGCTCATTCCTTTGTCAATGTTTTGTTTTTATCACGGGGTATTTTTGGCTTTAAGTTTAAAGAATGTTAAGTGTATCTAGCCTCTCACAATTCCCTTGCAAAACTCCCTTGTTAGCCACTCCTGTTCACTCGCTCCTTTTGTCACTTAGGAGCGGGTGTTATGAAGCCCTGGTCTTCCTGAGTGGCCCTGTTCCCTGGTTAAGGGTTGATTGGGTGCTAAAGGGTGTAGGGATCAAAACCTCGTTAGGAAAAAGTGGAAATAGGATGTATTGGAATCGGATGACAGGCCCATCCTTTTCGAGATTTTTTTAGTCTAATTTTTGGCAAACTAAGGCAGGATAGTTTTGAAAAGACTCCAGAAATCCTCTGACTATTTTGGGAATTACTTTACCCTTGTGACTTATTCTGTCTCACATTCCTATATTTTAACCAATATCTAATTGCAATTCCCAGCTCTGCTATAAGCTGGCTGTGAGACCTTGGGCAAACCACTAAAAATCTGTCTCAATTTCTCCAGCTATAGAACTGGAATAATACTATTTATCTTCCTCATGGATCTGAGAAGGGTTAATTCATTAATGTTCGGGAAGTGCTCTAAGAGTCTCAGATGGTTGGAGCTTTAGAAACACAAAGCATTATTAAGCTAAACCTTTTTGAGTGTCACCTGTCATTAATAATTAAAATGTAAATGCTGCAGTGCTGCTAATTAGATTTTAAACAATGCAGTTTTAAAATAAAATAAATGTGAACTCAGTAGAATGTTGAATGCTGGGTTCAGACAATAATTAATGTATTTCAGTAGAGGAGGAGGGTGTATCTTGTGCTCTCAGTAAATATTAGTGCTATCTCACTTTAGAGTAAAACAGTTACAGACCCACTGTTCATTACTTTGGATGTGTCACATTTGCTAGTATGACAAGATGTATTATGGACAAGGAATTTTACAGATGGAAAGAAATATCTATGTAAGCTGTTTATTTGATTTTTTTTCACCTCTGTACTATACTGTCCAACCTTGGGATAATGGAATTATTTTATGCCTTCTGCACTATCATCAGACTTTGGATGACTGCAAAAAGGCCACTGGCAACAAAAATAAGATGTCTGTAAAAAAATGCAAAAAATTGCAGTAGAAAAAAAAGGTACAATCAATAACTTGCCCTTAAATTTAAAAAGGAACTAAATGAGGAACTTCTGGACAATTTATCTTGCTGTTTACAGATAACAAGTCACTTTGTTTTTATGTGTTCAGTCTAGTATTCCATAATTTATTTGAAAGAAGATGAGAAATAATGTAGATAAATGATGAAGTGTCAGGGTCTGACGCTCTTAAATGAAGCTATTATGGTCAAAGAGAAAACGTAAAACCTGCGGCTCATTATGAGAGTGTTCTACTTGTCAGTTAAGTGAAAAGGCCTGGAATGATTTCCAGTTTATTTGTCATTGCAGTTATTAAAGCTGTCTTTTTGGTGCCATGAAAATGAATTGAAGACTTTATTCGAAGTAAATTTGTACTAAAGCTTTCAGATGTATCTTATGTGAGTTCAGTGAGGCAAGAAAACAGCCTAAAAGCTGAAATATTACAAGAAGGCAAGTCCTGAAGTCCTGAAACATAAAATAATATAAAGTCTGAGGAAGTTACACAAATAGATGAAGTATTTTGTCTCATGGGGAATAAAGCTTAGCTTTACTGCATAGTAGATGTACATACAGAAAGAAAGCAACCCACGTTAATTGCCAGAAAGTATTTGCTTTCAAGGAATTCTGAATGGGGGTCACATTTATATACAAACATTATTGCTGGGACAATTTTATCAAGAATAAAAGAGGGACTGTTTTATTCTGTAGTGCACACATTTAGAAATACCATCTGAGAGTCAAAACAGTAGATGATATATCAATGGCAAGTATAAGTCTCTTTACAGTCATGATGACTAATAATGTGGTACTACAAGACTAAACAAAGAGGAAGATAAGGAGTTCAGTAAGACCAGAGCAGTATAATCTGTATGCTTAATTGAATTATTGGACTACAAAATACAGCATCTGACTACAGGGAAGGGGAGACATTATTGACATTTTTCTCTCTCATGAGCTGATCTTAAAATACTTCATGATCCTTGGAGGTCATAGTAAAATTTTAGATCATCATAGATTGAAATTAAGTCAGACTAACTATTGAGGTTGTCGTTGACACTATCTTTGTTGCAAGATCCTTTCAAAACTTCTTTTTAGCATGCTGTTTGTTTGAGACTGATGTAGAGGCCTTTGATATTTTCATTTTGGTCCATCTTTTTATCCCCTGGATTTCTTTTCCTGTGTCTTATAACTACTTCGTATTTGCCAAGATAAATTAGACTATACTAGGTTTGGTCTGTGAAAAAAAAAATTAAGGGTCTTTTTTATTTTAAATTGAAAGCTATAGAAGCACTAAAGCTGAATACTTAACTCTGAGCTCCAGCAATCTTCTAGTAGTGTAGTTGACATTTTATTGCAGATATTACAAATGTTATGACATGTCTTCAGGGTCAGGTTAAAAACAAAAAGCTTTCCACATCCTCATCAGAAGTGATCTGTCAATTTTGTCATCAGATATTATAGCAGCCCTCAGTACCAATGTCACAGTTAAGGGATTATCAGGCTCTGTATACTAATATATAGTTTAAAAATGCAGAATGTGTGTATGTGTGTGTGTGTAAATATATAAAACACTCTGATTTTCAGAGGTTTGAAACTTCAATAAAAATTCCCTCTGGGCTAAACCTTGGCATTCACAGCCCAAAGGGATTTTTTTTTAATTAAAAACAATCAGTGAAGGTTTTCTTGAGTGATAAGAGCACAAAACATACATTCTGTATTTTTGAAGTACTTTAATATTTTTAAACAGATACACTTAAAAATATTTTCACACTTGACTATTTTTACATAAGAGACCTGTGGCAGGGCGGCGACTCACCCCTGCGGCGCCTCCTGCTGGTCCATCTGGGAATTAGCTCAGTCCAGCCTCTGGAGCAGCCTCTGGAGCGCCCTCTGCAGGCTGATGGCAAGGTTAGACAACTGCTTTGTGATCATTGTGAATATAAGTGTTGAGCCTTTGATGAGACATATCATTAGCAACACATTTAGAAGGTCTTGGTCTCTTTTTGTGTTGAAACCAGGCATGAGGGAATAGAATGTTTGATGCAGAAATATAAATCCCAGAACCTAAGCTCATTTCTTCTACAAGGACCATGCCCAGAAGCTGTGGGGAACATGACTGAAACATGTACACTGTTTGGGGAAGCTTGAACTGTTGCATCCATGTATCCGCTTGGTATATAAGTAGAGTATTTCATTTTCCAGAGCTGTCAGTCTAGAACTTTATAGTTATTTATATAGTCGCACCCAAAATGTGTAAGACACTGTATAGATCTATTGATAGATGCAGAGTTTATAATCTTAAAAAGGGGGGGGGGACAGAAGGGAAGAAAAGGGATGTAAAATAAAAGCAGGTGCTCAAGGTGGTGGTAGGCACAGTACTTGCAAGTCTGTTATTCTGACTGCTTATTTTTTGTAGGTGATGTTGTGAGAGTGGGTGGTTTTGAATGGTTTGAATAGGAAAAAACATTTTAGAAATTCATTCCATGTATAACGAGCAATACGTAGGATGTGGAGATGTCTGCATGAAAAAGTAAGGAAAGGGGGGTCTTTAAGATGATAAGGCACATCCACCTCAAACATCTTCAAAAATGTAGTCTTAAAGCTCTAATTTTGACTTGTTATGCATGACCTTTCACAAATACTAAAAATTACAGTGCTTAAAATAATCAGCTCAGAGGTGCCAACCATCCCTCTTTAGGAGGGGCAGACTCTCGTTTACGCTGACTGCACCACAGAAGCTCATTCAGTCAAATGTGTTCAAAAGATTTTTCTCTTCACGTGTCCCTATCTGTAACATTTAACTGTTGACAAATGGGTGTATGTCCGATGCCCATGCTTTAATTTAAAAGGGTGTCTTTCCATTTTGATTTTTAATTTAAAATTGTGCGTCTGTGCTTGGTGTCTATGTGCATTTTTGAAGCCAATAAAAACAAACAAAAAATAAACTGACCCTTTAGCCACAGCCCCCTCCTGAAAATCAAGTCCATCCACCCATTCTGCATCTCCATAGCATCCCAGGGCTCTATGAATTGACAGGGAATATTTAGGTACATTTCTTATTTGTCACTTGCTACTGTAGACTATTTCATACCTGCCTTGTGGCACAAATTCCCCTAGTTTCAGATGACAGCTACATACTGTCTGCCATCAGACCTCTGGAAAGGTTTCATAATTCCAATGCTCTTAATGCTCCTGGCTAGTTCAGAGTATAGAAACATTGAGGGGAAAGAGCTATTTGAATCACAGGCACGATCCTGCATTTATAACCCTTATTGCTTTTTGCTATGAGAGAAACACAGATAAATGCCATTCTGTGAGGGTAAAGCAAACTGCAGTCTCTCCATCGAGCGCAGAATAAGAGACGGTTATGATAGTGTTGAGATGGAAGATGGTACTGTCTCGAGGGGAGGATAGGAAAGGATTTCAGTAAAAACCAAAGGACAGTAAATAAAAGTCTAAGTACTCTCATATAGACCGACAGTCTTTGCCGTCTTAAAGAAGTTCATTTAATTAATAATTAAGCACCTACTCTTGAAGTTGCTTTGTGTGTGGACCTTGCAATGGAAGAGTGGGCCACGAGTGGGCCCATAATATAAGAACTAAGGAACCACCAAATGAAATTAGCGGGCAACAGGTTTAAAAGAAATAAAAGGAAGTTCTTCACACATGCACAGTCAACCCGGAGGTTGTGAAGGCTGGGACTATAACAGGGTTTAAACGAGAACTGGATAAATTCATGGAAGTTGCATCCATTAATGGCTATTAGCCAGGATGGGTAAGGAATAGTGTCCCTAGCCTCTGTTTGTCAGGTGATGGATGGCAGGAGAGAGATCACTTGATCATTACCTGTTAGGTTCACTCACTCTGGGGCACCTGGCATTGGCCACTGTTGTTAGACAGGATACTGGACTGGATGGACGCTTGTTCTGACCTAGTATGGCCATTCTTATGTTCAGCATTTAAAGCACAGGAGACCAGTTGAGTTCTATTCCTGTTTCTGCATAGGGTTGTCAACTTTCTAATTGCAGAAACTGAATGCCCTTGTCCTGCCCCTTCCACGAGGCTCCTCATGGTTCAGTATGTAGGAGAGGGCTCCGGGCTGAGTCAGGAGGTTGGGGTGTGGGATGGGATACTAGCTCTGAGCTGAGGAGCAGGCTCCAAGGTGAGGCCAGAAATGAGGTTCAGGGTGCAGACAGGGTTCCAGGATGGGGCAAGGAGTTGGAGTGTGGGAGGGGGTAAGGACTCTGGCTGGCAGGACAGACTCTGGGATAGAACTGGGGTTGAAGGGTTCTGAGTGTGGGAGTGGGCTCAGGGTTGGGGCAGAGGGTTGGAGTGTGGGCTTCAGGTGGTGCTGAACTCAGGCGGCTCCTGGAAAGCAGAGACATGTCCCTCCGGCTTCTAGGGGGAGGGGTAGCCAGGGAGGCTCCACATGCCACCCCCACCCACAGGTGCTGCCCCCACCTGCTGGTGCCATCCCTGCAGCTCCCACTGGCCATGGTTCCCGGCTATGGGAGCTGTGGAGCCAGCACTCAACATAGCCCCTGTGGGCAGAAGCAGCACACAGAGTCTCTCTGGCTGCATCTTCCTCTGGAGGGGCATGCTGGCCGCTTCTCGGGAGCTACACAGTGCTGGGCAGGGAGCCTGCCAGCTCTGCTGCACCACCACTGGTTCTGACCAGTGTAGAAAATTGGACACCTGGCAGCCCTATTTCTGCATTTGATTCCCTATGTGATATTGGGCAAAGTACTTAGCCTCTCTGTGCTTCATAGCCTCATCTGTAAAATTGCTGTGGTAATATTGGCCTCACTGGAATTTTATGGGAATTAACTAATTAATATCTGTAAAGTACTTTGAGTTCCTTGCATTGAAGAGTCTCTGGTAATGCAAAATATTCTTCATTTTAACTCAAAAACATGTTGCATGTTCATAGAATGTTTTTAATCAGTCCTCTGGATAAGAACTGGCCCCATCATGTAACTTTATCATGCATGCATTTTTCTTTCTTTATATCTTCCCCCCTTTCCTTCTCCTACAGTCACTGTTTTGTCTTGGTTTGTCAGCTAATTCAGGTTTCTTTTTCATTCTTTGATATGGCTTGATTCAAAACTTCTTTTGGCAGTTTATTCCAGTTGGTAGTTACATGCCTACATATAGGACCCTACAGAATTCATGGCCATGAAAAATGCATCACAGACCATGAAATCTGGTCTCCCCCTGTGAAACCTGATCTTTTGTGTAGTTTTTCCCTATACCAAATAGATTTCACAGGGGAGCAGTTTCTCTCAAACTGGAGTTTCATAGTCATAGGATGTTTTAAATCCTATCTTTCATAATTTCAGAAATGTAAATCTGAAATTTCATGCTGTTGTAATTGTTGGGGTCCCAACCCAAAAGAGGGTTGTGGTGGGGTTGCAAGGTAATTTCTGGGGGTTGTGGTATTACCACTCTTACTTCTGTGCCATCTTCAGGACTGGGTGGCTGGAGAATAGCAGTTGCTGGCCAGGTGCCCAGCTCTGAAGGAAGCACCGCCAGCAGCAGTGCAGAAATAACGGTGGCAATACCATATCATGCCACCTTTACACTTGCGCTACTGCCTTCAATGCTGGCCTCTTGGCTCGCAGCTGCCTCTTTCCGGCAACCTAGTTCTGAGGGCAGTGATGCTGCTAGCAGCAGAGCAGAAATAAGGGTGGCAATACGACCCTCCTACAATAAACTTGCAATCCCCCTACTGCTCCCTTTTTGGATCAGAACTTCTACAATTATAACACCGTGAAATTTCAGATTTACATATCTGAAATCACAAAATTTATTTTTAAAATCCTGTGTGTGAAATTGACCAAAATGGACTGTGAATTGGGTAGGGCCCTACCTATATGGGAGTTTTGCCTGAAATCTCTTTATTTACTATGTGTTATAAACTATTTATTTCAGGATGCAGGGAGGGGGAGAGAGAGAGAGAGTGTTTTTAAGGCTTGCTAGCTACTATCCTTTAAGTTAAATAATGTGCCAATCTAAAACCACTTCTACACAGACAGCTGTTCTTATACCCATAGATATAAAATGGAATAGATTGTCATGAATTCTTCCTGTATTACTACTAAGGAGAATTTTACAAGACGTGTTATCTCCTGGGATTCTGAGGTCTTGTTGCTATGTTGTGGATGGAGTATTCTATTAAACAGCTTCTGTTTGGTGGAGATGGAAAGGAAAAGGCAAGCTGGCACTCTTAACTACAGTGCTCTGTGCACTTGATCCAGGGGACACAGAAGTCAATGGAAATACTTCCATTGACTTCATAGTTGTTACGTGTGTGTGTGTGTGTGTGTGTGTAAAATGGATGCATAGGACAAGAGGTCAGGCTGTATTCTTAATTTTGAATGATGTTATCCAAAATGGGACCTTCCATGATGCTTTTGTGAAAATGAATGACAAACGAATGTAAACAGATCTGTAATATTGAAGAAGAGGGACGATGGTGAAATAGCCCAGAGTAAAGGAATAATAATGTGTATAGCCTGTGGAAAATAGCATGCTAGGTAATGAGGTAAAAAATTAAGGTTACTGATCATCAAGCTTGGATGACACTACTTTGCAAATACTCTAGAAGAAAAATAATAATTTGGAATTGTATATAATGCAAGATGTCCAGCTCATTGGATTGAATTCAGCTATGACATTCTGAATTGTAAAGAAATTGAGAAATCTTTGTACAGTTGTGATTGGCAAACCAGAGAAGTTATATAGTTTTTGGTTTCCTTCTGGAAGCACAATTCTGAAATAACTTTTCTTAAAAACTCTCCCTCTAGCGGTGATAAATACATTGGTATTTTGTATACTCTTGGAATCTGGGCTTCTGATGGTTTAAATCAGCATAGGCTCACTGCCTGGAGTTTCAAGGATTACACCAGTTGAGGATCTGATACTGGATGTTTACATGTACAGTATTACAAAGCTACTCATCCCCATGGCAATCTTAAACTCGGCACTTTCCTTGCTTCCTTACACCCACCTTTCCCTTTCCCTTCGTTTCTCCCAGCCACTGAATTTAGTCATTCTGAATCCGCATGCATACAATGTTATAACATGGAAATAAAAACACTGTTTTAGTTTTTATTTAGCATAAAAAGTTTTTTCTTATGAAGAATACTTTTTGTAATGTGGAAACATATTAATTAGTAGACTGTGAAAGAAATGTCTGTCACATTTTTCATTCTTTCTATAGATAGAATGATAGAAATGTAACAATATTTTTAAACAGGCAATAAAGTGCTAACACCTCATAAATTTAAAATTAAGGCAAAAGTCAAAGGTAAAGACGCAATATCTAAAATGTAATTTTCATTTAATACTATTAATACTTACATAGGGATTTGCATCTTCAAAATGTACAGAGTTTCACATACCACTGTGGAATATTTGAGTATTGTTATTAGTCAATTTGTGTCAAACTTGAGCATTATTTCAAAATATCTAGCAGAGCTAGAGTGGTGAGCAATGCCTAAGAAAAATATACAAAATTATTAGTGTGATCATTAGTAAAAAAATATTGTAGCAAAATCAAATATGTAAAGTTAGAAATGATTTAAAGATAAAATCTGTAACGCAACTGTTTTTATGCAGTCTGATCTATCTATAATTCAAACTGCTTAATTACACTTAAATACAGATACCGTAGTTAGAGTATTTGTTAAAGCACTAAGCTGACAAGTACAGAGTACTGGCCATTATTTCTGCTTGAGAGTCAGAGGTTTGAGCTATTCATTTTGTTGTCCAACACACAGCACCAGAATTCCTTGAATTCCCAAAGCTTTTCATATGGCTTTCTCAAGGACAGCTATCATGTCTTAGCCGCTGCAATGACAGATGGGATACAATGTGTCATGTGATGGATAACACTGGATCCACAGTACTTAATCCTTCTAATACTAATAGCTGCATTATCATAGAGATTTATGAGAATGTCAGTTTCAAGTTCCCAGTTCCATTCATGGGTTTTTAAAACTTCAGCTGCAAAAACATGCATCCATCCCATTAATTCTAATTATCATGGTTCATCTTCTCAGCAGTTTTGCACTCCGGAACCTTTCAGTGCAAATTAACGTACCAAAAAAGTGTATTAATTAATATTTGTAGCTTTTAATTTCTGCAAGAGTGTTGTCTAGAAGCAGCTGGCAGTACAGGGCCGCTGCTATTGAATCTTTGCCAAACAAGTGCAGATGTAATTTTGTTATCTCTTGCTTAGTCATTTACGCAAATTAATTTGAACAATTAGCCTTTTACTGGTCCTTCATGAATCATGCAAAAGGGATCTGCCAAAAAATTGCTAGTTGACAGAAAATAATTGGTAAATGTTGTAAATCTTGCAACAAGGTAACATTGCAGTGAAGTAAAATCTCACTCTAAATCTTAGTGATTACTTTGAATGCATTTATATATTGCATTTTTTATGCAGCCAATTTACACTTTGTGAGAAAATTTCAGGGGATGTGCAAATCTGAAAAAAACTTGGAAAGCTCGTTTTGGATAAATACCAAAAAGTTAAAATGTTTGTCTAAATGTTATTCAAGTTTTGTGGAATTCCAGGAGTGGGCTAGGTATCTTTTAAGTACAGTACAAGCTTTCTCATGATCATCATCATAGTAAGTCCTGCTCTTGGTCAGGTCAGAAACACCAAAAGACAAAGAGCCCTTTTTATGGTATGTTTTGTTTCTAATCCTGGGTTTCCAAATATGAAGAAAGATATGTGTGTGTGTGTGTGTGTGTGTGTGTGTGTGTAGATAGAGTAGGGAGCTTATCCACAAGTTTTCAAATTTTTAAAAGAGTTTTGTATAGCGTATGGGACAAAGGGTCAGGTTGATATTTATCTGATCTGAACTTAGTAGGACTGTAATTGAGTTAGGACAGCTCAGAGAAATCTAACCAGTGAGAAAGTTCTTTTGCTTCAGAAGAACTGTCTATATTTACAAGCCTAGGAAAAGTTTAATTTACTGTTACTTTAAAATACTTTTGTTTCTTTGCTACTGCCTCATGAAGGAGTAATGGAGTTCACAAAGGATAACTTCACTCTACCCATTCCCACTACAGAATTGAAGGTGTTCTGAAATAAAAACGTAGATCAAAAAAGCTTTAAATGTATGGCACAAGGTTGGAATGGGGGCTGGCAGAGAGTAGGAATCAGAATGTTGATTCAAATTTCAAAAATGCGTCCTATCTCTATAATGCGCTATATCAAAATTCGAGATTCAAATATTCCTGAATTTGGAGAATTCATAATCTGGATGTAAATGTTTGGTATGAGTCCATATGTATGCATAAGACCACTCCTAATGTGCCCTTTATGCTAGTTCTTGTTAACATATAATTAGTAAATGAAGAACTGGGAGGGAAGAGGAGTAAACCTTATCTCTTCTCCTGTATATTAACCAAGCCAACTGCCATTCTCCATTGTGATACCAACAATGATTTCAGAAGTCAAATAGGAAGTAAAATATTATCCTAATATGTAAACTACACAGCCTATACTAAATAAGTGAGTCCAACGGGAGAAGCATGAATTTGTGAGCAGCAGCTCTTAAGCTTGGAAGGGCTTGTTTGCCAGTGTGAGAACATCTGTTGAACAACTTACTACAGCTCCAGTTTTCTGCTGCTTTAATTACTGTTATTGACTGATGCATTTGAGTAATACAGCACTTTGCTTTTGCAAACAGAAATTCATGAATGTTCTGTGGGAGTACAACTCCACTCCATAGATTTGTCCAAAGGTAGATGCAATGTGAAGACTCTCTTACTTTTTGGCGTGTACTCTCCCATCTCTGACCATATGTAGTCTTCCTTTTTTAATTGTACCTCTGTGGATTTAGGGGCAAATTTCATTTGTTGTGACATATTTTTGGTCCAATTTCGGTAAAAGGCTTCAATGTCTTAACCAACTGTCTCAATAAAACAGGCTTGAATGTCCAAGGCTGAATGGGTGACATTGTTAACAGGGTGCCCCTTTGCTCTTGTCGTCTTGCTCGGCAGAAATTGCACAGATTCCACTGGTTGTGCATTCACAGTGACATTTATTTGAGTTCCCTCCACCAACACCATGACAATCCACATGCAACAGTCTGTTTACAATATCCTCTGTGGTTTTGACCCTCTCCTCAGGGCCTGAGGATCTCCCTTTCCTGAGGTCTCTGTGATCCTGGGCTCAGCTAGCCCTGCTCCTCTCTCCCCACACTTCCTGTGTGTCTGTATCCTTCTGGGATGATGGGCTCACCCAGCTCAATTAATATCTAATTACCTCAGTCTGCTTTCTTAGGGGGGGAGGAGGGGACTAATTGGTATCCAAGTCACCAGAGTTCACACTCACCTGTTCACTCCCTGCAGTGTGTCACAAAAACCTATTGTTGAGCAAATAATAGCATGTAGTTTTTTTGGCACCATGTAATAAATGGCAGTATGTACAGGTAAAACATTTAGACAAGTACACCTAACAATCGCGACTAGTCAGTCAGATTTAGTTAGAATAAGCTTGCCCAGTAATATGCTCAGCTTTTAAAAGGAAATGCACATGTTGATAGGTCTTGGTGAAAATGCTTACTAACTCCTCCACACTCAGATAAGCCAAACTAGCATGGTCACTTACAAATGGTGCTAACCGGTAACTTCCAATGATGTTACAAACCCTAATTTACAGGGGGAAAAATCTATCAAATTTGCTGATAAGACAGAGAATTTGTTGTAACCAACTATTTCAGAATTATTTTTAATAATATTTGGCTCCAAACTGTTTTATTCAAATATGAATATTATAATGCTCAGGTGATTTTACGACCAGCATGGATGAAATAATGATTTTTTGCCCTAGAGTTCTCTGTGGCCACTTGTTAACAAAACTTTATATGTAAATGAAGGTAGTGTAAAGTTCTCCAGGTGAACAAAAAATTCATTTTCAAGTGGTCTAAAAATATAATTTCTTGAGTTATATTGAGAACCAACTGTATGAAAGTTAACTTATAGCTATTTGAGTAAATTTGGACAGTTTTGCTTAAATATTTCTCCAATATCTGTCTGAATGAGATCGGATGGCATGATATGTTCCCATGGACATAGCCTTGGTTTTGAGAATATCATGCAGTTACTGACCCCCTGGAACTTGTATGTAGCCAGTGGAGATCATTGCACTGGGGATCATTTTATGATACCTGATCCTGCAGTCACTTATGTACATGTCTCACATTGATCGTGAGAGGACCCATTGAAGTCATTGGGACTATTTAAATGCTTAAAATGAAGCATATATGGTTTTGTGGGATCAGGGAAATATTGAAGAATGCACTCTATTGTTATTAGAAGTACTGTACAATAGTCATGAGGTAGAATTGCGCATCGGTGAACTAAGATTAAATTGTGCACTGTATTTAGTAGAGGGCTGATCCTTAATATAGTATTTCTCCCTCATTTTTATCATTAATACACACACATCTATGTATATGTGCATATGTGTTTGTATATATGTATGCATATGGACATATGTTCATTTTTACAACTTGTCTGTTAAATTCATCATTGCATGAATTTACATTTAATTAATTGAATGCAATATTAACATTACATTATCAAAATCAGGTTTTTTGTGATATACCATTTTATATGGCTCAAAAGTCAGATTAATCATTTATATCACACAATGGAAATGCCTATTTTTGTTTACTCCTCTCAACAAATAATTCACAACAAATAGTCCCTTCTGTAAAATGTATCCAACCCAAGTCTGTTATCCATCTGTTTCTAGGGTGAATGGCTAATCAGGGAAGTGGTCTCTCATTGACACACTGAGAACAATGAAGTTAGTTCCTGTGTAATTGAAAGTATCAGTAGTAAACTTGGCTGGAGCTTGATTAATAGTATATTAAAATCAGTGTCTTCATGGTGAGTGCTGGATAAGGAGTTTTGGGCAAATTACTTGGTTACTGGGAAGCCTTTAAATTTTAATCATGAAGACACTTCAGCATCATTAGGAACTGAAAAGACAATGGGTACTGGTAGGAAGTTATGTGAATTGATGTGCTTTTCAATCTCTTCTTCTGCGGTGATATTGAGAGTGATGCATGGCCTCCAATTGAGAATCCTCTTGCTCCCCAGGACTTTGATTGCTGTTGTTATAATTTAATATTACAGTTTTTTATGATCATGGAAATTAGATGTTGGATGAAAAAACCTGAAGATTTTAGTCATATGAAAATTTGTTAAAAGTGATGGCTTTGTGTGCTCTGTGGTTTTCAAAGTTCCTGATAGCATTGGTCTTGAAATATACTTTAGCCTATGAACTGGTTAAAAATAATTTAAAAAGCTCTTCTAGAGCACAATTCTCTATGAATATAATTAAATTAATATTATCTATTTAGACAATTTGGGGTCTGTGTGTGCAAGTATATTGTATGTGTGTGCATTTGGATATATGTAATATCTACATAGACTTCTATTGCCATTATGGTGTGGTATGGGATAAAGGTTTAATCACCATGGGTTTGTGATGATTGCATTATTCATCAATGGCCAAGGCATCAGGACACAGGTAAACTCAAACAAGTGCCAATAAAATCTGTAGACTAAATATCACCATCATGTGTCTGGGATTTTTCAATAGAATCTAATGGAATTATATACCCAGCTCCCGTAAACATTCACGGGGAGTTGGATAGCTGACTCAGACCTCTACCTACTGTTATACAAACTCTATTTTAGGAATATTTTGGGGTTTAAAATAACTGTTAGAGCTATTACTTTTTTTTGCCAGTTAATACAGATGCCTTAGTTCTACCATTAGGACAACTTTGCTCAAAGAAAAACAAACAAACAAAAACCTGCAATAAATGTAAAACATATCTAAAAATGACCCTGGAGAGCAGCTAAATATTAAAAATGTTATTATTTAACAGAGCTGTCTGTTAGGACTTCCCAGTGTTAGAGGATGAGTCCCTTTGCAAAGAGGCTCCATCACCATAGTATCTTGCAAATTCTAATGAATTTATCCATACAACACTCCTGTGGAACCAAGGCACAGGGAAATAAAGTGACTTGCTCAGGTCTCATAGAAGCTCCATGGGAGAAACAGACATAGAACTCAAATGGCTTTGACCACAAGACCATTCCTCCTCCTTAACCAATGGAAAAAAATCCTTTGTTATGTTATCACGGTGTAATTTTATTGTTATTTGTTATAGGTTTAGAAAGGTATCACTGGTCCAACTGAGTAGAATTGATATATCTGGAGCGGGAAGGAGGAAACATTTCCCTGGCAGGTTGAGTTTTTATAAAGGTGGCTATTTTGAAGTAGCTCCGGGATTTAGAGCATTAGACTAAGTCCCAAATGGATAGGACTTAATGGATTTAATAGAAAGGTGATGCAGTTGTGATTGTGAAAAATATAATGTATGAAATTTTATTTTTGATATTTTCCAATATGTAATGTGTGATTTATGGTGATTTCCAATTTATCATATTCCACTTTCTAATATGTAATTATAAATGGTAATTTTCTCCATTTATATAATGTACAGAAAAACCAAAAGTGAATTGAGAGTAAAAATACTATAGATTTTAATGCCAGAAGATCTAGATTGACCATCTACTCTAACTTTCTTTATAACACTGGCTGTAGAATTTCACCTACTAATTCCTGTGTTCAGCCCATCTGCATATCATCTCAATGAATGCTGATATAACCTTTATACTACACTATCTTGTTTTCTGTATATGCCACATATATTAAAAAATCACTATTGTAGGATTGGTTTAGAGATATTTAAAAAGAAATATTTTCTTGTGCATAATTTTTGTGGCCTAGTCAGATAACTACGTGCTTAATTTTATGAACTGAGCCCACATAAAACTGTGGGCATAAAACCCTGCTTGGAACTGGAAATTGTAAACAAATTGGAAACAAGATTGAGTCCTGTTAGGGCTGCTAACTTTCTAATTAGACAAAACCAAACACCCTAGGCCTGCCACTTCTCTAAGGTAACGCCCCTTCCTCGAGGCCCTGCTTCCCCCACTCAGTACATTCCCCCTCCCTTGGTGGCTCACTCTCCTCCACCCTCACTCAATTTTACTGGGAGGAAAGTGATGCAGGAGGGGGTGAGGGCTCTAACTGGGGCTGTGGGCTCCAGGATGAGGCCAGAAATGAGGTGTTCAGGGAGTAGGAGGGGGACCCAGGCTGGGGCAGGGGATTGAGGTGTGGGAGGGGTTGAGGCCTCCATCTGGGGGTGCAGGCTCTGGGGTAGGGCCGGTAATGAGGGGTTTGGAGTGAGGAGGGTGCTCCAGACTGGAGGGGGGGAGTCAGAGGAGCTCAGAGTGGGAGGGGGCTTCAGGTTGAGGCAGGGGGTTGGGGTGCATGGAGGTGAGGCTCTTGGATGGGGGTAGGTATGAGGGATTTGGATTGCAGGCAGGTGCTCCAGGCTGGGGAGTGGGGCAGAGGGGGCTCTGGGCTGGGGAAGGGATTGGGAGGCAGAGGGTTGGGGTGTAGACTAAGACTCAGGGCTGTGGCAGGTGGTCAGGTCTCGGTGGGGTGCGGGCTTACTACTGGCAGCTACCAGTCAGTACCACAGAGATGGGCTAAGGCAGGATTCCTGCCTGTCCTGACTCCGTGCTGTGCCCCAGAAAAGTGGCCAGCAGCAAGTCCAGCTCCTAGGCGGAAGTGCAGTAGGTCACTCTACGGGCTGCTCTCATCTGTATCCACTGCCTCTGCCATTCCCATTGGCTGCCGTTCCTGGCGAATGGGAGTGTGGAGCCAGTGCTTAGGGAGGGGGTAGCTCGCCGAGCCCCGCGGCCCTTCCCTGCCTAAGAGACGGACATGCTGGCTGCTTCCAGGGCACAGCGTGGAGCCAGGACAGGTAGGGACTAGCCTACCTTAGCTCCTCAGCACTGTCGACTGGACTTTTAATGGCCCGGTTGGTGGTGCTGACCCGAGCTGCTAAGGTCCCTTTTCGACCGGGTGTTCCGGTCAAAAACCAGATACCTGGTCACCCTAACTCCTGATCAGAATGAATCAGTAAAAACAGCTCTGTATATGTATTGCATTCTAGCCACTTCCTATCAAAATAACTGAACAGAAAAAGCATTGCATTCCTAGGCAGGGTGTTGGAACTGCAAACCCTTTTAAAGGGTATTTCAAATGTCAGGGCCACCAAAACAGATAAATATATATGTTAATTTAAAACAAACAAAAGCCAGAAAATAAATACAGAGGCTTATTTACAAGGTCCATTTCTTTCCAGTACTTGTGGAACTAAAGTCCTTGACATAGATCAATGATGGATGAACCTCAAAAGGCTCATCTTGCAAAAACATTGGCTCAGTTCTGGCAGTGAGTTAAGTTTTAGGGCCATGTAACTTCTTATTTGTTTTTCAAACTGGGTCACTTACTCCTAGTTTATAGCTGGTCCCCTCTGAAGTGTTAACTAAGGGCTGGTCCCCCCCTACCGGGGGGATCAACAGCAAATACGCAACTTCAGCTACATGAATCACGTAGCTGAAGTTTGCGTATCTGCAGCCGACTTACCTGTCATCCTCATGGCGGCGGCAGTTGGCGGCGCGCTCCCCTGTCGACTCCAGCTTGTGCCTCCCGGCAAGCTGGAGTTCCGGGGTCAACGGGGGCGCCCCGAGCGATCGATTTCCTGCGTCTTCACAGGACACTAGAAATTGATTGCCAAAAATTCGATCGCTACCCGCCAATCCAGCGGGTAGTGAAGACCAGCCCTTAGTTCTGATGTGGTGCAGAGTGCTGCCTGCTTACTGCTGAGCTCCCTCTGAACTCGATGGGAGTTAAGGGCCACCTTTCAAGGGGCACTCAGCACCTGATAGGATCGGGCTGTTTATTTGGTTTGGGCTGTTGATGTGCAAATAATTAAAAAAAAACATTTGGGGTGAGATTCTTTGCTGCTTCTCTAAGGTGCAGCTGGATTAAGAGCTAAAGTGGATTTAACACATCTTTGCAACCCCTTGAATAACTTAGGCTGCTCTGCGGGTCTGTTTAAGTTATTGAAGCTTCCAGGAGCTTCTCTATGCACATCACCACCACCTGGAATCTCTGTCACTCTGTGCCAGTGCCCCGTCCTGACACACCTTTAATGCCCCTGGGCCCACCTCTCATACACACTCTATTCAGGAGCTTGTGAGGTGTAGCGCTGTCTTCCACAGTGTCTATACTGGAGGCATTCACCCAGGGGACTTTTAGTACCCTTTCACACCACCCTAGCTTTTTTTCCTTGTTTGAAGGGGCCGGAGTGAAGGTGAGCACCTCACTTTCAAGGCTCTTTGAAGTTTTTCATTACTTTTGAAAAGTATGTCTTTGTTTTTAATTGTAACAGTTCACAGATTTTAACGTTTTTGCCTGACTGTAGCCGCCTTCTTGTTAGCTAGGATGTAAATCATGGACCCCAAGGAGCAGAGGTGGAAGCAAAATCAGGCAAAGATTCTGATTAACGCTAAATATACATCACAACTTCATTGTAGAGCAGAACATTTTAAAAAATCATGAAGTGAAACATAAGAACACTAGACAAATTTGGACTGGGGTATAAAATAATATGGAAGACACTGCTAATCTACAGTAAGTGTAAGAATCAATTTGGCCAATAGGCAGTGAATGACTTGTATTTTTTATATTGGAGTCTTTCAATCAGTATTTTCTGAACATGCTTTTTCATTATAATGATGATGGGATTAATTATCACCATGAGAGCAAGTGATAATGGTACTTTGAACTGTACTTGTCGCCATATGACACAGAATATCACTTATCTTTACATTCTCAGGGGTCTGTGTGAGAGAGTTTGAAAGTATCTGAGTTTCTCATTAAATGACAGACTAACCAGTGATGGGATGCTGATGGAGGGTGATGTGTTTTTTTAAATAATGAGTATTTATTTATTTTTTTTATTTTATTTTATTTTTGCAGACTACTCTGGCTAGAATTTTTGAATAATAATTGATAAAAAAATAAAGAAACATTAACAAAGTCATATAAATTAAGTCATTGGTTTAGTGTCCATCTATAATAACTAGTTTCAGTATGATGTGACAACTTTGTTGGGTATTCTTGTATGCCTTGCTGTAATATTTCATTGTTTACAACAGCTAAGTCACTGGGGAGAGCAGATCTCTCCAAATGTATCTTTTTGTACCCATGATGCAGTAAAAAAGATTATGCAATGGATGTGGGTTAATTAGGCCACAACTTTATTACTTAATGTACCTGGAATAGCTGGCAAAAAAATAAACTTGCTAGTCGTTATCCTTTCCTTAATTGTTTCCACCTATTTGGGAGGGCTGCCATCGGCAACCCCCTTCCAGGCTTCCACTGCCCTCCCCTCATATAAGGAATAAGGGGGTCGGAGCTGGAAACAAGGGAAGGGGGTTGTTTACTCACTATCAAGTATTAGGAACCCTAACTAACTCTTTTCAATTGTCCTTAGAGGATGCCTTCCCCTAAATCCACTTGGGACTCTTGTTAATGAGGAAACAGTGTCCCCTTTGTAGCCAGAGGCTGCTCTGAACATATGCCACAAGGAGGTGCCACAGTTATCTTGGCTGCCTCCTGAACCCACTGTTAGCTAGATCCTCCCAGGTAATTAACAGATCTTCCCTAATGTGGGCCAAAATATGCCCACTCCTTTTTTCTTCTTCTCTGGAATGGCTTGGCTTGTTTCCCCTCATTCCCTAGGGGAAAAATCTAAAAAGCAAAGAGAAGTTTATTTTTAAAAAGAACGAGTGAGAGAGAAACAGATTTTTTATTTGTGTGCATTTTGAACAATGAACCTAGATGGGACCATGAAAAATTCAGCACTTTCCCCTGAGGTCCACTTTGAAAGAGCTAATTCTAAAATGCCATTTTTTAATGGAAAAGAATCAGATTTAACCAAACCAGACTTCCGTCAAGTCAGACTGATCATCTAAAATTAGGTGTCTGCAAATTTTGTTTAAATAAGGGCAGATCTCTGAAGCTTTCCATGTTAGAAGATGAAGGTTTGAGAGAAGAAGAAGATCATTCCTATTAGCATGAAACTTTCTACTTCAATAATAGTTTCTTTTGGTGGCTTGACCTAGTCTTAATAAAATTTGCTTGTTATTTACTTACCTTTAACAAATCTGTAGTTTTCTATTGCAATAAAATAGCTCCCCAGAGAAATCCATATTCAGTATCATATTATTTCATATACATTTCCTCAAAACTTAGACATATGGCCAACTCCACAGCATATGCATTCAATTTATGTTGGCTGCTTCACAGCTCCAGCATTTATCATCTGTTCCAATTCCATTTTACACTAATTACTTTCTGACCGAAAAATACTGATTACTCTAAGATACCCTCTGCAATGTGAATGTGAGTTACAACTAGGGACAAATTCAGAAGTGATCTAAATAGTGCAATGAGTGTATAGGTTAAGAGAAGAAATGAGAGGGGTTAGGAATGAGGATGTTTGGTGGAATCACTAACTGAGGTGAAAATAAACACATCTGCAGAGAACGTGAGGGAGAGAAAGTGCAGAGTTAGAATTCAGCTTGTCTTTCAGACCTTAATCTCAAAACTACTACTTTTTAAATGTGTAGGGATTTTTATAAGTACAGTTTCTAATGTTGCTTTACATTACTTAGAATTTAGATTAAGAATAAATATTTTAAATATTTTTGTCTGGTACTGGTAGTCTCTGTTTACTGTGAAACAGAATGAAGTAGCAAATTATTACAATGAGCGGGTTGCATTTCCAGTTGTAGCAATCCCCCTACTTATGACCAACCTCTGCCAAAAAAAAAAAAAAAAAAGTTGGCATTGCGCTGTGATCCACATTAAGGAATGTTCTAGTGTGAGAAAAGCTATTCTATGGCTAGAATTTAATACAGTGATTATCTTTTACCTTTATGTGAGACGCTATTTTATTTTTTGTCACTGTATTGACCTAAAAGAGATAGTGAAGATATAGGTTAATATTCCTTTTGGCTTTTTCCAATCTTTCTAATCTTTTTAACTCATCCCTATAACCGTCTGTTTTAAGCGACTCCTTTGACAGAAAAACCTATGAGGGGTTTCAAATTCAATAACACAGATTGGATAGAAGGCATCCCTCATCCCAACTTCAGCAGAGTAACTGCAGATCCTTAATACTACACTCTATGCAATAGGTCTCCACAGTGATCAGTCTGCTGAAAATATGTGACAGCTCAGGGTGCTTTTGTATTGTCTAAAATGTATTTTGCCATTACCAGGGGTTAGTCTCCTCAGAGGACTTTGAAAAAGATGTTTCTATGTTTCCTTAGTACCTTATCTTTATGTTCAGGAATATTGTGCATGTTTATAATGTACACATATAGCATACAGAAACTTCAGTGCTCAGCTAGGTAACTGAAATCTCTCAATTATCCGATCTGAGTATAACATTTCTTATGTATGTAAACTCTGTAGCCTAGAGCTCTAGGAGGTAAGGAGCTCTCTGTGCCTATTTTTTGGTGAACGGGGAGAAGAATGTCTGGGGAGGTGCTTCATCTGCATATACTATTTATCCAGTACTCAAGATGACCAAAACTCTGGAGAGGAAGGAACTATTTGCTCCTATCTGCTAGTGAACAGGGGAAATACAGTTAGAGCTTCATTTGCATAAGCTTTCTACCCAGAATTCCTCCAGTGATGCTTGCGAGCTGGCATAACTGTCAAAGCCAGCTCTACCTTTTTTGCCACCTCAAGCAAAAAAAAAAAAAAAAGAGGGCGGCCGAATTATGTGCCCTAAAACTGACGAAATGCCGCCCCTTACAACGTGCCGCACGTGCTTCCTCAGCTGGTGCCTGGAGCCAGCCCTGATAACTGTACACAAAATCAGAATTGGCTAGTGGAACTGAACTCTGAGAGACGTAAGAGGGGAGAAGAGCTCCTCTCTAGTGCCAAGGAGTGCAGGGACTTCTCTCAAGGATCCTACATGCCGCTAGTTTCTCCCACTTCAGGATCCTGCTCTGTTGAGGACTTTGTGGTGAGACAGCACAGACTGTGGGTTTTGAAAGTCAGTACACAGCCACTAAATATTTGAAATCACTATATCTGTGTTAGGTGGCAAAGTTTTAGGGCTGAATTTCAGTTTCCAATGGACTAGAGACAGGTCTGCCTGAAGACACTTCCAAACTCTGGGACTATATAACTCCAGACACCAAACCATAAGTGGGGTTTGGAGAATGGGGAAGTGAGGTGGTAAAGGGACATTTGCCTATTTGATGCTCACATCAATGAGGAGGGAGCTAAGTAAAGAGATGACTGCAAAAGTTACTTCAAGGGGAAGTTTACTATTAATTTAGATATACTTTTGTTATGTTTTCCGAAGCTTATGCTGTGTTCCCTTTCCTCCAATAAAGTCTGCCTTTTTTGTCTTGCAAGTTGAGAGCTGTGACCAGTTAAGTGTCTCCAGGGAAGGTATTTAGTGATCCCAGAAATTTTGGATGTTGATTTTAGCTGGTAATGTCTGTTAGTTTTAAGAGGGAACCCTAGCCATTTGAATATGGCTCTTGCTGCTTACAACAATGGCAGAAGGGTTTCACATATTTTGAGACTATCTTCCTTGGGCTCAATTTTCACCCTCATTATTTTTTTATTGGACCAATTATACACTAGTTTCCAGACCAAAAATGTTACAATATTCAACTGCTAAGTCTCTTTTAAAAATATGTACAATATGGTGTGGAAATGACAGTAAATATGTCAAATGTCCATTTCATATTAAAATAAAAAATGCAATTCTGTTAATAATGTAAATATCCATAAACCAGGAAATGTGAACTGGCATTGAAGAGGTCTTTTAAGGTTGTTCACTTTTCTTTTATTGCATTCTTTATAATAGTGTTTAAAACTGTATATACTCACCTTGTACTTCTGTCAGTGCAATACAATCACATTTCTTGATTTGAGATTCAGATTTTGTGTACCCTTCCTTTCACACTATGTTTAGCTTTAATAGAAATGGTTCCCTCTCTTACTTAGTTAAGAGATTAAAGCTGGACCATTAGAGACACTGAGGAGCCTGATTACAGCATGGATCTCTAAGTGCACTGGTTAGGCTAAAGTATTCATTGGTTTATTTGCAAATATTTAGTGGGAACCACACATTACTCAGACAAATCTCCCATTAAAACTAGGAAGTCTGGAAATGTCCAAGCTATCTAAGGCAGTAGGCACCCATCTCCCATTGAAATTCAGATGGAATTCGGAGCCTATCTCCTTTCTGAAATTTCCAACTGAAAAGTTCTGCCTACCTAAGAAGCTTGGCTCAGTATTACATTTTTTTCTTTTCACTTTAGTTTTATTTGTCTTTAATTTGTTATGAGATTAAAATTACAGCTCAAGCCTTCACATTTCCATGCCTCCTTGTAACATGTCCATGCATCTCGAGACAAATTCTGACTTTCTTAGGTTTCAAGTCATGGGATTATTCATGTGTAAGGCAATCATGACTTGTTCTCCCTTCCCATGTGAGGTCACGTGGATGAAGAGTGGTTCTACTATGTTAATACTATTCTCCAGATCCATGGATCTTCTATACCAGAAGCTATAGTGTGTAAGTGACACACTTGTACTACAAGGAACACTGGTTCTGACATCGTCTCCAATGTATTAGTTGATTTGCTGCAACAGCTTTGGGCAAAGCAATTCAAATATATCATAAACAACTTGCCTTAAGACTGAAATACATTTTATTTTCTGTATATTCCTTTCTAATGTTCTATTTTTTTCCTTGAAAAAATATTAAAGAACAGAATTATATTGGAACTGGTGGAAGCATGATTGTTCCCTCCCTGATTATACTGAAACATTAAAATATCATCAGCATGTTAATTTTATCATCTGAACTATATGAGATTTATTCAGCATCTCTATCTGTTACATTAGTCTCTGGATATAATTTATTCTGATTGTGGGAATGTCATAGAAAGAGACCAAAAACATCTGGACTTCTTAATATGAAACACATTTTCTAGGATGCATATCACCATATTAAAATTAATTCTGTTTGAGAAGACAGAAATGGTACATCCTCTAGCACATTTAGACTTCGGCCCCAAACCCTCTACTGGGCTAGTGCAATAGATTCTTACAGTCTGCCACTGAAGGCCTAAACTTCATTCACCCTCAGTTTCATAATATAATCTCAAGTACAATGAATTACTCTTCCCAATCTAAAGTTAATTGATTGATTGGTGATCCCTCAATTCAAGGATGACTTACATATGGGTCCTGAGATGACTCAGGGGTCTGATCCAGGAACTGCAAATCTGCTCACAGTAGGTACAGATATTTCATTGCAGGCCATCTGCCTGCTGGGAGAAAATTATTTTTCTTCCTCCTCTCTCTTTACAGCTTTGAGGGCAATGCGCTTCTCCTCCAAGCTTGATGGAGATATGGTGCCATTGGCGTTGGTTGGTGGCTTGCTCCTCTGAGCCCATGATGTCCACATCAGTTTTCTTAAGATATACCTTCAGTGTCTTTGTAGCGTTTCCTCTGACTACCATGGGATCTCTGACCATGGATGATCTGAGTGTAGATGACTTGTTTTGGGAGGCCAGAGTCTGGCATCCACACACAGTGTCCTGACCAGTGAAGTTAGTGCATGAGGATCATTGTGTCAATGCTGGTGACATTGGCTTCAGCGAGGATGCTGGTGGTAGTGCCATGATCTTGCCACTTGACAAGAAGGCTCTTCCGAAGGCATTGTTGGTGATATCTCTCCAGTCTCTTGAGGTGCTGTTGATAGGTCACCAAGATTTCTCATCCACAGAGGATTGTAGGATCAACTATTGTCTTATAGATCTGTATCTTGGTGTTTTGCTTTAGGTCATGATCCGTGAAAATACGTCAGAGCAATTTCCCAAAGGAAGCACTTGAGCTCTAGATCCTGTGTTGGATCTCAGTGTTGATATTTGCATTTTGAGACAGTTTGCTAATGAGGTAGCAAAAGTGCTCAACTGTCTCCGAAGTCTGACCCTCAATGGTGGTTTGTGGTGGGTCATGTGCAAGGCCTGAAGCAGGTTGTTGCAGTACTTTAGTCCTCTCAATATTGAGGGACAGTCCTATACTTCGGTAAGCTTTTGCGAGAAAATTCAGTATGGACTAAAATTCATTCTCAGTTTGCACGAGGATGACACAGTCATCAGCATACTAAAAATCAGTAATGTACACCCTGAAAAATGTAGACTTCTAGCAGAGACATCAAAGATTAAAAAGCCACCCATCCATTTTGTATTGAATGTCCTTGCTTAACCCCATTTTTTATGTCTCAAGGTTCTGTCTGAAGGCAGTTACAGAGAACTGTGGCAGTCATCTGATCATGGAGAAGCCATAGAACCTTAATAAATTTTGGAGGGCAGCCAAATTTGGCCATCACCTTACACATTTGTGACTGACAGTGTCAAAGGCCTTTGTCAAATCAATGAAAGTCATATACAGGTCATGATTTTGTCCTAATACTTTTCCTGAATTCGGCAGGCAACGAAGACTGTGTCAGTTGTCCCGTGGCATTATCTAAAGCCACACTGAGATTCTGGCAATATTTCTTTATCAATGGAACGTAATCGATTCAAGCAGATACAGGCAAGAATTTTCCCTTCTGTACACAGCAAGGCAATGCACAACATGAATACACAACAGCAGATAACATACAACTTAGCTATTGCAAACAATTATTTTCAATCATTTAGCTAGAAAAACAAGCATCTTATAATTTTCTAATTAAGATTTTTCTGGATTTTCCTTAGAAGCACACAAAATGAATAACTAGGAAAAACCTCAACTGGAAGACACTTTCCTGTTAACAAACATACTTAGTTTCACAGGGATAGATTATCACATCCCCCACTCAGCCTCACAATATCAGATATTTTCATGATATCCCCCTTTGCAAGCAATTTGGGGAGAAGCAGATGGAGAGGGTTGGGAATAGTTGGAGATCTAGTTCCTCTCTCCCCAGCCCACTTTTTAGTTGAGGACACACAGAGAGTAGTTTGATTCCACCTTGTTCTGAGGGAAAAATCAATGGAGAAATTGTTACTAAGTTCAAAATGCATCCTATAGTCTGGGTTACTACAATTATGTGCCTTCTCAAAGTTGCCATCTAACCCCCAGGAATAACATGATTTCTCTCCAGCTTCTGCTAACACAAAGCTTGTTGTGTGCTTTCTTTGTTGAAGATAGAGTTAGAAGATAAAGGTAAATCTCTAGTTAGAAGTCTCTATAAGGTCTGTTTGTATGGAGATTATTTTTGGAGTGTTTCCATAAGGATGCATGAGAGATCCTGGGGAGCAAGGTCAGCAGTCCTATATGATTGTGACACTTCCATTAGACCACAGGTGTACAGTAAAGCAACTAGGTGCAGAGGGCAGAATAAAAAGTTAGTACATTACTGACACAGATACAAAACAATTTTGGAAACATGTTTTTGGCCATTTGTCTCTTTAATTCCTTACTAATTGATTATATCATTTACTAAATTAAATTAATTGTATTTAGATTATAAAACAAAAAGGCTCTTATGCTCCTCATTCTAAGGGCTACATTTTTGTATGACATTTAGCATTATCAAAGAAAAGTAAATTGTGTTCTGTTTTATCACCTACCAGGAACGTTGGTGCTTTGCTTAATCCCCTATTAGAAAGGAATATTCTTAAAATGATGAGTATAAAATATCTTGGCCTGTTCTGCCAAGAATCTGGCCATATTCCTCGATAACAAATCAGGCATGAGTGAATAGGCATTCATAAGAATATGTTTACCAATGAATTATATGCCAAGGTTTTGACACAACCATCAGTTATGCCAGATGCAAATAATTTACTCTCTGTCAGTTCAAATTCACAGTCTTGTTTGGATGGCTTAAATCTTTACTGGCACCAAAATACAGCAAGCAGTATTGCTCAACTGTAGAGTTGAAAGCACAGAAATAGGTATAAAGTGCCAGAAATGGAAATAACAAACTTCAAGCTGCATTTCCTGAGTGTTTCTTGTTGGTAACATTACATGGTGTTCTTTTTGGGGCGGAGGGTCAGTAGTATTTTAGTACTGCAGAATAGTGTCTGGTTGTACCGATGTATTTTAGGTGAGATGCAAAATTGAAGTCCTGTCCATGCATTGCCACTGAATTCCACTAGGAACACTTAGCGAGTGAGGGGCACTTTCTAGTCAAAGTTTTATTTGGAAAATTACTTTCTGTCTATTCAAAATATTTCTGCATTGTCCATTGGCTAAAGTGTTCTTAAATGATGAAATTTGTAATGCAGTTCATGGTTATCTTCTCAGGATATTTTAATCCCATACTATAGTTAAGGCTACGATTTAGGCATGTTTTTTTTAGGTAAAGTCATGGACAGGTTACAGGCAATAAAGAAAAATGCATGGCCTGTGGTCTGTCTATGATCTTTACTATAAATATGACAACGAAATGATATCTGGGGGACTCCAGGTTGCCGCTACTCTAGGGGGCCTTTGGGGCACCCCTGGCCGGGCCATCTGCAGGGCCAGCATCCGGGGGCTGCCGAGCAGCAGCTGCTGTTGCTGTCCCCAAGGCTGCTGCTCAGGTGGTCCCTGAGGCCAGATGCACCGGTTGCAACTCCGACTTCCCCCGGGGCTACTACTCAGGCATATCCCTGGTGCCAGCCACACCGGTCGCTACTCGGACTGTCCCTGTGACCTTAATCCCGGCGCTGCTCCAGCAGTCAGTGGTGTGGCTGAGCCTGGGACGCCCGAGTAGCTGGCCCTGAGGTTAGCTGCTTTGTCGGCCCTGGGGTCAGCCACACTGGAGGCTGCAGAAGTCATGGCAGTCATGGAAAGTCAAGGAATCAGTGATTTCTCCAACCTCCATGACAAATACGGAGCCTTAACTATAGTTGTTGTAAAAAGCTGTTAATTCATTTTAAAAAAATCTTTCTTTAGAGATTTTTTTTTTAAATGAAGGGATCCTCTAGTCTAACATCTTGCACGGCATAGGCCATAAATTTTACGCGGGCATCTAGCCCAGCAATTTCTGGCTGGACTAAACAATATCTTTTAGAAAGTCATCCGATTTTGACTGAAAATCCCCGGTGTAGGTTGGAAACCTCATTCACTCAAAACCAGCAATTACTTCATGGATATTGTTTACCTTTGGCTAAAACACGTGCCTGATTGCTTCAGACACCTCCACTAGTACTTTACCCACAGTTAACTTTCCAACATCGAACTGGCTAGCAATAGACACATAGCAGTCTGGAGTAGTCAGCTTCCAGATGATTATACCTACAAACTTCTGGATCAGCATGGCTGCCCTCGTTTGTGTTATGACCCTGAAGGGTTGGTATAAACTGCTCATAAAGGTTCAGAAATGTAGCTTGCTTCATGCAAAAGTTCTGAAGCCACTGCTGATCATCCCAGGACTGCATGGCAATGTGATCACACCAGTCTGTGCTTGTAGCTCTGTTCCAGAAGCGCTGCTGTACGTAGGTGGACATCAGTAGCTATACTGAGAGTCGTGAGCAGCATCAGACAGTTTGAGTCTGCTTTGTCTGTTTCATACTCCTTCTCTAACAGGTGCCTTGGTAGATCAGAAAATATCACCAAAATGTCCACTGGAAACTCATGGATGCTCTATTCGTTTTCTGAAATAAAAGTAAAAGCCCAAGCAGGACAAGTTCTTTAAATGATGACAACTCTAGGTTTCTGGGAGCATGCACACCCATAAGATGACTTGACAAGACATGTTGATGGGTCTGTAAATTGCTGTGGGATGGACAAGTAAGTTTTCCTACAATGCACCAGAAAAAATAGGTTAGAGCAGCTACAGCCAGATAGGACACTAGGAAGCCTGGAAGAGATTAGTTTGCCTTGGGTCTCCATAGTACAGTGCAGGATGCATAAGCACAATTGTGAGATCCAGGTTCAGAAATTCTAAATCTAGAGTCAGTTTGGACACCCGATCTTTGGCTCATGAACACCAAGCCTGTGGGCTTAAGTCCCACAAACCCTGGGCTTACATTGCAACATAAACATCTCCTAAGTGACTTGCCCAAGGTCACAGAGGAAGTCTGTGGTAGAACAGGGAACTGGGAATTTGTACTGTCCAAGTCCTAGGTTGTTGCCCTAAACACCGGACCACCCTTCATTTACAACCTGAGTGCTGTAAACTATTAACTATCTAATCCAGCCACCATCCTATAGTAATTGGCCCACGGCAGCTGCGGAAGTTGGAATGTCAGAGATGGGAAGTGAGCTGTCCATGGCTCCCTAGTCCCATATATAGTTTGCTAGACCACACTACCTTAAAGTTAAGAATGTACCAAAACTTTTCAAATAGCCCCGCATCTGAAGCTAGTGCTTGGTGGGACAAAAACACAGAGCTGGTCAAAATTTGAGTTTGGGAATTTAACTAGAAAATTCAAAATCAAACTTTAATCTCATATTAATATTTTGAAATGAACCAAAACTTTTTGTTTCATTTTGGCTTAAAGTGAATTTAGAATATATTACTATTTAGAATTTTGGAAGCTGAAAATCTTGGTTTCTCTTTTTCAGTATCTGGATTTTTGGATCTGAAATGAAAATTTTTATTTTGAAAATTTCCTAAGAAGGGACGTTGTGCTGTGATTTTTTTTTTTGTTTTTTTCTACCAACTCTGATTTACATACATAAGGAAATGAGACTCTTCCCAGTACCTCCACAAGTAGTTGCTACTGTAGATCTTCATTTCTGAAAGGACAGAATGTGGTCAGAATTCCAGTCTTCTCAGGGTGCACACATGGCTGGCCCTGATTTCACACCAGTCTACAGTAGGATAGAATTTAGGACTATGTTCTGCAGAGACATATTCAAGCAGTAAACTTTATGCACAATGAGTAGTCCCATTGACAGTGTGTAAATTTAAGCATGTACATCAGTCTTTGGAAGATTGGGGCCCTAGTCCTCAATCAATAGCCTTAAACATTTCATTCATGTTTGGTTAGACTGTCAAATAATTTGTTCCTCTGTCATCAGCTGAAAATTCTGCTAATTTTATAGTAGTTCAACTTACATGGATTCGCTGGACTACAGAAAAAGTGAAATTTTAGACATATCTTAAACAGAGTTCATAAAGGCCCACATTTCCAGTAACAAAACTAGCAGTGACAGTGATGTATGGGTTTTTTTATGAGACCCGATAACTGATGGATATGTGATCTTATAAATGCTTAGACAAACTAATGCACATAATTATATTTTCCATTTGAAGTCTATTGCTAGGCATTCTAATACAATATCATTAGTTGAAATGGCCACAATGATACAGCTTGGGCAGTTTGTCACAGTAATTACAGGGTGATTATTTTTGACTGGAATAAAGATTTCAGTTTTAGTAAGGTGGAAAGCACAATCACAAATTAGAAACAGTCTCAGAATAAAAAAAAGTGGCATTGTAAATATGGATTATAGTATAATTCTAAAACAATTTCTTTAAAAAGTAAAGTGCACACATTTAGCTGAATGCTTGATTTTTATTACTATTATTATTATTTAGTTTTAAACTAAGGTCCTACCAAGAAGATGGCACTTATCTAATTGACTGTTCCAATGTTTAAATATTTTAAATGTAAAGGAAAATATGGACATGCTAACTAAGGTTTGTGTTATAATTTACATAACTGCTAAAATAGACTTTTTTTTTAATTGACACAAAAATAGATCATTTGTCTTCACTGTTTTCAGAATGGTTGATTAAAGTAGACAGTGTCCTAACATCTGTATTGAAAACTATATTAATCAATTGATTAATCAGGAGGCATTAATCAAAATCTTCCTTAAGTGTTTTAGTTTTGGAGTGGCTCTTAATATTTTCTATCAGATTCCTTTTAAGGTGTCCATTATAGAGATTAAATTTGGGTGGTAAATATTGAGGGGTTGAGGCACATGTAGCTTTCCACTTGAAGGTCATAGCCATTGCTCATTAGTGTTACTTTTAATGGGATAAGAAGCAAAAGTTTTTAATATATGACTAAATCAATTAATCAAATGCACAGTTGATTCCCTTTCCAGTAAGCGGTCTATATTTTCAGCATATGCAAAGGGTACCCTTTGTACATCCATGAATAGTTTAGACTAAACTGAAGAATATTTTTATTTTAAGGAATTTAAGCAGAACATACAGAATAATGAACTGATGCATTGACTGCAATAGGCTAAATTATTCTAAATTGCTAAATATGCTGTTCTGTTAAAACCTATTTAAAGGAGTCCCGAGTCAACCTTCATTAAGGATATATTTAAATAATATATCCTTGCCCTATACAATGAGTGTAAAGCTTCTGATTACTGGAGTGAAGTGTTTTAGAATTAAACAAGTTATTTCAAGCATTTAGTTTGACTCAAGTGAACCATAGCCGAGCTATGCCACAAGCCGATCAACTGAGAATGTCAAGATTTGTGTTTTTCTGTGTTTGTTTTTGCTTGTTCCTATTTGTTTTTCCAGTCTGAAACATTAAATACTGGTACTCAAGTAAATGTATTTTGTGAAGCATCAATTATAGTACAAAAGAAAAGCACTGATTACATATCCTTTCATGTTATAAAAAATGTTTCTTTCTCAATTCCTCTGGGATTCTTTAAGAAAAAATTAACTACATTAGGGTGGCTATTTATACTATAGATAGAAAATGTTATTTTTTAAACTCAGTTTCCTTAAGAAATTGCTGTGTGATATTTCTATTCATTGGAAGGGAGAGAGAGAATTCATCTGAAATTCCAGTTAACTTTAGCATAAGTTTAAAGAAACAAGGCATCAAAACTTAGCAAACAGCAGGCAATCTCTTTTTTTGTGGGGGGAGGGAGTGACTCTTTATAGTACCTGTATATTTTCAATTTGAGGCACAAAGTATTTCTTACCAGTTTTATTGTAATGTATTAAAATAATCAAATAATGAGAAAGGCATAACAAATGAACCATTATTATTATTTACTTGTATTATGGCAGCAGCTAGAGATCAACCACATCAGGATCCTTTTGTGTTAGTCACTGTACAAGCACAGATTAAGAGAAAGATCCAGCCCAAAATATCATCCCTTGTGTGGTTCCTTTATCAAAAATCAGTCACACAACAAAGCACAGTAGTTTCAGATGTTCAGACTCGTTGAGACATATGAAGGAACAGCCCAGAGTAGCTATAATCTAAAAGAGGGAAGAAACTTCCATTGAATAAAGTGGGTCCAGGAGCAGGCTTTAATGCTTTAACTACAGGGAAATGCAACACTGCTACATTTAATGCAGCACTACTAATCTGATTATGGAAGCCAGTTGCTACTGGTTTGTACTATATACTGGTTATGTTAGAATTCTTAAAAGTTCCTTTGATGTATGTTAAATGGATGCTACATATAGGTTATTACGTATTTCAAGCTATTTAAATGCACAGGACATTTTCTAAGCTTTGAAAGAATGCTACTTGGACTAAGTGTCATACAATTACATGGGAAAGAAACATGTCTTTAAATCCTGAAAAAATCAGCAATACATATTTGAAAATAAAATAAAATCTACTGTGTTGTTCCACAGCTGAGCTCTGTTTTCATTTTGCTATTGGTGGTGAAGGTTGGTTGCCTTCAGCAGGGAAGGAAATGCAATCTGCATAATTCCCATTAGTTCTTCATTGCACAAATATATACTGATAATAATTCTATAGTGGGTTAGTTTGTGGCTAATCATCTTTATGCTTAGCAGCAGGTGATGTGACACTACTGAAAAAAGTACCAAGCATTTTAGAAATTATGGCTGTATAATTCATCTATAAAACACCTTTCTTGTTAACAAAATTATGTTCAACAGCTCATCAATTCAGCTCTTGGAGAATACAACCGTGTTACTGGCATGTACGTTTGTCACTATTGTGTTATCAAGAGCCACTGATAGATACAGTGACCAGGGAGAGAAACTAGGCTTTGAGATGATATACTCAGAACATAGAGGCTATTCCTTATTTTCAGATGGTCAGGGGAGCATGATCACTTTACATGTACAGGAAATAAATGTCTTGTTTGAAATAATATGTATGGGTTGGAAATAGATGAGTGGACAGGTACAGAGAAAAGGTCCTTAGTAATCACTAGGGTCTTGAGATTTTTGAAGAGGGAAGATAAGAGGGCTGGGGGAAATGCATTTAAAAGAGAGAGAGAGTGGAAGATAGTGAAATAATGGACAAGAATAGTGGGACGGGGGATATGTATATCAGTTCAATTTATAGAAATGTGCCTATTCAATGCTCAGAGCATGTACATGTGTGCTAATTAGAAAATTCAACTTCTTGGATCAATGTCCAACAAATGGAACTTTCCCAAACTCCTGGATTTATCTACAATGAGAACTTTGCCATCAAATCATTCTCTCCCTCCCACTTCACCCCTACTTTCCTCCTCTGGGAAAAGGCTAGGAGGATAAAATAGCTTTGCATCTTAACCTGGAGACCAACAAATCATGCAATGGGGTGAACAAAGTCTATTTTTTCCATGGAAAATTTCAGTGAAAATATTCTGTTTTAATACAATTTCTTTTGACATTTTTGCATTTTTGTCTTTAATGAAAACTCTTGGTTTAAAACAATAAAAATTTTGGCTGAAAATAAATATTTTTGAATTTGTTTTTTCTGACAAAAGAAACTGTTTTAGAGGAAAGCAGGTGCTTCCTGTGAACATCTCCATGTTTGTCCAATGCTTTGTCAAAAGACTAATTTTCCATTAACCAATCTTTTGACAGAAAATTTTTGACAGAAATTTTTTTTTGACAGAAAATTTTGACAGAAATTTTTTGACAGAAAACCAGCAGTAATTGTTAGACTCATAAAAATGTGTCTTGCTTTTCTAAGGTCCTGAGGATTTATATGTCTCATTGATGTTAATAGAAGTTGCGGATGCTTGGGTGCTTTGCAGCTCTGAAAATTAGGCAATTTTTTAGGTATCTAAGTACAGATTTAGAGGTTTAAATATAGGTATCCAAGTTCGCAAACATGAAATTTTCAGAATTGACAGTCTCTTCAGAGTGAAGGTAAAAACTAGTGTTGTGTGACAATTTCCATATTAATTTTGAAGGTAAAAGAGAATGTTTCTGCGGTTTTGAAAAATATTGCTCCAAGTTACTTTGTTAAAACATTTACTTTGACTTGAAATTGTCCTTACCTAACGTTTTATGTCTCCCTTTAGATCAAAATGGCTTTAAACTTTCTAGATAATTGAATCATCTTGAAAACGTGTGCACTGGCTACATTTGTGGAAAACAAGGTGTAATTAAGTATTAATGACTTTTGTTAAATAGTTTGAGGTCTATTAAGAATAATGAGAGTTTTTGCCATTAATCTGAGATGGAACATGCTTGGACATTGTGTGAGTGTGTGTGAATATATACTCTGATTGCTTAATTGTAGTTTAGAATATATGTCTGTTTCTATGCATGACCGAGATATTTTTCAAGTGGTGGTTAGAAAACAAGACCATGTATTTGGAGTAGGCTTGTAGTCTTGGCTCTTCGGATACATAAAATCATAGAATATCAGGGTTGGAAGGGACCTCAGGGGAGATCATCTAGTCCAACCTCCTGCTCAAAGCAGGAGCAATCCCTAACTAAGTCACCCCAGCCAGGGCTTTGTCAAGTTTGAAATGTTTTATTATGAACAGGGGATGAATTCTCAATTGTTACATTTGCAACCACAGTTCCCTTATGAGTAATTTTGATCTCCACTGTAACGCAAAAAAGAAAAACTCATGTTAATTTGTCTCCCTGACAACTAGAACATTTTCTGAAATTTTTAATTAAAACATGCTTTTTCAGATAAACACAATAGTAATAAAAAAAATCACATTTTGACCATAGATTTTGATAATGTATGGGATATACATAGTAAATATTTAAAAAATTGAAATTTGAAAGCTAGATAAGATTTTGATGTCATTTTGTAGCCAATAGTGGGGAACAATTACAGTAAAGAAGATTTCCATCATCGAACTCCAAAGAGTTACTTCTGCTGCTGCTGCATTCTCCCCAGAATGCTCCCTGCACTGAGGGGAAGTATTCAGCAGTCCACTTTCCAAATTGAGAGTTTGTTACCTGTCAAAGGTAATAGGAAGCTTGTGGTAAACCCGTGAACATCTGGATGTAGTAGACCTATATCTTAGTTACTAGATGATAAATTCAAGTCTCTATAGTTAGACCACCTGTAAAATGGGATTACTATTTACTCATCTCTGAAAAACAGACCAAAAAGTACAAAGTGAAAAGCACACTCTCAATTTTTCCACATGTGGTTATTAATGCAAAGAGAAATTAAGCTGATTGGGAGGCATAGTGGCCTAATGAGTTAGGCAGTGAGCCTAGAAAAGGAGACCTGAGTTCTAGTTTTGATTTTGCCCTTTTCCTGTGTTTTTAGTACTTTTTACCAATGTATGGAGTGATGACACACACTCCTATCCCTGCATGCATGGCTAACTTTTCTATGTAGTGATCTTGTGTATGTTCTCGTGTGCATTAAATGGGTGTGGGCTCCATAGGAGCCATTTTTAGCTTACCCAGCACCACTTGCTATGTTAATAACCTGGATCCATCGATCCCAAACAAAACTAAATGTAGAGGGTGCAGCATGGAAGAAGGCACAGAGATGATTGTGTGGGAAGTGGACAAAGACGTAACTTAGTAGAGCTGGTCAAAAAATTTTCATATAACATGTTTCCATCTTAAAATGCTATTTCAGTGGAATCAAAACATTCTGTGGAAATATATCAGTTCCATCAAAACATGTCATGGAAACCAGGCAGACAGACTGGCAGGCCAGCCAGCTTGCCTGGTTTCCTGCCAGCCAGCCAGCTGGCTGCTGACTTTTTGGCTTGCAGACAGGTGGGCTGCCTGGCTAGCATGTGGAAGGGCTGTCCAGCTCCACAGCGGCACAAGCAGCTTGCCATGCAGCCCGTCCTGATGGCTGCCTAGCGCCCCAGCTGCCCAGTGGGCTAAGCAGGCACTGAACAGATTAATCCATTTCACTGGAAATTCTGTGATGTGACACGCTTCATTCTGATGCAGAATGATACAAAATTATGACAAACCAGAATTGCCCATGAAACAGAACTTCTGGGTTTTTTGGCAGCTCTGGAATGGAGGCTGACATTATTGTTGGACAGGAGAGGGCAATAAGTGATGGGATAAAAGACTAATCAGAGTTGCAGGCCGAAGCCGCATTATTACATCTAGGGCAATGACAGACATGAGTAGGTAATGAGTAGTATTAATCTAGGGTAATGACAGACTTTAGAGTAGGTAAAATATACCGTAGACTCTCGATTATCCAGGATGATAGGAAAAAAAATAATCCTGTTTAATAAAATCCCAAATAATCACCATCCATAGGAAATATGGTGTGGGAGGGAGGCTGGTTCACCAGTCACCATGCGCCAGGGGAAAGGGGATATTTGTTCACTGGCTGCCATGCGCCCTGGTGGGGTTTTTTTTGTGTGTGCTTGGGGCGACAACAAAGCCAGAACCGGCCCTGCGAGTTATGCATATTTTTTTGACAGCCTTCTTGGTAATCCACAACCTGGTTAACCCAATCCTGGATAATCAAGAGTCTACTGTACTTAGCAAAAGACAAAACGACGGTAGTGCTTCAAAGACCTTACAATCTAAATACAAACATTCAGTGTCTCTGGGTCAAATTTGCCATCTATGCAAGTGGGCACAAATGTGCCATATAGTTTCTGTTGTTGCTATGCTTCATGGAACAGGTACTTTCATAAGTGATTTGGAGGACTGGTAAAAGAAAATCTGAATCATGCTTGTCTAGGGAAAGCTTTCTGTAGTGCCACTGCATATTGCCGCTAAGAGGCCTGTATTTATAATCTATGTAGCTCATTGTCTAGAGATGAATTTTCCTGGCTGGACGTCCTTTGGTTTGGAGATAATTCTGCCACAATAAGGCAAAATATTTTTGTGATAGGCCATGACAGTTCCTTCTGACAGACATGACAGCATGGTCTATTTTATAGACACACATTTATAGGCTGGGTGTACGCTATTAAAACTGCCGATAAAAAGAAATTGCCGCATATGGTCTGTAGACTGAATATCTTGCCCATGTTAAAAAGTGTAGCGAACAAATACCAAAAGATGTAAGTCCCTAGGTTAGATGGTCTAAAAACACAATTACAAAAAGTAGAAGTAGTTGGAAAATGTTTGTTGAAACTTTTTTGATAAAAATTGCCATTTTTGTTGGAATTGAAATGTTGAGAGATGTATTGTTGGGTTTTTTAATTAAATTTCATTTAGGAAAAAAAGCCCAAACTGAAGCATTTTCATTATATTGAAATATCCCATTTTAATATTTTCAGAATGGAACATACCAATTTTTGAAATAGTATGTATTGGTTTTATAAACTTTTTTTAAAAAAAGTTTAAAGATCAAAATTGGAACAAAATGTTTTGATAGACGTGAAGCCATCCTTTTAAAATTCCTTTTCAGGGGAAATTTTGATTTTGTTTTTGGAACAAATATTTTTTTTAGAAATGGCAGAATTTTCCCCCCAAAAAGGAAAACCTGGTTCCTGTCCTGTTCTAGTTACCACTCCAAATATGTTTACAATGGATACATTTTAAAATATTTGTGTAAATACTGATGTGTGCATATATGCATTGTAGTAGGTTTACCCTAGCTCATTCACCAGGTTGCAGGGTAGTGAGAGGCCAGTAGATTGGAAATAACAAGTGTTCTTTGGGACGGTGTCACCCGCAGCCAGCTTTAGGGAACATCGGCAATTCAGTGTGAGGTCTCAGTCTTCAGTAAAGGACACCAGGGCAGATCCTTAACTGCTGTAAAAGTGTCATCGCACCATTCAAGTTAGTAGAGATGTGACAATTTACACTAGCTGAGGATCTGCCTCAGGGTGGTCTGACTTTGTTAATCCAGATACCCTTTACGCTCAGTCTCCCTAGTGTGAGGAAAAAGAAACACTGAGTTTAACTATTAAAAAACAAATATATTTCTGAGTTGATTATGTTTCAATTTGGAGGAGTGTCTTTTAAAGTCAAGTTGAGAGTTGTTAAAGATGGAGACTGCAAATGGAAAAATGAATACAGCTTTAATAATGGCACTGCACACATCATGACTATGATATAACTGCTGCATTTGTTATCACTGCTCTGACTCCTGCTTTTTATTAGCATGTGACTGAATTGTTCAAACAATACAATGTCTGAACATGGATGTCAAATTTTTGTAGCTTCAAGAAGCCTACTTTTGACCTCTTTCTGAGCATGACACCAGTTGAATCCTGCTTCAGTTCCTGGCAATTGACTAACCCCTTCGAGAGTTCACTAGTTAATTACTGCTAAGTGAATTTTTAATTTGCTCCTAAGATTACATGGTGAATATAGTTATTACTGTTAAGTTTATTTTAGAAATTGGCACTAGAGGGAGCTAAGTAATTGTATCATTTATGTGTCTGAGAAAAAAACCATTCATTTCAAAACTTGCATTTTTTTTGGAACCTGCTGATTTTACAAATATGGCAGCTATGCCTCAGCAACTTATAAGCAATAATGAATTAGTTAATTTTCTTTAGTGAAAACTGCTATGCTAAAAGTATTAAATTATTCTATTTCTACTTGGGGAAAGTAGCGACCAGTCAGTAAATTAGGATTTCTAGAACTCTTTTGGGACAGTGATTTTGTACAATTATCCTTGTTTATCCTTATTTTGATTTTAACAGAATGATGATGCTCATAGTTACCTTCCCAAAATGTTTGTTCCCAAATGTTACTGGATGGATGCCCTTATAGAATATAGGAGCAAGAGCAGAGCAAGAGAAGTTATCTGTGGCATAGGTCATGGAGCCTTTTGAGATTTCCTGATTGTGGGAGGGCTGGCTGGAAAACAATAATGCTGTTCCTGAGAAATTAAGGTTTCAAAATGTTTTGCCTGTGATGTAAAATGAAAATGAGACCTGAAATTTTTCAGGGAAAAAAAAGGGGAGACACCGATCAACCCACCCCAGAATACCAAATAGCATGGTAGTCATGGCACCTACCCAGGATGTAGGAGACCCGGATTAAAATCCCTCCTCTGCCTGATTTGGAGCAAGGATTTGAACCTGGGTCTCCTATATCACAGTCAAGTGCCCTAGGTACCCACCCGTAATCTGTCTCACTAAATTGTTTCTGTTGGAGATGTTCTATTTTAATTAAATCTATAAATAATTAAATATTAATTGGGCCACTGACTCAATAGCATAGTAGTACAGGCATTCCGTTGGCATACGGAAGACCCATGTGCAAATTCCTATTCTGCATCAGGCAGAGCTGAGCCTTGCATGCGAGTTCCTACATGCCAGATTGGTGCCCTGATTACCCCTTCTCCCCTTATAGTTTTTGACCAGAAATAACTGGACAAAAGGAACTGAACCATTTTTAATGAGAAAAAAATTATTGAAACATTTTCAGTCAGCACTAGTCTCTATGCAAAAGCCAATTGTTTTTTTTTGTTTGTTTTTTTGACAAAGTAAGGGTCCAAGCCAACTCCCACTCAATAGACGTATTCCATGTTTTGGGACATTAATATGCACAACTCCTAGTTCAGACTTCCAGGGGAATTCTGTCTTCAGAACTCCATGTACTTATCTCTGAAACATGGGCTAACATGCTGAACTCCATGATTCTGCTGTAATCCTGAAGAGGCTTGTAATTACTTTCAAAGTCTCTCACTAACTCTCCTTCAGAATTCTATAAAAACAAACAGCTCCTTTTTAGCATTATGTGATTCATTTCTATGCCACCATTTGAAAAATTACTTAATTGAAGTCTATTTTGGGAACTTTTAGCATAGTGGGTGACATTATAAATTTTTTTGTATTGCCAATTCTCCAAATAAACCATGGGTGTGAGATGCTAGGAGGAGAGTTCACTTATGAAGTTTGCGAATGATGCCAAATTGGGAGGGGTTGCAAGTGCTTTGGAGGACAGGATTAAAATTTCAAAATGATCTGGACTAACTGGAGAAATTGTCTGAGGTAAATAGGATGAAATTGATAAGGACAAATACAAAGTACTCCACTTAGGAAGGAATAATCAGTTGCAAATATACAAAATGGGAAATGACTGCTGAGGAAGGAGTACTTCAGAAAGGGATCTGGGGATCTTCGTAGATCACAATCTAAATATGTGTCATCAATGTAACACTTGTGGGAAAAAAAGCAAACATCATTCTGGGATGTAATAGCAAGAGTGTTGTAAGTAAGATGAGAAGTAATTCTTCCGCTCTACTCCACGCTGATTAGACCTCAACTTGAGTATTGTGTCCAGGTCTGGTCACCACATTTCAGGAAAGATGTGGACAAACTGGAGAAAGTCCAGAGAAGAGCAACAAAAATGATTAAACGTCTAAAAAACATGACCTATGAGGGAAGATTGAAAAAATGGGTTTGTTTAATCTGGAGAAGAGAAGACTGAGAGAGAATACAATGGTTTTCAAGTACATAAAAAATCATTACAATGAAGAGGGAGAAAAAATGTTCTCCCTAATCTCTGCGGACAGGACAAGAAGCAACGGGATTAAATTGCAGCAAGGGCAGTTTAGGTTTAACATTAGGAAAAACTCCCTGTCAGGGTGGTTAAGCGTAGGAATCAATTGCCTAGAGAGGTTGTAGAATCTCAATTACTGGACATTTTTAAGAGCAGGTTAGACAAACCGTTCAGGGGTGATCTAGATAATACTTCATCCTGCCATGAGTGCAGGGCACTGGATTAAATGACTTCTGAAGGTCACTTCCAATCCTACAATTCTATGATTGCATGGGCATGCTTGCAAATTGTTGGTAAATTTAAATGCAACTAATTGAATTCAGGGTCTCCAAAAGGTTTGCAGTCTAGATACTTATAATATGCAGAAATTTGTCTAACCACTAGAGGCCATATGGAGTTGCCACAATCCTCCATCACCACAGACCCTTAATACACAAACATTTTCTGTCTCTGAATATCTTCAGTGGATTACCCCCTCATGTTATCTCAGGAGTAGGGCAGGATGAGGGCAAGGCCTTTTGTCCCAGGCAACTTAATGGGAGACTCACAAGCCAGTCTCCTCTTAGGGGGCAATGTAAAGAGATTGTAATGTATCTTTCTCTAGCAATTGATTTTTCAGGTCATGGACCTTCTCGGCTCTTTCTCCCCTTCCCTGCGGGATCATGAAAGAGGCAGCTGCTCCTTCTAGGGGTCTCAGTAACAAAGGTTTGGCACACAGAATCGTGCTGGTGACACAGTCCACTATTTGTTACTCCCAGATTGCTGGTCTTCCTAGTGGTTATAAATGTTAATCTGTCACATGACAGTTGCAGGAATCTATTGACTCCAGTCACTGCTGTTGTATCTTCATTTTGTTGTGTTTTGAAAATTGTATACAGAGAAAGCATAATAACGAAATACAACTACTACATGCGAATATGACCAATTAATTAAAATGCATATGTATCAAGGGTTCAGATCTAGGTAGATGGCCTGAGCTACTTGATAGATGAGACGATTTATCTACCATTCTCTAGACACCTTGTCATTAACTGCTATCTCTGAATCTTGGTGGCTTTCTTTACTCATAACAGTTCCTTCTACAGTCTCCTGTTCAGCCACTGAAGTACATCGACTACCTGGAGTCCGTTTGGTGCTTCTGATGTTTTTCATTTCAGTGAAGTGGTGTATAGGTGTTATTTAGTCAGCAGCATAGGTCCACCCTCAGTGGTGTACTGCCAGTTATCAAGCAACAGAGGACTAGTATCATCCCTGGGCTTTGTTTTGATGATGCCCCACAGAGCTGTATATGATATGCTCTTGATGAGGATGGTATAATGGTTTGCTTTCTGTAGAAAACCTAAGGTTCTCTTCCACCTGTAATGGGGGTAACTGTTTGACACTCTTTTTATGGCTTACAAACTATGAATCCCTTGGCTATGCCAGTGCTGCTGCTTTTTAAAAATCAAGTCATCTGCTATTTGAATTCATTTTTCTGTTACAACATTTCATTGTGCTCAATAATGTCTTGATATGGTTGCATGAACAGATATAAAAAAGAATTGCCCGAGTAAGGGTTGCTCATGAATTGTGGACCATTTATGGAAAACTTATGGAGTCCCTTGGTAAGTACACAGTGATTTACAATGTGTTATGGCATTGATACTTGACGTGTTGTGCAACAGAGTTATTTTAAATAAATGTATGTAGTAGTGAACTCATAAGAGAGGTTCTTTAGGTCAGATCTGTTTCACCGTGGGTACAAGGGCAATCAGTAATGGTGTGTGGGTTTTTTGCATATTGCTTCTAGTTTTATTATACATTTTGCACTTGGGTAAATTGTTTCCAATGAAAGCATTTATGCCTGGCCAGAACAAGACATCCTGACCTCTCTTTTTACACTTCTTACCAAGATGTGCACACTGTGGATTATGCTTACATTCTGATATGATATATTATCCTTTGCCCAGAATGCCACCATATTTACCTCTACAGTTCCATTCAAATGTTTTATATTGGAAAATGCCTGGGCTCTTTGTGCTGGCTTTCAATTTAGAATTGTTTTCTCAACACAGACAAATTTTGATTTGGAAATGGGTGGTATTTGAATCATTTTTACTTCATACTGCAGCTTACAAATAATATATCTAATTACTTATTGATTAAACTCCCATTATTTAAATTAATTCTGTGCTACAGGTTAAACAGTCTCACTTGGCATTGGATTTCTCGTAAAGAAAATGTGCCTTTCCCACATGACGTGCTCTTATGGATCACAGTATTCCTAACAATTTTGAATTACTTTGGTTGGCAATTTTCAGTTACTTAATACTTCCACTGGAGTTGACTGTAGATCTGCAATTCCTCGCTAGTTGTCACAGGTAGCAGTGTAGACAATTTCATGTTCACCAGTTCTTTTACAATATTGCTTGCTCCCAGCAAAGTTCAGTAGACTGTGGCCATCTCCTTCAGTTCTCTACCATATTCCATTTCAAAGTGAGGGACTGGATAGCTTCATTTGCTTAATTTTTGTCAGATTTTCTTCTGATATGTAATAAAGGTGTGATACATAAAAGTGCTGCTAGGAAATGAATCTTTGTTTTCTGCCCTCTATCACATGTTATGTGGATTACAGAAGGTTATGTCCCTGTCATATGGCAGTCAGAAAGTATCTATTGATACAGTAACAACTATAATACACACAACCCTCTTGTAAGGTAGGCAGGTATTATCCCAATGCACAGACAAGAAATAGAAACACTTTGAAAATTTCCGTCTTATCATCTAAATGCAAATGCAAATATTTATGCCTGATATATGCATAGAATAAGTAAATATATGTCTAACTGGCTGTATGTTCCTGTAAGATACTTTTGTGTGTGTGTGTGTGTGCATGTTAGATATCAATAGACCTAAGTTAGGCCTGTGGAAATGTATGGATGTGCCTATAGTCTTGAGAATCTGGCCCTGAATGACTTGCTCAAGGTCACACAAGCAGTGGCAGTGCTGGGAGTAGATCTTTCTACTTCTGACTTTGCTGCTGCTAAGACGCTCCTTCCATGCCAGCTGTTCATGCCTTTTTTTTTTCTTTGAGCTTCTCTCACAAGGAGGAAGGGGAAAGGTCTGATGTTAGGAAGGCAACCAGACTAGCTGATATGAGAAGAAGGAAAGAGCCTCAGCAATTGACCCTCCTCATCTTGGAAGCTGGTCAAAAAAATAAATAGACTAAGCAAGCGAGCTGCAAGTGGGGATCAGAACCTTGGGTAGATAATTGATGGATCTGGCCATGTAGTTCACATCTGCTAAAAATGTTGAGGTTTTCGAAAAATGTTTATCCTGAAACAAGATAAAGACTCAAAATTTTTCACAGAAATGAAATTCCATAATAGTTTGTTTCTGAATCACCAAAATATTCTGGCTGTGGGTCATTCTCAAATGAAACATGCTCCCCACCCCTTCTGGCAGCTAGAGTTTTGTAGCAGCCTGACAGGTGAGCTGCCCAGGAACTGGGAAGTCTAGCAGCCTTCTTGGTGCATTGCTGGGGAGTTTAGGAACCCCAGATAACAATGGCTTCCATGTTTCCTTCTAGGCAATTCTTCCTAAAGTTTCATAGAAATTTATATATCAGCATTTTCTGATGGAAAAACATCTCCCTGGATATTTTTTTTACCAGCTCTAGTAGTGAGAAAGCAGATGGCTATGTAGCCTTCACAAGAGGGCGAGGGGGTTCAGGAAGGTCCACAACAACTGAGGCTATATAGAAAGAGGTAAGAAGTGTCAGATAATTTTAGGAGCATTGGGGAAAGTGACAATTAATTTTGGGAAGAGGGCAAGTAATGGGGAATGGGGGCAGAAGGGGAGGATTGTGTATATGTAAGGGAGTATTATTAGCAAGTGTATGGAGGAAAGAGGGAAAGTTTTGAACATTGGGCGTGTTCCTGGGTACACTGTGTGAGTACACATGAAGGGATGTGCTAAATTTGCTATGGGCTGGTTGAAGGGAGGCAAAGCTCTGTTACGGAGTGGGGGGGAGGGGTGTCCCTACCAAAGTAAATGGATATTTTCTTCAAGATCAAGAGTTGAGAAAGATTGTTTCAGAGAAGAGAGGTTGGGGAACGAGGCAGAGATTGTCAAGTTTTGGAGGGCCAGGCGTTAAAAGCAAGACCAGAAAAAGAAAACCACCAACATACCTCTACAAGACAAGCTCTTTGGGTTCTCATTCAGATTCTCAAAATTTAGGAGAGAGGAGAATCATGGGGTGTGAAAGAAAGAAGTGGCAGATTTGAATTACCCTTCTCCTCTTGATGGTGACCCCTTAACATTTTAATATTATATTTTTGACCCTGGAGTTGAAAATGTTGGTCTCCACTTCTCAAGGCATGCACAGATGAAGCCATAAGTAGTGCCCATGCCAAATAGTACTCTTCCCCAAGATTCATAAGGCTCTCACAAATATCCAAAGTGGGTATGAAGGTTAGAATCAAGGAGAAGAGGCACATTACTCCTAGGTGTATTGTATCTAAACAATGCTTCCATCACAGTTTTTTCACCAGAGTTATTGCTCTACTAAACTGCATTATCTGTAATATATTTATGCGGAATGTGTACAACAGTGCTTGAAAGCAACATGGTGTTCAACATCTAGGGAGGGTAAGTCCACTTGTGTGGGAGGGAAACTCTTTGTGAACTGGAGAAAAACCTATTATAACTGTTGTGTGGAATGTCCAAAGCATCTTCCATAACTGTGACATTTCTTGACATTACTTCCAACTAGTAGCAGACTACTTGAATAGAATGGTATAATAGACCATGAATTGTGTTCCTGGTTCAGGGGATCTTTTAGCAAACTACTTGCCTTATTCATGTTTTTCTATACCAGTGAAGCCCGTGTCCCTTAATTAATTCTTCCCTTAGCTGGAATAATTTACTGTCTGCTGAATTATCACATGAATAACTACCAGAGATATTTCTGGATACCTCTATTTTTAATGTCTGTTAAAGTTAAGGTATCTCTGTGAATATTTAAGGAAACTTTTCAAGCTTAGGTGCCTAATGTTTACAAATCAAATCCATATTTAGGCACCAGAATAAACAGCATGATTTTCAGGGGTGCTGAACACCAGAAGCTTCCACTGAAATGAACAAGAGATGTATAGATGCTTGGTGCCTTAAAAACTTGTGCTACTTATTTAGGTGCCTGAATGTGGATTTGTTCCAGTTTGTCAGGTATCCTTAGGGGTGGAGAGGCTATCTCTTGAGCCATAAGTACAGGGACCCAACCAGGAACTGGAGGATAATCCTCATCTTTGCTACTGAACTGTTACCTCTAGCCCTACCATTGGAATGTGAGGAATCCTATTTATCAGCCAAAAATTAGCTCCAGACACCCGAAGAAAATCCATCAGTCTGGATAGGGCTTCCAGATCCACTTTTCTGTCCTCGCATCCTTGTTTAGAGCAATTCTGACTCAGGGACCAATGATAGCCATCACAGAGAACACCTCTGCCATGTCTCCAAAGGGGGGTGAGAAATGCTATTTCATTCTCCCCAAAGTTGAATGGATTTTTTTTTACTACCCTAAACACCAAGTCCCTGATGGTCCAGATGGCTACAGAAAGAAGCTGGCTACACCAGTCCAAGTCCATTCTACTAGATAAAGATGTCAAATGATTAGAACACTTTGGAAGGAAAATGTTTTCTTTGGCCAGCATAGCATTCCATGTAGCAAATTACCAAGCTTTGAAGTCCAAATATGACTTCTTAATTACAACAGGCTGTTGGATTTCATGAACAGACTCCCTTAGGAATGCAGATCTCAGTTCCAGGTCATCCCAGATGAGGGAAGGCTACTCACAAGAGCTTCCTTCCAGGTGTCCTTTGATGCAGTGGACACAGTTCTTCACTCCCTTACTTGCTCAGTAGTTAATAGATAGGCAACATGGCAGTTTCACAAAGAGGTTCCACAAAGAGGTCTAAACCACCATCAATCACCTTGTCTTTGAGGGTAGCAACCTCTTTATTGACAAAACCGATGAGTTATTGCATGCCCTCAAAGACTCTTGAGTTACTCTCTGCTCTCTGAGTATTCATACTCGCATGCTGTCGAAAATTCTTCAAGCCTCCTCTGTCTCAACATCAATGCCTCCATCCTTCTTTCAACACAGGACATATGTACTCCCCACAAAATAGCAGAGGACTCCATGGGGTAAGAACCTGCATCACTGTCCTCCACTTTTCAGTATCAACACCTCTGAGAAAGTCATTGTGACATAGTTGTGGGTCAGCAGCCGGTCTCCACAACAACTGTTCCCACCCTTTGTCAGCCTCCTGACTCATTTTCTTCCAATGCAGTGTTCTATTATAACAAGCAGATGGGTACTGGACAGTATATCAAATGTCTACCCATTACAGAATTGCTTTCTCCCTTAACTTAGGTAATGGGTTTATCACCCTCAATTTGAAAGAATCATTTTCATTTAGACATTCACCCTGCTCACAAAAGGTTTCTGTGCTTTACGGGGGGCAAAAAGCACTTTCAATGCAGAGTGCTCCCCATTAGCCTCTTGACAGCACCCAGGGTCATTACAAAAGTTGTTGTGGTGATGGCTGTATATGTTCACAGGCAAAGAAGACTGATGTAGGATATTTAGATGACTGGCTGCTCACTGGTTGATCATATTGGGAGATACAAGCAATAACCAATACCACACTTCAACTCTTTCTTTCCTTGGGACTCCAAGTCAACTTAGAAAAGTCCACATTAATACCTATGCAAACCATAGAATTAATTGAGATGGACTTGAACTCAGTCACATTAGTGCCTCCTTACCTCAGGACTGATTCCTCATTGAGGGATCTCATCAACCAGCTTTGTCATAGCCCTCAGATGACAACCTGATCCTGCCTCGTCAAAATGGCAGCCATAAATACATCCCTCTGATGCCATATCTTGGAGGGCTGCTCAGTATTTACTGACCCTTCTACCACAAAGTTCCTGAAAGACATTCCCTCCAGTTTTGAAACTGGTCCTTGTCTGGGATCTGAACCTCATCCTTTTGGCTGTCATGAGATCATTTGAACTTTAGGTTCTCATTCTGTCCTATTCCTGTTCCTGAAAGTCACCTACTCATGCTAGAAGTATTGGGTCACATGGAGCCCATTCTGATAGACCTGCCTTGCACAGATTTCCACAGGGACGAGGTTTCATTGTGACCACATTCTAATTTCATACCTAAAGTACCTTTTGAGTTTCACCTTAGCCAGACTGTTCACCTCCCAGTGTTCTACCAAAGGATAGAGGAGATCAGACTCCATTCAATAGGGATGTGGTTAGTTCTACGTTCAACCTCCAAAGAATGGCATCCTTCTTAAAGGCTGTTTGTTGCTATTGTGAAAAGAATGAAAGGCAAAGTTATCTCATCCCAAAGATTCTGTAGGTTGATCTCCTCTTGCATCACCTGTTTAATACAATATTATTAACCGCCTCCTTCTCAATTTGTCAGAGATCATTCTACAAGAGCCCAAATGGCATTGCCAGCATCCTTATAGAGACTTAACTTCTCTTCTCAGAGATATGCAGAGAAGCCACTTCCATCTCCATACACATTCTCACTAGGCATTATGTTGTCACCCAAGTTTCCATTGCAGATGCCTCCTTTGGCTTAGTGATCCTCCACTCTGTGGTACAACATACTTCCCCGCACACTCTTTCTTAATTGGTACTGCTTAGGAGTCACCAAAAGTAATTGCCAATAGGGATCAGCACTTGAAAAAGGAGATAACATACTGTTTAGTAACTGGAGCTCTTTGAGATATGTGATCTTTATGTGTATTCATGACTTGCAAAATTTCCTCTCCACTTCAGTTTTTTTGGGTCTCATAGTAGAGTCAAAACAGGAGAGGTGGTCACTTTGCAACTTCTTTATGCCCTCATTTGGGAGCACAAAGAGGCATAAGACATAGGCATAGACCAATGAACACTGCTATTGAAGAATTTCCATCCTGGGTGCAGAGCTCTTGTACATCCACAGTGAATATCCACAGGGACCACACATCCTTAGAAACTCTAGTTTCTATAAGCTAAGTAATCTTTTTGGGGGATGTGGTGAGATTCTTTCAAGGCTACCATGTGTTTGTCACAAAGATGAGCTATTTAAGGACTATATATCAAAATACTATGTTATCTCTGCTCTCTACTACAGTCAGGCTGGCATAGCTCCTGCAGCTAGGTTCAGTAGAGGAGGAGGAGACAGAATACCTTCACGAGTGCTATGGACCCCTGTTTGCATAAATATTTAAATATTTATGAGCCACTTTGACACTGAAATTATTACCTGTTTGTTCATACATGTTAGAATATTAACTAGCAAATATCACACAGTGACATTCTTTTGTTGTGGAGAACTGACCCCAAACTCCCCTAGAACTTCATTTCCATTTTCTGTGACTCTTTAACAACGATGAAAGCTACACCACTTTTATCGTATATTTTCTTACCTCTGAAAAATCCCCGGTGGTTAGATCAGGCTGTTGGCAGGTTGTGGATTTAGTGTGCGTATGGATACTCCAGAAACAGAAACTTCTTATTGCAGCTTCCCATAGCTAATCTATATACCTAGGCATGCACTCATCTTGGTGAAAGCCATACCAAAACTAAACCTGAGTCTTGGGCTACACTTGAGAATGCTCTATTTCAGTGTCCCATTCTGGCTTACCAGTACAAAACAGGCTCTTAAAGAAACTGGCCAAGTAATACTGGGTAGATTGAAAGGGGGTAGTTGGGTATGGTTGTATGTGTACTGGATATAAATAGTGCAGCTAATTTTAAATATTTGAGCCTCAGTTCTCCATTGTGCTCTACTAGCATAGATCATCGTCTCCCATCATAGTATCTGCACTAACGGATACTAATGCAGCAGTGGGACTATAATTTCTATCCCTCCCCTCCACCTAACATATGCTGCTTGTTTTAGCTAGGAAGTGAGTTTTTTGCAACATGGACTCTGTTACCAACTCTTTCAATTATATTGAAAGTCTTGTGATATTCAGTGAATTTCTTAAAGCCCCAGCTCTCATGTGAATTAATGAGAATCTCATGTTTCACTTAAAATCAAAAGATGTACATTTCTAGCCCTCGTGATTTGCAGAGAAAGGTTTGCAAATGTGACTTGAAGGTCCAAACCTTAAAGGTCCAAACCCCAGAAGGAAAATAAAATGAACACAACATGAATATAATGGTTCTGAGACTAGCTGCCCCTCTAGCCCTTCTTTCAGAGTAGTGGCTGTGTTAATCTGTACCCCCAAAAAGAACATGGAGTACTTGTGGCACCTTAGAGACTAACCAATTTATCTGGACATAAGCTTTCGTGGGGTAGAACCCACTTCATCAGATGCATTCCTACTGTATGTCCCACTCTATACATCTTCATCTCTCTCAGGGTGGAATCCTGTGATTTCCCCACTCTTAGACTGGATCCCCTGGCTGCAGCACCATGTGTAACCACTGAGAAACCACTGAGACTACTCAGCTGGTTCATCTGGGTTTGGCTACCTGTGGGTCTTCCCTTCAGGAACAGTGACGAGGGATGAATACAATGACCAATAGGGCCTTCTTGAAACAAAGTATTGTTTAATCTCAATTGTAGGAACAAAGAATATTGCAATAAAAGGGTTTTTTAAATACAAGTAGTGAACACACATCTATCTTACTCATAGGCTTAGGTAGCCAAGCTTATCCCAGACATCCCAATGTCTGTTGCCTGGAGTTCAGTCTGCTCCCCAGCAGTCTCTATCTCCCTTCCTTCCCTGTCGTTCAGGTTCTGTCTCTATCCACCCAAAGTTCTTTGTGTCAGTTCTTCCTGCTTAGATTCCCCTGCGATTGCAAACTGGGATTCCCCCGCCTTCCAAAATTAGACTGACCTCAACATTGTCGGAGGAAACACTTCAAAGACCTGGCAAATGGGGAAGTCTGAAGCTATTGTCCCTTTCCTAATATGTTCTTGAATTTACCATTTATAATCCTATAACAAATCACACAATAACACTCAAATAGATGGAACAATAATATTAATAAGATATAGGCATCCCTATGTTCACAGCATGCATATATGCATATATACATCTATAAAATCATTATGTTCAAAGAAATATGATTAGCTGGGGCCTGATCCATGGTTTTTGAACACTTGGATTGGCTGTGCAGGTAACTGTCTTCCTGTGTAGGTGTACACTCTCTCACATATTGTTAGGCACAACCATTATATAATTAAAACAGATAACTGAGCTCATTTACCTCACCTTCAGAGACAAGAATATGCTTATCTGGCAGCATGATTTCACTGTTAACATATTTCATGTTTTTAGTTGTCAATATATTTTGCTTTATATATATATATAATGCATTTCCTCATACTTTAAAAGCTATTCTGAAAGAAGGTGGAACCTATTGAATTTTATTATCAGAGTTTCTTAGAGACACAAATGAGATGAATAAAAATGCATTTATTTTATATAGGCACCAATTAAAGTTTAAAAGGGACAAGCAAACTGGTTAGGCTCAAATAAGCTCTGCTGTATTGTAAACATTTCACCCAAATTTGAAGCTAATTTGAACTCTATCTATAATGAAGCTAGTTTAGATAGGTTAATATTTTTTTCACATCGCTCTGTATTTCCTGATTCTGTGACGGGCTGTAATAACATGTCATGTTGTTCTTGTTCAAGCTGAAAGGTTGGAAGTACCTATATTTCAGAAGAAAACCTTTTTTCATGAGATACCCAGGCCAGTTTGGCTGACCCAAGTGGTTCATGTAGTTTTGAATGATGTTTATGTAAGCAATTTAACTTGCATTATAAAACTTCACATTTTGAAATCTATTTCACTTATAAGAATTATAGGACATCAATGCAACTTCTGTCTAACAATATTAAATAGTCATCTCTCCAAAGCTACGTTAACTATAGATATTAAACTGTAGGGAATTTAAGTACATCTGTAATTTTTTTTTTTTTACTGTGACAGTCAAAAAGGTTTAAACTTTTAAGTTATTTTTGTTCATTTCCTCAAACTCCCCAGAGGCATCATTGCCAGCAACCTGTGCTAGAGTCTTCCTTTCACAGACTTGTATTCCTTTTCTACGTATGTGTGTGTGTGTGTGTGCTGTTTTTTGTTTTGTTAGGAGGAATGTGATTGAGCTCAGTTGTGCTTTGTAAGTTTCATATTTAATGAGTAAAAATAGCGATGAAATGTTTGGTGTAATTAGGTTCCTTGATTTTTGTTTTCTAAATAGCAGGGTCTATTCTAGTGATAGACACATCTTCATAGTTTCAGGACTCTTGAGGGGATATTAGTCTGAAAGTTTAGAAGCTTATTCAAGAAGAGTCCTGATTTGTTTTAAAGGTTGGACTGAAAATCTCAGGAAAAGAGACTTTCATGTTGGAATCTCAGGATTTCCTAATCTCAGATGTGCTGTAAAAACTAGAACAATCTTTTTTGGAGTATTTTGGTACTTTACCTCTTCTCCCAGTCCTGCTGCACATTTATCAAGACAGAGTCATCCATAAGGCATACTTGCCCCCAGATCCAGGAATCTGATCTGTCCAAACATATTCTTCTGCAGCCCCCTTGAATTCAATAGGGCTCTGCACAAGCAAGGATCACCCCAGCAGTCCACAGGTCAGATTGCAGGATTGAGATGGTCATTTGTCTGGCAAACTTCAAACGATATTAGTTTCACAAATTGCAGCAGATTAGCCCAATTCTATTCTTGATTTTAGTTTTAAGAAGAACATAATTCATTGACCAAAGATTTGTCTAGGGAAAATTCCACTATTATTTAATCAGGCTTCTTAATTTTTTACACACCATTTGGTCCCTCCCCATCCTTCTTTTCTTTATTTGAAATGAAAGTTCCTTGTGCTTTTTACTTTGAAGAAACATAATTATAGAGACTTGCTCCCTGAGTATATAAAGGAGTAGCTAAGAATTACCTTGTATTTTCATATTTTCATAAAATGTGTCCTGATCTTAAATTCCTTTAATATAGATTTGGTGGGAGCACTTTGTAAGATTTCAAAAATAATACTGGAAAAACATTAGCAATTCCGTACACACTCATCTGCTTAATTCAGAAATGCTTGTGTGACTGCAAAAGAGCAGAATTATGCTCATAGCTCTTTTTGATTTATATAGAAGTTGTATTTCCACAGAACCAAAATTAGGCCTCTCCCACACTGACTTTATTCATGTGGGCTTTATTGAATATGTTCCTAAATCTGATGTTCCACAGCCATTGAGGTTCTCATTTATTCCTACTTACCCCCTGTGTCAGGCCTACTGGTCAGAGCTGGGACGGTGGCTAGGCTTGGAGAGTAGAGCTGAGCTGGAGTGAAGAATCAAGGTCAAGGTACACTCAGGTGCATAATCAAGAGCAGAGCCAAGGGTTAGAGCCAGGGACCAGAAAAGAATGCTGTAACTGATGGGCAAGCCAGAGATGTGGTCAGAAAGCAGAGCCACAGATGTCAAGACAGAGAAGGGCAGGAATTGGAATGTGAGCACAATGTGAGTAAGGTGGGCAGGAGCAGGCACAGGAAGCAGGATCAAGCTCAGCTGCAGCATGAGATGCACTGAGCAGCCAGCAAGCTCTGGCTGCTGTTGGGTCAAGAAATAGCTTAGTTTTGCCTCTCTACCAAGGAGGCAAAGTCAATCAGGGAGACCCTGCCAGGATGAGCTATGCCCAGTGTATTTCTAGGAGACTGACCTTGCTGTGGCAGGCTCCATGACCTCAGAGAGAATTCACAACCCCCTTTGTGAGTTGTACCTACTCAGTGCCTTGCCTCCTTTTCAGGATGACTTGAGTTCAGCATCTCTGTGTGTTCATCTGTTTTGCCATTTGGGACGGGTAGTGCATCTTTCTATATATTCTATAAAGTACCATGCCACAGCTGTGACAAAGCGGATATAATAAAATAATTACTATAGACTCATAGAAACGTAGGACTGGAAAGGATCCTGGTAGGTCATCTAGTCCAATAGGAATATTACTTGCTCTGATGTTTCTTAAATGGACTAAAGCATGACAAAGTTATGATTGTTGACTATATATGAAGACTTATGAACTTTAGCTTCTTGAGTATCAGTGATTTAGAGTTATATTACCTTTATGTATATTACTGATGAGCTAGCTTCTTATTTATGGTAATTTAGGCTGGGTAATAACTTACTCTATCAGCAGACTTCGTGAAAGTTCTTCAGCAGCAATTGTAGTTCTTTGTGAACAATGGGGCTACTTGTGGTATCAGGCATTACCCAGCCTGAGTATGGATGAAAGAAGCTGGCCCTTTGCTCTGATATTCTCATGCCTTGCTGCCATATTTCACAAGCCTAAAGAAGTTCATTCTGTTCACGGTTCTCTGGTGGTGTGGGGAGCTAGTAAAATGTTGTTAGAAAACTTTCTCTCTGCAGACCAATGACTAGAGCCTCATCTAGTTTATTTTTTTTAATGTAGCATCAATGGAGAGATGGTGATTTATACCTTCCGATGATCTGCCCCTAAATATCTAAACTGCCCCAATACCAACATACTTTTAAGTATTAAATGCATATGGTTCCCATCACTGTAATATCTTAGTTGTATCCCATCACTGTAATATGTCTCACTGGCAAAACTCCCCTTTAAATCAATGTGATTGTTGTGTGTACATTAATGACAAGATTAGACCTCTGGTCTCTGATATAATCAGCCCAAGATGCTCTGGGCTGCAATTCACTACTTAAAATGATCAAGTAAGGAGCATTTCCTCTTTCTAAAATAGTCTAGTGTCAAACTAATTGAGTAATCATCAAAATGGTATCTGCTAGATAATCTAGTTTTAAAAATACATCATTAGAGATGGCTATATAGTCCTACCATTGGGGATGCAGTTATCTTTGTCAACTAATTAGTGCAAAGATTAACTACAGGTTTCATTAAAATGTGAAGATTTGAACCTTGTTCTTTCTGGTTACTGAATGTCTTAATTAGTCAAAAGATCCAAGTTGCAAGCACCCTGCTAACAGGAGTTCTGGTGAGTAACTGAACCTTTAAAAAAACCAAACAAACCCAACAACCGCTTACAGAATCTTTCCAGTTGATGCTCAATGTTGTGACATGTCATGTAAGACTGCATCTGTTATGTTGAATTAAGAACACGAGAGAGCCTCTGACCTGATGAATCACAACACAACTTAACAGCAGGAACATTTAAAACACAACACTATTTTCCTGTCACTAGCCTCAGCTCTGGTAAACATGAGATATTTAGTTTAGTTTCCATCTTTACTAAATCTGCATTGGATCCTTAACAAATCTTCTGGTAATTTTAGGCCCAACCCTTGAGTTTTTTAGACTTGAAAACTGTCATTAACTTCTAAATATTGAAGTCAGTGGAATCTTTGCCTGAGTAAGGACTGCAGGACTTGGCCCCAGAGTTTTTGCCATCTGTGAAGTATAAAATAGACTGAAGATTAAACTAGCAGACTTGTTATTTGACAGTTTATAAAATATTTTAGTATCTTTTTGGCAGTAGCAGTTTGAATGCTGGCAAATGTACACATTGCTTGCAGTTTCAAAACCTTGTAATGAGTATTTTCCACTGAATAGCAGTGAGTTGAAATTTGGATAAACCACTTAGACTTGTGAACTCTGACATGCATGGTAACTATGTCTTTGCAAAAGAATTTTGTAAAGTATTGGAGCTCCTACTAATAGCACATCCATCTTTCTGCACACCATAAATCTTAAGAAAATTTCTATTACTCTGCAATTTGTCTGGCTTATGCTATTTATTAGCCATTTTATTCTGCTGCTTTAAGAAGTAATGTGATGTTCATTTTATTGCTGGTTCAATAAATTGTTAATTATAATGCAGTGATTGCTGCTGACGTGATTTAAAAGCTACATTAGCACTATAGCATTAAGTTTTAACTATTTTACCCTTCAATTCCCTGTTTATACAACAGTAAAAGGAAAATGGCCTTAGACTAATTTAAAAAATGAAGGTACTTGTATCTATTGATCACATGACATACTAGAAACTTTTGTTTAAAAAAGAAAAGGTTACATTCAGGTCTGGAAAGAGAAAAATGCACCAACCATGTGCAGTGCTGCTCTACAGACAAAATGTTCTTTAGGCAAAATTAACCCTAAAGTTAAATTAACTAAATTACTCAATTAAATTAAAATCTTCCCTATAGTATATTAAAGGAAAAAAGGTATTCAGCCAAACCACCATAATTTTCTAGACATTGAATGCATTCGTTGGAGTACATAGTCTGTGTGTGACTATTAAAGCACAGGAATTTTACCGAGGACTAAAGTGGAAGGGGCACATACTTTCTGTAACAATACTAATTGGTCTCTATGAGGCTTGGGGAAAATCCTCTTAAAAGTGAAAACAAATTGCTACAAGCATTAAAAAAATAAATAAATCCATGACTGAATACATAGACACCACAATGGCCTCTCAACCACAAACCAGGAATGTGTTCTGCGGGGAAAGAATTCACCTCAGAAACACAGACTTCCTACCCCTTATGTGAATTAAAGATATTTATTAGCTGTTAATAGTATTATAGTATGTAGCCTCTAAAGAGTAAGACCCTCCAGGAGGTCTGATCCATCCAATAGAAAGCATACACATCAAATATATCCAGCAAGTTCTTCCCCAAATTATTTACTTTTCTCAATTAAGTCAGACATCAGTTTTGAGCATCTGGCCTTCATAGGAAGTCACTCCAATGGTTGGGTGCCAAGCAGAAATGGAGCTTGATACGTGTACAAACATAAGTTATGAATCTCTGTGTTCAGGTTTTGTAGTCTTCTCCTAAAGAAAAAGCATTCTTTAAAACTGCCATCTGAGCATGTGCAGGTTGAAATAGGATTGAGAGCGTTGCTTGCTCTGTGCCCTTGTTCTTCTGCACTTCCTTGGCACTCCACATTGATTTGGTACAGCTCTGGCATTTTTCATGTACATTTGTGCCCTCTGAGTTTTAGCAGTGTTTATGCCTTGCATTGCCTTTACCATGAACTGTGAAATGAAGCCTAGGTTATTACGAAATAAATAGCTGTATTTCCTACAGTAGCATAAGGAGTACTGCAAATATTGAAGTAAGCATGCCTATTACTCTATGGCAAAAAGTTTTTAAGGGTGAGCACTGTGGGTAATAATTCCACATTGTGTAACATATGCTTCCTCAATTTGTAGTGCAACTCTCATATCTCCATATCTTCTCACTGTATCAGCACAAGCAGCAAAACAGTTTTCTTGAGTGTCACTGTAGCAGATATCTGATCCATTGTACAGATGAGTAAGTGGAGATAGTGAGTAGGGACCAAGATTATTACGCACCTAAAAATGCAGATAGGCACTTTGGAAAAGTTCATTAAGGGCCTACCTAACTCCTACTGGAATCAATGGGAGTTAGGTACACTATTATTTGGTGCTTTTGAAAATTCCACTTTTGTATATTTAGGCATGTAAATACCTTTAAAATCTGGCCCTAAATGATTTTTCCAATGTTATATCCACTACACACTCCATTTTCCCAACTGAATCAAAGTGAAAATTGTCTTTGTCTTGAAAGAAGGGATTTTTTTTTGTTTCCAAACAGCATACAGCAAAACCTTGTACTTTAATATATTCTAACACTATTTTTATAGCATCCTTATATTGTTGGTAGTTAAGACTGTAATTTTACAGGTCAGTAAAGGATGAATTTTCATTTCTGAAGCCAGAAAAGGAAGGTGTCAGAGGAAAAGTTTGACAGTCTGCTAACTCAGATTTGTTTCTAAGGTAGCAAAGATCTGAGTTAGAGACTGATAGAGATAACTGTGTTGGCATAATATATTTAGACTGCTGTAAGGTGTTTGATTTTGTACCTTAAAACATTCTAATAGGAAAAAAATAAGACATACAAAATTAATTAGCCATATTAAATAAATTAAAAACCGGTTAGCTGATTATAATTGCAAATTGGGAATCTTCCCCCAAATGGGGCCTCGCAGGGATCTGTTCTCGGCCAACAGGAATTCCAAAATTTCCTTGAGAGCTGGAGTTTGGGAGCCCATGTAATTTGGGCCATCAAGCAGCTGAGCCAGGGCTGTGAAGGACCCAGGAGTAAAGAAGCCATAAAAGCCTGGGCTACTGGGAAACCTGGGACTCTCAGTGGCCTGCATAGTGAGCTTCAGAGGAGATGAGTGGACAAGGTGGCAGGACATTAGGCAAGTGTCCATAGAATATTTCAGTTTCAATGAATTGGCATTTTACAATGGAAAAATCTTCGAACAGGTTTCCAACCAGATCCAATTTTAATGCGTTCAAATGTAAGGTAATGCAACTATGAACTATAAGCCTAGGTCAGATTTAATGGATGGGGAACTATGTCCTGGAAAGTAGTAACTGTGAATGGAAATTATGGATTTTGTTGTATAATCAACTGAACATGAGCTCCTACTTTGGTGCAGGAAAGCAAATGTAGATTTTGGAGTAGAGGAAAAGCCAATAGAAGTAAGGTGTTATTACCACTGTATATGGCATTAATGAGACCATTACTGAAATGGTGAGTCCATGTTTTTTGTGTCCACAGTTTTAGAAATTGAAAAGGCTTAAAAAATGAGCTACAAGAATTTAGTGACTGTGAGGGAGAACTTCATACTTTCGGTAGCAAAATTATATTGTATAACTAGGTACTAACAGTCAGGATGGACAGACACATTAGAGAGAGTGCACTAACAGAAATCTATAGTTTAGCATCATCTCAATAAAACCAGTGTCTAATGCAGTAGGTAGCAATGAGCAATCCATAATGAAAGATTTGAAAGGAAGGTGGTAAGAATGTACCAGAAATATCAAGAAAATGGTTAGAAAGATAGCATGCAAAGCAATTGTGGTAGAAGAGTAATGAAAGCACCAGTTTCTTGCACGCAGGAAACCACTTAAAAGAATTGAGAGAATGAGAGAGGGCTGTATTATTTGAGGTGATTGTCAGCCTTTGTTTTTGAAAACTGTTCAAATTGTAAATTTGGAGATACCAATTTACCACTGGCTGTAGATAGCACATGTAAAGTTATCCAGAAACCCATAACAGAAAAAGAAACTACTAATGAACTGTGAAACCAGATGCTTTATGAAGAAGTGCATTCAATAGTCTGCATATTATTATTTTGTATTTCGGTAGTGCCACAGTGTGTTAGATAATTTTCAAACATAGAGGCAGACACAGTTCCTCCCCTGAAGTGCTTATGAAAGGAGTATTTAAATGTATTTATTTGGTGTGAGGATGGAAAGGTATTTGTGATTTAATAAGGGATCCTTTGTTTGCAGGAGATTTGTAACACAAGTGTAAATATAAATTTCATTTTCAAGAGTATTTTACAGTTCTGTGAGAGTGGGGAAAGGGTGTGAATCTATTGCAGACAACCCAGCCCCATAGAGGAGACCATTTCTGGTATGGAGCAATCAGGGTTTGACTAAAGCTGTTAAAAAGTGATACTACGGCCTGGATGGCTTATGTCAGAGCTTCTAAGAGCTAGAATGGGTTGAAACCGATGGTACTTGATGCCCCAGAAATATGTATGAGACAAAGAATATGCTTAGAGATTATATCTCAAAAAGCTTGACAGGAGAGGGTGGAATATAGGACAACAATATCTCCCTAGGAGAAAGCCTCTTCAACACACAAAGGCCATTGTGAGTGTGTTAATTACTTCTGGCCTAGTCTTCTCTGGAAGCAGGAAGGAGGAGGCCTTTTTAAAGGGAGACAAAAGAAAGAGGCTAAGAGAACAGCATGACTAGGGCTAGAAGGACCACAAAGCGATGTTTGCTTCTAAAGGAATGTAAGGTTATTCTTCTCTTTCTGTAACCAAATCTAACAACCTGCATAGCTAATTTTTGGCAAAAATAAACCTAAAATATATTTAATTTTTTAATCAATTTTACCTGCTTTTAATGTTCAAATATAATGTAGTTTACTAAGAAATCTGCTGTCTGTTTGGAAAGATTAGTCCAGGTCTTCTGTTTCCCAGGAAATATAAAGACCTAGATAGCATCAGCCTTAGAGACCTGACAGGTAGAGGAGTCTGGAGACTCAGGGCACTCACCCTTGTTTCAGTCTAGAATAGTCATGGGTGGTGAGTTGCAAAGGCTGGTCAATTCTCCAGGGGACAGCTGAGACACGAAAGTAGAGTGAAAGCTACTGGGGGCCTGAAGTTCATAATCCTTTTGCAAATATTGAGAGAAACATTTTGTTCTTCTTCGAGTGATTGCTCACATCCATTCCATTTAGGTTAGGCACGCGCTGCGGGCCTGGTTGCCGGGTAGATTTTTCCCCTAGCTACAGGCGGGGTGAGCAGGGAGCCCCCTGGAGTGGTGCCACCATGGCGCCCTATAAGTACCCCTGCGACACAGCCAGACCCTCAGTTCCTTCTTTACCGCTCGAGCTGGTAGTCGGAAGAGGAGTTCTGCTCTTCAGCGTTCTCCTTATCTCCTAGTTAGTCTATTGTTCTCTTAATTGTTCGTTGTTAGTAGTTGTTGTTATTTAGTTTACATAGTCTTTGTAGTGTAAATAGTTAAGTGCAGGGTTTTTCCCTGCTGCCGGAGCCTATGTCGCACCATACCGCCATACCGTCTGGCACCGGTTGAGAAGCCCACGGCACCGGGAGTGTCGAGAGCGGCACCGGACCCTGTCGCGGCACCGAAGGTCCCCCCGGAACTGATCAGCGTCTCGGCACCGAGACTCTCCGAGGTGGCACCGTTCGGGTAGCCACGATTCCTCGGATGGGCACCATACCGCCTGGCACCGGTCAAGAAGCCCACGGCACCGGGAGAGTCGAGAGTCCGCCGGCACGCGAACCCGGCGTGACTCTCCGCTTAAGGCACCACGGTCGGCCTCTGCAGCACCCCCATGGCACTCCTCAGACTCAGTGTCCCCTCGCTCGGTGGGACCAGCCCCGGTCGCCCAAAACCCTACCTGGCCAGAGTGGGCGGTATGGGGGTACGATCAGCCCCGGGAAACCCAGTCCGAGCCCGGGTTCCCGGTGAGCTCTGCGGGCCCAGTGGACGCGGTGGCAGGACCATCATCGGCAGTCCAGCCCTCCACGGCACACAGCCCTATGGGACTGGGTCCCTACGCCTCCCCCATCGGGGTGGAGGCGGTGGCGGGTACTTCATCAACTAGCCCACCCACCTTGGACCTCTCCAGCTACCAACATCTCCTCCAGGCAGTTGCAAAGAACATGAATCTGCCTATGGAGGAGGTCCCGGTGGTGGAGGACCCGGTTACCACTATGCTCACTAAGGGCACTCCGGCACGAGGAGCAGTGCCGTTCATAAACACTATTAAACTCCATACGGCGGCAATCTGGAAGACCCCCGCCTCTATCTCCCCCACTGCTCGTGGGGTGGAAAAACGTTATTTTGTCCCTACCAAGGGCTATGAATATCTGTACATTCATCCCACGCCCTCCTCCCTGGTGGTTGACTCAGTTAACAACAAGGAGCGCCACGGGCAGGAGGCCCAGGTTCCTAAAGCCAAAGAGGCCAAAAGGCTGGACCATTTTGGAAGGAAAGTTTATTCCTCCGGGGGCCTACAACTTAGAGTCGCCAACCACCAGGCACTCTTAAGTAGGCACCACTTTGACACTGTGGAGGCCCTTACTAAGTTTGAGTCTGTATCCCGTCATGCCCTGCAAGCGGGCCTGGACTCGGCAGACTCCGCAGCCAGAACAATGGCCTCGGGCATAGCCCTCCGCCGGGCAGCATGGCTATCCTCATCCAACCTCACCCCTGCCATGCAATTTAAGATCCAGGACCTCCCGTTTGAGGGGCAGTCCCTCTTTTCGGAGGATACGGATGCCTGTCTCCAGACCCTCAAAGACAAGGGGGTAACTCTCAAAACCCTGGGCATGCACACCCCAGGTCCACAGAGACGTCCCTTCATCCCGCCACGCAGGAAAATTTTTCCTCCTGCGCGCCCGCCCCAGGACTCCTCCCACAGGAGAGGCCGCCCTTACCGCCGCCGGCAAGGGCCTAGGCAGGGCGGGAAGCAACAAGGCTCTAAGCCTCCCCAGGGGCCCAAATCCAACTTTTGATGGTGCGCCCGGGGGCAGTACACCAACCATGAACCTGGATCCTCTCTTCGGAGACCGTCTGTCCTACTTCCTCCGTGCATGGTCGGACATTACATCAGACCAATGGGTCCTCCGCACGGTGGAGGTGGGATATTCGCTCCAGCTTTCCTCCACTCCTCCCACCCACCCACCCTCCTCGTCCCTCTTCAGGGACCCCTCTCACGAGCAACTCCTCGTACAGGAGGTGAGGTCGCTCCTCGCACTGGGAGCCATCGAGCCCGTACCGGAGGAGTTCAAGGGGAAGGGGTTCTACTCCCGCTACTTCCTGATTCCCAAGGCAAAAGGGGGCCTCCGGCCCATCCTGGACCTGCGCGGACTCAACACCTACATGATCAGGTTCAAGTTCCGCATGGTCACCTTGGGCACTATCATTCTCTCTCTGGATCCGGGAGACTGGTTCGCTGCCCTCGATATGAAGGACACTTACTTTCACGTGAGCATCAAGCCCTCACACAGACGTTACCTCCGCTTCATGGTGGCGGGGGAACACTATCAGTTTGCTGTCCTGCCCTTTGGCCTGTCCACCGCACCCAGGGTATTCACAAAGTGCATGGCGGTGGTAGCGGCGTTCCTTCGGCGCTGCGGGGTACAATTATACCCGTACCTCGACGATTGGCTGATCCGAGGCACCTCCAGGGACCAAGTGTCCGCTCACGTGCGACTTGTTATCAGCACGTTCGATCGCTTGGGGATCCTCCTCAACAAGGAGAAGTCCACTCTGGAGCCAACCCAGAAAATAGAGTTCATAGGGGCCCTACTAGACTCCACGGTAGCAAGGGCATCCCTGCCTCAGCCTCGGTTCCTCACCATCCAGTCAGCCATCAGACAGCTGCACACCTGTCCGATGACTACGGTCAGGGCCTTCCTCAGCCTGTTAGGTCACATGGCATCGTGCACTCACATCATACAGCACGCCAGACTGAGGCTACGCCCACTTCAGTCGTGGCTCGCAGTGGCCTACAGACCAAGAAGGGACAGTATGGACACCCTCCTCTCCATTCCCAGAGCCACCCTATCCGCTCTGGCTTGGTGGGAAGACCAGGACAATGTGTGCCAAGGGGTTCCCTTCCTTCCCCCAGCCCATCTATGTCCCTGGTGACGGACGCTTCGTCCCTAGGGTGGGGAGCTCACCTCGGGGACCTCAGGACTCAGGGCCGCTGGTCGGATTCAGATCTCTGCCTCTACATCAATGTCAGGGAGCTGAGGGCCGTCTGGCTCGCGTGCCAGGCATTCCGGGACACCTTGCGGGGTCACTGTGTAGCGGTGCTGACAGACAACACCACAGCCCAGTACTATATAAACAAGCAAGGCGGGGCCCGCTCCAGCCCCCTGTGTCAAGAGGCGATTCTCCTGTGGGAGTTCTGTATAGCCCACGCTATTCACCCTGTGGCCTCCTTCCTTCCCGGAGTCCAGAACACCCTGGCGGACCACCTCAGCAGATCCTTCATGACTCACGAGTGGTCCCTCCGGCCAGATGTCATCCGGCCGATCTTCCTGAGGTGGGGGTTTCCCCACATCGATCTTTTCGCCTCCAGACAGAACAGGAAGTGCCTCCAGTTCTGCTCCTTCCGAGGCAGCTCCCGGGGATCCCTGACAGATGCCTTTCTCCTACCCTGGACAGGGCACCTGTTCTACGCGTTCCCTCCGATCCCGCTTCTCCACAAGGTGATCCTGAAGATCAGACGGGACAGGGCACACGTCATCCTCATAGCCCCGGCCTGGCCCAGGCAGTGCTGGTATGCGTCCCTCCTCTGGCTCTCCAGGGCCCCTCCCATCAGCCTCCCGCTGTGGCCAGACCTGATCTCTCAGGATCATGGTCGCCTTCTGCAACCGGACCTGCAGTCCCTTCACCTCACAGCGTGGCTGCTCCATGGCTAAGAGGTCCTGAGCTTTTATGCTCAGCCGAGGTGCAGAATGTCCTTCTGGGAAATAGGAAACCATCCACCAGAAGTACCTATACAGCCAAGTGGACCCGCTTCTCTGCCTGGTGCAGACAACATGACATTGTTCCAAGTGAGGCGGCTATCCCACGTATATTGGACTACCTGTTAGGCCTCAGAAATCAAGGCCTCTCTACCTCCACCATCCGGGTCCACCTGGCTGCCATATCGGCTTTCCACCCGGGTCAGTCAAACCACTCGGTCTTCTCCGACCCTGTGGTATATCGTTTCCTTAAGAGCCTAGATAAGCTGTACCCGAGCGTCAAGAGTCCCATTCCACCATGGGACTTGAACCTTGTGCTCTCATGCCTCACGATGCCCCCGTTTGAGCCCCTCGCCACGTGTTCCTTACTCCACCTTTCCTGGAAGGTGGCATTCCTGGTAGCTATCACCTCGGCTCATAGAGTGTCAGAGATCCGTGCACTGACCTCCGAGCCGCCCTACACTATCTTCCATAAGGACAAGGTGCAGCTACGTCCCCACCCGGCCTTCCTCCCTAAGGTGGTCTCCCTCTTCCATGTTAATCAAGACATTTGTCTCCCAGTCTTTTATCCTAAACCACACACCTCTGGAAGGGAACAGCAATTACACACGTTGGACGTTAGGAGGGCTCTTGCTTTTTATTTAGATAGAACAAAGCAATTCAGGAAGACGACCCAACTTTTCATGGCAGTTGTGGAGAGGATGAAGGGCCAGCCAGTCTCAGCCCAAAGGCTCTCCTCCTGGATCACCTCGTGCATTCACACCTGTTATGAACTCGCGGGCAGACCGGTCGAGAGAATAACAGCACACTCTACGAGAGCGCAGGCATCCTCTGCGGCCTTCCGGGAGGGAGTCCCTATCACAGACATCTGCAGGGCGGCCACCTGGTCCTCCGTCCACACCTTCGCCGCCCACTACACCATAGTCCAGCAGACCAGGGACGATGCGGCGTTTGGGTCAGCGGTCTTACGATCGGCAATGGGTCAACCCGACCCCACCTCCTAGGTGTTGCTTGTAGTCACCTAAATGGAATGCATGTGAGCAATCACTCGAAGAAGAAAACAGGGTTACTTACCTGTAACTGTTGTTCTTCGAGATGTGTTGCTCACATCCATTCCAAACCCACCCTCCTTCCCCACTGTCGGTTTAGCCGGCAAAGAAGGAACTGAGGGTCTGGCTGTGTCGCAGGGGTACTTATAGGGCACCATGGTGGCGCCACTCCACACCCTGCTCACCCAGCCTGTAGCTAGGGGAAAAATCTACCCGGCAACCAGGCCCGCAGCGCGTGCCTAACCTAAATGGAATGGATGTGAGCAACACATCTCGAAGAACAACAGTTACAGGTAAGTAACCCTGTTATCCTTAGAATGTTTGAGAAAAGAAAGGCGGATGTTGCAAAATATGTATTTGTATGAGTATTTGTGCTGGAAGCATTGTTACAGCCAGAATAAATCTCTATGTGTGTTTGGAATTTGAGCAGTCATGGAATAGAAGCAATGCTGTATGACTAAGGTGACCAATCACAAATAGTCTGTTCTGAACAGTGAAAGATAACTATAGACTGAAATATGTTTGAATTAAGTATATATCGATGAACTGATAGAATGGTAAAAGCCCAACATCTATTCACAGATCATTTGTGAACAGAAAAAGGGGCTATATTTGTTTAATAATTTATTCAGTATGAATAATTCACCCAGTTCTTGTAAACAGTGAAACATAGAAATAAGTTTCTGAAATATGTTAATATAGAAATGATTAGTAATAACGACGTATGCCCTGACTAATAAAGCAAACGGAAATGGTTCAAAATGGCAATATTGTGTTTCACTTTGTTTTGCTGTGACATATTGTGAAGCATTATACAATAGTGGGTTTTATTTTATTGTAAGGCGGGAGACCAAAACTTGTTGCTAAGTATTTGATCCTTGATTGTTCCAAACTCAGGCACAACCAATATCCTTCTAAAGATTATGGGTAGTGTAATCCAACAGGCATTCTTGAAATAAGTGTTATAATTGGAACTATCTCCATTTTCTAATTTACCTATTACTAAGGTTAAGATTTTCTCACTGTTATTTTTAGTAAAAGCCGGGGTCAGGTCATGGGCAATAAACAAAAATTAATGGAAGCTCCTCACTTTTACTGAAAATAACCGTAACAAAGTGGAGCTGATGAGATGGGGGGTAGAAGAGAGCCTGAGCCCCGATGGGGAAGAGCGAGGGGTCTAGCTTGTACCGCTGTGCAGCTTGGAGCCAATACCCTCACCTCTGAGCTTCGAGCTCAGAGGTGAGGGTATTGGGAAATAGGTGGTGGTAGGAAATAGCTACAAATAAACTGCACTGGTTATTGCATCAACCGGAGGTGTCCTTGGTTGATTTGTGAGAGCAGCAGGGGCAGAAGCAAGAGAGGCCCAGCTGCATCTTGATACAAGCTGATTTAAGCACCAAGTTACATACCATAGTTATTAGTTCTGCAATTTCATATTGGAGTTCCTTCAGAACTCTTGGGTGAATACCATCTGGGCCTGGTGACTTATTTCTGTTTAGATTATCCATTTGTTCCAAACCTACCTCTACTGACACCTCAATCTGGGACAGTTCCACAGATTTGTCATCTGAAAAGAATTGCTCAGGTGTGGGAATCTGCCTTACATGCTCTGCAGTGAAGAGTGATGCAAAGAATTCATCTAGTTTCTCTACAACAGCCTGGTCTTCCTTGAATGCTCCTTTGGCACCTCAATTGTCCAGTGGCTCCACTGTTTGTTTTGCAAGCTTCCTGCTTCTGATATACTTACATTTTTTTGCTGTTAGTTTTTGTCTCTCTTGGTAGTTGCTCTTCAAATTCTTTTTTGGCCTGCTTAATTATACTTTTACACTTGACTTGCCAGAGTTTGTTTCTGGTCTATTTCTGTCTTTGGGAGTTCTTGATAAAATATCATTTACCAGGGCTTTTATTTGTTAAATCGACAAACTTTCCCTTTTCTTATTCTCGGAGTTCCCATGACACTTTGTTTAAAACAAACTAATCCCTCCATTTCCTCCCCATCTCCCCTTCTCATCCCCTGTCCCCATGTTTTATTGTTACAATTCAGACTTTCCTTTTTTTTTTTTTTTTTTGAGCCATTTCCCTCGAAACTCTCTGAAACAACCAGGTTACCTGTCAATTTACAGAAGATTAACAATGTATATAGCATGCACGGTGGAAGTAACAAAACATTACCTACAAATGTTTAATAAAAGTTTCATAATGCTTTTGCTACATGATATATATGATATATATTTATAAATGATATATATTTATAAATGATAAATAGGTGACAATAGGTGTCTTATAAAGTATTTATATTCTATTATGGCTATGTTACAGCTTTGAAGGAAGTATTAAAATGACTGCAAGTATAAATGCTGGAAATAATGTATATTTACAAACTCATTTATGAATTTTTTTTCAAAAAGTCACTGACACATCGATAAACATTCCATATACACTTTTACCTGTACTTTTTGCCCTTATTTTTATCCCATTTGATGCAATAGTTCTTCTGTTTGTGACATATGAGTTACTTCCATGAGAAGCAATTGGGGCATCAAGGTTGGGCATAAGCAAATAGACTTGAACTGTAGGGAAGACTTTACTGAATTTGGTATGTGATTTGGCTGGGTAAGGACAATAGGCTCGTCCCATTAGGTGTCTGTGAGTTCAAGATTCAGGGCCGGCAACAGGGGGGTACTACGGGTACAGCTGTACTGGGCCCGGTACTCAGCTGTACCCGTTGTCGCCGGGGCTGTGAGCAAGGCGCGGCTCCGGGCAGCCGCTGCAGCGCTCACCAGCCCCCTCCCCCGGCACCCAGCAGCCTCCTCCGCCCCCTCTTTGCTTCTCCCGGCCAGCCACGCGGCCGCGGCCGCAGCACATGCGGGGGTTGGGGCCCGCGGGAGGTAGGAGACCGGCCGGGGGGGGCCCCGCGGGAGGCGGGAGCTCGGCCGGGGAGGGGGGGGGGGCGCGGGCGGCAGGAGACCTGGGGAGCCCGCGGGCGGCGGGAGACCGGGGGGGAACGCGGGCGGCGGGAGACCGGGGGGGGGCGTACGATCTGCCGTACGGGGCCCCAAAATTCCTGTCGCTGGCCTTGTCAAGATTGATTTCCTTTTTATCTTATTTTGGGAATCTTAAAACTTAATCAAGAACAAGATCAGACCACCTTCATAAAAGTTTTGACACTGAAAGAGGAAGATTGTTCTAGTTCCAGCTTTGGTATCTAGTTTTTTTTCCCCAGGTCAATAAAAGCACTGAATTTGCAACCTATAAAAACCTACATCTGTCATAGGTGGTTGACTAAACTTGCCTTATTGGAGGGTGCCTTCAACACTTGTAGCAAAAGCTCACTGTTCTGTGCAAAGAATTTGAAGAAGGCCTATTAAATTCACATACTTTTCCTAAGAAACCATGGTATGCCACACGCGGTCCTGGATTATGAAACTAGTCCTGTGAATTTTTAACCTTGCTTTATTTTTAGCAGAATTTTTCAGATTCATAGGCTGATAATTTAAGATGGAAAATTGGTTCAAAGAACATTAGAACAGGGCTGAATTTTTTCTTTAAACTCAATATTGATTTTTAAAAACAAAAAAATCAGATGCACTTCATGATTTTTAGCTGGGATTTTAAGAAGAAATTTCAAAATCCTGTGAGAGCCTATTCTGACTTGGTCATAACCAATGGAGAGTGAGATGTCATTGGAGAACAGGTCTGATTTAAATTGTGATCTCCTTTGGACAAGAAGGTTGCTCTTTTACTACCATCTTTTTTTATAGCCATGAGCACATTGATGATGTCCTGAAAATAAGAGACCACAGTTAACTGCAAAAAAAAAGTTTGTTAGATATATAAAATTATTAGTTGTTACTGAAATGATTTTTTTTGCATAATATTAATATTGTCATGAAACGTAATCCAGATCTGTGCATGATTTGGTGAACAACAGTTTGTTAATGCATTATGTCTTTTGGACTTGATCTTCTTTCTACTTCAGTTTATCCATTGGTTTCAATGGGAGTAGAAAAAGGCCCTTTGTAAAGTACAAACAACCTAATTAATTTCCAGATACAGCTTGATAAATTTGCATGTGGGATTTTAAGACAGGGTTATCTGTGGTAGTGCAGGGTTGCATTCTACAACCCTCAGGTTCCCTTCTGCTTCATGTCTTATGTTCCTAAAATTTAATGCTTTAAGGATTCAGAGGGTCACCCATAGAGGGTCAGAAAGGGAATTATCTTTCCAATATATTCTTTGGGTGCATGGTATGTTTGTTTTTTTTCTTCCCCTGATGAGTCAGAGATGGACATGGCTGAATATGGGATATGAGACAGACCAGCCCAGTGCCCTCAGATGCTACTGAGAATTGTCTTAGGTTCTTGACTGACTGGTTCTTGGTCACATTCTCAGGGTCTAACTAATCACCATATTTGGTGTTGGGAAGGAAACTTCACCTAGGTCAGATTGGTGGGGACCTGCGGGTTTTTCACCTTCCTCTGCAACAATTAATTCCCCGCAGTTGCAGGGACCTTGGGTATTGGTGAACCTCAGTCCCTTCTGTTCCCTACTGGTGGCACACAGTAGTTTAATCTCCAGAGGGTTCTAATACTTTGCTCTAATTATGGTTGTTGGCTTCAGAGTTGAGGTGGCTGAATGATAGTTAGCCATCTATGATATACAGAAGGTTGGGCTGATCTGGTGATCCCTTCTGGCCTTAAATGCTCTATGACTGAAAATCAGGTTCATTTTTATCAGTAGAGGCAATGAATAATGTTTGCTTGTTTTATTTTTCTCTGCATTATATCTGATTTTTGTTCCATATGTGAAGCATGATACTAAAGCATCACTCTTTTCCAAGTGAAGAATGTATAACATTAATTATATTTTTTCATTATGGCTTAAACATTTTTAGTTTTGAGAGAGAGACAACATTCTTGGTCTGATTTCTGATGGATTTTGTTCAATGTTATGTAACCACACTTTTCTGAAGGAAATTGAATCCATTACTTTTAAGTTAACTACATACAAGAGAATACTACATAAATTAATTTTGAGCTTCCCTAATTAGTTTTGTATCACACAATTCTCTTCAATATAGACTTAAGAAATCCCCAAGTTTGCCTTTATGATGTTAGTGTCCGATACAGTGATCATGTGAAATTCAATTTACAACTGATATTTAAATATGAAAGCTGACTTGAACCATATTTTCCCCACAGATATAGTTGTCACTGCTTTCTATGATGAGTAACATTTTGTTGAATACTTAAGCCAAGAAAAACCAAGTTACATGAACAGGATATTCATCTTGGGGTGGAGGTGGAGTGGGGAAGAACTGTTGAATTTCATGCCTTTGGATAGTACAGTGTTCTAGCTTTATAGCTTACACTTTAATGATCCAAGACAAGTATTTTGCAAAGTCTGTAAACTGAATCTTTTGATGTAAAGATTAAGTATGAATGCATATGACATCAGGGCTTCCTTCAATAACTGGATGACTGGTTTTCATGAACAAATAACTTGTTGCCCTTTCCACAGAAGCTAGATTAGTTGTTGTCTGTAGTTCTTCACTGTTGAATGCAGTAAGTATAATGGTTTCTATAATATCTTTGTAAGGCCTGGTCTACACTAGCAGGAGGGTTGACCTAAGATACACAACTTCAGCTATGTGAATACCATAGCTGAAGTCGACACTTCTTAGGTCGACTTATCTGCCGTCCTTACGGTGGCAGTGGTCGACAGCGGGCTTCCTTGCGCCTTTTGGTGAGCTGGAATTCAGGAGTCGACAGGAGTGCCTCTGGGGATTGATTTATCATGTCCTGATGAGATGTGATAAATTGATCCCCAATAGATTGATCTCTACTTGTTGATCCAGATGATAGTGTAGACAAGGCCTTAGTTTCTTATAAGCATTGATATAGCCCTGGCTAAGTTCTCCTTCTGCTCAGACACCCGACTGCTTGGACCCACCTCTGGATTCCACATGTTCCAAGCTTGCTGATTCTTAGCAGCACCATGCCAATGTTGCAAAGTCTGGCCTCTGTGTGTATACTACTGGGGCACAGACCCCCTGCCAGTCTGCCTGGGATATCGGATGTCCCATTCCAGTTGTCCTAAGCCCCAAGATAAGTGCAGACCCCCCCCCCCCCCTTGGGCTGCCAATGTTCTTTTAAATTGTTTCTCCACTGGGAACATGCCTTGCACCTGTTGAGGGGTGGGACCTGTCTAGCTCAATATTGCTCTATTCCCTGTCCTTGTTTGGCATATGGGCTGTAGACTCCATCACATCTAGTCACTGTGGGAGAGGTTCCTAAAATATGCTTTCTAGTAATTCATGTAGTAGAGTTATTTAAAATAAATGCTGGAATAAGAATTCCCTAGGCATTCCAACAGGGAAAAGAAAGAAACTAAGGAGTTCTTTCAGTCCTAAAAGAATTAAAAGGATTAATACCTTGTAAAATACAAATGACAGTTTTCCTGTAATGTTTCTCCTACATAATGCACCTGTTAATCCTTAATTTCCTTCACCAGATGCAGTACAATCCTTCTCCTGCAGACACAGAAGCACAATTGCTGTTGAGAAAACAAGGGCAAAAGATGTTCAGACCATTCAAACACTATAAAAAGGAACTTCACATTTTTAACTTCAAGAGTTATCCTTGGAATGGAATAATGCAGCCCAAAGGAGGAAGGTTGTAATTCTATGGCTTCAGGTTTCCATTCTCTTTGTAAAAAATATGTGCTCTGCAGTTCTCAAACATGGATTTAACCAATCCCTTTATTTTAAATATATACTTGTATTTAGTCTGAGACTTGGTATAACTTTAATCCTTGTAACAAATTGCAACAAAAAACACATTCATTAATAAGTGGGGATTCCATGCATATCTCACAATTCACTTGTTTTTCAATTGCTTGGTTTTATCACGTATTAATCAATTGTCCCCTGTCCTAAAAGACCATGCAATTAATCTTATGTGGGTCAGTAAATTAGCCTGTAAAAAACCTAACAGATCATTACATTGAAACAAATATATAAATGAAATAAATCTATCCTAATGCATTTAAAATTTGAAAGTGAGTGGCAGTAAAACAACAAACTGTTTCAAACATTAGTTGAATTAAATCAAATATTCATATTGGAAGGTTATCTTAATTAAAAATGGGTGGCCACAAGCAATATCCTAGGGATGAATCCAGGAACTTCATCTCCAAAAACGCAGGCATCTATGTATTAGTTGAAGGCGACTGTAGTATTAGCGGTGGTAGTGTTAAGCTTTATATGCTCGTTGTAAGCCATATTGAAGAAAGTGATGTAGTTTGGCATTTCATCCGGTAGATGACACTAGAGTGCATACACACTTAGGAGTAAATTCTTTCCTGGGATAATCAGGCACAAATTTATTTGAAAACCATATCTACGATGTGTTGCTCCTAGGCCAGTAAAGGATTTTGCTGGTTCTCCTTTTGTGTAATGTCATACCTAGATATCCTTTATGAATATTCCAGGGTTACTTTCCTAATTCTGCTTGAAATCATAAAGTTTTCTCTTAACTGATGTGAAGTAATTTTTAACACTCACAACTACAAGCAGTGCTGATCTAAAATTAGATTTCTCATTGTCTCTGGCCATCAATCAAGTATATTTCTTATGAGGAACCACCTGCTTTTCTTTTTTTGCCATCTCCTATATTTTATCAGTATATATTATTTATTTATATTGTAGTAGCCCGTAGGCACCCCAGTTATCAATAAAGAATCCCATGGTAGCATTGTACAAACACATTACAAAAAGGAATTAATAGAATTCAGTAATCATGAACACTTATTCTTCTATATTATTCCATCTATCATCTTGTAAATTGTGACTTCAATAGTATATGTGCCCCAGCTATGGTCTTCTCCAACACATTGCTGAAGTTAAAATGATACTTCTTCCTTTTCAGGAGAGGTCTTTGTATTCTGGGATGTGCAAAGTTCTGGGCTTTGTATTATGGGATAGACAATGTTCTGGGCTGCAATGTTCAGCATGCACTCAGGATATATAGTGATTAAAAAGAAAGCACAGCATATTAATTACATAGCTTCCCCATTCAAACTCAGACTGCTTAGTCTTCTGCAGAAATCTTGTTCACAATGGGCATGTTTGGAAATATTAGCATGGTCACTCCCATCTTAATCTATACCTATCCTTAGAAAAGTATTGGCAGCACTAGCTTCTAAGATTTATGGATGGATACCGTCTGGTTGCGGTGTGGGGTAAGGGAGAACAGTCCATTTGGGTTTGAGGAAAGGGAAGAGGAGATCCGTCAAACTGGTTCAGAAGATAGCATCAGGATAAATTGGACACAGGAGAAGTGTTAAGAGGTGAGTCTACATAGCAAGGGGTTGAGGGGACTAGCTTCCAAGGAATGGTGTGAGGAATGTAGAGTGGTGAGCTCTCTTTGCTGGGCAGTTGAATAATTTAATGGGGAGTTGAGAAGAAGGTGGAGTGAGCTTCCTTGTGAAAGAAGGGTATAAGATAATGGAAAAGCATGAAGAAGAAAGTCTGGCCATCAGTATTAAGAAGGCAACCCTAGGGAAAGGTGACCATAGAGGAGGAGGAAGCCAGCCACCAATATAGGAGGGATGAGCAGGGCCTTTGAAGAGGACAGGTAAAGGGCTTCTAAGGTGGGTTCACTTTGAAATTGTCCGAGGATCTATTCATATATCATAAATTCATATATCATCTTCTTAATTTTCCTCAGAATAATTTGTCAGACATTATAAAACATTTCATTTACTCTAATTTTAGTTGAATGAAGAAATAATTACTCCCTAATTATTTTTTTTAATTTCAGTGTGCACTTACTTAAATTAGTAATATGAGAGTGGAACTAGTTAACAGAGAATTTGGCTATAGTGAAGAGTGAACATCTTGGGCTGTTTCAGTGAATGATAATGAGCATTCTCCTCTTCAGCCTTATCACCAGTCAAGAATTTTGGTGTTGAAACGACCATAGTTGTATTGGGCAAGTGGTCTTGACTTAGTGCTGCTGAAATTGATTGAGTCTAGTCATTTTCAGCTTCACCTCTATTATAAACCAGGTACAGAATGCTGTTTGATACCTGGCCCAGTGTAGGAGATACTAGGCCAAAAATGCGAGATAGTTGGCTGAGTTTCAATCCAGATAGGCATGAGGTGCTGCTGGGTATGTGGAGAAAGCAATAAGTAGTAGGGACAATAATTTCTTATACATGTAAGCAGAGTATGGATGAGCTCTATCCTGACATCTGGTGTTGAGCTGTTGCGGTTTGTGGAAAAGAATTTCAGGGGCTGATCTCATTTGCATTGGCACACCCACCCCACATAGATGGTCACTTTGGCTGCTGTGGAATGCCCAGTTTCTCTGTTATTGGGGCAGGAATAATAAAGTGTTGTTATCCTGATTATGTGAATCAAGGACAGTGGAAGTGTACTTGGCCTTTTTTATGATGGAGGGACTCACCATCAACTAAGTGGCATTTGTTAGTTAAGGGACTCGGGTTCCAAAACTCAGTGAATGGAGAGAGGCTGGGGATAGGTATTTGTACCTGCTGGTGTGGGCCCTTTCTGAGGGCACTAAACATCAATTGCACCTCTTCTCTCCCCACTGTATACTATCAGAGCTAAATTTTATTCCATTAGGAGTCTGGTTACAGATTGCAGAGCTGAATTCACTTTAGGCCAATGGTGCACCAGCACTGAGGCTCCCCTACTATGAGCTGAAATCACTGACTACAGTAAACCCTCGATTTAACGGACCCCGATTTAACGGACTTCGGATGCAACGGACAAAATTTCCGATGCATCCGAAATCCGTTATTCGGGGGCCGGCTCCCGCCCCGGGGAGCCGGGCAGGAGCTGTCAACCCGGCTGCCCGGCTCCCCGCAGAGGGGAGCCGGGCGGGCGGGCTGACAGCTCCCACCCGGCTCCCTGCAGAGGGGAGCCGGGCGGCCGAGTTGACAGCTCCCGCCCGGCTCCCCACAGCGGGGAGCCAGGCGGGAGCTGTCAAACCCCCCGCCCCCGCCCGGCTCCCCGCAGCGGGGAGCCGGGCGGGCGGGCTGACAGGTGGGGGGGGGGAGCCCGCGCCGGACTGTTTGGGCGACTCAGCTGCCTGGTCAATTTCAGGTGAAATTGACCAGGCAGATGACCGGATCGCCCAAGCAGCCCGGCGCGGGCTCCCCCCCCCCCAGCAGCCCCGCAGACCCCCCCCCGCCTGCCTGAACAGCCCCCCCCCCCGCTGGACCCCCCCCCGCCCACCCGAGGGGGGGGGGAGCCGGCGCGGGCTGCTTCGCGATGGGCTCAGCTGCCTGGTCAATTTCACCTGAAATTGACCAGGCAGCTGAGCCCATGGCCCAAGCAGCCCGGCGCCGGCTCCCCCCCCCCCCCCCAGCAGCCCCACGGACCCCCTCCCGCCCGCCCGAACAGCCCCCCCCCGCCAACCCCCCCCCCGCCCGAACAGCCCCCCCCGCCAGATCCCCCCCCGCCCGAGGTCAAAACCCCCCCCCCCGCCCGGCTTCCCGCTGCGGGGAGCCGAGCGAGGGCTCGCAAACGCCCCCTCCCGCCCGGCTCCCCGCAACGGGGAGCCGGGGGGGGGGCGTTTGAGAGCCCCCGCCGGGCTTCCCGCTGGGGGGAGCCGAGCGGGAGCTGTCAACCCCCCCGCCCGGCTCCCCGCAATGGGGAGCCGGGCGCGGGGGGGGGGCGTTTGAGAGCCCCCGCTTGGCTCCCCGAAGCGGGAAGCCGGGCGGGGGGTTTGAGAGCTCCCGCTCGGCTCCCCCCAGCGGGAAGCCCAGCGGGAGCTGTCAACCCCCCCGCCCGGCTCCCCGCAGCGGGGAGCCGGGCGGGGGGTGGGCGGGCTGTCTCACGGCTCTATATAACGGAGTAATTCGGGCGAGGGGGTGTCCGTTGTCACCTGAAAGTCCGTTATTTAATAATTTTAAAAAATTATTAAATAACGGACTTTCGGTTTTAACGGACACCCCCTCGCCCGAATTAGTCCGTTATATCGAGGTTTCACTGTACTGTTTTAAGTAGTAGAGGGGGACTGACGATATTGGCGAACAGCTAGCAGAGATGACTGGCTTGCAGGACGGCAGGCAGAGAGGAGCGGCTTGCAGGATGGCTACTGGAGGGGAGCAGCTGGCGGGGAGGAGCGGCTTGAGATGAAGGCTGCAGAAGAACCCCACGGAGAGGCAGGACAGTCAGCTGTTGAAGCACGTAAGGTGCCTTTTACCTTTCCCCTGCTCTGTTTCCCCCCAGGATGGGGGAAAACCTCTGCAGATTAACTTTTGAACTCTAGGGCTGCACTTACCAGGGACAGAGACTTTTGGGTTGCTGGACTTTGGGGTTGTCGGACTTTTGGGACTTTGGGTGGCTTTTGGGTTGCTGGACTCGAGAACCAAAGGGAAAGGACACAGCCCAATTTGCCTGGGGTGGGTCTTTTTGCTCATGGTTTGTGTTACGGATACTGTTTGTGGTGTTTCCCCAACATAATGCCACATTGTTTCTCTCTGTTATTAAAAGGCTTTTGCTACACTCAGACTCTGTGCTTGCAAGAGGAAAGTATTGCCTCTTAGAGGCACCCGGGTGGTGGTGGTGGTGGTGGTGGTATATATTTGTCCCAGGTCACTGGGTGGGGGCTCAAGCCAGTTTTGCATTGCGTTATTGGAACAGAACCCCTAGATAATGAACCCGGCCCTTGTTGCCAACTTTGACGGGCCGAAGAGTTACATACAGTTGGGGTGGAAGCATGGGGTTGGCGCCATATTCACTAATGTCTGTTTCAAGAACATCTTATACCTTTGATCTGAAAAAGAGAAACCAGATAAGGGCATTTATTATGGATATACAAGGTTACCCATTACCATCCAGGCCTCATTTCTCAACTGTAATTCAAGAATAGTTTTAAAAATTGAAAGAACCTACGCCACTGTGATTTCAATGCATTATGAAACCAGTGGAACTACATGGAAGTGCACGGGTCTGCCTGTGCAGATCTAAATGCAGGATCACAGTCCAAAGTTTTAAACCAGTATATCTAAAGGGTTGAATCCTGGTTTCATTTAAAACAGGGGCAATCTCCCTTCTCCAACTCCTCCCTGCCCCATTAGTTAAATGATAATATGGTCAGCCCAATTAACAATGTAATATTTTAATTAATTTGATAATGTAATTTATGTATAAATTTACTGTGATCATTGCTACTGTGGAAAACCCTGCTCAATAGAAATCCATGATTTCTATTGTCATGTGACTTTTATGGACCAGCTCCTTAGCTGGTGTAAATCAATATAGATCCATGGAAGTCAGTGGAGATGCTTCAATTTACATCACCTGAGAGGCTGGCTCTATGTGCCCTCAAACTGCTTTGGAAATATGTCCAAGGGGACTGAATTTGCAGTTTTTCTTAGGGCAAAACACCTACAGATGTAAATGGTAGTTCTAAACAGGAAACAACTACAGAATTGGACCATTGAATCTAAAATTAAATCACATTGGGTCAAATTCTGATCTTGGCTACCCTGGTACAATTAAGAACAGAATATAGCACCTTGATACATGAAAAAGTTATTTTCCTTCTAAGGGGCTGTCCTCTCACCATTAGATTTTAGCTTAAAAGGTGATTCAGTGAAGCTTTAACCAATCAGCTATAATATTTTTAACAAGCTCTGCATTGACTTTTCATTTTTTTTAAATTAGTTTTTTGTGGTTTATTTTCCAGTGCACCAAGAAACAGTTAAATGACTGAATCACAAGGGGTTGAGCATTTCTATAAACAATAGTCACAGGGAGGAAAATTAGTGGTTTTCTGTTAATGACTCATATTAGCAGTCTTTGATGATCCAAAGGAATGGATTACATTTATTTTATTTTATTTCTTCCATATTCCTGTCATGGGGTTGCTTGTGTGATTGCTAGTTTTGTTGTTAAAAATGTCACCCAGAATCTTGAAAACAAAATGCAGGAAAAGTGGAATATACCTGTCATTTAGATCAACTAGAACAAAGGTCTATGGAAAATACATTCCCAGTTTGAAGATGCTTCCCTGCTGATTTTGTTTATCAGAAAATGGCAAGTTTTTGTTCCTAATGGACTGAAATTTAAATAAAATCTGGCCCTGGAAATAAAAGCAGCCATTATGACAAAATAAAATTATATATTTTATAAAAGAAATTGAATTAAAATACTGGCTTCCTTTGGTTAAATTCTTTTACATAAGGAAATGAATGAATGAGAGAGAGAGAGAGAGAGAGAGAGAGAGAGAGAGAGCGAGCTGGTTGTTGAAGTAAGCTTTTTAAAAATCAATAATCTCTTGTAATTTATATATATAAACCTTCTACAGACTTCCCTAGAATATCTTGAATTTTAGCGGCATTTGTATGTTTCCTTTCATTAAAATTTGAATTAGAGGTGAAATACTGAAAAGTACGCACAGAATCCAAGCTGATTGAAGAATGATAGATATGGCTCTTTAAAGGCAATGGTAAATGTGTAGCACAACCTCCCTCCCCTTCCCCCAAAAAAGTTGCCCTTCCAGTATTTGTTACTGTGCACAATATTTTTCATTCTATGGCACCTTCTCTATCCTTGCAGCTAATAATGCACACTCTCCTGATATCTGCTCCTCTTCCCCCCCACCCCAGCAGTCTCTCTACACAACAGGTCTTGGAACTTTAGCACAGTTAGTATGCTGGTCCAGTTCACTCTTTCAATATTATGAAGTTGACTGCTTTCTTACTAGTTTCTCCTATCTGGACTCCAGAACTGGAGTCCTGAATTGCAAGGTCCATTGGGGTCAGAAGTATCCTTTTGCTCCTGCCTGCATTTTGGAATGTTCTTTTGCAAGATGGCTGTAATATCCTTAGGCTATCCCATCCAAATTCCTGCACAGCATTTTGCAATACCAAGTAATTCTCAAACCCAAACAATTCTCCCCAGGTTTTCCACTGAGTCCAGAGCATATTGGGACAGAACTTTGGGAGTTTAGTTAGTGCTTTGCAGATATCCATGTAATGTAGATGTGATCAGTCGAACTCACTGTTTATTCACAGCTGTATCTCAGTGTCTTGATTTAAGGAGCATTCCAGTAATCTGGAACATAAGAGGCTTTTTGCCAACTGTTTCTCCTCTGCCTGAACCGCTTTTGTGCCCATTCTTGATAAATGCCTTCTTAGAGCATCTTGGCTTTTTGCCATCTGCTTTGATGTATCCAGTTCTCAGTTCCTGATGGGGTCCCACTTATCTCTTATGAATGTGAATATCTTTGAATGCATGAAACTTGACAGACTTGAGTTGAGTGATTGAGAGGGTTTGAAAGTTTAAGTAGGAAATAGTTCTCTTGTGATGGGGGAACACAATGGGGGTCAAATGGAGGGTTTTGCTTATAGAGAAGAGATTGCATTTGTGTGGTAAGATTTGGCTGCTAGGAAGAAATTCCATCTGGACACTTTCTCTTAATGGGAAATTGGAGGGTTTGATAGTGGGGAAAAGGGAAGGTTAAGATTAGAAAAATTACATCACTTGTTACTGGACTGGGGATAGTGGTCATGGCATTTATGCTGGCAATGAGGAACCAAAGATTGGCAGCTGAACCAGCAAGGTGGCAGAAGGTATCTGTGGGCTGATTGATTCCTTCTGTCACTCCTTTTCTCCACTCAGCACTCCTTTAGGATGGCTTTCTGCTTGTCATGGTCAGACGGTTGCCAGATCAATGGAACCTTCTACAGACAGTTCTCTGTGACTAAACATGACTGGAGTGCTGAAATACTCACCTCTTCTAGCCAGCAAGTGGGGTGTGGACTTGTACCACTAAGCACAAATGCCCCAAGACTAGATTTGGTTCAATTGACATGAATGCAGCTGGTTCAGATGGTTTGAAACGGAAACCCAACACATGAACATTTCAGAATGAAACAAATAATCTGTGTGTAGGATGTAACTTGGACCGTGCCATACCATGAAGTGCACTCCACAATAGTCATCTTGTAGCACACAGTGCTTCAGAGCCATCTTTGCAGTTTTCTTTGCAGGCTTGCATAGTGTGTAAGGGGAGCATTCCAAAGCATCCTGATGCTGAAGTGAGTTCCCCCTGAAACAAAATCTCAATCTAAAACCTCTCAGGCAGATGGATAGGCTCTCACAGGCAGGCAATAAAAACTAGGCCATAAAACCAATTATAAGTAAGTTAAATGAAAAGTAGAGCTGTGCAAAACACTTGCACTGAAACCTGAAATCCCAGAGTATCTGTTCCCAGTAGTGCCAGAGACTTCCTGAATAACTGTAGGTTGAATTACTTCATCTCCCTGAGCCAAACTGAAAAACATCCCATTGGAGGGACCCCAAGAGGAAAAGACTGTAAATTCACTTGTGTAGTTTGCTCTGTATCCCTTCACTGAAGCACAGGGATTAACCCGCCTACCACCATGAAAGAAAGGGATTATACCCTTAAATCCTACTAACCTCCAGAGAGACAGAACCAGAGGCACTAAAGTCATATGCATCAGCATGAGGTCCTGAACCTGTTGCCCTTGTCTCTAGCCCCCTGGTAGTGGAAGTGGAATTTCCATCCTGCAAAGAATTTTGAGTTTTTGAAGATTCATTTTCAACCTAAATCATGAAAAGGATTCACAGATAGGAACATGGGTCTAAATCCCAAAATGTTTTAAAGTTCAGAAAGACAAAGATGTTTCTACCTGAAGCAGCCCGGGACACTTGGAAACTGCCAGCCTGGACAATGGCAACTCACCAAGCTGATAGCCTGGAGAGCCTGTGTGATGGGGTTTTCCAGAACCTTTGAGGCCCCCTGGTGAAAGCCTTGTGGTCTTTCCACACCCCAGAGGAAAGAAACAGTGAAGATGGGTCCTCCAAGCCTGCTTAGAAAGGCTGCAGGGAAACAGCCAATCTGAGCACATCATGCTCAGTTAAAAGGAGTTGTAGGACTGAGGTAGTCAGTTCCTGGCTGTGATCAGAGGAATAAGGGAGGATGCTCCATTGCTGGATCTCAAGGGAAAACCAGAAAATGGGTTCTGGGGACACTAGTATTCCATGAGGGAGAAGAAAAATAGAGAACTTCATCCCTGAGGTAAGGGTGATGAGAAACAGCCAAGGAAATGCAGCAGCAACATATATTAAATAAAACAGTACTTGGCTGCTATTTGTAGGGTTTCTGGGCTGAGAGTAATGGTTGTGTCTGGGTCTCACTGTTGGCTGTTAGGGAACTGGGTTAAGCCCCAAGAAGGGGATATAACTCAGTATTAAAGGTCCTAAAAGGGGGCTAGAATTTAAACAGGACACTAGACAACCGCTGAGGACAGAGTCTGCCAGGAGAAAGCCCTTGGGACACTGCTTTATTTCAGAACAGGCACAGACATAAAACTAGCACAGAAGGTGTTGAGGACTGAACCAAAGGGCACAGGGACAGGCCGTCTTGGACTTCTTATTCCAGAAAGGTACCTTCATGTGCTGGGACTCTGGGACTTATCTGGAGGGCAACAGATGAGAGCACACCAAGCAGAGAGAGAGAATATAGGTTCGCATCCAGCCAACAGGAAGCGCTTAGGAAAGGTGAGTTCACACAGTCACAGCCTGCCTGCCTGGTTTCCATTGAAAGTGGGTTTTTTTGGTCTCAAATGAAATCTATACGTTCCCGCAGAACGTTTAGATTCTCTTGGATGAGCATTTTCTGGCTGAAAATTATTCAGTTGGAAAATTTTCAACCTGCTTTTCCTGGAAATTCTGTTCTTGTCCCAGCTGGACTTCTAGAAAGGGACTGTTGTGTGTCTCAGCCCTCAGGCCTCTTCTGCTCTGCCTCTTCCACATCTGGTGGACTGATTGCTGTGGTTTTGAGGAATGGGAGGAAAGCGGGCATCAAAGAGATTGACAACCCCTTTCCCTGTATTTCTGCACATGGGTCCTGGGATAGAGAGAATAACCTCTCTGTCTGTATTTCAGTTTCCTTATCTGTAAAATGGAGATATTTCTCTGCCACATAGCAGTGTAATGAGGCTGAAATTATTAATGTCTAGAAAGTACGCTGACATGCAAGGATGTCAGGGAGAAGTTATTACTGCCTCTGTTGGATGGGTGTTGTAGGGATTTGTTTGGAGATGTTTGTGCAGTGCTTTGAAAATAGAAAATGTTAAGTATTATTATAACTATTATTGTGGCTTTCTGCAGTGATTATTGAGGCTATTCAGTACCTTTCTGTCATTCCTTTAATGACAAAACAGCTCTTAGGCTGTTAAAGGTTGAGTACAGTACCACTGCTCTACAGGAAACTACACATTCATATTGTCATATGGAGACTGTTTAAATGTTGTCCTGCTCACATAATGAGGAAATGTGGAGTGAGTCAAGGAAATCTATTCACTCCATTGTTTCCTGCTGTTAGGGATTCAACAATAATGGTGAAAAAGAGCACATGGTTTTGAAGCATCATACTAGTCTCTTTTAAAAGCTCATCTGCGTGTGGGGGGAGGGGAAGATATACTAACAATTTTAGCAAAATTCTAAGAAAAAGAAGCCCGGCCAACATTTTCAAGCCTCTGAAGCTAAATTTAGGCTCTTCATTATGGTTAGGCATCTAAATGGAAATGGCCTGATTACTTGTGAGAAGTGCTATGTACTCACAGGATTGCAGTTGCTTACCACCTTTGAAAAACAGGTAACTTTTACTGTAGGGCCTGAATGTGGATTTAGGAGTAGAGCTGGGTGAACTGTTTCAAATGAAATGTTATTTCTCTGAAAAATACAGATTCAAGTCAGCTGAAATATTTTACAAATTCGTGTTGATTTCAGCAGATTGTGTCAGTCAAAATGGAAAAATATTTTTTTTGGTGGCGGGGTGGTGGAGAAGGTTGAAACAAATGCCGAGTCATTGGAGGAGGGAGCAGGAGTCACAGAACAGGCACTTGTAGGGTGTAGGCTTGGGGAGGATTTTGGGGGGAATAGGAAACTCCAAGTGGCCTTTTCCCTAATTCTTGTTTACACTTGGTGGTGACAGCCTATCAACCAGACACAGGAGAAACTTGTGTCTTGGGGAAGTTTTAACCTAAGCTGGTAAAACAAGCTTAGGGGGTCTTTTATTGCAGGTCCCCACATTCGTACCCTAGGGTTCAGAATGGGGAGGGAACCCTGACATAGGTTTTCATTGTGTGTGCAGAGTAGTCGTCAAACAATTCCGAACGAGCAAAAGTTGTGAAAATCCTGATCTATTCAGCGGCAACATGCAAATAGAGAAAAGGGCTCTGTCAATTTATGTGGTACATAAATTGTTCATAATTAATTATTCAACCAGCTAATCTCTAGGTTTTTACTATTTCCAAACAAATCTCCACAAACTGTAATTGGTTCTAATACTGCCAAACACTTCTGTCAGATTCTAACTCTCACAGTGAGTAGGGTTCAGTTTCTTCTGTCCCATTTGGCTATTTTATTCATTTGATTACATACTGTTATATCTAATACTTACCAGAATTAAGCTCTCCTCATTGTAATGAAACCTCAGTAAGCCTGGAGTGCTTTGGCAAAAATAATCTCAAGCTTGTTTGTCAGGAGGGTTTTGCCAAGCCCACACAGCTCTAATTACATCTTTCCACTGGCCTGCTTTAAACTGTCCCCTCTTTCCAAAGTCTTTTGTGTGTTATGCAGAAATATGTTGTTATAATGAATACAGTATGTTTAGAATAAGTTTCACTGGAATTGTACATTTTTATTAGAGGTATTGTAGACTTCCAATGAAGATAATATTTATACAGAGGTCCAGAATTGTTTGCATTCAGAAGGATAAATAAAATGAATAATATCCAAACAAGATAATTAAAATGTCAGTTACAAAGTACCTTTCATTTGCTTTGGCATTTAATTTGCACATTTGTTCTCTTACTTTAAAGAAAAAGGGGATATACTCATACCAAGTACAATTTCCTCATTATGTCCATGTAAAAGCTAAGTACTCCCTTTAGAGTTGTATTTTTAGAAATATTTTAAAAATTGCACAAGCATACCCACATTTGCATATGCAACCAAAGGTTTTCAGCACGCAAACTGATTACTTGAAAGACAATGTTATTTTTCTGATTTTATCAGATGCCAACACTCAATAATGGACAGATTATACAGGAGTAAATGTATGTTAAAAATCACATCATAATGGGTGGTGAGAAAATCATTTGAAAAGTAGCCTCCAAAGTGAATTTAATGCTCTTTGAAAAGTGTGATGAATTATTAGTTGTGAAAACCAAACTCCTTATGCTTCCCCATGAAGAACTGACCACCCTGCCTAGGGAGAATGTCTGTGGTTAAGTGTGCAGTTAGATGTCAGGCCTGGTCTACACTACAAAGTTAGGTCGACATATGCCACAATAGGTCGAGTTAATAATGTATGTGTCTACACTACCAAGTCCCTTCTACTGACCTAAAGTACTTGTAGAGTGGACTTCTGTGTGCCACCGTCGTGAGAGGCATAGCACTTCTGTTGACATTCACATGTCGACATGGGGATAGTGTGGACAGTATGCAGTGTAAGTTGAATTAATTGGTCTCCACAGTTTCCACTGTGACCCCTCTGGAGAGCACTTTCAACTCCACTGCATTTTAGCCAGGTACACAAGAAACAGCTACCCACCTGTTAAAGCTCCAGGAACTTTTGAATGTTCATTTCCTGTTTCATTGGTGTGGTGAGCTCATCAACACAGCTGACCATGGATGCTCAAGGCCACAAATACTCTCCAGCATGGAGCACACAGGAAGTGGTGGACCTTATTGTGTGAGGAGAAGAGTCTGTGTAGGCAGAGCTCTGAACCAACAGATGAAATGCTAACATCTATGCCAAATCGCACATGGGGGAGAAGGGCTACACCAGAGGGACACAGCAGTGCTACGTGAAAATAAAGAAGCTTCAACAAATCTACTAGAAGACAAGGGAGGCAAATAGTTGCTGTAGTTCTGAGCCACAGACATGCCACTTCTGTAAGGAGCTGCATGTGATTCTAGGCAGTGAGCCACCGCTACCCCAAAACACTCTGTGGATACCTCCCAGGATCCCCAGACAACCTTGGGCAACAACGAGGAGGATGTGGTTGATGAGGAAGAGGAGAATGTGCGGCAGATAATCAGAGGATCCATTTACCCTGACAGCCACAACCCTTTCTTAAACTTTGGAGCCCATTCCCTCACAGGACCAGTTGGTGGCGGACCATGATGCCGGAGAAGGCACTTCTGGTGAGTAAACATTTTTCAATCAAATTGTAGGGGTCACATGCTATTATTTTTAATGTTGAATATGAATTTTAAAAAATTGGGATAGTGGTTATTGGTAGCCGTTCCAGCTACACAGAGGGTGCTCTCTGAAAAAGACTGTTCATGTGCCTGGGCATGGCCCGGGAATCCTCCATGGAGTTCTCTAGGAAGCTTTCATGGAAGTACTCTGCAATCCTTTGCAGAAGGTTTCTGCAAAAGGCTGCCTTATTTCGTCGACTACGGTGGGACACTTTTCTGCACAACTCCAGTATTAACTCTTCTGGCATCATTGTGGCACACAGCACTGCAGCACAAGGAACTTGTCTGTATCCAGATGCTTGCAACATTTGCTCCCTTTCTGCCTCTGTTACCGTCAGGAGAGTGATATCGCATATCATTACCTATGGGAAATGGGGTAAATTTTAAATGCTAGCCCTTAAACCACAAGCAATTCTATAAGTAATCCACACCAGTTTGGTGATTCTGATTCTCGCAACCATGCTTGTCCAAGCGTGCCCTAGTTGTGGTTGGAAGGGATTTCAGCCAGCATTTAAAGAAGGAGTGAGGGGACGCTTCCTGTTTGTCTCCCTTCCATCCCAACCTGGTGCTGCTTTTGTAACAATCAGACTATTTGCAGGCCTTTATGCTAGTGCCTGTCCTCAAGCACCATCCAGATGGCTATGGGAAAGGGGACTGTGCTGAGGCTGGAACCTTTGATTCCAAGGGTGTCTTAACAAAAAACTGCAGCACAAGACTTCTTGCCCATGCCTTGTGGCCTTTCCATGGCTGGAGCAGCAAACCAACTCTTGCAATAACTTGCAGTTCTGATTATGTTGTGGCTGGAAGGGAAGTGCGTTGAGGGATGTTTCTTTTATAAAAACCTTGCAGCAGAAACAGTGAATGCATGGACAGTGCTACCCTGGTGCTTTGTATTATTTGCAGCTGAAGCCTTGACCGTCAACACATCCTCCACACCAGGACAGAGACTTTCCCAGCTTAGAAGGCAGGAAAAGAAGACTTTGCCTTGGTCTACACTAGGGAAGGGGGAGGGATTGATCTAAGTTAAGCAACTTCAGCTAAGTGAATAATGTAACTGAAGTAGATGTACTTAGATCTATTCACCACGGCATCTTAAATGCTGTGAGTAGACTGCTGCTGCTTCCCCATTGACTCTGCCTGTGCCTCTTGCAGCGGTGCAATACAGGAATCATAGGGAGAGTGCTCTGGGGTTGATTTATCGCATGTAGACTAGATGTGCTAAATTGACCCCCGCTGGATCGATCGCTACCCGCTGATCTGATGGGTAGTATAGACATATCCTCAGGAGGACATGTTCAGTGACCTAATGCATGCCTCCAAGAGTGACCAGATGGAGCTCAACACATGGAGGATTGTGCTATCAGATAACCTGCACAATTACTGCGAGGACAAGAGAGCATGCAGGGAACATGAGCATGGCATGCAGGACAAGATAGTGTGGATCACGAGGGAGCATACCTGTTGAGGCATCTGGTTGAGGTTCAAGAAAGGCAGCTGTATGCTATAGTCCCACTGCTGCCATCATCACCAAGTTCCACAGCCTCCTCTCCCAGGCATTCTAGGGGAGAGGAGAAAGTCCGGTATCCCTTGCACTCAACTCCAGGGGAGAGTACAAGGACCAGAATGTGCTCATTCCAACACTTTTGATATTTATTAAAGTGCAGTTGTAAGCAAGCTGTCCTTGTTTCTCTCTCCCTCTGCCCCCAGTGTCATCAACCCATTAGCTCCAAGTTAACTTATTTTCTTTGCTGTCTTTCTGTGTTTGTGAGCATGAAAAAGAAATGGATTAAGGAGAAAAGGCTCTTTATTAATTCAACACATTGTTGTTAACAAGGGTGCAGTTGACAGGGGAGTACATGCAATGAAAGAGAAAGCTGGGTGAGGAACAATACAAAAAAGTGTCACATTACTGTGGGTCATTGATTAAACTAATTTTCAAAGCCTCATGAAGACGCAGCTCTTCTTATTGCCCAGGTTTCTGGCTGTTCAAAATTGGCTGCCAGATGATCTGCCTCAACCCCTGACCCTGCCAGAATGTCCAAAGGCACATTCCACTACCATTCTGCGCTTGCTCAGCCTATGGCTGAACCACTGTTGTCCAGGCGGCCTGTGTACGGATTCATTGGTCATGGGAGAAAGGGGTAGGCTGTGTCTTTGAGGATTACGAATGGTATTTCAACATCACCAGTGGTTAGTTTGCAGTTTGGAAAGAAAGTTCCAGCTTTTAGCTTCCTGAACAGATTGAGTTCCTAAAGATGTGCATGTCATGCACATTTCCCGACTATCCTATGTTGATGTCAGTGAAATGGCCCCTGTGATCCACCAGCATTTGCAGTACCATTGAGAAGTACCCCTTTCAGTTTATGTATTCTTTGGAAAGGTGGTTTGGTGCCAAGATAGGGACATGTGTTTTGTCTATTGCCCCACTGCAATTAGTGAAACCCATCATGGCAAAACCATCCATGGGCACATTGCCCAGAGTCATTACCCTTCTTAGCAGATGTTAAGGTGTGTTTCCCCACTCTGAACTCTGGGATAAAGATGTGGGGACCCCGCATGAAAGAAGAAATAACCCCCCAAGCTTATTTTACCAGCTTAGGTTAAAACTTTCCCCCCCGAACATAAACTTCCCCTATGTCTGGGTTTGGAAAATGCTGCCACCACCAATTTAAGCTCCCCAAACCATGGGTTAGGGTAAATTGGAACCCCCCTGTAATACCCCTCAAATCTCCTCCCTTTACCTGGGAGAGATTCGAGAACAAAGACCACAAACCCTCACTTTCTATGAGACGTGCCCGATCCAAACCAGGAGTAATCCAATGGAAACAAACAGTCAGTCTTAAAGAACGATTTTACTTAGAGAAAACAAAAACATAAATTCCTTATACAGAAATCAATAGACTAAACACCTAACTTACATCACATAGCACAACTGACCCCTCCCCTGGGAATTCTTCCCCTGCCACAGCTTAACAGTAAAGAAACACCATGGATAAATTATCAAGTGATACAATTCAAGCTTACACTTCACTTACTGCTGGACTTGATTTCGTTAGAAGATTATTAGGTAGATAGAGTAGAGAAATAGGTGTGGGTCCTTCCCATAACCAGCGAACAACTCCACCCCGAGAGAGAGAGAGAGAGAAACCGAAACTAAAACTCTTTGTCTGCCAGGTTGATTAGCAGCTCCATTACGTCATCTCCTCTCCTGTTTCAGGTTAACCTTTTACAAGTAAAAAGCAACTCTAGGCTACTTCATACTTATGACAGCGGAAGTCAATTGATTGCCCTGGAAGCTTGGTGCACAGCAGAGCCCATGGTATATTTTCCCACTTCAAATTGATTTCCCCTATGACTGTAGCAGTATGGCATTGCAAGGTTCAACAGAGTTATCACCACTTGCTTCTCAGCTGTCACAGCCGCTCTCATTTTAGTATTGCTGCACTTCAGGGCTGGGGAAAGCTCTTTGAATAGTTCCATGAAAGTGGCCTTCCACATTTGGAAATTCTGAAGCCACTGCTCGTCATCCCATAGCCGCATAACTATGCAGTCCCACCAGTAAGTGCTTGTTTCATGGACCCAGAAGCAGCACTCCACCATGTCGAGGTGATACATGAAATCTGCGGATTGCTCCACTTCATGACTTTCAGCAGGGCTGCTTGCGTGGCATCCTAGTGTTCCGCGTGGAGGCTCCTGTGGTGGCTAAGCAAATGCTGCAGGATAAATCATGAGGTGTTTGTAATGCTCACAACAACAGTGTACAGCTGAGTGGGGTCCATGCTTGCCATGCTATGGTGCTTGTATGAATAACTCAGGCTTAGGAAAAAAGGCACAAAAAAGGCTTGGTTTGTTTGTTGATTTCAGAGAGGGGAGGGAAGAAAGGAGGTAAGTGCATCATGATAGGCTAATGTCATGTTCCCATAACCACACGCACCAATGTTTTGGTTCCATGAGGCATTGCAAGCCTGACCCAACATTCATCTTGGATCTTGCACTGTGGGAGAACTACCCAGAGTGCAGCGCTCTGTGAATTGATGGAAGCCCTGCTAATGAGGATGCACTCCACCGACACAATGGGGACATGCAAAATTGACTTGCTTAAATCAGAGACTCAGTGTGGACTTAAATAGAACTGACCCAATTTTGTAGTGTAGACATACCCTCAGTGACCATAGGAATCCTTGGTGCCTCTCTGGATTACAGGAATGGTACATGCAACTCTCTCATGTTGCTGTAAAAAGAGAGCTTGCCAATTTCATGTTCACTATAGGTATATTGGCAAGTACTCATAATGGATTCCAGGGCACAGTTAATTACCAATAAAGTGCTCTACACTACTCTATTTTTCATACCCATAAGAATTTTGAAACAATTGACTGTAAGTTATATAAAGATTTATAGCCAAGAACACTGTGCTATACCTTAAAATCATAGCATGTTATAATTATGCACTTCCCCTGTATAGTTTCCTCAGTCTCTATCCTTCACAGTAGTTCTGTTTAGACTTCTTGATTTTTCTTTTTGACAGTGAGTACTTCTTTCTGATGCAGCTAACATTAAGGAATAATATTCAGTAGTTAAAAATATATATATGGAGAGTATATTGGTAGGAGTAAAGCCATAGAAGGGTATAAAAGTTACAGCCCAGTTGCCTAGAACCAGGCATGGAGTTGGGGATCTGAGCATGCAGATATCTTTGTGCTAGTTCACTGAATGTTTGTCAGCTATCTTTCTATTTTCAAGTACAATTTTTTGTTAATGATTCAAATAAATAATTCCTTTTTACATATACTAGAGAAGGGGGTCTTAACCTTTTTCGTTTTGAGCCCCCCTCCCCCAACTCTATAAGAGCTCCACGACCCACCTGGTTTTCTGAGTATAAAAGCCAGGATCGACATTAGGGGGTAGCAAGCCCAGCAGTTGCCCCTGTAAAGCTACATTGCTCAGGCTTTGGCTTCAGCTCCGGGTGGCGGGCTCAGGACACTAGGCTTCAGCACCATGCAGTGGGGCTTCAGCTTTATACCCTGGGCCCCAGCGAGTCTAATACTGGCCCCGCTTGGTGGAAACCTGCTCACGGCCCACCTCAGGGAGTCCCAGACCTCTGGTTGTGAACTATTGGATTAGCAGGTGGGAGAGCATGGGAGAGAGAGGGAAAATTATTTTTTGCCCCATTAAAGTCCTGTCTGCTGTTCAGGAACATTAAGATCCTATGGCAAATTTTCATGCAAGTAGACGTTTGCCTTTGTATTCTTGGATAAAATGTCTCCTGCACCAGTTGCTGTACGTTGTGGTATGTTCTCATTGTGTACTTGATTACTGGTTCTCCATAGCAGCTGTCCCTATATATATAGTTTTGCAAAGCTGTGATCATGCAGAATGAAAGGTGGCTATATGAATATAAAATATTATCACTTCTTGGTTTGTTATAGATTTATAATGCTTATATTTTAAATGGATAATTGTATTGCATCCTAAATGAGAGGAGATGCTTACTAGCCCATTCAGTGTGTTTCCATGAGCTGAGGGAGAAAAGACAAGTTAAGCTTTTTGTTTCACTAATAGATATTTCTAGTGTGTTTTTAGTAGATCTTTATTTCCAGAAACTGAAATGTACTCCTTTCCCTTTTTTCTTGAAAATTAAAAGCTTCTACCTTAAAGAAGTGAATGATACATTATCTGCTTTCTCTAAATTGAACCCATTTGGAGCTATTTGCATCCTGTTGAAACCTACAGCTGAGTGCTGCTCTCAGAGGTGTAATGACTGGTTGTCACAACACGCTGGAGGTGGCCCCATAACAAAATGATCCCCTGTCAATCCGCTTGCAGGAAATGCATTGGCAACCTGTAATTCGGCCCCAGTATTAACATCCTGCCTGGGTTTTGTTAAATGGCACTTTCTAGGAAGTAGATCTGGTGAACTTGTGTTTAATAATGTTTTAAGAGGAATATGTGATGGAAGTTTTAGAAAGCATCACATGGGGTTAACAGTGATTTGTCATTTGTTTGTAATTAAAGGACCTAATCACTTATCACTGGAGCAGCCAATCTTTTTTATACTAAAGGCACAGATGTGAATGGAAACATATTAATGAGATGTCATACTACACAGTCATTTAGTGTTTTGTTTAACTTAAACATAGCAGAAAATGTGCATCTAAGTAGACACATGTAATGACATCCAGATAGAATTATAATTTCCCCCATTTGCATAACCTTCAACAACATTCACTTTAGATCCACCTTGTGTTGGTTATTTTATTTTCAAACTCCACATTTGTTGTAATAATTAAAAAAGAAAGATCTAGCTGCACAGAGTGACATTGTTTCCCCATCAACTGGCCTGTTTTTCTTGAAACTTATTCACAAGGCTCTTTGATGTACATGGCTCATTGTAGAGGTAAATAGAAGTCCACTCACCCTGGCAAACATGCTCAGTATTCATGCACAATGATTACAAGCCAAAAATAGCCTCAATGATGGATACTGTACCTGTTTTTCTGACAGTCTGCCACTAATATTAAAAAAAAAAGAGAGAGAGAAAGAGATTTATACTTAGTCCAGAAGGGACAATTGTGATCCTATAATCTGGCCACCTGCATAACACAGACCATAGAATTTCATCCAGTAATTCCTCCATCAAGGTTAATAACTTGTGGTTGAATAAGAAAGCATATATTTTAGAAAAGAAATGACTTTCCCAGGGTCACACAGCAAGTGAATGGTAGAACAGGGATAAAATATTCAATTGAGATTTTTGAACCCACCAGTGTGGGGTTTTTGAGCCTAAAGATTCAGTAAATGTATTATTAAAGTCACACTGGAAAGGCCCTACAGGAAATGAAACAGAATTGCCAAATAAATATAATCAGCAGAGATCTCCCCAAAGTTATAAATTGTACTTACATGTTCTGCTTTTACTCTAACAGGTGCAAAAAGTTGCTGCTGCTCCAGAATGTTGATTTCCAGCTCTCCTGATATATGTCTGCATATCATGAGCTGGTGACATCATTAACACCATTGATCAACACTGAAGTGAAGAGACAATCTATAGGGAAAGGTCAGTCCAATTTTATTTACGGGCACAGCATTCTCCAATTGTTTAATTAGACAATTTAGAGTCAAAACACCTGGGTTACATTTTTGTGCCTTTCTTACAGTGTGACTTTAACCAAGTCACTTAGGACCAAATCCTGGCTCCATTGAAGTCAATTGCAGACTTCATTTCGTCTTCATTTCAATACGAGCAGAGGTTGTCCCTAACCTCTTTGGATCAGTTTCTAATTTAATACATAATGTTAAATGGAGAAACATTGGTACAAATCTAGCATGAGATCAGAAATGGGCCCCTATATAGTAGTGTGTGTGTATGTGTGTGTATATATATATATATACACATACACACACACTACTATATAGGGGCCCATTTCTGATCTCATGCTAGTTTTGTACCAAAGTTACTATCTATCTATCGATCGATCGATCGATAGTAACTTTGGTTACTCTCTCTCTATATATATATAGATAGATAGCTAGATATAAATACTAGTCTAAATGCCCGTGTACATAGGCCAACGGTAACGGCTCGCGGCCCCCCCACTCGCTCAGCTCTCTCCCCCTTCTCCCCTCCAAGCCCCCCCCCCGCTCGTTCAGCCCTCTCCCCACTCCAAGGGCCCCCCTCCACTCGCTCAGCTCCCTCTCCCCCCCACTCCGAGGGCCCCCTGCCTGCGCCTCCTGCACCCAGCCACCCTCCTGCCCGCGCTCACCGAGCCTCTGATCCAGACCCTGCTTCCCTCTCGGCGGCACATGCGCAGCGGCCATGTTGTGCTGCCAAACTACACCTCCCAGCATGCCGTTCGTCCGGGCCATCTCTACTGCGCATGACGGCTTCACACAAACTTCCCTAGCCTTTTATTATATAGGATATATAGTTTCAAGGAACTTAAATCATCTCGGCACTCAGCAAGATATAAAATTCTGGAGGAAAGCTGAAATGAATCTATCCTTTAGACAGAGCAATGGGGTCCTAACATTTACCTTTCAGGCAAATAAGCAGCATTTCCACTTTAGAAGCAGATGTTGATTTAGTAATTGCTTTGTTAGAGAGTAGATAGAAAGATCCGAATTTCCAAAGGGAATGTGTTTTCTTATGTGTGAAGAAAGTACAAAATGTCAAGTATAAAAGATAAGATTTTAGAGTTTCATTTAGGGTTAGACTCAAATATGCATAATTCAGAACTTTTCTCTGAAGGCCTCCTTTCCTCCCATGGCCCATACTCCATCTCTCACCACAGACAGCTCCACTACTGTTCCCAGTTCCTTGGCTCATAACTTCCATATCCTTTTTTAATCCTTTTCTTTTCATTTTTTTTCACATGCCAATTTTCTAGCTAAGTCCTGTCATCTCTTCAATGTCACCAGTATTTCCCCTTTCCTCATTGCTCAGATCTTGGTCATCTGTTGCCTTGATTACAGTAATCTTTTCCTCTCCAGATTTTCATCCACTCTTCTTAAGTCTTTCCAAACTGCAGCTCATAAAATCATTTCCCTCTCCTGTCTCTTCAACTGTCATCCCTCCCCTTCCTTGAATTTCTTCAGTGGATTCCTATTTTCACATTTAGATTCAAACACCTAATCTTCAAAGTCTTACCTCCATAACCTTGATTCCAATTATTTCTCTGCCCTAATGTCCTTCTGCTTCCCCTTTCTTTCTCTTTTTTTTCTGAATCCACTTGATTTTCTGCTCCCTTCAATTCTCAGCTTTGTATATTCACTCCTTGTCCACCAACCACGCTGTGTGTCTCTCCTCCAAATTCCTCCTTAAAACCTGTTTCTTCCTGAGAGTTGTCCTACTCATGAAAAGTGACATATAAAAGATAGGTATTGTTTTAATTACTGTTTTTTCTCATTTACTTGTACTCTTCTCTCCATCTTGTCTGTCTTAGATTGTGAGCTCTCAGAGGCAGGAAGTGTGTCTAACCCAGTTTTGTAAAGCCCTGTGTGTATTTGTGACCACATATATATGATTGTTAACAAAAATAGGAATGATTTCTATCTTACAAAACATTGACATTTCCTATCGTATCCTCGGTTTTCTTTGCATGTCTTCTAGCTATACTGACCTTAGCTGATGAAATAATGCAACACCACTGTGTGAAGTGATATGGCTTCAGAAGTTAAATCAAGGAGCACATGCCTACCTGTGGTAGCACTGGGCACACAGGAATGATCTCACACTAAATACTGTAGCCTGAAGAAGTCTTATTATCTCAAGTGCTAGCCAGAGTGTCACAGGTAGATTGCTGGATGACTCAGATGGTTTATGGTAACATGGGCCAGGAATCTTCCAAATGGCAAACGTGTGTGTGGGGGAGAGGAGCATCATTATTATCTTCCTCAGAAGACAAATGTATAAATCTAATATAAACTGCCACAGAGCAACTCCATGAGAAAGGTCTGTATGGATAACATAACTGCAGCAGGCACATCAGAGGTTAGATGACATTAGATGTATTTAAGAAAACATGAAGTTTAAATAGGCAAAAACCACTTGTTTGAAATCTCTGAATAAAAATAACTAGGAAGTCTACACTAGAAGTCACGCCAAAGGACTACATTTGTGAAGAAGTGCTTTGAGACATGTTTCTCTTGCATTTCCTGGTGGTTTCCCCAAGGAGTTGTAATCGATGGCAAAACTTGTTTTGATTTCGGTCAGACCAGGATTTTGACCTAAATGTTTAGAATAAGAAATGAAAGGAGGGAAATGTATACAGTTTCTGTACTAGCAATGCTTAGAACTTCCCAGGCTGTATGTGGTGCACAGTCTGTTCTGATTTGGTCGGGGGAGAGAGAAGTGTGACTCAGATATTTTAAACCATGTTTCAAAGATTTTGTTTTGAGGGGGGGGGGCAATATACTCATAAATGTTTACGTATTAGGTAAGAAAATTATTACATAAATCCTTCATTTTAAAATGTAAACAGTTGTTTTTCATCTCTAAGCTAGTTCATTGCAGTTCTGAAATAGCCATTCTTTGGTGATACACAGTTTATCAAAATGTAGGATGTCAAAAAAAATGAGGATTATTTATGTCTACCTCATTTGCCTTTAGTACAGTAACTTTATCAATATGTTTGACCCATTACCCTTTATTTTAAAGGGTTTCTCAATCAATCAGTCAAAGAAAGAGTTATAAATTGACATAGTTAATGCAGAAATGCAGTGGAACATTTCTAATAACCTTACAAGCATATTATGATGTCAGATGCAGATTGTTACAGAAAGGGCTGTTCTTCCTGTGTGTTAATTTATAAAGTTAAAAAATTAATGAGCATAAATCTACTTGGACCTTTGAGTCTGTTTTTTTTTGGGTGGCCCCTCAACAGACTTACTCAGTAGTAGACATTAAATACTAGGTAACATTTCATTAGAAGAACATAAGCTCTGCATCTTCTTTTGGCTGTAGTAGTTCTGACAGAAATAGCTACTGACCGAGAATCCCAAATTTGATCCAGATTTTATTCCTTCCTCATTTGGATCATGTTTATAGTTAAAGATTTTTTTAAAAAAGAAAAAAGATGGTAGCTGTACCAGAAAGCAATAACATTTCTGTACATTAATAGTGACAAACCAGCAAAATCCAAAACACTACTCGCTGCACAGGATCTCCCAGCTCACTTCAGCCACCAGTCATTCTATCAGTCTAGAACAGTCCACCAATTGAAGGTGCTATAAATATACTCTCTGATCTCCCTTTAGCATCACAACATATCATCTCAGTCTCTCTCTAGGGGAAACATCAAATATGTGTATGTTGGCAATGGTGAAATGTTTAGTAGAATGCTTTCCAGTAGTAAAATGTCCAATATAGTGATTATAATGTGACACTGAATTTGTCAGAATTTTCGGCCACTGAATATGAAAGAACTTGGATGGTTCCTTTATAGGGCAATAAGCATCTAGCTAAAAGTGTTTGTGCACATTTATTAAACACAGAAATCAGGCTTTAGCCTTTGAGATTGTAACTACTACTTCTGCTTGTAACAACTTCTTATGCTTTGTAATAGATTCTTCTGGCTTTCATATCTAAATCACTGGCTTAGATCCAGCTCACTTTAGTACTGACCAAAAAATGTTACCATCAAATGACTGCTTGCTAGATAAAGTGAAATAAATTTAATGGTCTTAATCCAGTTCCTAGTAGACCTGCTGCCACAATTACCAGTAGTTGTCTGTATATAGAAAGGCCAAGGATTGAATGGACATGGAAACTCTATTACCTCTCACCCACATAGGTAGTCTCTCAAAATCACTGTAGAGAGTATTGGCACGGTAGCATAGGAAATCTTTCATCGTCTCTTTGTGATTGAACCTGTACTATACAGAAATCGACGATTCTAGTCTACCGGCCCACCAGTCCTTTAAGTGAACATTTAACACACAGCTTTTTAACATCAAAACAATTGTTATACAGAATATCATTTAGGTTTCTTGCCTATGGAAGTAGAGAGAAAACTACCATAGATCAGAATGTAAGCTGTAGAATCTCTTTTAAGATGGAGTCCTCGAGGAGCTTTCAATTTAAAAGCTTTGTAAGCTAGCAAGGAAAAAAAAAATATTGGGCCTGATCCTCAGTTGGCACAAATAGTATAGCTCCATCAACATCAGTGGACATACACTGCTCTTCATTAGCTAAAGATCTGACCCAGGGACTTTCATTTCTATTTAATTTAAAGATCAAGTTGTCAGCTTGACATTTTATAAGTTTCTCTATTCCCTTCTCCCTCCCTCTGTGAAAAGTTCAATAAGGGCTCATAACTGGCAAAAAGGCACTTGTGTACAGGAAATGGAACTTGGCAGTGAAAGCCTGTTATGAAGTACACTACATGGTTTGTGGATAAATATTTCTTTAATGCATGTAATTACTGGATCAGCAGCATAAATGTGGTCATGTCCTTGTAATTAATACATTGTCAAAAGTTCATTTAAGTATAATAATTTTACAGGGAAAATGCTGCCTATGTAGTTCCTGCAATAATTTGTTAAAATTAAGTGCAATAAGTATAACATTACAGTTAGGTATACATTTACTTTAAGTTCTTAATTCCAGCATGTCATTTAATTCTTTTAAGACAGTTTTTTTTAATAAAAAGGAAGATGCTAAAAATAAAAATGCTATCATTTATCTTTTCTTTTGCTAAATTCCTTTCAGTTTTCAAACAAAACCACTTAGTATTACAGATGCTACTGGCAACTATTTAGTTAAGAACTGTGTAACCAAACTGGCAAATATTTTAAAGCCAAGTATGGAATGCCCATTGAAATTTGCTTGTTTATCTAGTGTGCAAAACTAAATTTTGTCCCCTGGATTGTTGGTCACATTTCTTCATTTCTGCTATGGAATATAGGGCTGTGCTAAATATATACTGTAGATACATCAGGAGTTCTTAGCTAGGTAAAAGTGCTTATGTTATATATTTGTATCATTTAAAAATAAAAAGGCCAGAGAGGTATAATACTTAACTCTTAATCACAAAACCTCACAAAACACTAAGATGTAGAGAAACGGTTCCTTTATGGATGGGGAAACTAAGTAAGAGAGGTTAAGCTTCCCTCCCAAGCACACACACGGGAAATCTGTGTTAGAGATGGAATTAGATGACAATGGGCCAATGCTTAGTTCACTAGACTATGGTTCTTTTACGTGTCATAAACCACCAACTGGTTATCAGTCTTTGTCCACTTCTAAATGTATGACATAGAGAGTAAAGGCTTTATATTCTAATGACATCTAATCATCCACTTGTATTTCCCTTTGAAATTCCCTAAAACTGATATTTTCTCATCCTCAAGGAACTCTGCACTTTGGACCATGTTCATATTGTGAGTCAGAAGAGAGAATGAGTTTACTATGCACAAGTGATGAAAAAATTAGGCCAGATTTAATTTAAAGATGAGTGCCCCAACTCCCTTTCAAATCAATTTGAGCTGTGGGATGTCAATATCTCTGAAAATCAGGGTGAACTTTATACTCTTTCCTCTCAAACCTGATAAAATGATTAAAACTTAAATTCTGTAAATTTAAACTAAGAGTAGAAGATCATAGCATGATCCAAAATGACAATAAATAATAGGAACTAAAAATCATCTTTCAGTCCCAGAATCTGTTAACTAGAACATACATCCCACTGTACACGGTAGTATCAGGCTAAGACTTATATCTGCTTCAGTGAAATATAAATGTTACTTGACCCTGAAAACTGCACATGAGGCATGTGCAACATCCTGTAATTAAGCTTAAAGATACATTGACAAACATCACTCAGATAACAAGGGTTAGATGGTTACAAGAAACCATAAAAACAAAATTTCTAGGCTGCAGGAAAATTGGTTCCAATGCATTTTTATTATATATTGACATTGAGACATTGTATATAGTAAGAATAATTCAATACTACTCATATAGATTAATAAACAGCAGAATATTAATTATATACTTTTAACTTAATGTAACATTATAGTTGTGGAAAATGTATGCTTATCCTATGTATTATTAATGTAATAACTTCCCCAAGGAATTTTTCATTATTAATTTATGATAAATAAGGTCCAATGATGTATTTCCAAACTATTTTTATATTTATTTTTATTTATTTTGGTAATACTATGTCAATAAGGCTGATATGGAGGGAATATATATAGTATAATGAATTTTAGTTACATTTTTATTATAGCACTCACTTCACATCAGCTCCTTAGAGTGTATATCTGAAAAAATGTACAGATCATCTCTTTTAGTAAAACTACCAAAAAGATCTCAATCATATTTCCAATGAAATGTTATTAGTGTTTGAAAATATTTACATCAGCAAGAAACAAATGTACATCTAATGAGGCCAGATTCAGATATAATAGAGGACAGTGCTGTACTGCAAGTGAAAAGTTATATTGTGGGTAGATGGTCACCTTTTTGTGGGAAGCGTCCCTTTCTAGCAATATGCTTCAAAAGTGCCTTTGATATAATAGAATGGCTTGGATATACAATGGCACATGGAAATAAAGGAAAACTTCCTTACTTGATCTGTGATATATTAGCACCTACGTGAGGCATCTAATACAGTCTTGTATTGTAGGATTGTCATTGTGTTAACCTAAGTACATAAGAATGGACATACTGGGTCAGACCAATGCTCCACCTCGACCAGTATCCTGTCTTCCAAAAGTGGCTAGTCCCAGATGCTTCAGAGGGAGTAAACAGAACAGAGCACTTACTGTGTGATCCATTCTCTGCCATCCAGTCACAGCTTTTGGCAGTGAGAGCTTTATGGACACCAGGAACATCTTGGCTAATAGCCACTGATGAACCAATCCTCTATGAACTGACATCATTCTTTTTTTGAACCCAGTTTTGGCCTTCAGAACCATCCCCTGGCAATGAGCTCTGCAGATTGACTGCTCATTGTGTGAAGTATTTCCTTGCTTGTTTTAAACTTGCTGCCTATTAGGTTCATTGTGTGACCCCTGGTTCTTGTGTTATGTGAAGGGGTAAAGAACACTCTATCCCTAAACCATTTGTGATTTTACAGACCTCTATCATATCCCCTGTAGTCATCTTGTTTATAAGCTGAATCACAGTCTTTTAAATCTCTCATCATATGGAAGTTGTTCTGTACCCTGATCATTTTTATTGTCCTTCTCTGTATTTTCCAATTCAAATATATATTTTTTGAGGTGGGGTGATGAGAACTAACTGTAAAATTTGATATGTGGTCATACCATGTATTTATATATATCTTCTGTCTTGCAATCTATCCCTTTCCTAATATTCTGTTACCTTTTTTGAATGTCACTATACATTGTGCAGATATTTTCAGAGAACTATCCACAATGACTCAAATATCTTTCTTAAGCAGTAATAATTATTTTAGACCCATCATTTTGTATGTAGAGTTGGCATTATGTTTTACAATGTGCATTTCTCAACACTGAATTTCATCTGCCATTTTGTTGCCCAGTCATCCAGTTTTGTGAAATCCCTTTGTAACTCTTCACCATCAGTTTTGAATACAGACGCTCCCCAAGTTACATAAGCATTCCGTTCCAGAACACCTTGCGTAACTCGGATTTTGTGTAAGTCTGAAACGTATCTCCAACCATTACGTGCAAAAAATAAGAAAACCCTGCTATTTCTAGCTTACGGAACTTTTTACACAAGCTTGAAATTGCATAACTCAGATTAGCGTAACTCGGGGGAGCATCTGTATAACTATCTTGAATAATTTAGTATTATCTCTAAACTTTGCCACTTTGCTGTTTATTCCCCTTTCCAGATTGCATATGAATATGCTGAGCAGCACTTGCCCCAGTACTTATCCTTCATGAATTCCTCTATAGACCTCTCTCCATTGTGACAACTGACCATTTATCGCTGGCCTTCATTTCCTGTCTTTTAACCAATTACTGATCCATGAGCAGATCTGCCCTCTTATCTCATGACTGCTTACTTTGCTTAAGAGCCTTTGATGCACATCTTAAAACCACCTATATAAACCAGAATGTGGGCTGCAATTTAAGTGAAGAGAGGGCAAAATACTTCATATAGTAAGCAGATCTTGAGCAATAGAAAAAAAACTGCAGCAAACACCAGGAGTAAGCATAATAGATCAGAATAAGGCCCTCCATCAATTTTATTTTCACAGTTCTAGCATCATAAAAACTGGGTGGCAGTAAACCAATTATTATGCAACTTAATGAACTAATTAGGAAAATCAAAGCAATAACAGAACTGGTACTGAGTGATCTGAATGTGAAAAGTAGAATTAGGCTTCTAGTATTGAACTTTTCAATCCTGGAGATATATCATTTCATAACTTTTACAATATTCCTCATTTCAGGTGTAATGTACACCCACATGGGGAGTGTTGGCAGTGGGGATCCAATCTGGGATATCCGGAGTTTAATGCATGAGCCTCTACTGCCTGAGCTAGAAGACACGTGTCTCTTAGGCCAAGGCTGTAGCAGGCTCATCAACCTCTATCTGGCCTAGCCACCACTAGAGGGAGACAGAGTGCCAGACCAAGAGGGAAGGGGTTAGGGGTGGAATTTTAGAAAGATCTGCAATATCTGTATATATCTAAAAGGATTCACTATTTCATTTGCTAAGTGGTTTATGGGGGTTAAAGAACTTAAAAATCCCTGATCCTGCAAAGCTTTACACATATGCTTAACATCACACACTTTTGTTTGCAGAGCATAAAGATAAGCACAGACTGAAATCTGTGCAGGATTGGGCCCGAAATCAGAGTGAATACCCAAGAATAATCTAAAATAATCACATACAAATTTATATATCTTAGTGAATGTTGCTACAGTAAAATATAACCCTTTTACAAATTACAAAATGCAATTTTAAATTAATAACCCATGACTCTTATATTTAATCTATTTGGACAATTAGGGTATGGCATCTGAAAACTCCTTACACATTCCAATAATAACCTTAATTTTTACATTGTTATTTATATCTTGAACTGTATGAAGGATATGTCTGTTGGAATCTCCCATTTTGGTTGACATATGAGAGTTTGTTTCAGAGTGTCTTCTGGTGTGAATATAAACTGATGTGGGTTCTGCAGATGCATCAGGCAGACATGGCTTTGCCACAGACTACTTTCTTCTTTCACGTTTCTTTTTCTGTGTGCTATTCGGAATGGCTTTAACCACAGACTAAGGGGTCTGCCACCATCCTGAGCTGTTGGCAGCAAATACTTTCCATGTATTCCAGTCAATCTGGCCAGTTTTTAGGTGAGATTTTAGTGTGTCCTTATCAATTTAATTGGCTTCCCAGTGTGTGTGCTCCTGTTTTCAAGTGTCCATAAAGTATGGTTTTGGGGAGTTGCATATAATATCCACACGTACAAGGATATTGTACAACCAGCAAAGTTGCTCCTGTATGATTAGAGATTCAGTGCTAGTGACGCAGCACCAGTCCCAGCACCATGAATATCCATCCTCTTGATGTTACAGATGGGACACGGACAGTGCATGTGAAAATGCTCTAGTTGCCCCATATGCCTGCTATAGAGTGTTCATATTTTACAGCAGAAGAGTTCTTTGATTGCATGATAGACATTAATCTTGTGTGAGATATATGTTGAAAACATTCATAAATATATATTTTCTGTCAATGCAATATCTGTATTACACTTAGGTGATTTCTATTTTAAGAAACTCATTGGTTTCCTAAGTTTTTTTCTTTAGGATGTTTTAAGGCTATGTTGATGATGATACATAATTGTGTGATTTTTTTCGGGGGGGGGAGGGGTGTCTTGAACCTATTCCCTTTGAATTAATAAATTCATTAAAAGTCCATATTTGCCAACAGTATCACATAATGGTATCTAAAATACTATCAACATTATCCTATGCTTAGGAAAAGAAACGACCATGCTGTCTCAATGTCACATGTAGACTTTTTAATGGGGCTATGATGACACATGAATATGGAATTATTGCTTTAAGATGAACATTACGTATATAGTGTGATCTATAAAGGCATTCAGACAAATTTTGTCCTGAGGTGGAAACACTTGATGCTCAGTGACTTCAAAGAGAATGTATTGGGGGGGGGGGGGGATAATCTGAAGGCAGATTTTGGCCATATTAATCTCCAAAAACTTGTATACTTTGGATTAATATGAACATTTCATATCTCTAGGTAGTTTTCTGGTCACTCTATTTTGTGATGAAACACTTATAATGGTGCAAAATCATTTTATTTATAGGTAAGACTAAACTAACTTTATTGGAATAACTTTAGACTCCATGGAAAACACCAGCTATGAGAAAAACAACTTTTCTCTGATAAAATGACAATTGATATGATTGGAAAATAGCTTTGTTTATTTCCCCAGTCAAAAAAAGTCACTGTCAGAAGTATGTTTAAAAAGAGGAGGGGGGAGAGGGTAATGTATCACAAAGAATGTTTCAGAAAAAGAAAAGAAAAACCTAGAGCAGCATGTTAAAAATGAACATTTGCAATACAATTTGTCACCCATGCATAAATCTTGCTGACATTTTCAGTCACTTTAATAGCCTGCCCATTTTATAAATCAGTATGAACTTGCACAGTTGCAAAAAGTGTGTATTTTGAACATCTCATTTGCATACTTTACCAAAAGCCAATGAGGCAGTGGAAGCAACACTGGTGATCATAATAAGTGTTTGGAAAAAGGCAGAAAGATCACTAATGGTTTGCCTTTAGGGATTTCTGTACTCCATAGGGGACGAAAATGAGAAATATTTTTCAAACAGCAGGGGTAAAGGTTTTAAAACTAGAAACACATGCAGTGATAAAGATGTTAGTGCCACAGGGCACATAGCAGGAAAAATTTACAATGTAAAAACTGTAATTTCAGCATTAGGAAGTAATAATCGTGTTTCATCATTGTTATTAAAGCATGACCCTTAAAGTCACATAAATTAGATGCAAGTTTCAAGAGATGTGTATTAATGTTCAATGGAAAATTATTAGGAAAGTTTAAAATCATGTGAAGATCAGGTTTGCAGTGAAAGACAGCATCTTCTGAAGTAGACATGTTTTTGGAAAAAGCCTATAATTTTGAAATGACAAACTTTTATTTACTGATGTTCAATGAAAAAGATAGTATATGTGGACCAGAACTTTTCTACAGAACAAATAATTAGTAGATATGCAGGAAATGAACACTGGAAGATTTTAATGAATTTAGGAATGACAAGAAAATACTATACATAGATGTATTCAACAGTTTATATTTGATCAACCAAGTCCTTCAATTATGTTTGAACCAAATGCATCTAAATGATTAGTGGAATATATTAGATTTACTGGAAAAATACAAAATTACACCTTCAAATATTGTAATCATGTTCCTTGTGAAAAAATTAGCTATCTATAGAGTAACAATTTAGTAAATACAATTTGAAAGGTAATTTTGGTCTTACCTTTAAAATATGTTTCTGCCAGGGGATCCAACAATCTGGAAACTAGGTTTACCTTGAGCTTTTGCTTAATCAGGTAGCTCCGCCATATCAGCTGATAGAAGACTAGTGCCTATTTCACCACATTTGGAAATAAATTACCTAGTAGGTTGCAGATTCTGAGTTATAAATTAAAATGAGAACCAAGCAGTGAGGAACATTCTCAGATTGTATTGTATAGAGCACTGTTGTGGCTGAAACAGGTGTGGTTCCCAGAGCTGGTTTGCATGTCTCTATAACTTGCTCTCTATCTTGATATCAAATATTCTTACCCAGGCATTGGGATCCATCCAACCTGTTGGTACTTCACCTCAGGGTATGCCTAAAAGATGACTCCGTTATAGAACAAAATGGTGCTGCTTAACAGTAGAGAACCCCCAACAAGGAAAACTTACCTACAGAAATGGAAATGTGTCCAGACTTGATGCAGCCACTTCCTTTTGAGTCTGGTTTGATGTACATTTTCAATTTAAAAACCACAGGCTTATCTCTGAACTCTGTTTCATTTAGCGGCCATGATAGTTTTCCACCCCTCACTGAGGGTTTCAATTTCTCCCTGCCCTCCAAACACAGTGAAGTTCAACCTCTTACCTCCAGTCAAGGTTCCAATCCTACCATGGGACCTCAATTTAGTTCTCAATAAACTGAGGAAAGCCACATTTGTAGCTGGGGGGGACTGTTCCCTCCTTCATTTGTCCCTTAAGACTTTGTTCTTCTATGCATCACCTCAGCCAGGAGGGCAGAGGAGTCTTGGAGCTGACCCACTGTAAACATTGTTCTATCACAATAAGGTGACACTACATCCACATGATCAATTCCTACTTAAAATTTCTTCAGAAAGCCACATGAATCAGGAAATTTACCAACTGCTATTTAATCCCAAGCATCACTGTTTGAGAGAAGAAACAAGGGCACACTGTTGACTCATATCCAGCTTCTTGTCCACTGTAACCCCTAGGTCCTTTTTTGCAGAACAGCTGCCTAGCCATTTGGTCCCTAGTCTGTAGCAGTGCATGGGATTCTTCCGTCCTAAGTGCAGGACTCTGCTCTTCTCCTTGTTGAACCTCATCAAATTTCCCTTGGCCCAATCCTCTAATTTGTCTAGGTCCCTCTGTATCCTATCCCTACTCTCCAGTGTATCCACCACTCCTCTCAGTTTAGTGTCATCTGCAAACTTGCTGAGGGTGCAGTCCAAACCATCCTCCAGATCATTGATAAAGATATTGAATAAAACTGGCCCCAGGACCGACCCTAGGGGCACTCCGGTTGATACCGGCTGCCACAGATCCAGTTGCATTCACAGAGCCAGGATGCATCTTAGGCCCCATCTTCACTACAGCACTAAGTCGATTTTCCTTAAGTCGATTTTCTGAAGTCGACTTTAGAAAATGAACTTAGTGCATCCCCACATAGGATAGCAACTTCGTGTCTGTCCTTAAAACTTTTGCAGGGGTCGACAGAGGGAGTGTTGCACTGTGGGTAACTATCGCACAGTGCGGGGAGTCCCCAGCTGTCACCGTCTTTCGGGGCAGCCAGGCACGCTCCCCAGGGGACCAGCCCCAGTCTGAGCAGCTCTGCGGACCCCCGTGCCCGCCCGAGCAGCCCCGCGAACCCCCCCGCCTGTCTGAACATCCCCATGCCGGACCCCCGCCTGCCCCAGCAGCCCGGCTCCCCCCCCCCCCCGCCTGCCCCAGCAGCCCCACAAACCTCCCCGCCCGCCCGATCAGCCACGCGCCGGACCCCCTGCCTGCCCCAGCAGCCCCGGGAACCCCTCCACCCACCCGAGCAGCCCCGCGAACCCCCCCGCCTTTCCCAGCAGCCCCGCGCTGGACCCTCCACCCACCCGAGCAGCCCCGCGAACCCCCCCGCCTGTCCCAGCAGCCCCGCGCTGGACCCGCCGCCCACCCGAGCAGCCCGGCGACCCCCCCCCCCCGCCCGCCCGAGCAGGGGGGGGGGAGCCGGCGCGGGGTTGCTCCGCCGGGCGGGGTGTTCGCAGGGCTGCTGGGGCGGGCGGGGGGGGTTGCGGGGCTGATCGGGGGTGGGGGGTCCGGCGCAGGGCTGTTTAGGCGGGCGGGGGGTTCGCGGAGCTGCTGGGAAGGTCGGAGGCTTAACGTCACCTGCAGCCTCACTAGCTGAAAATCGACCTAGAGAGAGGTCGACTTCAGCTACGCCTCTGGTAGGAGGAGTTATAAAGTCGATTTTAAGGTCCCTAAAATCGACTTTAAGGGCATGCAGGTGAGGACGGGTACAGGCTTAAATTGACTTTAGCCTGCTAAAGTCGACTTTAAGCTGTAGTGGGGACCAGGGCTTCATCTGTTATGATGCCTCAGGGGTTCACCCCCCACTGAGTGTGATTGCCCATTCCACTAGGGCTCAATCTACCTCTATAGCCCTACTAAAAAACAAACCTATCTTACTGCTTGTCTACACTGCCCTGCAGTTCAGACTACAAGGGTGTAAATAACATGCATGTCAAAGTGATGCACTGTAACTGCCCCTTGCAGATGCTATAGGTGCAGCCTAAAAGATTCCTAGTTCACATTTAACATAGTCCTATGAAAGTAGGACAACTTTAATGCAAACTCTAAATCTTTCCTAGTACATATAAGGGTGTTATAGTGGGGAACTTTGGTGCATACTGTTATTCACACCCACATAGTCTGAGCTGCTGGGAAGCACAGACTTAGCCTCAGAAATCTGCAGGGAAGCCACCTTGTCTTTGGTATGAATGATTTTCCAGCACTTTGTGCTCATGCCTGCTTCTAGAGCTCAGGTAGCTTTTGGTGACACTGTGCTATGATCTGAACTGAATCTCCCTCCTTGGCACCCACCTCCATATTGATATACTGCTCAGGAATCTCTCGACATGGAGCACCTATGAGAAGATTACTCATAGATACATAAATTCCAAAGACATAAGGGGCTGGTAGGTTAACTTGGAGGGCTGGTAGGTTAACTTCCCCCTTATCTACCCTCATATCAGAGCATGTGGGTGTCAGAAGTACAGGCACAGACCCTCTGACACTGCTGATGAAAATATCCAATCGAGAGCACAGCCTTGTGTGCTTCCTGATTTGGAGCACCCATGGGAACACACATTGAGAACTTCACTTAGTATACCAAATAAGTAACTTCTTATTTAGAGAGTCAAAGAGATCTGCTTCAGGAAACCCTTTTAATGAGGAAACCGAGGGGAAGAATGTCCTGCTGAAGAACACTTCTGCCAGGACTGACACTTTGACAGCTTGTTCAGTCAGCTTTCAAAGCAAGAACTGAGTTTTTGGCTCTGAGATTCTTCCCCACTCATTCAAAGAGAACGCTGGTCTCTCTGGCTAGTTCTACTCATGTTAATTTAAGCAAAACAACCAAAATGTTGCTGGATTGAATGAGAAGTAATGATTCAGGCAATACTCTTGAACCTCATCAAAGATAGTTACATTTTTCTGAGTTCAAGAAGGCTAGGTAATTTACTCCTCAATCTGATATTGGTATTTGTGGTAATGACAGTCCACTGGGGCTCTTTGCAAGGCATGCCTTTCAAAGAGTTATATGGCAGAATCCACCAAGAGAGGAAATGTTTGACTGCCAAACTGAAAAGAATGAGCAGACATCTAAAGATTGAAAAGACACTTGAAACTTATCGGCTGCAGGGTCCCACTGAGTCAAGAGAATCCATAGGAGAAGATAAGTGCTTTCAGGCCCGAGATGCCAGTGAGATCACCACTACCACTTACCAACCATGTTAACCAGACAAGCGCATCTCCGCTGACTTCATTACTAAACTGATGGTTTTTACCGCCGTTTCTCCTACAAAGAGAAGACAGCCCTGATGGTTTCTGAGATCAAAAAGAATTTTGTCCAGCTTTGAAGGCTGCATTGGCTATTCCTGTTCCTTGGAGCTCTGGAGTTGTAGGTTATTTGAAACACACACTTAAGCAAGGGTCTGTTGGGAAATGGGAGGGACAACAAAATATAACAATCCCTGAATTATTAGTGAAAGGATGGATAATTTCTCTTTGTGATTGGGAGGGGTGGAAATATAATTCATGGAAATATAGTTGCACTTTTGAAGGGTGTTGCAGTGACATGTGACTTGGTCTGGAATCCCCATTCTCAGGCCCTCAGCTGCAGATCCCTTTTGTCCATAAAGGTGAAGGTTTGAATAAGAGATAAAATGACCAGATCAAGGCTGCACTTTCTAGAAAGTCCAAGAACAACCTTATATCACTGCAAATCATACTAGAGTTTGTACTGCCACAGCTTTGCTACTATTGTTATTTGAGCTAGCTAGATCAAAGTTCGTTTGAACATGTCTACACATGCTTAGTCACACCTCTGTGATGTAGACATACCCTTTAAGAGGAATTACTACTTGACTGAGGATGTAACTACTGAGACTATGCTGAGCATAGTCCAACAGCCAATTAAGCCCTTTTTGTCAGCCTATGAAGTTTATGTATAGCCTCAGGTGAGGCAGGTACAGCTTCCCAGGAGTCTGGGATTAACTCCTCAATATATAAATGAATGGGGAAAAATACATTTGGATTTTCTCTGTATTAAGTGGGGTTTTTAAGAGGACCTTGCTTGTCTGTATCAGACATGGTTAGAATAGATGACTCTGCTGCCAATAACGTTTCAAGGTCCTCTGTTAGAAACTGCTTAGCATACTCTTGAGCATGGGAGTCTAGGACTCTGTCAATCTCTTGAGGCTCAGGGTCCCAATTTAGAGAGTGCCCCCCTTCTCAGCTAAGAAAATCCATAGAACAGTTACTGGGATTATTCCAAAGGAAGGACAGGATTTAGTGGGAAGAATGAAAATGGAAATCCCAGATTTTTTTTTCAAGCTTAGAACATTTTTTTTAGGTGGTGAAAGATTTAGAAAAATAGACCTCGCCTGGTTGAAAGAGGAGGCCTGAGAAAATATCGTGGAATAAGGAGAGTAATGAATAACGGTGTGGTGGAGGTGAACCTGCTGCCTTTCATAGCAGGTTTTCAGCATTGTTCTTCACACATCTGATTTTTTTTCAACCATTACATATTTAACTGAGTAGAAATGTATTAACTTCCACTCTTATGGTAATAAGCCAATGATCAAATGCTGCAGTGTTATGTTGATCAAAATTAAGTTTTTGATTGAAAAAGATATTTCATGTCTTTGACAGCATGCATAGTACTAAAGTTTAAAAACTTTTGAGTTTCCAAATTAAGAAACCTTAAATATTTGGTATGTTGCTTCTGAGGCAGTCAGTGGTCTGCTTTTGGTGTCAGCCAGAATAGCAAGCTAATTATTTTCCGCAAACACTTGTATAGATTCCCAGTTGAATTTTCTGGTTTTTGAGATGCTTATGACATTAATGTAACTTTAAGAGCTTTTATTAGTAGTAATCATATTGTGGTGGGGCTCTTAGGGTCATGGACCATTCTGCTAGACACTGAACAAACATAAGACAAAAAGATGGTCGCTCTCCCCCAAAAGCTTGCAGTCTAAGACAAGAGTCTATGGATGAATATGAACAGATAGATGGGGGAGCCTAGGGAAACCATGGGACAATACTGGTCACCATGATAGGGTGTGGTTTCAGCACACCAGTTGCTGCCTTAAAGGTTTCTACAATACTACAGCAGTGTACATGTGGAATTGTTCCACTGTGTAAATAAGATCAGAAGTTAACTCAGTTGGGCAAGTCTAGAGTTGAAGGTGCTATATTCTGTTTTTGAGGTTGCAAAACACCTCATGTTTGTATGGAGGGGACAAAAATGGAATCCTGCAGAGAAGCTCAGAATGTGAAGCAGGAGCTTGCAACTACCAGAACAGATGAGATGCTGCTTAGCCTCAGAACTAAAGACTATTTTCACATTTTCTAAACATATACTGTAGCAATTAGACAAATCATGTCTTCAGAAAGATTTGCACACATAGCAGCCGACTTCTACATCAGCACACAACGTCTTCATCAGCATTCTAAATCATTATAATGTGAACCCCAATGTATTTATAAAACCCTTCAGAGATTGCCACAGAGTAATTTTCAGTCCTTTTCTCTGATCCACAAAGGAGAACTTAATAACTCTAGTTTAAACTCTTTGATTACATTCACTCAGATGCTAATTTGATACAATTTAGCATGTTCTTTTGTTTGGCCATATCCATTCAATACATTTACAGTATGTGTAGCCTATATTTAGTACTGGCTATCAACTTTAGATTCAGTCTAACAGGTGCACTTCATCAAAACCAAGCTTCTACCTAAGCTTTTATTTATTTTTTATCAACCACTATCATTGTTAACTGTTCAGGCAGATGGAGTAAGGAAGAGAGAATTCTACAATACCCCACTTGGGATGAGATTAGTTTACCCTATCTTTAAAGTCTGTTCTTTCTCTCTAGAACATCTGTTTTAATATCATAGTGCATCTTAGAATGTTGTTAAATAGAAAATCCCTTCTCTTCCATGTAATGATTATTCATATCAAGAAGACCATTAAACCATATCCTGCAAAGGAATAGATTACAACATATCACTCTCAGTATTAACACAGATCTTTGTAAAAGGAGCAGATTTAGACACAGCTGTAACAGAGGCCTTGTCAGTAATGCACAAATGGTATCTATAGAAAACACATTGTCTTGGCTCACTAATTATCTGTAGCGCCTGGGAGTCTGTTGTGGACCAGAACTGTCAGGCTCTGGTTCTAGATGTTCAGGCCTGAGGGTTGTAGAGCAGCTTCCCAGGATAAAAGCCAGATATAGACTCAGGCCTGGGTCCAGGGAAGTGCTGAAATCAGGGTCTGAAGGCAGGCCTTGCATTAGAACTGGGTTCAAAGTCCGCAGACATGCCACATCAGGATTCTAGTCAGAGTCAAAGCCTAGTTGAAGTCAGCCCAAGGGGCTGAGGGGAAGAGGGACGGGTCAGAAGCTTTTAGTCAGGAATAAAAAACCATCCGATCATACCTAAAGATTGCTTATCTGAACCTCAGAAATGTAAGTCAATTAGGGAATGTCTAGGAAGACGTGATTAGGGTTATTTATTTTATTTTTTATTGGCTTGTGGACTCCTCTGTGCTAACCCCAGATGCTTTTGTTTTGCTTGTTACCTTTAAGCTGAAACTCAAGAAAGCTATCTTGATGCTTAAATTTTGTAAGTGGGCTTTTTAAAACTAGCAAAAGCCCAAGTTCCAGATGTATTTTCTTTCTTTTTGTTTTTAATGAAATTTACCTTTTTTTAAGAACAGGATTGGATTTTTGGTGTCCTAAGAAATATGTGTATATGTTGTTTAATTAGCTGGTGGCCACAACTGATTTCCTCTGTTTTCTTTCTCAGCTCTTCCCTGGAGTGGGGGTGAAAGGGCTTGAGGGTAGCCCACAGAAGGAATTCCCGAGTGCACCTTTCTGATTTCAAAGGGTTTTTTTTGCACTTGGGTGGTGACAGCATTTGATCCTCCAAGGTCAGAGAGAAACTATAACCTTGGAAGTTTAATACAAGCCTGGAGTGGCCAGTATTAATTTTTAGAATCCTTGCTGGCCACCACCTTCTGCACTCAAAGTGACAGAGTGGGGAATCAGCCCTGACAGGAATCTTTATCATCATCTAGTCTAATATTTATGATCATTTTTATGATCATCTAGTCTGACACAGGCATAGAAGTTCACCCAGTGATTTCTCTATGAAGATCATAACTTCTGGTTGATCTACACCATATATTTTAGAAAGACATTTAGTCTTTAACTAAAGACATCAATTGATGGAAGATCCACCACATCCTTAAGTTGTTTCAATGATTGGTTACCTTCACTTTGTGTGCTTTATTTCTTATCTTCCAATCACTGGATCTTTTCATGACTTTTTCTGTGAGATTAAATTTCTTCCTCAATTAGATACTTGTAGATTATAATCAAGCAACCTCTTCTAGCCTTCCCTTGGATATACTAAATATTTATCTTCTTAAGTCTCTCTCACTGTAATGCATGATTTTCAGACCTACAATAATTCTTGATGACTTTTAAAAAAAACCACACAAAAAAACTCCCTGTCCTCCAAACCCTTTCAAATTTCTCAACATTCTTTTTGAAGTATGGACAGCAGGGGTGTGGGTAATGGCAGTTCTTTTTTGGCATCTTAAGAAAATAATGGAATATGTAGTAGAATCATCTTCCATGTTCTCTCCCTGAACCCCCCTCTCTGTTAGTGTTTATTTTTAAGACTGCTGTATCATGGAGCAATTGACAATGTTCTTTTTCTTTTTCTATGAAAAAAATGTTTAGGGAGAATTGTCATGATTACACTTAACATGTGGAGATTGATAGTCTTTGTGCCATATACTAAGACTGTATTGCTAATAGTGATTGAAGATGTATTAAATTTGACACATCCCAAAATGTAAAACAAGGTGAATAAGCATGACTCATTACGGTGACTAGACAAGTGGTGAACTGAGAGCTCTGCTTATTGTGTAATTTGATTGAGAGATGATTATATTGACTGTTCTTTCTCCTCTCCATGTTCTCCCCACTTTTAAAAATCTCATTAACCTCTTGTGCATTGTCATAACCTAGGTCCTGACTGTGCACTTGATGTGGGTGGACTTTTGTGCCTGGGGGTGGGAGGGGGGAGAGGGCTGTTGACTTTATTAGGATACTCCATGGGTACAGCAGTGCATCCACACAGACAATTTTCAAGATCAGAGCCCTAGTTTGTGAGCTCTTTGAGGCAAGGACTGTAGTTTTACTCTCTGTCTCTCTCTCTCTCCCCCTCTCTGATGGCTACCTCAGTAGCATCCTTGATTGGGCCCTCTTGGTGTTACTGTAATATAAATAATTTAGGATCTAACTTTACTGAAGAGGTGTACTCATGGTATTGAACATTACATCTTCTAGTAAGCATTTGTAGGCTCAATGAGCCCTTTGTATGTAACAATAAATTGTTTTTGTTGGTTTTGGAAGGAGATCCTTCACCTTTTGTTGGTTTACTTATCAGTGGTTACCTGCATGACACCAACCTGGTGTCCAATATTAACTATAAACCTAACAGGAAAATAGTCACTTTTAACTCTATGGTGTGATTAAGTTTTTACCCCACACAAGGTCTGAACTGGTAAATTAGGGCAATTAAACTATGCGCTGCACCTGGAAGAAAGCCATGGTGTGCTAAGGCCTAATTGTTGATGAAGTCCCATTGGGGAAGGAGCTGGATCAGGTTTATACAGATAGATAATTGGCAGCAGAAAGGGGCTTCAGATGAAATAGCCTGCAATAACTCCCTGGGAGAAGGTAGTTATTCTGGTAAACATGGTCTGGGAGAAAGCATGCCACCATTGCTAGAGATAAGGTCCCTGGATTGGAACCTGGAGTAAAAGGTGGGACTGGATTCCTCTCCCAGCCAGAGAAAGAGTGGCCATGGCAATGAAGGGAAGACTGCCATTTTTGTATGGAGGGACTTTGATACCCTGGAAGGGGAGGACTATATTAACCTGGCTACATGACTGAACCCCGACTCCCAGAGAAAGAGAGAGATCATGGGGCAAGAACTTACAGAAGAGGGCATCAGATCTAGAACTAGCTCATGCCCAGAGCAACCAGAAGGAGGTGCACCATGGACCCCAGGACAATGGGGGGATACTCAATTGTATATAAATCTGCAATATTTTTTCCTCTGCACAATTCACCTATCTCCAGAACAGAAGAGACATAATATTGCTGCTGTTGCTGTGAATATACATGCTGTTTCTCTTTCAAATATCACCACACTTTACAAGGAAAAGAAACATGAAGACTTTCAAGGAGGTAAAGATAAATGAGGCAGTTGTATGATCTTGGTCAAGTCAGTTTCCTAGTGTTTACCTACCTATTATAAGTGAGAATTAGCTCATATATGTAGAGGCTTGGATATCTTAGTGCTGGGTAAGTCCAGAATATGGGCATTTTCATCCATTTGGTCCAGTCGGGGTGGGCAGGAGAATGGCGATTGAAGTGAACAAGTTCACAGTGTAAACATGTGTTATGTATATCATATTGCTACACTTTGACCCATTACGTGTTTGAGGCCAGAAGTTATTTCCGGGAGTACATCCTTCTGCTGGAAATGGAGTAGGGTGGAGATGATCACGTAAGAAGGCAATGGAGCCAATCAGCTGAGTGGTGCACTTTGATTCAGTGTCCTGCACAGCATATTTGGTGATGCTCATTTGCCCATGCTAAAAGGCAGTTCTCACAACTACAAAAAAGTATAACAATCATTTGACACAGTAGAGCTAAGTAATAGCACAATCCCAGTTCAGTATGTATTACTTTTGGTATAGTCACAGTGATAAAATTTAGTCTGTAACTCTTCTCTGTTATGTCTGAACTGTCACTTTAAGTGCTAGAAATTAACTACAAAAAGTTGGATTTTGGAGTTCAGCAAATTAAAAAAAAAAGGTGAGAACATTTGAGAACAGTTACGCAAATTGCAACAGTGATGTCAATATAGCGAGAAGATAGGGCTGTTATCCAGGTTTAACAGTGTTGACTGCCCTATCAGAAGAGAATAGGAGTGCATTCATTGGCATTCAAAAGACTGATGAGCATTTAGAAAGAAAGGTGATCACTGGAGTTGTCATTTGTGTAGGCATTTTGTATGCATGGGTCTGGATGTGGGACCCTGCAAACAGCAGACACATTAAAAAGTGTCCACCACACAGCAGAGTGGGCTGCACAAACTGAGAACAGCTGTGAAAGTTGGCATATTGTGATACTAGGGGCTGGCTACCCTCACAGATGAGGCTGGCACAAGACTACAGGAATGAGCATGGAATAATACTAACAAGGCTGAATTAATCTGCATATATTACAAAGAAAGAACAAAATACTTGCATAATAACAAATCTGTAAAGTAGGTCCAAGGGAACACCTTTCCTTTACTGAGGAATGAGAAGGCAGCTGCAAACATTTTTGGCAAAAAGTACATCTGCATATGTGAATCACAACCAACCACTGTTCACTTTTCTGTTGGTCTGAATACAGCTTAAGTTCTGCATAATATATTGTCAAAACAGTGTTATGGCATACCCTCATAGTCCACTTCATGAATCAGGAGGAGATAAAAGTAAGCCTCTCATCTAAAAATATATGGTATGATGAAAACATTAGAGAGGACCTATATATAAATGTCCCCAGGCCACAGAGAGGGATAGGGGAAGGCTGAATATATATATATAGTATATATATACTTTTTAATGTTTCTCTCTGAAAAATACTGACTCTTTTCCTCCAACTATCACTTGATATTGTGCCCACTAGTGGAGAAATAATATACATATTTTAAGTATTTTTAAAATGTATATTAAATAAATTCTCCTGAATTGGTTTGTATACCCTGGGCATGCTCAGTCAGCCACTTGCTCATTATGCTATTGAATTCCTGCTTTGGGGTGATGGAAGTGGATAGAGAAAGCTCAAGTCAAAAGAAAGGGAAAGAGATGGGAAGAAGTATTTGGCCATCAGCAGTGTGGTTTGGGTGTTTTGTTTTTTTTAATATCTAAAAGATTTGTTGTGACTTCTCTTTCTCTAAGCCCCAAACTTTGTATACTACATCTCCTTGGGGAACCACAGTTGGACCATTATAAGAATTGTTTTGTTAATATTGTTTTAGCTTTGGACAAGCAATGTAGAATGCTTATAGAAAATCAGAGAACTCACCCTCAGCTGTGCATTTAGGGAAGGATACGGTGTAAGTGATGCCTTTAGAGAAAGTATCTTATAACACAAGGAGACAAACCACTGATTTGTAGTTGATATTGGTCCCTGTACTTCACCTATATGTAAGAAATTTATTTGATCCCAGATCCAAGAATTTAACCAAACAGGCAGATAATTACATTGCAATCAAGTGAAGAAACTGGAAAAAAATATAATCAAGATCTCTGTTGCAGAAAACAAGAATATAAATTACAGAACAAATGACTAATCCTGAAAACTGAAAGCCATATACTAAAAAAAGGACTATTTCATGCAAAAATCTAGTATTAATACAACATTAAGGTAAATGATCATGCAATCAAAAGTAACAAAATGCAGAGTAAAGACAGAAAACTTAACATTAATGCTGACCTATGTGCTTAATCTTTTAAAACTTGCTTCTCATTATATCATTAGAAATTATTCACCAATTAATAAAGTTACGATATAAACCAAACTGGAATCCCATACTTAGTAAGACAGAGCATAGTGTGTAGTATCTTTAGATTTGGGTTTTTTTTTTAAAAAAATTGGCCACGTTTTTAAATAAATCTTTTTTAATACTTTCCTTTTGTATGCTTGGTTTCTCATTGTTAAGGCAATCCCTGAGTTTTGAGTGCTTGAATTCTCAAAACTATCACTGTATTAACACTGGTTCTTTGTACATAATTTCTTAATTTTTTAGAGAAAAATTGTAAAAATTAGCAAAGGAACTTGTAAGTTCAATTATTTTTTTGTTCAGGTTTTGAATAGTACTCAGCTATCTTTACTTAATACTTATATTGCACGTTATGTATTAAGAGTATAGGGAGAACATTTTAAAAATGTTATGCTAGAACTTAGAATTTCACAAATATTATATACCCCATAAGTACTTAGCATGAGCTAACTATAGCAATAATAATAGTTACTGTATTTGTCAGAAGAAATATTCTAATAGTGTCTTAATCTAGCAGTACTCATTGATGTTCTAGGGAAGCCATCGTGTTTATGTCCTCATTTAGTAGACTACACTGAAATAATAGTTTAACATTTATAGAGCAACTTTATCTACCCCCATTCCCACTTATTAGATTATTATACAGGTTGTACCACTGATCTTTAGCAGTTTCTATGGTAGAGATTGACAACCATCGAGCACACAAGACTCTACATAATAGGTGAGGAAGGAAAAAAAATAAACATGATAATGGGATAAACTCCTAGTCTTGCAAAATTAATCTCAAATATCTGTACTTATAAAGAAATCCCTCTCTGATCAAGTCCTTGTCTAAAAAAAGGCAAACACAACAGGAAATTGATGGAACTTGGTTTATCAACCATGAGAATGAAGACCAGAGACAAGATCACTGGGATAGGAACCTATGTACCTGGGGAAACTAAATATTTCAGCATGAGAATTTGGGTTACTAAGCCATCTTCTCTGGTAGAGTTTACAAAGCTTCTACTCCATAGAAATGATAATATATAATTTACTACTAAATGCAATAAATAAGGACCACATGCAGGCATCCTTAGGCATTCCTGTTCTGGCACATTATCTATTAGCTGCAATAGTTCAGGTTACAGTGGCAGTCTTAATATATTTTTCAAATGCTGCATTAGAGGCATGTGAAAAATTATTGCACAATACAAAATGTGATTTTTGTAACTACTTAAAAATACTGACTAAACATAAGCAGATTACAGATGATTAAAATATAACTTTTTTTTTCTAGTAACTTCTTCTCTTGACCCTCAGTTTGTCCCATGCAATGCCAGATATGGAGCTAGACAGTAGGCATGAAAGTTACAGCTAGAAAATGTGTGGAAGTTTTAATGAACAGAAAATGTACTAAAAGGATGACTTTGGTAAGTAGCTCCTCCCCGCCATATAAATTCTATGGACACATAATATTGAATCAGAGCATAAAACATGAGTATGTGAATGTTTTGAATATTCCACAAAGTGCATTGCAGAAAATTTAAAAAAAATACTGAAGGTACATTAAGATAATTGCAATAGTCTAATTAGACTTTCCCCTAAAAATGGCTTGTCTGCTAGTTGTTTAATAGATGAAGGATTTTAAAGGGGTTATAGAGAAACAGTTACAGTAATCAGAGAAGAAAAAATGCTGAAGGTATAATTAAACTAAAGCTTACAGCTCAATTAAATTTGAGCATCATTATGCATAAAACATCAGTGGGCATCAGGAGTCCAATAAAAAGAGATGCTATCAATGTTAACAGCCAAAAGGTAAGACATAATATAGATTGGACCAACTCTTCCAGATAAAGTCAAGGAAAATTGTCAATAAATTTGAAGTACATTCTTAACAGTCTCTAATAAGCTGATTAATACGTGTTTGACATTGCAGATATAGCCATTCCATGACATTACATTGAGAACAGGTTTATGCAAAACACAATGAATTAATATTGGGGAAAAATATACATGGTTGATTTATCTGGTACAAACAAGAAAGGAGGAGACACCTTTGTCAATGAATCACTCCTAACTTTCACCCTTATACAATATTTTTTATATTTAGACTTGGAAAGACTGACCTTGATTTTGGTTTTCAATTTACTTCTGTGAAGCTATAGTGATTAGTTATATAACGTGGTACTGCCTTCTGTGTCTGTATCTGTACATATAATCATGTAACTCCTTCGTAAATGTGTGGCAAATACTATGTAAATATGCAATAACTGAACAATCAGTCAGATTACATGGAATTGTAAGTACATTTAGTTACTCAAGACAGAGCTCCCTCTGTTTAGGGCTCTTCTTAGTACCCAATTGTTTTGCATTAAAGTCATGTTCATGCTATAACATGTTTGCTTTTATGTACCTCAAGGGAGTTGAGAGCTAGAAAGCATTAAACCTGTTATGAAAAGCTTTGTAACAGAAAGGGTGACACTGTAGTTCAAAGATTAATAAGATTGAAACTTGAAGTGTTTAGATCTTTTTTTCTATCCGTTTTAGATCTAATGTTAAGATTCAATTTCAGAAGGGAAATGCTAGGTGATTATCGTATATTGGAAAATATACACCTTAGAAAATCCACGTGGTAGAAATTATTTCATTGTGATGTTACAGATATATATTTGTAATAAACTATAGCTTTCTATGTCTTTTTCTCTGACAGAGCAGTTGCTTACAAGAACATCAACTAATAAATTAAGAACACATTTCCTTTTACAATCAGTATTTTGGTAATGGGAAAGTTAAGTTAATGAGTGGTAGGAGATGGAGAGAAGTAATGTTCCTAGAGGTAATAGAGTATCACAGAAAGAGAGGAAATCTTCGCCTGAAATGTGTTTCACACAGATAGCATAACACTCAGTTACTGTCAGATTAATACCAGTAGGTTCTTCTGTCCTTTCTTTTTGCTGCATCTGTATCTCTCCAGGATAAATGTAGCTTGGACTGGTAATCACAAGTGCCCCACAGTTCCACTTAGGGTGAAACATGCTCATGGGGGGAAAATCCACAGATTTAGTGATGTGGAAAAGTCCACTAATGGTAGGTAAGGAGGAGTAGGTGTTGCTGACAAAGGCATATATTTGGATCAAAATTATTCCCTCAGATACATGTGTGCAACTCCCACTGACATCAATAGGCATTACATGCCCATATTTAAGGGCCAAATTTGGCCCATCTGTTTGAATGTCACCCGTATTTGTCCCTTTTTTGAGCTCTGGTGCAGTGAGGGGTGTAGAGTCATGCAGAGTACAGGGACCCAAATCTCTTTGATCATGCCTTAATTAGCCACATTCACTATTTCCTAGTGAAAATTAAAGTGGCCAAGATCTAACTAGTTAAGAAGTACCTGTAATTCCATGTAGAAATTCCTTTCTGATTTAGGAACATTAGTTATAGGCTTATGGTGAAATTAATCACTGAGTTTAAATGGCACTGAACATATTTATTTTTTACACATGAACATTGTGTGTGTGTGTGTGTGTGTTTATATATGTAAAATTCTGATTAGAGGTAGAATTAGTATGGTTACCACTTCTGAAATAGTTGAACACTTGCTACAGCTGAAAAAGGGTGGTAGAAACATCATCAGTGGATGCAAGCAAAGACGCTTGTGAGCCCAACAAATTTAGCTCAGGGGAAGAGAGAGCTGTATTGCTCACATAGGGCAGATCTTGCCCCTAATTGTAGTTAAAAATGTTTTAGTAAGTCACTTTTGCTAATAATGGGGAAAAAATTTAGTTGGTGATTGTATGTCAGTGAATTCCAGAAAAGCAGCTGACCAAAGAGAGAGACAGAGTGGGGATATTTTTTCAATACATCCCCATAGAAGCCTCTCCATAGGCCACTGAAGACCAGAGCTGAAATCCTGGCCCCCTCAAGTCAATGGCAAAACTCCTATTGACTTAAGGGCAGAAGCATAGAGAGAAATTCTAGGATGGATACAATGTGACCAAAGGCATATGTATATGTATTTCAGGGCATATGCACTTTTGAAACTCTTACACATGTTAAGTTCTTATTCCCTTGGAGTAAGGTGTTATCCTTTGTGAATAAGAGTGTCCGAATCTGATCCCAAGGAAATACAATATTGTTTGTAACATTGTTGTGTTTAAGTCAGCTTTTGTCCTGCAATTCTTGAGTCAGCTCTGGCCTTACCATCAGAGACCATGTGGGACCAAGTTAGGCTGACCATATTTCCTTGTGACAAAAACGGGACATTGGGATGGCAAAAACGGGACGGGGTTATTTTACAAGTGATACACAACCTGCAGCCCACCAGCGGTTGGAGGTTTGTTTAGATAATTCGATTGGCGATTGCCATTTTTTAGAGAACTCGGTCTCGGCGGTCAACTTGCGGCCCATGAACAATTGGAAATGGATAAATTGGCCTGCCTGCTGAAAAAGGTTGTGCATCACATCAATATGAGATCTGTCTCTGCTTAAGCTCTCCCAACCAGATTCTGGAACTTCTTGGCACGGAGCCTAGGGCTAGGTTTTCCACTACTCCATCTGTGCCCTTTAAGGTTAGCTAGCTTGGAGTTACTAGTAAAAGGAGGGAAGATGGACTATCACCTATTTATTCTAAACAAACATTTAAATTTGAAGTGCACCCAGATGCTATGGTGGTGGGCACCTTAAACACTTTCAGTGGGAAAGAACACCTGAACATAATGAGAAAATATACCTAATGAGAACAGATTGGAAAATTGAGTATGAATTGGAAAAGTGACATGGTATAAAAACAATAAAAATCATTACTATTTTAGGTTGCACAGAGACACAAGTCACCGTCACTAAGCAAAAGATAAGCTGCCTAATACAAGTAAAGCTAGATATTATCCTGAAAAGAATGCTGACTATTAGAGCTCACAGAAGAGCAAAACAAGTTGTTAGGGAACTGGAAAAGTTAGTAAATGAAAAACTAAATAAAAACAGCTTAGCTAAGACAAACCTATTTTGGGAAACATGACAAACTACCACTCTGATTACTCCCTTCAGACCCCAAATATAACCCTACAACGCCCCCCCATATCCATAAAGTCACCAATAGCCAACCCTCACATAACCACCTCCAGGCCCCCCAACACCATCCCACTACCAACCCCCCAGCCCCTTACACCCCCACAGCCTTCCCTACACAACCTCTCCCCATAGCCCCCCACTAGCAACCAATACACCCCCACAGACCCCCCCAATGGCCTCAAAACACAGCCCCACCCCTCTCCTTCCCCCATGACCCCCCAGCTCATTCCACCCCTGCAGGCCCTGCCGCTGCGCCCCCCTCCCTAGCCTCTACCTGCGCTGGGCTCCGCATTTCCTCCATGTGGGGGGAGGCGGGGGGAGCAAGGTGCCAGGCAGCCCCTGCCCGGCCAGCAGCTCCACTCCGCCCGCCGCCGCTGAGCCCCCCGCCCCAGCCCCTACCTGCGCTGGGCTCTGCGTTTCCTCCACGTGGGGGTGGGGCGGGGGGAGCGAGGCCAGCAGCTCCACTCTGCTGTTGTGCTGGGCTCTGCTGTAACCGGCTCGCGCGACATGTGGGGGGCGGCCCAGCCAATCGCACCCCTGCTCAGCTGCAGGCATGCAACACGTGGGGGCAGCCCAGCCAATCGCGCCGCACGGGCTCTGTGGCGGCGGTGGGGAGGAGGGAGCAGGCCGGGGAGGGGAAGGGACTGAAGGGCTGTGAGAGGAGGCGGGACCCCACCGTGGTCCCTGAAATAAACCGCGTCCCATTTTTTAAACCAAAAACGGGACAAAATTGATATTTATATTAAAAAGACGGGACGGTCAGAAAATATGTAAAAAACGGGACTGTCCCGTTCAAAACGGGACGTATGGTCAACCTAGACCAAGTTCACCTATGGTGTAACCTCACTAATGTTAAGAGTTGCAGTAGGGATGAATTTGACTTATGGTATGTAAAACTGTCCAATGTCCCGAGTCCTCTGATACAAAATTGTATGTGCTATGATGCGATTAGAAGTGCACATGGAAGGGTTGTTTTTGAATTAGACATTTTATGTTCGCTTTTTGTTTTACCATTACAAATACACAATTATTGAATACAAGAAAGACGGTACCAATAATGTCAAGGGTCTCATTAAATCAACAAAAGCAAGCAAATTCATAAATCCCATAATCTGTCCCTTCCTAGGTTCTGCAGCATATTTTCTGATACCTAATGTTCTGACTATATTATAATACCCTGACCTAACTGAGTTGAGGATGAAGTGCCCATATTTCATCTTCAGTATCTTTAATCTTTCCCAGAAGATGCTGTTAGTAACATGAAAAAATTGTATTATAGTGAAATTCTATAAAAAATCAAATTCCTCACCTCTAAGCCAGTAGTATTATCTGACAGCTGGAAGGTAGAAAACATATTGGTTGAAAACATTACAATATTTAAAAACCACATGGAATTGTAAAAATTGGAATGAGTCCTCTAAATCTTTTATAAAATGGTTAATCAGTTGATCCTTAACAACTACTATATACAGTAGAGTGATCTTGAAATTCACAGTTGTGGGTTCAAGCAGTGTTCCCCAAGGATGGGTCAGTGAAACAATTGGAACATTGGAAAGAAAAGAAAAGAAAAAACATTTTCCCCTTGTTTTGCAGGAGTGAAGGAATCTTAACCTTATCTTCCTTGATAGAAATGAAAGACTTCAGTTAGAATATACAATGAAACAATAATTATTATACTTGCTTGCTACTTTAGTGAAAACTTTCTCTTCCAAAGTAACAATCAAATAAACAAACAAACAAAAACCCCAACCCACCAACAAAACCAAATAAACAAAAAACCCAAGTCCTGCTATATTTTTAAAAATTAAGAGCTGCCCAATGCTGAAATAAATCAGTGGTTTATATCCCCCCCCACTCCTTTTTAATGACAAACTAACAATGGTCACACAAGTCACCAGTGCATTCAAAAAAATTCATGCTGTCATCATAAAAACCTGACTGTAGCAGAATCTGTCTGGCATTGGACATAGCCCAAGTGACCCTAAACTCTCACAGAGGTCCCTGGTGATGAGAGAAAGAAAAATACAGTAAAAATAGAGAAATATGTAAACTGCTTAAGTGACAGGAATATACTCTCTAGAGGATATCATTCATCTCTTTTCAGTCTTCCACAGCTGTCTGAGGTACCAGCTCTCTGAACTTGTCTTTTGTTTTTGTTTAACAGGACACACAGTAGAAGTCAACAGTCACTTTAAAAGTCAAATTAACGAGGAACCCAGGTCACTCCCCCCCAGTTCTACAGTTAGATCAGTACATTTACACTATTTAGACAACACACACAATTTAACCCTTTCCAGTGCTGTTAAATGAACTTCTGTGATCAGACTTCTATTTCCTAGGCTTCAGCTAAACTGAACCCAGAGATTCTGTTTCAAGGTAAACCAACAAATAAGGTTTTCCATAAACACAGACTAGTTTTAATAAAGTCTCATATGGAGCAGAAGGAAGTGCATCATTTTTTCTCTCTGTAGTCTAAATACCAAATGCCTCACACTCAGTTCCCACTTTCTCATACTACCCTATATGTCAATAGAGATGAAGCCAACAGTGTACTGCAAAAGGTTAAAAAAAATTAAGCGAATTGCTCTGAAAATGTAAAGAATTGAATAGAGATTGATAAACTCCACCATAGCCGGTCCTAAGCCTACTTGAAAAAGGAGGAGAGTTGGGGTAAGGCTGGCAGCTGGCTGTAAAACTTTTGTCAAAGAAATCCACAAAGTTCTTTATATGCCCTGTAGTCCTTTATATGCCCTATGTGATGTAGGTCATTCTCTAGAAGGGACGAGTAACACCTTAATCTCAGTGCTACTTCAAGGGCTAGTAGATGTGGTCAAAGAAGAAAGTCTACAAAATAAGATTGACATACTAATATGTAGGAAATAAGGTGATGGACTTAGAAGAGAGAGAATAAGAGAAGGGTTGTGGAAGACCAAAACTAGTTATATGTATGTCATAAATAAGGATTTATTTAGCAGCAGAGTTTCTGAGGAACTGCTTTAAGACAGATTGGAATGGAGAGAGACTCAAACAGCATACCCATATAAATGGGACTAAGGCTGGAAGAAGAAAGAGAATAGACATTGATTAAGGGTGGCCAGCTTTTATGATATTTGATGTTTTTCTTAAAGCCCAGGGCTCTGAAATCAGACCAATGCACCAATCTCAGCTTTCATGAACAAAAAAAAGCTTCTAGTTCTTGTCATTGCAGAGAGAAGCTTGAAAATGTGAACCCTAAATGGGTCAACACCAGAAGGTAAATAAAAAAAGGACCTAGAGTGTATTTTTCAACTCTCATTATTTTTAAGACAAGCTCATTATGTTTTAGGGCATAACTTCTGATTTTTGAACTCTAGAGCTTGGCAATACTGGTCTCTTTCTGTAGTCTTTAAACCGCCCAATGTTTGTAGCAAGGGTAGGAGTTTCCATTACATTTGTTAGAACTTTTCCATAAGTGAGAGAAATTTAGAGTATTGCTTCTTCTTGATCAGGTAAAGGTGCATCACAGTTAATCAGGTCTGCTCATGGGCCCATGCAGAACTCCAAGGTGGCTTTTTACCAGGCATGAAGTCTGTGCACAGACATTCAACTATAGGATTAGGGTGTCTCAAGAAGCAAGAGGACTAGTCTCAGGCTTATGCCTCTGCAGTACTTTGTATTAAATGAACAGATGGACAATGGACAACCCATATTCTGTTATCATATAAATAACTGAAACTACATTGATTTCAGTGGGGCTGCATTGAGAGGAGTGAGACTGGAATTTGACCCAATATCTATCTAAACTAGAAAAGAGTGTTCTCTGGACATTGTTGGAATTGAAAAATATAGTATCATTCTGTTGTTGAGAATTTCCCCATAGGCCTAAAATAAAGTCACTTTTCACATGTAATAAAAGCCTGTAGTTTGAATGCAAATGATTAGTTGGGAAAAAATCCCATTGACCTCAGTGGGAGTTTTGCCTGAGGAAGGTTTGACTAATAAGTGTGCAGTATTTAACCCATAGTTCAATAATTAACTAAAGTGTACTTCTGCAAGGATACAAAGGATCTCTACTCCCTTCATTCCGAGAACCATTACTCCGAATTTCTAATTCCTCACAGTAATGGGATAGCTGGCTCATGAAATGAAACTGGGTTCAGTGCTCCTGTTCCAGTCCAGGTGCTCCCAGCTGGGAACTACAAGAGCTGGGGCAGCAGCTGGGAACTACAAGAGACCAGGAGTGTTACAGCAGACTGAGTCAGTCAGGAGTCAGACAAAAGAGAAGTAGGAGATGAGAGCACCCAGAGAGAGAAGCTTGTTCCTGAGAGAAGTCTGAAGGCGGAAGAGCAGCAAGAGGGGTTTTCTGGCTAGCATCCCCAAACTAGAAAGTCAGGACAGGAGGGGGCTGAAGGCAGGAGGAGCACAGCAACAGGAGATGTGTTGCTGGCTCTAAGGTAGAGAGCCAGAGTCACCAGCCAGAAAGGGCTGAAGGAAGGGAGAGCATCAGAGGGGCTTATCTCCTAACATTTTCTGGCTGGAGAGCTGTGCCCAAGGAAAACCATGTGAGGTTCACAGTGGAGAGGCTGTTGGGGTTCCTACTGGGAAGGGCAGGATTGTGGCCAGAAGGAAAGGCTGGTGTGACTGAGGTCAGAGGGACAGAGAAAGTCCAGGGGTCGCAGAAGACAACAGGATGATGAGAATGAAGCTAGGTTTTAAGACTACTTGCACGGGTGATGTGGACTGTGTTTTGGACTTTTGCTTATGGATTTTTGCACTATAATTTTGTGAATAAATTTTGTTGATGGACTTGAAGATCAGCTTGTATGGAATTACTGGGGACAGAGAGAAACTGAGGCAGGTGGCCAACTTTTAGGGCTGCCCAGAGGCTGTGAGGGGGCAACTGAGAGGAGGCCACATGTCTACTCTTACACTCTTCGGGAAGATCATGATAATAAATGTGATTCTCATTCTCCAGGCAGGTGGAGAACAAATGGGCAGGTGGTATGGTCAATACTAGTCTGTTTTATTCTTGAGTTAGTAAATTTTGTTGCTACACAAAATCCATTCTCCTCCCCATGTAATCAGGCATATTCAGCAGCCTTGAGAATGAGAAACTCATGGGCAGTTCTCAATCCAGATCTCCAGTTCTGAAGTGTGTAGTGCTTCATTAAAGACTAGTGAATTCTTGTAATTTAAGCATGTTGAGAAGAATGCTAAAATTATGCTATACCAACTTTGAATCGATTAATTCCACTCCATTTTACTAGAACAACACATGACCCCAACTTGAAAGATAACATGTTATAGGCCTATCTGTATACCATCACCACAGTACCTTACACCTTGGAAACATGAATAAATCTAGCATCACAGCATCCTCAGAGGTAAATCAGGAAGACACGCTGTAAATATTTCAATCTCTCCTTTTGCAGCAGGACTTTTCTTTCCCTTACACATATCCCTTATGTTTGTGGAATTAGTATTTATTAGTACAAGTTTTCTTTAAAACAAAAAAAACTGGTAATTTATCTAGTTTATTTCTTTCAAAATTGTGTTCTTAAAGTACATCTTGCAGATAGATTATCTGTCCCTCACAGCAAAGCCTCACAATGGGAGTCTAATAATTGCTCTTTTTCTAATTTCACTAAATGAGTTATAATTATTTTATGTCTGTTTTATGGTTACGGAATAGTATTAACCTAAGCTCTAATTATAATATAGCTCTCAAAGAAATGTATGGACACTGAATTGATGGACTGCCAACGTATGTAGGAACATCACATAAAGCAGATATACAGCTAATAGTTTAAGTCATAGCATGTTAAAATTCAGGGGCACAACTCATTCATGAATAAATAACAGGGTGTAAATTCATTGACTATCTTTTTGTACCAGACTAGATAGTCAGGACTATGCGCACATGATTAATATATATAACAATGAATGTACAGTTAAAGAGAAAAAAAATCACATCTACTGATGTGATTGGAAGACTTGATTAGAATTTGCTAGTAACATCAGTCAATATAATAATAATACTAATGAATAATATTATGTCTGTTGAATTATTATGATTTGTAGCATCTTGGACAGAGAAAACGTTGAGTGAATGCTTTGTTACAAAATAACAAAATATGCCCTATATTTGACAGGTCTCCATGCAACTTGTTGTACGATCACAGTAATTGTTACTAAGTAGAGAAGTATCCTTTTTATCCTGGATTTTGCTGTGTAGTAGCTATAGGCAGTTGCTGATTTTTAAGAGTAGCCATTAGGATCTTAAATACAGTATAAATTTAGTTTCACATTACATACTCTACATGAAAGCAGAAGCTTACTGTCCAACTAAAGCAAGGGATGAAGTGGAGAGAAGGGCCCAGAGAAAGATGACTACAGTAAAACCTTGATTTAACGGACTAATTCGGGCGACTGGGTGTCCGTTAAACCCAAAAGTCCGTTATTTAATAATTAGAAAAAAACCCAGCCTGCCCAATTAGTCTTTAATTCGAGGTTTTACTGTACTCCCCGCCGCCGAAAAGCCGCCGATTTTTTTAAAAAATAAAATGAAAAAAAACCCTGCCCTGGACCCTCATGCACCCCGGCCCCAGTCCCCGCTGGCGGCCGGGGCTCCGGGCTCCAGGCACTGCACTCCCCGGGGCTCGCGGCTCCAGCCGCCGCCCGGGGAGCGCGACTGGATCCGCGCTCCCCCGGGCTCGGGGCTCGCTGCTTGGTGCTCCAGGCGCCACGCTCCCCGGGGCTCGCGGCTCCAGCTGCCGCCCGGGGAGCGCGGCTCCAGCCGCCGCCCGGGGAGCGCGGCTTTATCCGCGCTCCCCTGGGCTAGGGGCTCGCTCCCCCCGGCTCGGGGCTCCAGGCGCCGTGCTCCCTGGGGCTCGCGGCTCCAGCCACCGCCCGGGGAGCGCGGCTCCAGCTGCCGCCCGGGGAGCGCGGCTTGATCCGCGCTCCTCGGGGCTAGGGGCTCCAGCTGACTTCCAGGACCCGGGCGGCAGGTGGGACCCGGGCGGGCGCCGGCAGGCAGCCCGCCTGCTGCCGGGACCCGGGCGGCAGCGGGGAGCTGGCAGCCGGACCTCTATAAACGGATTTCGGATGCAACGGACTTTCTTTAAAATTTTGTCCATTGCATCCGAAGTCCGTTAAATCGAGGTCCGTTAAATCGAGGTTTTACTGTAGTAAAAAAATAAAATAAAAAAAATCATGTGAATACAGAGATTTAAATTGGGTTTCTGCGTTCCTATGCTTATTATGGTGTTGTGAGGCCAGGGTCTCTGTTAGTTTTCAGACTAAAGCAAAGTAAAATAAAATACACTGGGCAATAGTTTACGCTCAGTTATATCAGTGCCACCCCACTGAAGCTGCACAAGTGTGACTGAGGGCAGTACTTGGCCCATTTAATCAGGAGGAATATTCTCATTAGGGCAGTAAGGGGAAAATCCTGACTCCTACTTTGTCATGTTGAAAGGCTCTGTACACAGTACAGAGATTCAATTCCAGTGTGTGTGTGTGTGGGGGGGGGGACTGGAATTGAGCTTATGTGCAATGAGTACTCAGCCACTGTGCAACTGCAGACTGTATGCAAGGATGACCTGTATGACTATACGCTGTGGGAAGTGGGTTCATGGTGGGGCATGAACATCCGGTCTTTCATTATGTGAACAGCCAGTCTTTCCTCCCACCAACATCCCCAATAGGGAAAGGCCTGGGCAGACAAGCTGTTACCTACAGTCGCGACTGTGGAACAAACCCACAACAACTTCATGGTCTTATGGGGAAGTGTTCTTCCCCTTCATCTCCCATGAATACTTCCAGTACGAGGCCTGAGAATCAGGCTGCACACTGATTTCCAGATGCTGAGCCCAAATCAATATGAGTCCAAATTAGGCATTACTTAACTACTTGGCCTTACCTTTAGCTAAATTCATCCCTGTGTAATAAAATTGAATAGTGTCTCAGTTGAGTAGGAGATGTTATCATTGACTAATATTAAACTAAATTTGTTTTATAGAAGATGTTCTGATTGAGCATATTTCAAGGTTTTAACTGTATTTTAGAACAAACAGCCATCCTGTCGGCAGCTTGTTCCAAATTAAGGTAACACACACTGGGATAAAGTCCAGACTTGCCCTTTTCCTGCAGCTTCATTTTATTGTTAACTTGAATAACACTAACAAAACTAGGAAGATTTTGTAGCACCTTAGAGACTAACCAGTTTAGGTGCTACAAAGTCTTCCTCGTCTTATTTACGGATACAGACTAACACAGCTGCTAATCTTAAACAAGTCACTAACAAAACTGTAAACCTCAGCCTAAGGTTGGACATTCCTAGAGTTTTCCCTGCTGAGTGTAAGGTGCTTCCTTCATCCTCTTTCTCAGTGTACATATTGCACCTGTACAATATGATTTAAAGAGCGACCACAAAAATGAACAAATATAAGATCAGCATATTTCTAATTAATTTCTTTACCAGGTTTAATAGTAGTCATAATTTGGTCTGAACAGTAACTACTTTAGAAGCTGTCTTATTACAGCAGGAGCTAATATTAACAGTAATATGAAATATGGAAGAATTCAAAAACACAGGGACCCCATATAAAGGCTAGAATTTCCCCACAGAAAGGTAGACCATTGTAGTTAGCACCCTGAATATATGACATGCATTTGATCCTGGGTTTAGATTTTAAATGCCAGGCCTAGGCTTTGGGTTTAAAAGTGCTGTTTGACTTAGCCTCAGACTAAACAAATTAAATGTGCAATACACACCTGGCCCTTATCTAGCCAACAGCTAAACCTTGAAGCATGAGAACTAAATAAAACCTATCAGCCATTTCCTGGGCACTATGTGAATTTTCCTGTTGGTTTATTTTTTAAAACTCAGTGTCTTTATTTTAATTACAATAAAAGTCCACAGATTCATTCTGCTGTATGCAATTAAATATGAATTGTTTATTGGATTTAAGGATGCAGGGAGATTATACACTTTTTTATTTTTAATATTTCTCTCTCATATCTGCTGTTTTTGGACAGAAATTTCAAGCAACAGTTCTTGGAGAACATATGGAGAAGCACATTGAAAGTATTGTAAGGTAAGTTAATATTAGTAGATGCCAGGATGTCTGGCTGCTGTTTATTTTGAGAGGCCTTGCATTCTTTATGTTTTGAAATTATTCTTTTGTAACTATTTTCAGTTTAGTTTGGCAATATAGCCTTGTTTCAAAAGGTGTGTGCACTTATTTGACTACCAAAAATATTTACTTTTCTAAAAGCAGTTTAACCTTTGTTTAAATTTGGGGTGAGCTAAAGGTCATTGTAATTATTTGCTGTGTTATTTGTGTCATGTCTGAATTACTATGAAGCCTGCACATGCATTGCCTTTTATTAGGAACTGCTTTTAAAAAGCCAAGAGAATCTCAAATTTTTCAGCCAGCAAAACATTAGATGGAACCATTCACTGTTACAGGACATTTTTAAGGTTCTCTCTTGGACTCTGACTGAAAGTGGTTGTGGTCAAGTTTCGACTTTTGTCAGAGGGAGGGAAAGAAATGGACAGTTTTAACATGGCAGCTGCCTCTACTTCACTCTCCTTTGTTTTTGATGGCTAGCAGCCAGGAAGTGGGCAGAGCTGGGTTCGAGGCCTTTTAGGAAAGAGCTGCAGGCAATCACAGACAATGGTGATATAGAGAGGCTGGCCTGAGGATATCAGGAAGGTGCCATAATATTTCTGCTGACAGAGCCCACTGAAAGGCCTGAGAGAATCATTACTTGAGAAGGAAGATGGAGGAAGCGTAATAATTGGAAATAAGCCACAGGTTCAAGTTTGACATTGTGGCAAAAATGGCTAATGAGTTTATTAGACATAAACAGGGGAGTGGTGAGTAGTAGGCAGGTGATTGTATCCCTTTATATAGCATTGCTGGATGATACTGAAATACTGCATCTGGTTTTGATGATCAAATTTTAAAAAGAGGGCTGAAAAATTGGAAATGAGCCACAGAGATTGCTTGAAGGATGGAAAACATGACTTAGAGAGTATTAGGGAGCTCAATTTCTTCAGTTTATCAGAAAGAAGGAGAGGTTTTTTGATTACTAGAGGGGTCTGTAATCTAACAAAGAAAGGCCTAACCGGAACTACTGTCAAAAATTTAAATTAAAGTTAGGAACAAGGCATGTTGTTCTTACCAGTGAGGGTGATTCACCCCTGGAACAAACTACCAAGGGAAGTGATGGATTCTCCATGTCTTGATGTCTTCAGGTCAAGACAGGATGCCTTTCTGGAAGAAATACTTTAGTCACATACAAGTTATTGGCTTAATACAAAGGCACTGAGTAAAATTCTTTGGCCTCTGTTATATAGAAGGTCAGATTAGATAATCTAACGGTCCTTTCGGGCCTTAAAATATATGAATCAATGGATGACCTTAGAACTTCTTATAGAACTATCACAAGCAATGGCAGAACAGTTGAAGAAACTGTTCACTTCATCCAGGTGGACTGGGTAAGTAGGACAGTAATGGCAGAACTCAGCTGTAATAGTGTAGTAACAGTGTCGAGACACATGCAATTTCTGGTCACTTCTGCATCTTTTTGTTATCTTTTGTTTTTCTTGGCACCAAAGAGATTGGGGGTGTTTGCAATGGGGATTTTGGTTTCAGCTCATGTTCTAATTTCAACTGCATCCATTTAAATCATGGATGGGAAAATTATGGTCCATGGGCCACATCTGGCTCATGGGACCATCCTGCTCGGCCCCTGAGCTCGTGGCCAGGGAGACTACCACGGTCCCTCCTCTGGAGCCACTCTTCCACGTGGGCAGCACTGTGGGTGGTGGGGCTGCATGCTCACGCAGGCCAGTATGTCTGGCTCCAGCCAGGCCGTGCAGCTGCCAGATGCTGGTATGAGTGGCATGGTAAGGGGGCTGGGGTTGGGCCAGGGCTGGGGGTTGGATAAGGGGCAGGGAGTCCCAGGGGCAGTCAGGGGATAGGAAGGAGAGGGGATTGGATGAGGCATGGGTTCTGGGGTGGGGGGAGTCAACGGACAAGAACAGGAGGGTTGGATAGGTGTGGGAGTACAATAGGGCTTGTCAGGGGATAGGGGTGTGGATGGGGGTTCAGGCAGTGAAGGATGGGGAATGAGAGGGTTGGATAGGGCATGGGAGTCCCAGAGGCCTGTCAGGGGGGGGAGGTATGGATAGGGGACAGGGAGCAGGGGGTAGTTTGTGGGTTCCTGAGGGGGTAATTAGGGGGGGGGTCTCAGGAAGGGACGGTCAGGGGACAAGGAGCAGGGGAGCTTAGATAGGGGGTGAGATTCCAAGGGTGGTTAGGGGTGGGTGGTCTTGGGAAGGGATGGTCAGGGGACAAGGAGCAGGGGGCCTTAGATAGAGGTGGGATCCCAGGGGGTAGTTAAGGACATGGAGTCTCTGGAGGGTGTGGTCAGGGGACAAGGAGCAGAGAGGGTTGGATGGGTTGGGGATTCTGAGGGAGGTAGTCAAGGGGCAGGAAGTGGGAGGGGGTGGATAGGGAGTGGGGCCCAGGCTGCTTGGGGAGGCACAGCCTTCCCTACCCAGCCCTCCATACAATTTTGCAACCCCAATGTGCCCTCGGGCCCAAAAGTTTGCCCACCCCTGATTTAAATCCTGCCCTGGTAGCTGCCTGAAATCTGTAGCAGTAGGAACATTTGGATGATCTGAATAGTATAACCAGCTAATGCCTAGCAGAGAAAGGCAGGCTGATGCCCTACTTCCCAAATATTTTGGGTACAGAGGACTTGTCAGGGGGTCAGTAAAAAGAGAAGTATAAGGGAATGGTAAAGAACTACAATCACTGCTCCCAGGCCAGGGATCATCTAGCAGTGATTAGGGTCAGTGCCCAATCACGTCATGGATACAAAGAAAAGGATCTGGATGTGATAGATTTTGAAGATGTAGAGAGAAGCATGGGATCCTGAATAGAGAACGAAGGACACTACCGTACATTCCTGTGATTTAAGCCTCACAAGCACTTGGTAGTTTAGCCTAATAAAACTAGTGTGTTTTTCGTTCTTAAAACCAATTGCTTTCCCATCTTCCAACAGTCAGAAAACATTATTGGATCCTGAAACAAATATGGGGCTTTTCTAACTTAAAAGATGAAGGGGAAAAAAAGCTTGTCTTGATTCCACTGAAGTAAATGGCGAAACTTCTGTCTATTTCAATTGGAGCAGGATCAGCCCCATAATGTTTGACTGGGGTTTAAGGGCCATGATCCCAAGGTACCTTTTTGCAGCCTATGCTTAGGATGTCAAAAGTGACTGGTATATTTGGAATATCTTCTTTTTCTGAAGGAAGGGTCTGGAATCTTTGGGTACTTAGGGGTAGCACCGGAAGTTTTTGTCATATGTACAGGGGATGTTTATCTCAGAGTGGGATAGAAAAGTCAGTGTTTCTGTCACAGGTAGTACGGATGGCTACATTTAGTCCTGGTGGATGTAATTCCCACAATGAAAGGCCTGCCTGCTGACAAGTTCACCCTTGAGGTTTTGTCTGTATTGATTTGTTGCAATGTATCTGGTCTAATGCTTACCATTTGTAAAATGTTATGTTACATAAATAAAGTGCTGCCTCTAGCTTCAGATAATAGCATAGAACTGAGTTAGTATTAAGGGGGGGGGGGGAAGGAAGGATAGAGAACATACCAGTGTTAAATTCCTATATTTATATGACTGACAAATGCCTTGTGAGCTCCCTACTTTGTAATACCCATGTTCCACTATATTCTGTAATAGTGTGAAATAAGGTATCATTTCTGTGCTATTCAGTACTAGGACTCTAAGCAAAAGAATAGGTGTTATGCCATTTGTGTAGTGCTGTGATTGGAGCTGTGGTCCAATGACTAATGAACTTTCAATCTTGTTTGGGACCTAACGCAATACATTTGGCATGGATACTGTCCTTTTATTACTACTGGGAAAATGTTTAACTAGCTAGGATTCACGTGAAGTATTTCCACCTACGTTAAAACTGAAGAATTCTTGTCCAGATGAAATATGGGCTGCATCTTGGAATGCTCAAGAAAAACAAATATACTAAATGGCTTTCAGCAGGTGGTGTCCCATTTTGGATGCACAACTCAGGGAGGATTTGTGAAACTGATAAACTCAAGCAATCCAGATATCTCATGGTCCATCTACTTAGGGAAAATAACCCAGAAGCCCTTGGGTGTCAGCTTAAGCCCAGGTCCCCCAAAAGTCTAACGCCAGCCCTGATGACCCAATTAAAATGTGGTTGCGACCCTCTTTTGTGTCTCAACCCGCAGTTTGAGAACCATTGCATTAGACATTTATACATATAACCACTACATCCAAAAGTTACATAAAATGGGATTAACAGCTAGTAAGGGATATGTTACATTACATCTTCACCCCAATCTAACTTTCTCTGCATTATACAGTAACAAATATGATTCAACCTGAAATCACAATAGTTGTGTTCCAAAGGATAAGATGTGTGTGCTATTCAGAGCATGTTGTTTAAATTTATGAACATATTTATGGTCATGAACTGAAGGTGTCATGACTCTTGAGTGACTGCAGTCACAGTGCCTTATTTGCAGGTACTCAAGATAATATAATCATATGACACTGAGTCTACTTGTGAATGCCTAGGAGTTGGGACACCAGTAGGAAACTGATAGTACTTCAGGAAGAGTTTTTATTTAAAATAACCTCTGAATACAATAATGCACTGTTTGTATTGAATCCCTATCTCCATAGTAAATAGTCTTTGTCTTTGCTCAACAAGTCCCTTTTAATAAAGTCCACCAAAGAGAAGATACAGTCTAATAGCAGTCTAGCCTGCAATCAGTAACGCGAATTCTCTTGCTAGACCTCTAAGGGTCACGTGAGAGTAATTACTTATTGGAGACACTTGTGAGCAAATGGAAACTGGAGAGAAGAATCTAAGTGACCTCACAGCAGGAGATGAGAACACATTGTTGTAATAATGGTTTATATTGGCAAAGCTCCATTGTGGAGTAGGCTCTGGTGACCATTGTGCGGTATCTCTGTCATCTGTGCATATAATGTGATATGGACACAGCTGGAAATTATGCCATTTTCTCCATTGTGTGGGTAAAGCCCAATCTTACAAAGCCAGCAAGACTTTTAAAAATGATTTTTGTTTGTATTTTAGAAAGGATTTACTACATGACAGAAGTTTCGTTTTCTTGTAGAAACCTGGGGAGGAACTAAATCCTGCAGTGCTATTTGGGGATGTGCCAATTTGTCAATATTGCAGTTCTTGCCAGGAAATCACAATGTATTGGGGTCAGTGTGTTAGCGGGCTGGGCTGTTTGCTACCAATTGGCAGACATAAAACACATATTTGGTCCTGTGACATAGCTATGATACAATGTAAGGTTCTGATCGATATTTTATGTGAACCATTGTGACTGAAAGGCAAGAAATGTTTGCACAAGATGCATAAGGAATTTTGTAGTAAAATGTGTGATGAGTAGCTATATTAATTTTTTCCTGAAGCTTTTTTTTTTTTTGGAAATGTGTACTAGAAGAAGGGGAGAAATTTGAAAGGCAGAAATTTGAAAGGCAGGGTAGCAGTTATTTTGCAGATGTGCATTTTATAGTTTAATTTTGTGTGTGTGAAAAAGCAGTTGGGATTCTGAGCAGACACAATGTAGAGCAATTTAAAATTAATAGAGCACTTCAAATTTTTAGGAGAAATTTTATGTTAGAAATGATCTTGGGTTTGGGCAGACTCAGTGCAGAAAGATGTAAAATTAAAGAGCTTCAGATATTTAAGAATATATCAGTAAAAAATCTAACTCAGCAACACTACGGTACAGCAGATTAGGATTTAAAGAGTTATTTTAAAATGTAATACAAGTAGACACTCAAGTAACACATTTTGTTTTACTGTGCTTTTCTTGAAAATTCTTTTTTTTCCTCTTTTTATATCCATTTACACTTTACCTCTACTATTCTATGTTTTTCAATTATAGGCCCCAACACAGTCCCCCCCAAAAACCCATGCTCATGTTTAAACTCCTTGTTCAAGTAAATAGCTTGACAAACTCCACCTGGAAATAGGTTCATCGTCACAAACTTTGAAGCTCTTAGTCTTTTTCATGTCCTATCTTCAACCAAAAATGCTTAACCTGATATCATAAGATTCTATTGGAGGAAAAACTATAGACACACCTGTATACTGTCTACACAACTCCTATAGATTTGTACAAGTGTGTCATGTCCTTGGGCAAGTGGAGACATGTGGGATATAAAAGATTAAATAATTGCTACATATATTCCTTGCCTTCCAACATTAATTTTGTTATGGAAAGGCAAGTCATTTAATATCAGTGGTTTAGAGTAGTAAAGCACTCCTAAATGAAAGGGGGGAAAAGAATCTAATGGGTTGGGCTGTCTTCTCCAGTTTGTATGATAACATTCCACTTGGTCTCTGGGACTGGCCCAAGGTAAACTTAAATAAGTATTAACTGACAATAGCAAAGGCTAATTTACAGAAACCACATGAGGAGTTCCTGAGCACAGCCCAGATAACAAAAATATTATCAACATTGTTTACAGTGGAGTAAGTTAGTTTATTAGTTGGAGCGCTTAAAAGATGCCAGTGATAGTCTCCTAGTCAAAATAAACAGGCATAAAGTGTTCCACATATACAATTTGTGGAGAATGGTTACTTTGCTATTTATTTAATAATTGACCATAAATGGAGTCAAAGTGCAAGAGAAAAAAAAACTAAAAAAGCAGCACACTAAGGGCTTTTTGAAAGATTGATAAATAATGTGGAATCTCAATTAGGCTTTAGAAGGAATGCAGATATTAAAAATTTGGTCAAGAATCTAATTAGCTGGAGGTAATTAAACAGTCTCACATGGGGTCATTAATCTTTTCCACAGACCTTTGATGTTTTGCACACTGTCTTCTAGTCATTAATAAAATTCATAACACTCCTCTTTGTGGTGTTTTATCATCGTGTTTTTCTCTGTAAGAGCATAGAGCAAGTGTCATTGTATCACAAGGGCCTTACTTTAGTTAATTTCTTTTTTTCTGCTTGTTAGACTTAACTCTTTCCTGAATAAAATGGAATTAATTTAAACTGGACGTTTTAAAGACACTTTTTAAAAAAACCCATATAGGGGCCTTCTTTCTAGAGATAGAATTTAAGAAACTGCCCAAAATATATGTAATCAATTTTAAAATAAACAACTTTTTATACTTTAAATCATCAATCCATATTTTATTTTATAACTCAGTTCATATGTCAGTTAATTTTATTTCAAGAAAATGAAGGGTTTTATTTTTACACTGTTTCTGTACCTTTAGGTTCTACTAACGGTAAATGCTTTGGAAGCATAACTTGTAATATACTGTTAATTTTAGTGCCAAAACCAAGGTGCTGCTGAGGACATTACTATAATAAAAATAAAGAATAATTATATTTTAAAAAGGGATTGAAGTAAAATGGAAATTTGTTGAATGTGATTGATTCTATATCCATTCTGTAAAAAGAGAACAGTAGAGTATTTCAATAATGCATTATTCTGAAATATTTCGAAGACAAACTGTTTTCAGGAATAACTGAATTTAAAAGGCACAGAAGCTCCAAAGAGTGTCTTGAGACGACATAAAGGCACGATCTCTCTCTCACGCTCGCACAGTATGAAGGCAAACCAAAATAGAGAAGGAACAGGTTAAGAGTATTTAGATAAATTAGATATTTTCAAGTTGGCAGGGCCTAATAAAATTCATCCTAGGGTACTTAAGGAACTAGCTGAAGCAGTCTTGGAAACATAAACAATTATCTTCAAGCACCCATGGAGGAGGACAAACATAGTACCTCTTTTTAAAAAGGGGAACAAGAAGGACTTGGGCAATGATAGATCAGTTAGCCTGGTTTTGATACCTGGAAAGATACTGGAACAAATTATTAATCAATCTGTAAGTACCTTGAGAATAGCAAGGTTATAAGGAACAACCAGCATGGATTTGGGATTTGTCAAGAAAAAATCATGCCAAGCTAACTTACTTTCCTGGAGTTCTGGCCTAGTGAATACGGTGTGGGGGAGGGGGGAGGGAAGCAGTAGACATGATATATTTTACTAAGAATTATGGTAAGGATTATGACACAGTCCCCCATGACGGTCTTACAAACAAACTAGGAAAATGTGGTCTAGATGAAATTACTATTAGTTGGGTGCACAATGGGTTGAAAGACTATACTCAAAGAGTAGTTATCAGTGGTTCACTATTATGTATCTAATGGGGTCTGGTAGGGATTTGTCCTGGGACTAGTAGTAGTCAATATTTTCATTAATGACTTGGATAAGGGAATGGAGAGGATGCTTATAAAATTTGCAGATGACAACAAGCTGCGGGGGAGGGGTTGCAAGCACTTTGGAGGACAGGATTAGAATTCAAAACAACCTTGACAAATTGGTCTAAATTCAATAAGATGAAATTAAATCAAGACAAGTGCAAAGTGATTTAGAAAAAAATCAAATGTACAACTATATAATGGAGAATAAGTGGCTATGTGGTAGCACTGCTGAAAAGGATCTGTGGGTTACAGTGAATCACAACTTGAATATGAATCAACAATGGGTTGCAGTTGAGAAATAGGAGAATATAATTTTGGGCTGTATTAACAGGAGTGTTGTGTGGGAGACACAGAGGGTAATTGTCCTGCTCTGCTAACCTGGATGCCCCACCTCAAGTGTTATATCCAATGCTATACTTTAGGAAAGTTGTAGACAAATTGGAGAGAGTCCAGAGGAGAGCAACAAAAATGATAAAAAGACCTTTCAAGAAAGGTTAAAAAAAAAGAACGTTTAGTTGTGAGAAGAGAAGGCTAAGGAGGCTACTTGATAAAGAGTCTTCAAATATGTTAAGGGCTGTTATAAAGAAGTGATAAATTGTTCTCCCATGTCCACCAAAGATAGGGGGGTGATAAAAACAATTGGCTTAATCCGCACCAAGAGAGATATAGGTTAGATATTAGGAAAACTTTCTAACTATAAGGGAGGTTTAAGCTTTGGAATACGTTTCAAGGGGCGATTGGAGGAATACCCATCACTGGAGGTTTGTAAAAATTGATTGGACAAGAACCTGTTAGGGATGGTATAGGTTTATTCGGTCCCGCCTCAGTGCTGGGGGCTGGGCTTAATGACTTGCCAAGATCTCTTCCAGCCCTACATTTCTATCATTATAAAATCATAATGTAATACTATTCTTTCCATCTTGTATGTTCTATTTGCTGAATGTTATTTTAGTACATCTCTGTCATTATTTAAAGTTGTTAATTTGTGGCAGTCTCTTGCATTAAGTTCATAACCAAAATACTCTTTAACTCTCTGCAGTACATGCTAGCAAAATCTGAAATTTGCAAAATAATAATTTGACATAGCTTGGGTGGAAAACAAGTTTGGGAAACAAATCGTATAATTTGGGGAGGGAGGCAAAGAAGCATTTTTCTGAGGAGGAAAATGGTTAGTAATTCTTTGTTAAAATATTTGATTAAAATATTTCTTTCAAATATCCTACTAGCCACATAATATTTAGATTCGCTCTCTGCCCTCCCCCCCATCTGCCAAAAAAGGAAGGGCTGTTTTTCTGCTTGTTGCTTAGATTAGAAAATGAGATCTTGTATACCCTAGACTGTATTACAACTGGATAAGAAGTGAAATGACACAATCACATGACTGAAGAGAGTAAAAAGTGAGCAGTTGAAAGGAGGGTGGATTTTTAGTTGGGCCTTCTAAAACTGTTTTTCTTCATACATTTACCTTCAATGAATATTTTTTTTGATAAAGAACATCACCTTTAAAGATTCAGCACTACTCCACCCTTTCAGTTGAGAGGTGAGCACTCGAAAACATTCCTGAAACTCCCAGGGAGTCCTCTCGCAAAACCAAAGACCAGACTTGACATTCCTGATATTTCCAAAGTGAAAAACAAGCAGATTTTTAATGCATTTCAAGTTGTCATTACACACTGGTAAATAAAGGAAAAATGGGCACAATCTCAAATTAAAAAAATGCTGTGCAAGTCATCTTTAACATTATGCTTAGCGAATTGCAAGACGGCACTTTGGAGGATAGCTTTTCAAAGCACACATGAAGAGATCCCTCTATAATACTCTAGGCAAGAAGCACCCATTTGGGGGCCAATCCCATAGTCCCCTAGACAGGCAAAATCCCAGGAGTAGGCCACCAGTATTTTGAAAATTTAGTTGAGATTTGGGCAGCTGGGCAGACTATTTATGTAGTGTGAGCAACGGTATAATGATGGGTAAGGATTACGTGTTTTTTGATGATAAAGTGGTTTATATATTTTAACAAACAAGATGCTAATTGTCAGAAAGCAAGCCTTGAATGGCTGGCTGCTTGTGATATCTTGGCTCATTTTTTGACACTGTGGCCACAGACCAGTTAGTTCCCTCAATATTCCTTTCAATAAAATAGTGCTAGTAACTGTGCTTTGTTTATACTTGGCTTTGCAAGAGGTGACAGTAGGCAAACTGCTTTATTCCCCCACCTTTGTGTAGTATCTGGGTATAATCCTTGGTGGGATAAAATGTACTGCTTTTTCCCAGCTCCCCTAGGGGTGCTTACTACCTAATGTGGCCAGGTTTGGAGGGAAGAGCACACTGCATCCTTTGAAAGGGTGGTAGAGCTGTCTCTGCAGAGCAAATTTTCTGGGACCCACCTTGAAGAAATTCCGAAAGAGTAGTCCAGAATTCTTCCTGGTACATAACATTGCACATAACATTAAAAGCCACGCTCTGACTCTTAGTTGTTTCAAGACGAAGGTCACTAAACAGTATAAGTGCTAAGTAGTAGTCTCTGTAGCAAAAATAAAAAAAATTGGACCTTAGTGATCTATAAGAAGTAACAACCTCCAGCTATTACTACAGTATACTAGTCCTAGAAAGATATCAGTCTCTCATTTATATTGGATGACATTCATTATTCCCTGCAGAAAGTCCCAATAAATAAGCTTTGTACAAGAAATGAAAAGGCAGTTGGGAAGGACAGACTATAGATTGGAATAGCAGCCTCAACCCTTCTGCACTATCTATATAAGGAAGTGTAGATCCCGTGTACCCTTCCCTAAACAATTTTATCCTCTAGAAGCCTCTTCCATTCCAGTCTCTTCAGAACAGATGCAGAGCCCATAGGGGTACGGCAAGGCATAAGTGGAGTGGAGGGCCTTGCAGAAGCCTTCTGCACTTGGGTGAATTTCACTGGTTGTGAACAAAAAACTGCCAAACTCCTGCATATTTACTGAAATATAACCATTCTGCTTCAAATAACCATGGAGCTATCTATGTCTACAAAGTCTATACCTAGTGCCAGTGTACAGTAATATTGCACCTAATAGTATCTGTTCATACACATGTGTATAACAATGCTGCACCAAATATCTGTATCTTGTTTAGTGTGTAAGACAATATGCACTAAGTACCTGCGTAACTGTTATAATACCACAACTAAAACCTTTGTACGTCATGAATCAGAGGTAGCCGTGTTTGTCTGGAATAGCAGAAGTGACAGAGAGTTCTGTGGCACCTTAAAGACTAACTAAAGTATTGAAGCATAAGCTTTCGTGGGCTAATACCCACTTCGTCAGATGCATGCAGTGGAAGTGTCCAGAGACAGGTACGTCATGGTTTCACATGCATATCTATTTTTCTAATTACATGTGAAGTTTTCTAACACAAATATAGGACTTTAAACAAAGCTATATAACCTATGGAAAGCAATGCCCCTAACATAGGATTTTATATTTATAATCAGTTTTAGCTATTTCACACCTACTGTATGTTTTACACTGACTTTTGAGTGAAAATGTATAATGAAAAGAACTTTGCATCCAGTGTATTAGACATCATATAGTTTTTTTAGAGCTAAATCTAGCAAAATATTCATGAGTAATTTTACTTACAAGTGCAATCCATTTGAAGAGAATGAGATTACTCGTGTGAATGTCTATTTGCAGGATCAGGCCATTAGTAAATAAATATTGTAGAAAGTAAGAAATATGCAGTGCATTTAATATCACATGTCTTCAGATGATTATGAATTTTTAGAAATTTCTTTTTCTGTCAGTAGAGACAGATTGGGATTAAAAAAAGAAAGAAAGAATTCATTTCCAAGAGTTAAAAATGTCCAATTAAAAGTTTTGCTGTGAAGTATATAAACATCTATTAAGATGTACAGGTGACCAGATCAAATATTTCCTTTTGCTAATTTTAATCTTCCCATATTTAGTTCTCTAAAGATTTGTGTGTTCTTGTGTGGGAGCTTCACTCTTAAAAATTAGATGTCAAATGTTTAAATCTTTTGAGGTTCAATGCCACTGTACAGTTTCCTGGTTAAATGTAAGGTCATCCCACAAACAGCTGAGCACAGGGGAAATATACAATTCTGGAACCATTATATCATTTCCTGTTCTGTTTCCTGTCAACTGTTGCTGCCAGAAAATGGCTAATAATGGGCTATTTCCACAAGGCAATAGGAGAAGCCAGAGTTGAAGTTATGTTATAATGTCAAATTTACTGTGTAAATGTAGTTATAAAAACTGGACTAAAGAGGGCAGGAGATACTCTATTTAAAAATAAGTGCAGGCGACTGAATAATAAAACTCTGTGGGGAAACAATAATATACATTTCAGTGTATGATAAAATGATTTATTTTCAATAAAATCTGTAAAACTGCTTTAGTTACTTTGACACCTTGATTAACTGGAGTTTCAAAGATATTTGTGTGTGTGAACCTTCTTCATACCAATGATTCAGAATACTTTATTGCATCTGGTATTGAATATGTATGTTTTAAAAGCATTTGCTATACTGTAGTTTTACTGGATATGTCAGGGACAAAGTAGATTAATATCAGACCTCAGCCAGGAAACATTTTTGTGACGGTACATGAAATGAAGGGCTCTTTGCTGCTGATGTTCTCTCTGACTTATTTCTTGGGCTGCTTTAAACAGCAATAAGGTCTGAATGAAATATCTGCTTCCTCCAAAACCACTGGTCTTCTTTATAAAACCCAGAAAGTTTGTAGCCATGGGATAATTTAAATCTGTTTACTTATCTGCCGAGTGAAGTAGAAAAGAGTAGTGAATCAAGGTTATGCTGAATAAGGACTAAATTCTGCCCTTTCAATTCCTGTGTTAATAAGTATAACATTTTTACAGATTTCCTTCTGTACAGACCAAAGGGCAGTGTAATAATAATATGGATTTCTATAGCACATATGGACCTCAAAGCACTTTAGAACCATTAATAAATTAATCTCAATACCTCTCTGAGATACCTGTGTATGTTGTCTTACACCTAGGTAACCTGGCTGGGACATACAGCAATTAAGGTCCCATACATACTTGCATGGAGGGGAGCCTTTAACGAAAGGACCAAGTCCTATATCTGAGATGGTATTGTTGTTAAAGCACTGAGTAACTGAAGGATACCAGGGGATGATCCTTCTGGAGCCAAAAACCCTATCAGTATGGCTACAATCTGCCAGTGGAGCAAAACTGATGCACTATGTTAGAATTATCATGCCAATAAACCTATTTCAAACCTTGCTTGCAACAACCCAGGTCTCCTGATTCTGTTCTTTAACAACAATACCATCTTTTTAAAAAAAAAAATCTGATCCAAGACCTGACTGCGGGTTACATTTCTTCATGAATTTTGCTATTTGTGGCATATATGTTTCTATTTTAACATTCATATCAGCATACAAGTATTGCAGCTAATCAAAGATGTCCTTTTTCCAGCCTATTCATAAATTGTTGATATCAAAATTTGTATTTTTAAGTAGTAGTATTTTTTAATTTTTATTGAAATTTTTCACTTAGCAAAAATACAGGTAACTGATTTTCATTACAATTTTGTTTTAAAAAATCAGGATTTTTTTTTAAAAAAACAAAAACAACCACCACTACCAAAAGCCTAGTCCATTTAAAACACTGCAAAATGAAAATAACTTGAAAAGTTTGAAAACTGTCCAGATTTTTTTTTCTGCTTGTTTTGGCCAGCTTTATGTATTTTTGGTTATCCCTGTGTGCCTTGTTCTGGGTTTGAAATAACACAATGGGTAATTTTAGTTATTTCCTTATCTACAGTAGTAACAGCCAACTTACTCATTTTGGAGTGCATTAACTAAAGAATAACCAAAGTTCTGCTGAAACTCCACAATTCCAGGAACAGCTACGGTATTTACAAAATCATTATTGTTCAGAGAAACTTTTAAAATAAATATCTCCTTTTGGTGATACCTGGAGTATCAAACAAATATTATTCAAGTCCTGTGTTCAGTAGCATTATAGACTGGTCACCCTAACTTTGGTACCTGGAAATATACTGGAACAAATTATTAATCAATCTGTAAGCACCTATGGGATAATAGGCTTATGAGGAATAGCCAGCATGGATTTGTCAAGAGCAAATCATACAACAGCAACCTAATTTCCTTTTTTGACAGGAATGCTGGCCTAGTGGCAGGGGGAAGCGGTAGATGTGATATATCTTTATTTTAGTAAGGCTTTTGAATCAATCCCACATCATATTCTCATAAACCAGGGGTTCCCAAACTTGGTTTGCAGCTTATTCAAAGTAAGCCTCTGGCGGGCTCTGAGATGCTTTGTTTACATGAGCATCTGTAGCTCTGGCCACTCGCAGCTCCCAGTGGTCATAGTTCGCTGTTTGTAGCCAATAGGAGCTTTGGGAAGCAGTGCGGGCTGGGCCACTACTTCCTGCAGCTCCCATTGGCTGGGAATGGGAAACTGTACCTGTGGATGCTCAGGTAAACAGTGTCTCATACCCCACCAGGCGCTTACCTTGAACAATCTGAAAACCAAGTTTGGGAACCCTTGTCATAAGCAAACTGGGACAGTGTGGTCTGGATGAAATTACTGTAAGGTGGGTGCACAACTGGTTGAAAAACCATACTCAGAGTAGTTATCAGTGGTTCACTATGAAACTTAGAGGGCATATCTAGTGAGGTTTGGCAGAAGTCAGTCCTGGATCTGTTGGCATTCAATATTTTCATTAATGTCTTGGATAATGGAGAGTGTGCTTATATTTGCAGGTGCCAGTAAACTGGGAAGGATTGCAAACACATTGGAGGAAAGGATTAGAATTCAGAATGATCCTGACAAACTGGAGAATTGGTCTAAATTCAATACAATGAAATTCAATCAAGACAGTGCAAAGTTATTTAGGAAAAATCAAATGCACAACTACAAAATGGGAAATAAATGCCTAGGTGGTTGTTATTGCTGAGAAGGATCTGAGGGTTATAATGGATCATAAATATGAATCAACAATGTGATGCAGTTGTGAAAAAGGCTAATGTAATTCTGGGGTGTATTAACAGGATGTTGTATGTAAGACATGGGAAGTAATTATCCTACACTATGCAGCACTTCTGAAGTCTCACTTGGAGTATTGTGTCCAGTTCTCCGATGGTGTGTACAAACCTCACTCTGGTGAAGGGAAGCTTAATGAACTCCTCTGGACCAGAGTAGGCCACACCTTGCAGCCCTTACTGGGCATGTTCATGGTGGCAGCACAGTTTGAAAGGGAGCCGCTCAGCTCAGTCTCAGTGGATGGAAGAGGAGAACAGTTGGGTGTTGCAGCCTTCTGCAGCAAAGTCTCTGAGGCTCGGACCAGGCCTAGCAGTCAAGCTGCCACAGGCCCTTCAACTGTGGGGACGGAGGACAATGAGTCACCGCTGATGGAGACCCTCTGAAAAGTGACACAAGAGACCTCCCAGGGGGACCCCAAGACAGACCAGTGACACCACCAGAGGAACCAAAGCCGGGGTAGGAAGTGGCCCAGGGAGTGGGCATAGGGCACACCCAATAGGCTGAACATTTAGAATTATTGTTTCTTTGGGATCTGGGTTCGAACCTGGTGGAGAAGGGAGGGTCTGTTTCCCCTACACCTGGCCACTGGCTCTTGCCACTGGGTGACACAGCTGCAGACTCTCACCATTGGCTACAGTCACTAGGCAAAGTGGCCACAGACTCTTGCCATGGGGCAGCACCCCAATTGACAACAGTTGCTGGGTAAAAACGCCCCCCAACTCTCAATAGTGGCCACACAGTCACTAACTCTAGCTGCTAGGTGACAGACTCTGGAATATTGCCACTCGATGGTACTGCCAGCATTGAACTCACACCTTCATTCCCTTTGCCATTGCCACACTTTAGGACACTTAGGGAAAACAGAAGAGAGTCCAGAGGAAGGCAACAAAAATTCTAAAAAGTTTTAGAAAACCTGATTTACGAAGAAAGGTTAAAGAAACCTGGGCATGTTTAGTCCTGAGAAATCAAGACTGAGGAGGGACCTCATGATCAGTTTTCAGATGTGTTAAAGGCAGTTATAAAGAGAATGGTGATTAATTATTCTGTGTTCACTGCAGGTAGGACAAGAAGTAATGGACTTAATCTGCAGCAAGGGAGGTTTAGATTAATATTAGGGAAATCTTTCTAACGATAAGGATAGCCATGCTTTAGAGTAAGCTTCCAAGGGAGCCTTTGGAATCTCTATCACTGGACATTTTTAAGAACAGGCTGGACAAGCACCTGTTGGGGAAGGTCTAGGTTTATTTGGTCCTGCTTCAGTGCCAGGGCTGGAGTTGATTACTTCAAGGTCTCTACCAGCCCAACATTTCTGTGATGCTATGTTGGCTACCTGAAAATTCATCAGAGTGCTTCAGAAGATGATCGCCACAGTCATGCAGAGCCAATATATGTTTGTCCAGCCATACTGTATTATCTAAATACTGAAAAATTAGAAACTTCACTTTAGGGGAACTCCAAGAGTACACAAAGATATGTATGATTCCTCAGTGAATGCCTGAAACCAATTTATATGACACCTTGTGTTGTTAGATATTCTGCTAATTCTTATAATAATTATGGCTGTTTTGAATTTCATTAAATTGACAAAACCAATCACAAATTTAAAGCTTTGTAGAGCTAACAGTAAAGAGGCTCCAAAAAACACAAACTATGCATCTGAAAAAATCAAACACTTATAATATTTTTTCCTCAAGGTGGATGATAAATTACTTTCCAAAAAGTAGGTCCAAAGATTTTAAACAAGGATGACGCTATGTTAAAAAGTAAAATTATGCACTATCTTACTGCTTTTGGCCATTTTTGAATTGAGCTGTCAGAAACATGGATGACGACGTGTAACATAAGAGCTTATTTCTTGGACAAAAACAGATTTGGGCATAGGATAAAATAAGCAAGGAGGCTTAGGCCAATCCTGCATTTATTAAAATTAATATAGATGTTATGTGTATCTGAGGTCAAGTTGACTTTTACCCTTTTGAGGTTTGGCATTTAAATATAGACATTATTCATGGATATCTGTGATTTGGGAATGGTACAGTTATTTTCTAAATATGTCTGGAAGTGTGGCTTGGTGATTCTCTTTGTGGCAGTAGGAAGATGCGCTGATATCTCACATTTTGCTATTTAGAGACAATTGGGTTACTTTTAGTATATACCTACAATGAGCCTTTTATGTGATGAGCTGGACCTGTAAGAGGGGTTCCAATTCCAGGTCTGCCAAATTCCAGTTCAAGAATACAGCCATTCTTGATATGGCAATTCCCTGTGTATGTGAGAACTATAGGCCTGATGGCAACGCCTGCTTGGAAGGGGAGTTGTATAAAGATAGACTTCTGTTCTTTGAGCAATAGAGTAAGACCAAGTAGGAAACAAGAACTGTTCCTCCTGATGACAGATCCTGCTAGAGAAATCAGGGGGAGTCTGTGAAGGAGTGTGCTTTAGTCTCTTCCTTCAGAGAGAGGGATAGGGTAGGACAGGAGCTCTGCATCTCTCTATAAGGGTCTGAGAGAAGGCTTAGGAGGCATATAAAGTCTTGGGCAGAGGTGTAGGAGGGTGATAACAAAATAGTTTCCGTAAGAGCAGAAGGTTGGAAGTAGTCCTGGAGGGACGTGTAAGCAGATATTGAACAAATGGTTACTTGATTGTTTAGGGCCCCAGAGCTGGAGCTTATAAAAGTCTGATGCTGCAAACTCCCTTAAGGCTCTTCAGTAAGTGAAGTGTTGTGTGGTATCCTGGCAGAAGAGTGGCAATTGAAAAAAGACAATTGGAATCTTCTTTCATTTCCCTACATCAGCTGATCCATTATCACTACCTCTGGTGAAACACCTCACCTTGTCCTCTCATCTGTGCCCTGGCAATTTGTTCTTGACATGCAAGCTGCTTTTAGCTGGCCATGGGGAAGGAACCTGTCTCGCCTTCTTACCCATATTTTGGGACTGGACTTCTCCTGGATTATAAGCAATTGTTAGCAGCGAGGAAGCAGTCCTCTGAAGTCACACTATGAAGATAAACTCATGGAGTGAAAACTTCCATTATCCAAGCTGGGCTTTTAATGATCAGATTAGGTTTGGCAGAGATTAAGGCAAGTAGGACAAGAATCAGAGAGGTAGCCATGTTAGTCTGGAATAGCAGAGGTAACAAAGAGTCCTGTGGCACCTTAAAGAATAACTATAAAGTATAGAAGCATAAGCTTACATGGGCTAATACCCACTTAATCGGATGCAAGCTTCTATACTTTATAGTTAGTCGTTAAGGTGCCACAGGACTCTTTGTTACCTCTGCTAGGACAAGAATGTTCATATTTCTACCTGCCCTATATTTACTCAGTTGTCTCTTATAAACTAAGCCTTAGCTGGATAGTCAATTTAATTCTGAACCCTGTTTCTAAGCCTCAGGTTCTAATCAGAGCTCTATTACAACTCCAGTTATTGATATCTACATTGTCATTTATTTGTGATTCACATCTTCCTCTTAAATGAGAATACTGAAAAACATGGCTCATGGTGCTTTAACTTCAGACTCATATGTTGTTTGGCGAGAAACTCAAAACCTGAAGTGTCCTTGGGCCTCCTGCTCTTAAATCAGGGCTTCAGTAATAAACTTAGAAGCCAGCTTGTTAAGCTATGGGTTTGTGGCAGTAGGTTCACCTCTCTTCAGTCTTCTGTCAGTCTGTATGTACTTCTCCTAGAGAGATGATGGCATGTGTCAATGATTGCTCTGGGGATTGAGCAAAAATAAAATGTAGTGTAAGGAAAAGCTACTGATAATGAAAGTGGCCAAAAGCCTCATTGATTAGCCTTCTAAGAATGTGGAAGATCATGATAATTTTCTCCGATGTGTGAGGGCTTCCAACCAGAATGGAATGGAACTAAAATACCATTTGTTACCATGACCTAAATGTTTTTTGTCCTCTGACCTGACAGTATCAGACTGAGGTCGAACTCTAAACCCTCAGCTATTTGTTGTCATGATACATATACTGATTTCACAGCAGATGTTCACATCCCAGCTACAAAAACATAAAATAACGTTAAAATCACTAATACTTTCTTCTTGAAACATCTGTTACATAAAAATGTTTTTCATAACAATTTTCCTCATGACATAAATGATGACTAATGAGAGTGAAGTATGTCCCTCGTGTTTGAGGCAATTCCTGTGGAGACTGAGTGAAATGTGCTTGAAATCTGAGCTGGGGATCAAATGTTATCTTTTGGGGAGGGGAGAGGGAAACCTGGAATCAAAATTGGAGAGGAGATCAATGTTTGCTTTATGGTGAAACTGTGAGCTCATGTTTTTGTCATCACTATCTCTTTGTGAAATCTTTAGTGTATTTTTTCTTTTTTTAAAGGGGGAATAACATTTCTAACAATCCACCTATGGGATTCATTCCCAAAGTCAAATGTTCAGAGGGTGGGATGGAAATAGATTTCTGAATGAAACCACTAGCATAGGACACATCCACATCATCAAAGCATAATGCAGAAAACAATTTGGCAAAATGGGCTGAGTTTGCACATTTGATGAATATTCTGTTAGGTGAGACTTGAGATGTGGTAATATGGCCATGTGAGTGAAGAGAAAAACAGAAATAATGCATGTGGACTGGGACTCATGGAGCGGGAAAAAAAACCTTTAAAATTGGAACTGCAGTCGCTTACTTATGTTCTATGCACATCAATGTACCCCTTATATATCATTATTGTTATAAGTAGGAATTATAGTGCCACCTGTTGTTAAGGTTGCCCAAAACTTCCCATTATAATAATATTTTTCCATTGTTTATAACTTTGACAAATTCACTTTTGGGGCTGAAATTTTCCATGCCAGTTTGCCTGAGGCTGAATTTTATGAAAAGTTTCAGCCAAAATAGTTCATGCAATTTTCCAAGAATAAGTTTAGGAAAAAATATACGTGTGTGTGTGAAAGAGAGAGAGAGAATGTGTTTGCTGACTTTTTTCCCCCAAGAAGTTCCAGTATCTTCCTGCTTTAGAGCAGGGAGTTGAAATTTGGTAGGAGGGCGGCCTTTGTTTCAGGTATATGCTTTTTTGCAATCTCCATAAAAGTCTGCACAAATGTGGCTAAGAGAAACTTTAGAAAAATCTCAATTTTCACATGCTCAGTAGAGACTTCTTTAGAATTTAGTAGATAAAATCTCCATCCCAGATCTAAAATGGATAAGCTGGTTACAGTTTCTGGCTGCTGCATGTACCAGAAAGGAGAGAGCCTTTTTCTCCTGTGCTCTCATTTGACCTGCCTGCTGGCAGCAAGGCAGCGTAGAGGAGAAAGCCGACTGGGGGAGGATGGCAGAGGAAAAGTAGAAGATTGGGAAAAGGAGCCTGCTGTGACTGGGGCTGAACGGAGAGGGGCTGGGAAGTGAGAAATTGGGATTTGAGGGAATAATGGGAATGGGGAGAGGGAGTAGAAGTGGCTGGGCAAGGAGACTAGGGGCTGGTCTCCACTACGAGGGGGGGGATCGACTGAAGATACGGAAATCATGAATCACGTAGCTGAAGTTTGCGTATCTGCAGCTGACTTACCGCTCGTCCTCATGGCAGTGGCGGTCAACGGCGGGCTCCCCCGTCGACTCCAGCTTGCGCCTCCCGGCAAGCTGGAGTTCCGCAGAAATCGATCGCCAGAAGATCAATGGCTACCCGCCGATTCGGCGGGTAGTGAAGACATACCCTAGAACTGAAAGCCAGAGGGGGTGGAGTGAGGAGTAAACTAGTACTATCTTGACTGCATTGAGGGGAGGTACTTGAAATGAAAGATGGATATTGACAGTTAGATGGGGAGCCTGGAGGTGGAGATGAGGACTTGCTAGGGCAAAGAATATGGGACTAGGTAGAGGAGCTAGGGTGTGGAAGAGACAGAAGTAGGACAGGGACAGGTTGGAAGACGGGATGGGGAAGAAAGACCTATGCCTACTAGAGAACCCTCCCCTCCAGAGCCAGGAATTGAACACAAGATTCTCTCATTTCTTTGCTGTCAGCAAATATCTGTGAAACCCACTGGCAAAATGTGCCATTCATCCCCCTTTATGATGGGGGATGAATGGCACATACAGGATGACGACATACGACTATCAGTTACTCAATTAGCTCAAGTGGCAGAGGACTGGGTGGTGAGTCTAAAGGTTCCAATTTAGTTGATGAACCAGGGGGGTTTCAGTCTGATGCCACTTGATGTAGCTTTTAAAAAAAATATATAGGTAATTACACATAAAATCACCTTAAAAGAACATCAAATTTGCAAAGTAAAGCATTTAAAAGTTAGGAAATGTTAGAATTATGGTTGCCTGTGCCAACCTTAATTTGGTCCATTTGGGCATATCATTACACACTATTTTATGCTCAGCTGAACATGAGCTTCCGTGAAACTATGATTAAAAGGACTAATGTGATCCTTGGATATATAAACAGGAATATCAACCAGGAGTTAGGGAGGTTGTATTACCTCTGCATTTGTCACTGATGTGACTGCTCTTGGAATACTGTGTCCAGTTTTGGGGTCCAAATTTCAAGAAGGATGCTGATAAATTAGAGAGGGGTCAAAGAAGAGCCACTGGAATGACAAAAGGATTGGAAAAAGTACCTGGTAGTGAGACTCAAGCAGCTTGATTTATTTAGCTTAAAAGGAAAAGATTAAGGGTTGACATAATCACAAATTTGATAAAAGAGGGCTCTTCCATCTAGCAGACAGAGCTATAAGAAAATAAAGGTGCACTTTTCAAAATGGGGATGATTAGTCATTGGAACAATTTGCCAAGAATTGTGGTGGATTCGCAATCACTGGATTTTTTTAAATCAATACTGTTGCTAAAAATGTGCTGAATGAATAATAATGAACTGAACACTATCATAATCATAGAATCATAGCACTGGAAAGGACCTCGAGAGTTATCTACTGCAGTTCCCTGGAGTCATAGCAGGACTAAGTATTATTTAGACCATCCCTGACAGGTGTTAGTAGAATCTGCTCTTAAAATATCCAGTGATGGAGATTCCACAATCTCCCAGGCAATTTATTCCACTGCTTAAGCACCCTGATAGGAAGTTTTTCTTAATGTCCATCCTAAACAACCCATGTTGCAATTTAAGTCAATTGCTTCTTGTCCTGTTCTCAAAGGTTAAGAACAAATTTTCTCCCTCCTCCTTGTAACAACCTTTTATTTAGTTGAAAATTATCATGTCCCCTCTCAGTCTTCTCTTCTCCAGACTAAAAAAGCCTAGTTTTTTCAATCTTCCCGCATAGGTCGTATTTTCTAGACCTTTAATCATTCTTGTATCAGAGGGGTAGCCGTGTTAGTCTGGATCTGCAAAAGCAACAGACTCTTGTAGCACCTTATAGACTAACAGTAATGTTTGGGATCATAAGCTTTCATGGGCTAAGACCCTGGGTTAATCATTCTTGTTGCTCTTCTTTGAACTTTCTCCAAATTGTCCACATCTTTCCTGAAATGTGGTGCTCAGAACTGCACACAATATTCCAGTTGAGACCTTATTAGTGCAGAGTAGAGCAGAAGAATTTACTTCTCGTGTCTTGCTTACAATAAACCTGCTAATATATCCCAGAATGATGTTTTGCTTTTTTTGCAACAGCATTATAGTTATAATTAGCTTGTGATCCACTATGACTCCCAGATCCCTTTCCACAGTACTCCTTCCTAGGAAGTCATTTCCCATTTTGTATGTGTGCAACTGATTGTTCCTTCCGAAGTGGAGTACTTTGCAATTATCCTTACTGAATTTCATCCTATTTACTTCAGATCATTTCTCCAGTTTGTCTAGATCGTTTTGAATTTTAATCAAATCCTCCAAAGGACTTTCAACCCCTCCCAAGTTGGTATCATCCACAAACTTTATAAGTATACTCTGTATGCTATTATCTAAATCATTGATGAAGATATTGAACAGAATTGGCCTAGAACCAATCCCTGCGGGACCCCACTCATTATGCCATTCCAGCATGACTATGAACCACTGAAAATTATTCTCTGGGAGTGGTTTTCATTTATGTACCAATTTTAGAGTAACTCCATCTAGGTTGTATTTCCCTAGTTGGTTTATGAGATGGTCATGCCTTGGAAAAGCCTTACTAAAGTCAAGATATGCCACATCTACCACTTTCTCCCATCCACAAGGCTTGTTACCTTGTTAAAGAAAGCTATCTGGTTGGTTTGACACAATATGTCTTGACAAATCCATGTTGCTTATTTATCATCTTATCTTCTAGGTGTTTGCAAATTGATTGCTTAATTATTTGCTCCATCATCTTTCTGGGTACAGAAGTTAAGATGACTGGTCTGTAATTCCCTGGGTTGTTTCATGCACCACACCCATTCAAAATTGGCTTTTTAAAAAAGTATTAAAGTGAATGTGGCATATTCTAATGGCAATAAGGCCTGGCTATATATGCATTTGGTCACATGGCACTTTCGTGTAACTTTGAAACATGAAACATGTACCAATGCCCTGTTTACTCATGTCTTGACATGGCTTACTAATCTAACAACATGGGTCTTTGATGTATGTATAAAATATATTGTATAGTGAATATTAAAACAATATATAAACAAACAAAAATCCTGCTGATAATAAAATATTGTAAATTTGATCTTTTAAATGAAAACACATATCAGGAAAGGCAATAAACAATAGATTTAGGATGGCTGTTAGACCTCAAAAGATGTAAAGAATTTGTTTTAAATTTACAGGCCAGCAAAAAAGCAGTTGAAACTAATAAAATAAAATTTATTTTGTTACACTCAGAATATCTAGTAGTGTGTTGATGTTTTTTCTTAAAGTGGGTAAAAATTGTTCCCGTATTGAAGCCTTAGTTGTATGCCACATTTTACCTTGGGAGATATATTTGTATTGGTAAGAAAAGCCCGGCTAGCCTCTCTCTCCCCAGACTCTCACCTTCCCCCCCCCCCCCCTTTCTCCCCTCCCTTAAAGCATGGAAATGCTAACATTAACTCTAGTGGTGCAAAAAGCACTATAGTAAGTATAGGTTTTGCCATTGTTACATCAAGGAAGGGGGCATTTTTATGTTCCAAATTGGCTTTCTTTTAAACTGGGATGTGTCAGGGCACTATGGGTTCTTACTGAGTTTGTTTAAAATATATGGGATGTTTTAAACTTGAGCATTTTATTAAACCTTTGCTATAATTAAAAAAAAAAACCCAAAACTAAACAGAGCTTGTGCAAACCCCACTGCTAGAGAGTCCTCTAGGTGTACCAAACAATTTGGCTGAAACCTCCACCTGCTTCCCAGAATTGTATCCCCTTTGACTTCTTCAGCATAGTTCCAAACCTTTAAAGAGATGGGGGCCGGAAAAATATAGCACAGGGATTCCATATAGTTCTTTTTCACATGCACATTCACTCTCTCTTTCTCTCTCTCTCACTCATGAGTGCCACACAATAACCTGCCCACTAGGATCACAAAATCTCAGTTAAAACCTAGACACCAGTGCACATTTTCCCACAAGCAATAGAAACCAGGTTCTTTAGTAAAGCAAGATAACTCAGGAGATCAGGAATACATAATGATGGATAATGAATAATTTAAGTTTAGTGTTAGGTGCCTCAAATATCCATGAAACAATAAATGCGACCATTTTAAGTGTGACTGTGTGCCATACAGTGGTGATGTGGAGTTAATGTTCTGTTTCTTGGAACATTGTCTCTGATATCTTAGAAAATGTCAGGCTGGCTGTATAAAACCATGTACAGGGTTTGGCAGAGACTATGGGAGTTAAGTTCCTGCCCTGGAGTTAGGGAAGGGAACTTGGCCTTTCCCCAAGGATTTGTGTTTAGCTGAACTGCCAATCATGGAGTAAAATGCAAGGTAAAGCTGATAAAGGTATCGCAGCCATGCAAAAAATTAGTGGGACCTTTTAGGTTTTCCTTGATGTACATTTTGGGGGCATGGAACAGAAGAGGATATCCACTTCATGGATATACATTGTGGGGGCATGGAACAGAAGAGGATATCCACTTCATGGATATACATTGTGGGGGCCATAGAACAGAAGAGGATATCCTTTCTGGGGAGGAATGGAGTTGCTACACAGAGCTCCTAGATCTTTGTTTGTTTGTACACAGCTTACCAACCCTTCCATATGATTTCTGTATCATCTTTGCCCTTCCTCAGTGATGTTTGTATATTTTCTTCCATCTTATTGATTAAAAATAATGTTAAATAGCATAGGGTCAAGAACTGATCCCTGTGGACTCCCCCCGAAACAAACCCCTTTAAGATAGGTCTCCATTTACAATTAATTTTGAGACTCATCAGTTAGACTTTAATCCATTCATGTGCACCATGTTGACTTTGTTCCATTCTAGTTTCTTAATCAAAACATTCTGCAAAATCAAGGGAAATGCCTTACAGAAATCTATGTATGGTAAATCCACATTACCTTTCTTAACCAAACTTCTAATTTCATCTAAAAAGAAGTAATGCTAGTCTGACAAGATCTGTTTTCTATAAACATATGTTGATCATCATTTATTATATTACTCTCTATAAAGGTTTTATTAATTGAGTCCTGTATCAACCATTCCGTTATTTCGTCTGGGATGAAGGTCAGGCTGATTTACTCAGGTCATCCCATTTACCCTTTTAAAATATTGGCACAACATTAGCTTTCTTCCAGTCCTTTTGAATTTTCCAAGTATTCTAAGACTTACTTGAAATTAACATTAGAAATCCTGAACATGCCTCTGACAAATCTTTTAAAACTTTTTGGTGCAAATTATCAGAAGATGCTGATTATAAAGAAGTCTAACTTTAGTAGTTGTTTAGTTACCATTGGAATGGAAAGTATTATCATCCTAATATGAATACATCACCTGTCTTTTTTCCCAGATAAAGCACAGAAATATGTATTGAACATTTATGCTTTTTCTTGTATTATTATTGACAATTCTACCATTTCCATCTAGTAATGGATCAAAACCATTGTTAGGATTCGTTTTGTTCCTGATGTACTTTAAAAGTTCCTTATTGTCCTTAATGCTGCTGGACATTGATTTATCCTTGTGTCCTCCTGCTTCTCTCATCAGGTTTCTTCAATTTCTAGTCTAATTTATATTGATTGTTATCAATTTCCTATTTGCTATATATCTGAAATCCTCAGCTAGAAGGCATTATAGACATATACAATATTTTACTTATTAAATCATCACTATTTTTGTTTTGAAATGAGGCTGGACATTTTACAAGAAGAGCCTCTCTCTTAATATTTCTGTCGGTACTTTGTTCTTGGAGGTTGGTAATGACATTGTCTCCTCACAGAAACATTTCTTTGCTTTGGGCTCCACATCTCAGTAAAATAGAGAAAAAAACAAGCCCACTTTCAGACTTCATCAAAGGTTTGTTGGAGTTTTGAGTTAACTCTAATATAAACCAGTTCAATAATCAATTCTTCTCAGTGCTAAGGGTCCACATCTATAACAGGGCATGCCTATGGCCCTATCTTCTTGCCCCCACAGAATCTGCACAGGTTCTACTTGTGCATTCACAATTCCACTTATTCTGAATTCCCTCCATTACACTCCCTGTTCAACAGTCTATTTACAGTATCTTCTGTGTTGTTGGCCCTCTCATCAGGACATGAGGTGAACAGAGTTGTCCCTTTCCCAAGGCCTCTGTGTGAATGGACTCAAATAGCCTTGTTTCCCTCTCTCCCCCTCCACCGGCACTTCCTGCCTGTGCCTCTTTATCAGATTTGAGCTGATGGACTAATTGGCTCTTTATCCCTCCTAGTCCTGTTTATCTAATTATCTCAGTCACCTTTCTCTGGGGAATTAATTAGCATCTAAGTGATCAGAGTGCAGGCTCACCTGTTCACTCCCTGAAGTCTATCACAGTCTCCTAGTAAGTTTTTGGCTTCCTATTTGCTCTGGAGCACTATTAGCTGCCTTCTGATTCTCTGATGTGATATTGAGCCCTAAGGAATAGCCTATTCACTCATGCAATCCGATCGTCCATTACATTATCTCATCCAAATGATGCAAAGTTAATTCATTACACAACTGAAAAAGACTGCAAAATTCATGTTCTTTGTTGTGTTTAACTTTGAAAAACTATATATATTCAAAAACCCTTTCCATTTTGTAATTATCATGTTGAAAGAAATACAAAAGCTTTGGCAATCTTCTAAGTGCCTGAGGGTTCTGTTCTATCACCAGAGATCCAAGGGGCTCCTTGACACACAAGTTTATATTATGATAGATCAGAGTTTTTGCCTGGGATCTGACTGAATGATTCACCAGAAATTTATCGGGGTTATAAAATAATTGTTTTTTTTAAAGTCATAAGGATCCATGTCCCAAAAGAGTTGAATGCTTTTGCTAATAGAACATTTAGCTTGCTTCAGAAGGGCCCATGAGAAGGCATCCATAAAGGGTTTGTCCTGGGAAGATAAGAGTTCTTTCCTACTTTTGTAAAAGTGGGCAGGGCATGTTTGGATGCTGCATCACGTTTAATTAGACTGTTGGTTGCCATAACGTTTCATTTCCCTTCATTCTTTTCATTCAAATAACTTCTTTTAAAATGTGACCAAGTTACACCTAAATTGTGGCTTAGCCATAAGCCCTGTGTAAGAGACCACACATAGTTGAGCTATCCCATGAGGAAACTGGAACCAGCTTGTAACAACTGCCATGTGTGTTCTAGGCAGAACATACTCAATGCCGGCCCAATGCCTAGTAATGTTTGCTACCCCCACTGTGCCAGATCAGCTGCAGTGGCTGATGTGTTGTGGTGGCTGAGCCAAGGCTTCACCCTCTTCCTGTTCCTGTTTGTCCCCTGCAGGAGAGGTAGTGATATCCCTGTAAGAAGCTACTAGACCTCTTCCACTGCAATTTGTGATGCTCCCCATAGCTCAGGTCTGTCTGTCCTCTAGTCACCATACATTAGTACTAAAGTTAATCTGCCAGTTTTGTCCCTGGTTTAACTCCACTGAAGTTATTTGAGTTATACTAAGGACAAATATGGCTCATTGCCTCTACTTTTTCTTTTCAAATTTACAGATACTGTAAGCAGTGTTCAAGGAACATAGGAGACATTGGTAGCTTTATTTATGTAATGTCTTGGATTCCAAAGCATTACGTTTTTGTGAGGGGGAGGGCTAATGACTTAAGGTTGTCTAACACAATTTTTCCCCCTGTTTATTTTAGAAATCCATCTCCCCATATTTGCAGCAGGGTTGACATTTGTTAGGAGAGATATTATTGAGTGCATATTATAATTAATTATTATATTAGCACAGGGAACCCTGATTTATCAAATGATGTAGCTTTCATAAAATTAGAATTTTAGAATATTAAGGGTAACCTCAATTACATAGTCTCAACAGGCCCTAAGTCTAGACAGCTCAGCAGAGTTGATTAGAGGAACTTTAACCAATCAGATGTGTATGAGGTGATCTTTGCACCTTTGTGGAATCTCATTGAAGTCAGTTGTGCTTCTAGGTTAACTGAACTTCAGTTAACTGGAGTTGCACAGGACATGTATGTGCTGCTTTATGGCCAAGACCTTAAACCTTGTTTGGATGAAAAAATGAGAAGTTGTGTATCAATGTCATCTTTATCCAGAGCAAACATATTCAGGCTGAAAAATCACCATGCGATTTGGCATAAATAATCAAAATGAGCCATGCCTGTTCTATAGAAGCAGGTCAAGACTGAAGTACACTGGCAGACCCAGGTACATAAACCTACTAACTGCTTGTTAAAACTGTATGAGACTTTGTAGTTTTTGTTTGCGTAGGCTTTGCAAAGCAAAACTGGTGAGGTATATTTTCAGAGATTTGCCACCTCTGAATTTAGGGTTTTCTAGTTTCTGCGGAGTTGAAGTTGGAGTATTATCAACTCGAGACTCAGAGATGATAGCTAGGAGTGAATATCCTTTCCTACCCTACTTGAGCAGGGTGATGAGGAGGAAATACCCTGTTTCTAGAAGTGTCTGTTTGATTCCCCCTAACCAAAGAATGCATGACGGGACAGCAGGCCACACAACTATCTCCAGAAGACATTGGAGCCTGATGTTGTTGCAGTCCAGTGAGCTTTCTTCCTAGAGGCTGCTCAGATGAAGTGGATGCTAGGCCAGGGAGGCATTGAGCTGGGGCAGTAGGTGGGTATCGCCATCTAAATTGTCTCTAAATTTCACGATAATGTCTCAATCCATTCTACAAAACTCTGATTCAGGTTTGTTAATCTGGTTGCCAGGTCCATATGACCCTCCTGGGATTTGCTTTGTAACAAAGATGTAATCAGTGCTACTTTTCTGTTGCACTGTAAAACAGTCAAATAGCCCTACAATTTGCCATTACCGTCACTTGCTATAACCAGCCCTAATGATCTGACATTTTCTTTGTAAGGCAGGTCATTTCCATGACACGTACAACAAGCAAACATTTTCTTGTAAGAAAAAACAACAAAAAACCCACCCAAGCCTCCACTATAGGTTTTAAATATTAAAACAATACACAGAGCTAAATCATCTTAACAATTAACCAAGCAACTTCCCCTAGCAATAATGGAAAGTTTTGCATCTAATTTGCTACACATACTGTGCTGTAAATGAATCCCATAAAATACAAATAAGTTCTCCCTAAGCACCTGCAAACTCTTCCTAATACTTAACATTTATTTACATTTGAATGTAAATAAATTTAAAAATTGCATCATGAGTTTGGTGATCTTTTCTGTATACAAAGTGGGTACATGTGAGTCTTTATAATGTACTGCATGTGAGGAAGAGCTATCCATATGATAAAAGGCAAAGCAAAGTGATACACTGCACTGATCATGCAACTCTGAATATCTCCCCTCCGCTTTGGTCACTTATCTCATTCTCCTGGAGCCGCTTCTAACTATTAAACAGCTTCAAACACCTGCCACATTCCTTTGGTATAGCGCATGGTCTGACTCAGTGAAATACAAAGCTAACATTTCTTCAAATTTTAGTAGTTTATATATATCAGCAAATGTTCATGATCTTAATTTCCTTTTAGCCTTATCCTACAATGAGATCTGACAATATGAACTCTGCACCTGGGTGGAGTTCCATTGTTTTCAGGGGAGCTATGTGTACTGTCTACACTCAGATATCACATTACTGGGTTGTGCCTTAATATGTATAGTATGTTTACTGTGGGCTAGATTGTGATTTTATGTGCAGCACTGTACACCCCCTTTTGTTAGGAAAGATTTATGGATCCCTATTACTCCTGGCATTGACTTGTAGTTCAAATCACAAATGTAGCCCTTGTATGTGGTAGATGTATGCTCGATATGGAGATTAAATTGGTCATTGGTTGTATGAAACAGAGGCTTTTTAGTCCTGTTTAAAGTGCATTCTCAAATCAACTTTGACTATGAATTTTCTCTGGAGAAGTTAGTGATGGGGTGTTTCTTAGTAAATTTCTTTATTTACACTATATACACCAGTCCATAAACAGAAATGATCACAATCAGCACATAAGCAGCCCACTCTTGCAGGAATCCCAACCCAAAAAGCGAAGGGGTGGTTCACAGGAAACAATTTTGCACCAAGAATTGAACCCATTTAGAGTCTTTGAGAGATAGAGGAGGATAGCAAAATTCCTTGTTCCTTGCCAGATATTTCTTTCTCTGCTTCCCAATACAGCATTTCTTCAGAGAACTGCATTGCTTACACACTAAGAATTTATAAGACTAATTGTAATAGAGCCATCTGGTGCTTCCCTATGTATCTACCTACACACACACGCACACACACACACACGTATGTAGAGTATATATAACACACACAGTCATGTATGTAGAGTATATATAAAATCACATTATAAATGTGCTTCTGAAAGGGTGTTCCTAGACATACAAGTACTATTTACATGAGATGATAACATGTCTTGTAGTTCTAATACAATAGGTTTCAGTCTTGCCCAGGGCAGGTTGGTTTATACAATTCTATCTGAATCTACTTTAATTTTTCTTTCGGTGTTCTGGTACAGAACCAACTCACGTATAATTCAATTCACTACTACTTTACTCTTCAGTTAGAACAAACCAACAGTAAGCACACAAAGGCCACTGTGATGGTATCTCCTTTGATCTTCAGCTTGCTCAATCTAGTTCCTACTGTGCTGGCTCCCAATTTCATTTTTATAGTTAAGTAGTTTGGACATCATTAAAAGAACTGTGTCTGGAGGCAGTGATATGGCACTGATCAGTTTGTCAAGTAATTCCATAAAAAGTTCACAGTTCTACCCTGATATGATATGGAGAAAATGTCTCATTAAAAATAACTTTTGTAAAATACATTTCCCCATTTCAAAAAAAAAAAAGGGAGAAAGAGAGAATAATTTCTGAGATGAGCTCTTTCTGTCTTAGTGCATCATCTTTTAATGACCACTGTTTCCTCCTTATGCCATTTATTGCAATCTATTAATATTTTGTTCCTCTGGTTGATTTTCATAGTGGTTTCAAAATCTGTGATTTTTTTTTGGCCCTACAAGCAAAGGGCCAAACTGTGACACAGGTGCCACAGTACAGGTGGAGACATTAGGTGGAATAAGAGCACCCTTATGTCTGTCTTTCGGTTATCTGGTCTCTGTGTCCAGTTGTGTAGGGGTAAGTAGATGCTGCATGCCTGTTTATGCCTTTTACCCAAGAGCACAGGGGTATGGAGTGAATAGAACCTTGGCGATCATGAGGAGGAGTAGTAATTTCTGGGCTATATCAGCAGATTATTATCCCTATGAAGAAAGGAGGGGGGAGGACATAAATTAGCCCAAAGAAATGATATCTAAGGAGTGTCACTCTGTTTTGCATTGCTTCATTTTCAATCAGAGGGGTAGCTGTGTTAGTCTGGATCTGATGAAATGGGTCTTAGCCCACGAAAGCACATGATCCCTAAAATCTGTTAGTCTGTAAGGTGCTACAAGACTCTTTGTCGCTTCATTTTCAATGGAACCCCAACTCAGGGCAGGTTTACACTACTGCTTAAGTCAATCTAATTTACATCACTCCACAGTGTGAAAAAGACACCCCCTGAGCGACACAAGTTACAGCGACCTAAGTGCTGTCCACACCCACCGCCATAACTTCCATGGAGGTGGTGTAATTATGCCAATGGGAGAGTGCCACTGTTGGCATAGAGTGTCTTCCCCAGATGCACTACAGCTGTGCCAATGTAGCACTTCCAGAGGTGAAAGTAAGGGGTTCAGCCCAGTATGGCATTACGGGTAAAAGGTAGCCACAAGTACTGGCCGGTATCACTGAGTTTAAAGTACTACCATGGCAGCACTTTAAGAACTCTGCTTTTAGAACCAGTAGGGCCACCGATGGGGGGGCACAAAAGGGGCAGTGACGTCCCGGCAGGGATGCTGATGGGTGGGACTTTAATGTCACTACCCCTTTTGCCCCCTGGCTACCAACAGTGGGAGGGGAGAGAAGTAGCTGCCCCAGGGCCTCAATTTAAAAGGTCCCAAGGTTCCAGCTCCTGTCGGATGAAGTCCTGGGCCCTTTAAATCACTGCTGGAGCCCCAGGCGGTGCAGGCAGGGAGTGCAGATGGACTGGCTGGGGGATGCTGACCTCTCCAGCCACACCCCTTCTTCCTGAGGCCCCACCCCTTCTGGGGGAGGGGAGGGTGTGTGGCAGAGTGGCCCCATTCTAGTAAGAGCTGCCTTTTACATTCACCCTTGAGTACTTCTATTGTAGATATGCCCTTAGCCTCTGTATTTCAGCCTGAAATATAGACATCTAAGTTTATTTCTATTCCTTTGTCATGGATGCACAATAATTTTAGGCACTGATATTTGATATTTATATTTCTAGTTGGGATGGGATTTACTTTGTTTTATGGAGGCACAATCTATTCCTGTATTTTTGCACTTGCAAACATGAATGGGTGGGATGGTTCTGATTATTTGCCCTGTTACTTGATTTTGTCCACAGTCAAGCAGCCAGAGACACAGATACTCAGATTTACCATCACAATTTGATGTCTCACTAATTTTACCAGTGCAAAGTACACCTTTGCCCCCATGCAAAGTGGAGGTGGAGAGATTCAGAAACAATTCCTAAGAGTCGGTCCAGGTGGATCCACTCCAAAGGATTGGTTGTATGGTGCAATTCCTGAACATTGCACTGGGCCTAGTATGAGAGAGCAGTGGCTGCGGCACATAACACCCCTGAAATATTAGATTAAGTTGGAGCCTGTTGCTTAAATCCTTCCCATGTGTCTATCATTCATTTGCTTTCATGTACTGATCAAAGGACTACTGCCCTTCTGAAAACTTGCTCAGCTATTACTGTATCCAAGCTGCAGGTACAAATACGGTTTCTTGCAGGCAATTTGGATTTTAAATTATTTTATTTGTGCTCACAAATATTTATCAACACAATACTACAGGACATAGATGACTGCTAAATTTGGGAAGACTATAGAGGTTTGGTTTGAAATTTGGATTTTTAGAGCTCTTCCTCATGCACTAAAATGCTTACCTGTTTTGTTTGTTGGATGGAAAATCATAGGTTTGAAAACATCAGGCAATTAAACAAAGTAATAGAATAATATATGTCCAGCATAGGATGAGGAACTAATGAACATCAATAGAATAAATAATCTAAAGATAGTTTATTTTAACTTTTTAGTTAAAATTCTTCACAAGACAGATAATTCAGGATAGTTCTATTGGTATTAGATATGTAACTTGATGGATAATCCCCAGCCCATACCTGTAAGCAGGTTTCATTCACCTGTTCGTATCCTATATGAATCAGAACCAATCTACAACCTTCTACATATGGATTAAAGTACAAACTGATGTTTACAGTCCCTTTCCTCTATGAGAAAAAATAGTGAGACAAAACCATAGAGAATACCTATAGCCCTGGTCCTATCTTAAAATAACAGATGAAAAGGGAAATTTGTAAGCAAAAAGAAAAGATAAAAAAGCATCAGCCGCTCAAACCCCTTAGGTATTATACCTTCCAGTGCGCACCATCTGACTGACACACTTCTCCATATGCTGAGGAGGAGAAAGTACTATTCCCAACTAACCCACAATTATGCCTTCATTATTTCTTTTTAATCTCCTCATAGTTCCCATGGGGCCTTATATTTGGTTAGATAAATGTCCCTGCAACAGACCAACTTAGAAAAATCTGTGAATCTTTTTAAAAAATCATGTTCTGTTCAGCGTAATTGTTTTCAAAACTATTTTTATCTCACATATACTTTTTGTTCTGACACTAAAATAAATTATTTTGAGCATTCCTTTCATTTTCTTTACATAATGTTTAAAGAATTGTTGGGATGATAGGTTACCAGAATCTTCAATGATGGACTTTTCCCCCACTTCTGTTTTAGAGGCCTATTTAATGTATTGGTGTAGTGACTTTTAGTTGTAATACAAACTAGGGCCTACTCTTGTTCCTGTTGAATTAATAACAAAGTATCCATTGAAATCAACAGAAAAAAAGTAGGTTCTAACCCTTACATTTAATTTATTTTGTTTATTTCACACTCCGTTCCATGCAGAACTAAGTGAGATAAAATGTAATAAAGTATTTTGACTATCTACTCTGTGTGTAAAGATGTTATGCTTGGGGTCCAAAGTATAAGTAGTATAGTATTAATATAGTGAAATTTCTACGATTATGTCTTACTCCTACATTACCTTTTGATGTGGTATTTTGCAAATTGTTCTGTGTAGTTATTTTGTTATGGTTACATTGTAAATGTCATTTTGTGATGAGATACTTGGAGATATATATAATGACTTAGAATAAAGTTTATGGAAGAATCATAAATAAGAAATTAAAATGTTATATATTGTAATGGGTTTTTTTGCATCATTTTCTGTGCCACCTGTCCTACTTGTTTATATTTGAACATCCTCCTTCGCTTGCATGTTAAACTTTCCTTTAAAAGTGAATATAGTACTTAAGGAGGGTGCTAGAAAGGCAGGACTGAAGTCTTTTTCCTCTGTTTATTCTGTACCATAAGCAGTGTTATCATAAGTTCAAATTGTTGCTTGCTGATGTGGACTTGATTTGTAAAGGCACAGAGAACATGCGGCTCTCGTTGATTTCAGTAGGGGAGCTGGAGTTACTTAGCACCTCTGGAAGTCAGGTCATAGGCCTTTAGCCTGATTTTTAAAAGCCTTTACTGTGTATGAGAGGGTCCATCAGTCTCTCTGACCATTCAGTTCTATCAAAGCTGCCCTGAAGGTTCCCAGCTAATACCAGCTGTAATGACATGTTCTGTGCTCTGGGTAATAGGGAATAAATGGAAAAACCACCTAAAAGCAATCAATAGTAGCACCTTTGTCACAACAGTCTCAAGCTAAATTTGAATGAGTCAGTGATCTACAGGAAAAAAACTCTATAGGTTAGCACTAATCCTCTGATCAATTAGTCCTCTTAACACCTGATTTTTCTAACATCAGAATGAAAATGTTCTAAATAAGATCCCAAATGGACAATTTGCACACAGCTATGTTCAAAAACCCCAAAAGATGCACACAATATTTGCTGGAATAAATGTGTGTGATACAAAAAAGGACAGTAGCAGTTGTGACATGCTGCAAAGATCACATTTCTATAATTTCAAAAATTAAAAGAAAAAAGGCGGCAAGATTGTGGTTGTGCTGCTAACTGGAAACAAGAAAGCACTTCTGCTCTGAAAATGGGGTCATGTGCTGTGTTTTACTGTGGCTTAGGATGAAGCCTGCATAGAGACACATAATAGACTGAGGAAAAGTGTTGAAAATGGATCCATGAATGGTAATTTGAAAAATAAGTTCCCAGTTCCAATAACATTCTCAAACCCACATCTTACAAAACATTTATGCTATTTTTGTAACATTATGAAATTCATCAAAAATCATAGCCAGCTTTGAAAGCAATAAAACAAAATTCAGGTTTCCAATTCTGAGCCAGTTTATGTCTTAAGGGAAAAGGACGGGGGGAGCACTCTTTCACTGCAACACAAAGTTTGTAATAAGTTCTTTAATGAAAGTAGTCAGAAGATATCAGTAATCTTCATATTTAATTAAGAATAATTGTCTTAGTAAGGCATTTTTCTGTATTGTTCACAGGTTACAATTTGTTTTAACCTTGGTACTGAATTAAAGTTGTTTGAAATGTTTGAAAGGAATGTTCTCCATTTAGATATATAGTGAAAGAAAGAAATACAAGTCAATAAAATCAAAACTTGTTGATCAGCCCATAAAGGTATTTCAGACTCTATTGCTGATGTGGCAGGCTGCTCAGGGCCGGCGACAGGGGGGTACTACGGGTAGAGCTGTACCGGGCCCCGCACTGAGGCTGCTTATGAAGAAAGAATCATGCCTGCTGGGAAAAAATAAGTGTTTTTCCAAGCCACTAATATAAAAGGGCAAGCAGTGGACAGTCATTCCCTGCTTTGTTTCCCGGTGCCCTGTAAGTCCCATAGGGTCTGACTGCAGACTGGCTTTGTTCAGCAAGTCTCTAAGGCCCCAGCTTGTTGCCTTGCATGCCCTGGTATGCCAACAGGATATGCTAACAGGGCTTCTTGCCTGAGTGGCAACTCACTCAGATGCACTCTGTGGAGAAAGTGAACTGAAATAGTCAGCCAGCATACCCTTGAACAATTTGCTGTCTGGGAGGGCTTTGTTCCTCTTTCTCTGTTTGTGACCGCCTATGCACCACTATAGTTTTGCCAGCAGATAACACTCTTATGAGGTTGCTTAAATTACCTTTCCTTGACAAAGACTAAGGAACATGTTTTCTTTACTCAGAGTAAAGTAACAGTAAGCATAGACCAGAACTTATTTATTTGTTTGTTTATTATGCAATAGTTCCCAAAGGCCCTAAAATTCCCGTTGTGTTTGTGCAACACTTAGAGCACAGGAAATCGTGATCTTTGTTCCAAGGAATGTACCCTCTAATGAATAATAATTATTGAAATCTAGCTCTTAAAATAGATTCAATGATTGTAAAAATAAAAACTTCTTATAACTATGGCCCGGTTAAAATTTGCCAAATGGGCTAAGTCTAATTTTTCAAAAAGTAATTTAGGCACTTGAAAGCTTAAACCTCATTGCCTATGACTCTTAAGTTATTTTGAAATTTGGATTTGCAGATTTAAGTTAGTTAGGTTCCTTTGTTTTACCTAGTTTTAATTACTTTTCATTAATTTGACCATTTAAATTCCACTTTTCAAATGCAGATAGTAGTGCAAGGCCACTCCTAAAGTTCAAGTGACCTTCCCCTGAAGGTGACCCTGTGCCCATCCTCCCTACACCCACTGACAGGAATCAGCAATATAAGCAAAATCCTGTCTAGATACATTTTGCTGATGTCCCCAGCCCTCTGAATGTCTAGCAATCTCCATTGCTGCTGCTGTTCAGTAGGCAAGCCATAAAAACCCCTTCTGCTGGAGAAAGCAGTGGTGGAAGGTTGACAGTCAGGAGTGATATTTCTGTCTTTTGGGAAGTAAGGGGCAAGGAGTTAGGGATTTAAGTTGTTCTCCTCTGCTAATCAGTAATTGGTTGAAGTATGACCTAGTTGGGGGGCAAGAGGGCGTGATGCAGCTTTATTATGTTGCCATTTTAAATGTGTGTGTATGTGGAGATTTGTTTGCGTGTGCTTCTGAGTACACTTTTAAAGAGGGGAATCTAAATAAATAATAATACTATCAATGTACCTGTGATAATGCTGGACACTGCAGTCACTGAAGGTTTGTTCAGAGAAATGCTAGCAATTAGAAAACAACATGTGATTACTGTACATACTATCTCTTTTTACCATGTGTTCATTGTCCCTTCTTTATCCGGTGACAACTTCCCTTGCAAGTTCATTTCTACCCTTAGGCTCATTCTCTAAGTACATACTGTGAACCAACGCTTAATTAACCACCCACCTCTCCAATAACTGCTCACTACAATGTTATTCTGAAGGTACTGGTTCTTGGTGCAAATTTTCCCAGTGTTAATAAAGCAGACATGTAAAACTTTGTTTTGTTGTTAATGGCTCACACATTTCATGTTGTTGCTGTGGTGTTTTTCTGGTCATGGTTAAAGAGAGGTAGCACTTCACAGTTACTCTTTTGGTAACCAATTAAATCTGAGCATTTGGGAAGAAGGTTGAGGACTTGAAGGAGTTAACCAAGAAAGTGTGTTGTGTGAGTAAAACCAAATCATTACAAGTATTTTTTGCCTTTGTTATGAGGTAAAACTAGTTTTAAGATTTAGAAGTCAAAGGTTCAGCCAATAAGCCATTAACTGTAGATTTTAAAGCCAGACTTTTAGCTATCATTATAATTCATCCAGTCTTTTTCTTTAGATTGTTTAAAGCGGCAGATTTTTAAAAATTAAACAGCTAATGACAAAATTAACTTTTCAAACTGGTGCATGGAGTTGATCTAATCCAAATTCTATTTAAACTTGTGCCATGCTGCTGATATTGCAGTTAGTGCTAAGCTGTGTGCCTGTACATTACGTAGAATATATAGTCTTGCCTAGTAGTATTTTCATGCATTGATATAATTCAGTAAAAGGAAATGAACATATATGAATAATGTTCAAAGATAATTATGCTAGTTTTTCAGCTTAAATACCTTAAAATCTGCTAAGACAGTTCATAGACAAAGGGGACACTAGCAAAATTCACTGCAATAGATTTCTCCATTCATAATGACAAGAACATCTCTCTCAATATTACTTAGCTAATGAAGGAATAGATCTGCTGTGAAGTTCCTAGGAGGCTCATTTTCTTGAGTACAGTAGTAAAAGTTAGCTGATGAATGACCTAAACTGCTTAATGTTTCTACTTATAACTTCTGAGCAGCAAGGCGTATCTAGGAGAGTACTGAAGGAGTTATCCTCAGGAGGCCCCAGTGTCCTTGTAGGTTGTCAGAGTCAATGAGCCAGGTTTATTTCAAATGGCTCCTTAAATGAACATTTATTTTGTGCCAGTAACACGTTTTTGATTAACAGCTCTTTTTGACTAATTTGCTTCCCAAAACAGCCCAATAAAGGACTCGTTTAAAACATAATTAAAAGCATGTTATTGCTAGTAGTTAATACTGATTAAAACAGGCATTAAGACAATTATCGTTGAAGGAAAGTAAGCACCCCGTAGTTAGTATAGACTCCATTCTTACAGTTTTTACGCAATGCATACAGCAATGGACTCTTTCCCAGATTTGGAGAAGTCCTTATTCTGCACATAATGATGTCAAAAATTTATCTCAATAATTGTATTCATATACAGGCAATTTAAAAATATTTTACATGTTTGTGTTTTTACAGAACATATATATTTTCAACATGGTAATGCTAATTTAGGTTCCTGGATGATTATCGAGTTAGCTAATCAGAAAGTAGAAAGATCCCAGTTACTACTTTTCCTATACAGTTTTGAACATACAAATTTTTCTCTTTAAATTCTGCCACAATTATGCACCTTCCATGAATTGTTAGCAAAAAGTGAGAATGAATTACATACATGCTACTGTGGGTATAGTTTATTATGAGCGCCAAACTGCACCAGCAAAAATGGAGGTCCATTTTGAAAATCAGGCCCTGAAAACCATAAACTTTTCTGGATTTTCACATACACAGCCATAGTTTATATCTCTAACTACTTTTATATGAATCCTGTGTATATTTAAGGCAATCCTATATTTTTATAACATCAAAACAAAAGTAGCCACATCAGTGCACAAATTGTGTACAATATTAGGGACATGGTTTTGAAAATTTGGACCTATTTCTTACAGTAACTAATTACTGTATAGAAAGTGAACACACAGAATAAAAGTTTTACAATTTTTAATCTTTACTTTGAAATTCACCTTGTACTCTAATATGCACCACTTCTAATTTTAATTACTGTCATCCTGGACTACAGTGTATGCTATACCTTCTTCATTTATAGTATAAATCAGGGATCGGCAACATTGGCTCACGGGACCGAAGGGTAAGCACCCTTAGCGGACCCTGCCACTTTATTTACCTGCTGTTTTGCCGACCGTGGCTCCCACTGGACGCGGTTCGCTCTCCCCAGTCCAATTGGGGCTGCGGGAAGCGGCGCGGTGCTGGTGCTTAACCTGCGGTCCCGTGTTCCAACGTTGCCGATCCCTGATTTATAGTAAGAAAATATTTGTGTCCATCATAATGTGTGTTGGTTTAAGAAATTTTGTTAAACACAGAAATTAACTGTGTTAACTTTTTATTGTTCTTCCAACTATTTAGCAGAGTTTGAGGGTCAAAACCAAAAATGAATAAGATTTTATTTAAAAATGCATTAAATGTGCATCTGGTTACAATGATGAATTTAACTTTATAACTGTTACCTCAAATTGATATTAATACAGGAAAATAATAGAATTTTTAGTGTGGGCTAGTAAGAAACATTGTAATTTCTTCACCTTGAACTGTTTGGAGAGAATAAAGCTATGGTGCCTTGTTTTTTCACTGTACTCTAGTCAATATTTACAGGAAACATATAGAAATGAAAATTTACCAAAAGATTATGAAACTTTTGTGTTACCTTTTCACACTGCAGTTAAGGCTCATGGCACGGGTGTGCTCTCAGTCATTGTCAAGGGAGCGCTCCCATAGTGATTCATGAAAGGTCAATGGTCAAATTCCTAACTGTGGGCTACGTATTGCCAGTATGCTCTGGACGGGAAAGAAGAAGGGTGAGGGAGGTGGAAGGGTGGGAGGTCTGTGACCCAGCGAAACTGCTGTGTTTGAAGTGACTAACTCTGAGAATGAAACTCTCAGTAGCTACTAAAGTCAGTGTGTTCTCAGTGCAGGGTCTCTAATGGTGGAACTCCTTGCTGGAAGGAGGTAATCACCATGAACTTGATCTCATTCAGGGTACACTGGGGGAGCCACACTTTCACAGCAACCTTCCTGCAATAACAGAAACTGAAAAATGAATATGGTTCCCTCTTCTGACACCACTTCCACAAAGTTTGATTGAAACAGCCTGGGCTTGGCAAAGCACTGCACACCTTACACACTAATGCACTGAGACTCTTAACACTAGTCACTTAGACCTAGTCACTAGTGTGACGATGCTGTTCCTGGTGGGATCCAGCTGTGAGTATCAGATCAGGACAGATTGCTTCCAAAGGGGCAACTACAGCCCAAAGCTGGGGGTTTTCCACTCTAGTGTGAACCAAACCAGCCAAACAGAAAAGACTTTGGTTTCGCCCCACTGGCTAACCACAAGTCACACAAGCAATCCCCTTAGACACTCCAGGTTTCCAATATCACCACCAGCAGCCACCTGTCCTGGGGATCAATGGTTATGAAAACCAATACCCCAAATAAAGAAAACGGTTCTCCCCAATTCCAAAGAATCAGGCCCCAGACCCAGGTCAATATACAAATCAGATCTTCCCACAAATCACACTGTTGCCAATCCTTTAGAACAGTGCTCCCCAACCTTTTGTCACCCTCAGCACACCATAGCCTCTCCCAAAATTCCACGGCACACCACATACAAAAATTGGATAAAAAACAAATATAATCTTCAAAATATCGTTTTGAAGAATATAATAGTATATTATATATATATATATATATAGAGAGAGAGAGAGAGAGTGTATATATATATAATAGTATATTATTATATCCCCCCAACGCCCCCTTGCACACTGCTTACCCCCGCTCCCAGCCCAGCCTCCCCCCAACGCCCCCTTGCACACTGCTTACCCCCGCTCCCAGCCCAGCCTCCCCCCCAACGCCCCCTTGCACACTGCTTACCCCCGCTCCCAGCCCAGCCTCCCCCCCAACGCCCCCTTGCACACTGCTTACCCCCGCTCCCAGCCCAGCCTCCCCCCAACGCCCCCTTGCACACTGCTTACCCCCGCTCCCAGCCCAGCCTCCCCCCAACACCCCCTTGCACCCCGGTTCCCCCCCCCCCCCCCGCGCTTACTTGTTCGCTGGGTCACGCTGCTGTGACCCGACTCCAGCGAGGGAAGGAGAGGAGCGACACGCCCCCCAGCCTCGCGGTCAGAGTAGCGCCGCACCACACCGCCTCCCCCGCCCCCCAGCCTCGCGGACCTCAGAGCAGCGCCGCGCCACACCGCCTCCCCCGCCCCCCATCTTCGCGGTCAGAGCAGCGCCGCGCCACACCGCCTCCCCCGCCCCCCAGCCTCGCGGACCTCAGAGCAGCGCCACGCCACACCGCCTCCCCCGCCCCCCAGCCTCGCGGTCAGAGCTTTTGTCGCGGCACACTTGGCATGGCCTCACGGCACACCAGTGTGCCGCGGCACACCGGTTGGGGAGCACTGCTTTAGAATCTAAAATCTAAAGGTTTATTGTACAAGGAAAAAGGTATAGGTGAGGGTTAGGAATGGTTAAAAGAAATCAATTACACGCAGTAATGGCAAATCTCTTGGTTCAGGCTTGCAGCAAAAGTAGAATAATCACAGGTTCAAATCACAGTCTCTGGAAAGCATCCCCTCCAGGGATGGGTCAGCACCCTTTGGCCAGAGTTCCCCTGTGTAGCAAAGTTCCATCCAGAGCTGAAAACAAGGGAGGCTGAAGACTGGAGGTAGAAGACAAAATGGAGGACTTTTCTCTCAGGTTTTATAGACTTTCTCTTCTGGGCGAAGACCCCCTCCTCCTTCTTATGCAGAGTCCAATTGCAACATGAAGGCTCATAGTTTAAGATCAGTTTCTGACCAGGCAGATCACATTCCTGGAGAAGCTGGGGTGTGGACAGGCATCTACAAAGTTCATTGTGTAGCTGATGGTCCTAAATGGACCATCAGCCAGGCCAGCCAAGTTAACAACAGCTTGTCTGAGATTTCACCCAGAAGCCAAGCATAAGTTTGAAATATAGGCACCATATAGCAAATATCCATAACTCTAACTACAAAAAAGATACACACATACAGATAGATTAAACATAATCAGCTGACCATAATCTGGTTGTAGAAACCTTATCTGTCTCCCTTTACATAAAATTTGGTACCCCAATGATCTATATGGCCCCAAATTATTTCAGTAACATGACAACTGGTCACTTAGATACTGTGGTGATGGCTGCATCAGGAATGCCTATGGTGAGTAGGAAGCTTCTTTCCTCTCCCTTCCCAAACATGTATTAGGGAAGTATAGGCTACTCTCTCTTAAAAGAAAGCTAGGAGTAAAGTCCCAAGCACGAGCATTGGTTGCCAGCTAGGGTATATAGCAAGCCATACATTGGCATGCATGCTGCAGTTGCGAGCCCATGCTCACTATGGCTTGTATCTCTCCTGGTCTTCTCAAACCCACCATGGAACCCTGTTCTGGCTGCCCAGATCCAAGGAGCATCCCGGGGCCTCACAAAACACTAGCAAAGGGAGCCTTTTGCCTACAGGTTTTTTAGCTCCTTCTGTGTATTATTTAATATTTTACTTGATAGCTCATTATTCACCTAGTGCTGTAGCATCTGTTCACATTACATGCATTAAAAACAAAACCACAGGCAGTCCTGCCCACGTTAGGCAGCAGTAATAGTATTCCTCTGAATAACTATCCCAAGCCATCAGTTAGAAGCATTGCCAAAGTCTAAGACCATTGACAACCAAGTGCCTGGTCAAAAAGGTGAACCTTACAAGGACAGCAAACTCAAATTTACCACAGGTATAAAGCTGTGTAGTTCCATCAAATCTAATGGTTCTACACTGATTTATGCCAGCTAGAAAGCTAACCTCATGTCAGGCTTCTAGACAGGCAGGGAGTGTGTTGTGTAACTAACAACTTGCCATCAATAAAATTCTGCCTTCAGTTCTAAAGAAGACAACAAGACCATTAATCTCAGTAGATCTCAACTATTATGATAGTGTACAAACAGGCAGGTGTGTGATCTATTTGGTAGTCAGATGTAAATCCATACGAGGATTTATAGCTTAAAACTAGAGGTGGTTGAAAAATGGAAAAAAATCAACACTTCACTGAAATGATTTCAGTGGAACTATCTTAGGCATAATGTAATACTATGGAAGTAAGGGAATCGGAATCTGGAACACATTGTATCAAGCAATGCACAAACCCCAAAAGACATTCCCTGCCCCCAAAAGTTTATATTTAAGTATAACACAAGAGACAAGTAGATACAGATAGATACAGGTGGGGTGGGGGGGTAACTGGCAAACAAGGAGCTAATATTGGTCAGCATGGTAAGCAATGATCTGAGCATCTGCAGCCTAACCATTATGTTTTTTCTAGGCTTTTTCTAGGAAGGAGGATAATGATGTAGATTTTTGGATGTTTATGTGGAGCTCCTCTCAAGTGTGAGGGGAAACATGGGAGAAAACAGAAAGGTGCTTGTGTGAAAAATTAACAAGAAGGTAATGGAAACCAGCATCGTGAGCCAATCAGAGGTGGAAGCTGATATCTTGATACTGAATGAGAGATGATAGGGTATGGATAGGCTGTGAAGGCCCTTGAAAGTGTTAAAAGTGACGGGATGGTAAGAAAGAGTAGACATGGCCAAAACAACAGGCTAGGAAAATGATCTTTGCAACAGCATTCTGAATGGATGTGAGCAGGATAACACTGCATTTGTCAAAGGCCGGAGAAAGGAGTAGATTTGATTGTTGAAAACGAAGTCCAGGTTTTGGGCCTGAGTGATGGGCAGGATGATGATGATGTACACAGTAGTTGAGAAAGCAGGCAAGGCAAAGATTAAGGGCTCTGTTTTAGCTTGTTGAGCTTGAGCTGATGGCTAAATGTACACAAGATGTCAGAGATAGGTTGAGCTTTGGGTTTGAACAGGAGATGGGTCTGGAATAGAGGGGTAGATCTATGAACGTGAGTATAGAGTGGCAGTTGAATTAGTGTTTGTGGATGAGATTGCCCAGAGATAAGGTGTAGGAAAGGCCCGAGAACAATGATATGTGGAACCCTGATGAAGAGACTGGAGGGGGGGATGAGAAGGATCCTCTGAAACATACACCAAAAGGGCAATGAGAGAGGTAGGAGAAAAATGATGAGAGGACAGAATCACTGAAACCAAATGGGAGGACAAGATTGCAAGAACAACAACATGGGAATGGTGCTGAAGGCAGCTGATAGATCAAAAGTACTCATTCAGAGATTTGACTAGGCATTAGAAACTTTTTGGCAAGCATGATTTCAGTGGATTGTTAGGGACAGAAGCCAGATTGGAGAAGGGTCTAAGATGGAACTGAAGGAAAGGAGTCTCCAGACAGTGATTGTAAACAGTGCATTCAGTGAGTTTAGAGATAAAAGGGAGATAGGGTGGTGTTTGGAGAGGCAAGTGGGATCAAAGGTGGTTTTTTTAAGATGGGAGAGATGAAAGCATGCTTGTAGTGTGGAGAGAGTGAGACGGAAGAGACTGGGAGGTTAAAGAGAAGAGTGAGGGGGAGAGTGGATTCAAGGGAGGAGATCAGGAGATGAGATAGGGTCACTGGGGCTAGTGAGGGGGTTTAGAGGAGAACAGCTGAGAAACTTCTGCATGTGTGACAGGAAGAAAGAGGGCAGAGTTGTGGGAAGGGAAGGAAGGCAAGTGAGGGGAGGGGGAAGGTCACTTACTTTGTTAATTTTTCTTTTGGAACAAATCAGTGAGATCCTGTGCAGAGAGAAAATTGGAGGGAGTAGGAGGGGAGGGTTTGAGGAGTGATTCAGTGGTGAAAATGCATCTGGACTGTGAGTGTGGGGTTCAGTTAAGTTAAATGATGAAGGTGAGATGAAGCAGAGGGAAATTTAGTGTGTTTAATTTTTGGGAAAAAACCAACAGTGTAATTTATGAGCCATGTGTTTGTCAGCACCAACATTGCTTTCCCTGTATGTTACATTCCTTCCCCACTCCTTAGTGTGTGTGTTGTCTTTTTGGGTTGTCTTTTCTTTAGGACAGGAGGAGGTTGTATCTCCCTCTGTGTTTGGAAAGCATGTAGCACATTTTGGGTGATGTAGAAATATGGACATCCATGAAGCAATAAACCAAATTCTGTCTGGGTGTAACCCCATCATATTCATTGAAATTACAACAGGGATGAATTTGGTCCAAGAAACCAAGACCCCAGATCCGTTCCTGAAGTCCATGACAAAATTGACTGCAATGAAAACAGTATTTGATCCTAACTGGGGGATTGGAGAGTCCTATTAATACACTGTAACCTTGTGATATCCAGTAGAGGGGGCAAACATTAGGGGTAGGTCCCTTTTTTCAGTTGAGGCTTGAACAATTGGTTATACAGTTGGCAGCACTGGAAAAGAGAAAACAATCCCAAACACATCAGAATAACAATGTGGAACCACCCTACTTGACAAGAAGCCCATTTATATTGCTTCAGCATAGAAAGGAGAGAAGTATATAATAAAGGAAGAAACTCAAATCACAGCTACCAACATAAAAAAGTGTGTGTGTGAGGGTGGGGGTGGGGAAACAAGACAAAGAAGCACGAGGAAAAAAAAGCATGTGGAATAAGACCCTCTGCTGAATTCTGTTATTAATGTATAATATTATTGATGATGTCAAGATATATTTAGCACTCACCAGTCTGTTACAAATAATAATAAAGTCCATCTGTCTTAAAATTTCACGATGAGACCTTGCAAGCTTTTAAAATATGCAGTTTTCTATCTTGTTTCCATACCACTTCAGAAATTGATTCCATATTTAATCAAATGTTAGAGTTTTTTTCCTTTCTGGGTAAAGAATTCTTCCCAGGTCTGAGAAGGCTAATAAGGCTATCACTCAGTGATGTGTTTTGGGAATTGCAAGGAAGAATTGGATGTTGGGCTGTTGTGATAGCTCTAAGAGTCCATGTTTTGGCTTTGAGTTCTAAGAATCCATTTGAAGGAGAGAAAGATGAGAGAAACAAGCAGAAATGATTCAGGTGTCAAACAAAAGTCTCTTCCAAGAATAAGATTTATTTCAAGCTATAACCTCTTGCCAGAAGTTTGTGTTTTTGGGAAATGAAAATTTTCTGTCTTGGTGGTATTACTAAAGCAAAAACAGCTGAACTCATTTAAACAATGGCAGAGTGTCTCACTCCTAACTTTGAATTTTCTGGCTTTTGTCACTGTATGTCACAACCATAATTATTATTTAAACAGGGAGGTGAAGTGCAAAACAGAAATGAAACTCTAGCCTAGAAATGCAGTATGAACTAAACGTTCCTCCTAACCAAGCTGGGCAAGGCATTCAGCACAAAAATAAGTTTTAATTGATCCCTCTTAAAACTCTCTATTTCCCTAGTTGAATTATCCTTGTGCTTCCTAGTTAATGAAAATATTCCAGAATGTGTAATAGAAAAAGAAACAAACAAAAGAATTGGATGGCACCAGAAATACCATGAATTGCATGTGACTTTGGGTATTTGTGATGCTACAAATAATGCATTCTGGGAGGCTTTCATTATGGACTTAATTGTGCTGTATGGACATTTCCCCACATTGAAAGGTGTATAGAGAATTATGCCCTAGCAAAAGGTTTTTGACACCTTGGGCCTTATTTCTGCACAGTGCTTCCTGGTACTTTGCAGGTAGCAAGAGAGCACAGCCACTGTGCGACCTCTGAAGGGGATACAGTGTGTCCTCCATTCTATGGTCTCTCAACACTTATGGCTGGTGTGCAACAGCAACACAACCTTAACTGTGCCCACTTAAGCTTTGTCTACACTTGGAATTTTTATCATATAACTATATTACCTGACTCACCTGGTCTCGCTAAGATTTTAGGATCAACACAGCTACAACACCACTGCATACAGTAAAAGTATGTCAGTGGTTAAACAAAATAATTATACTGGTTAAAAATCCAAATGTGAACACAATTATATCAGTATAAAGGTGACTTTTACCAGTTTAGTTACTCTGGAATAACTGGAATAAATATACTGGAATAAAACACCTGGATGCCAATATAACTGGGCCCATACTTCAGGGATTGTACTGCTTTAGCTATATCAGTGTAGTTAAATCAGTACAACTTTCTATGCAGACAAGGCTTTAATGATAACTGATGGTAGTCTGTTCTTTTTTGTTCCTTTCACATCTACGGCATGATATGGGATACTCTTACTTGCACTGTTATAATTATGCAGGAAGTGATTCCTATATAGTATTTTGGATAAAGTAAATTTTACAAGATTATGGTTATAGACCTATTGAATTTAAAATGTATTGTATATTGCTACTAGTAACCATTGTCCTTTATTGTCATACTTATCATAAGGGATTTAAACAGTCTGCAGTAATCTTAAATATGCAGAGTGATTTAGACCTACGGTAGGAGGTTTCTCTACTTAGAAACACTAATTCTGAATTTACTGATACTTCTATAGTTGTTGTCACATGAATTATATCAGCACTCAGATACCTTGGTGATAGACACCTTAAAATTAACATACATGGGAACAAACAAAAAAATCAAAATCTCAAAAAGTTTTGCAAAAAGTTGTAGATTTTTAAATTTCATTTTAACTTTTCAGCATTTTTCACCCAGCTCTAATAGGCACATAGGGACTGAATCTGTAGGCTGGTTCCAAGTCATCTTTTCTGCTTTCCCAATTCTGAGGCTAATCTGAGCTCCTGCATAAATCAAGGCATACTCAGGATGCTCTAATTTAGAGTCTGTCTACACTAGAAAATTAAATCAGCCCAGCTATGTCACTCAAGGGTCTGAAAAATCCACCCCCCCCCCCAACTCATGTAGTTAAAATGACCGCAATCTCTGTGTAGGCAAAATTCTTCTATTGACCTACTACTCCTTCCCAGAGAGGTGGATTACCTACATGGGTAGGAAAATCCCTCCCAGTGGCATAAGTAGTGTCTACACTGAGAGTGCTTCAGTGATGCAGCTGAAATACTGCAGCTACACCACTGTAGCATTGCAAGACAAGCCCTAATTACCTCATGGGCCATTTCAGTCCTTGGCCGGGGTGATGATCAGCTGACACACAAACCTGATATAGAGACAACTTTGTCACCCAATGCGTGTAGCCCAGGACTGAGCTCTGAGATATCATGGTGATGCGGCTATGTAAATTGCTGCAGTTGATGAAAATAATTGCAAGGAAACTTGCTATTTCACTCAATAGTTGAGGATGGAAGGACAGAAAATAGGGCTTAGAATGGAAGCTTATACTCAGTATTAGCTAAAGGGAAATCACTGCCAACTCCATAATATTTGTGTACTAGTAACTTTACATCTATACGTGAATTCCAGTATGCAAACAACTGCGCCTTGTGTGCCTGCTCAAAAGATCTTCAAAAAATAGTCAACATTTTCTCTGAGGCCTATAATTAACTTGGCCTCACACTCAATACCAAGAAAACAAAATTATTCCACCAATAGGCTCCGAATTAACAGGATGCACTGCTACAGACTAGGGACCGAATGACTAGGCAGCAGTTCTGCAGAAAAGGACCTAGCGGTTACAGTGGATGAGAAGCTGGATATGAGTCAATAGTGTGCCCTTGTTGCCAAGAAGGCCAGTGGCATTATGGGCAGTATAAGTAGGGGCATTGCTAGCAGATTGAGGGACATGATTGTTCCCCTCTATTTGACATTGTCGAGGCCTCATCTGGAGTAGTTGTGTCCAACTTTGGGACCCACACTACAAGAAGGATGTGAAAAAATTTGAAAGAGTCCAGAGAAGGGCAACAAAAATGATTAGGGGGCTGGAGCGCATGACTTATGAGGAGAGGCTGAGGGAACTGAGATTGTTAAGTCTACAGAAGAGAAGACTGAGGGGAGATTTGATAGCTGCTTTTAACTACCTGAAAGGGGGTTCTAAAGAGGATGTATCTAGACTGTTCTCAGTGGAAGCAGAACAAGGAGTAATGGTCTCAAGTTGCAGTTGGGAAGGTTTAGATTGGATACTAGGAAAAACTTTTTCACTAGGAGGGTGGTGAAGCATTGGAATGGGTTACCTAGGGAGCTGGTAGAATCACCTTCCTTAGAGGTTTTTAAAGTCAAGCTTGACAAAGCCCTGGCTGGGATGATTTAGATGGGGATTTAGTTGGGGATTGGTCCTGCTTTGAGCAGGGGGTTGGACTAGATGACCTCCAGAGGTCCCTTCCAATCCTAATATTCTATGATTCTATAGGATGCTGCTCCCATTACTCAAATCAATAACGAGAACCTGGAGAACACTGATCACTTCCTTTACCTTGACAGTTATCTGTCTCAGAAAGCTGGCATTGACAAGGAAATTCACCATTGCCTTCAATGTGCTAGTGCAGCTTTTTGACACTTGAGAAACTATGTCTTTGAAGATCATGGCATGAAGAATCAAACCAAGCTTCTCATGTACCAAGCCATTGTTATCCCTGGTCTCTTGTATGATGCCAAAACCTCAGTCATGTACAGTAGATACCTGAATGTTCATGAACAATGCTATCAATGGTGCCTCCACTAGATCTTCTGAAGCAAGTGGGATTAACAATGTGCCAATATTAGTGTTCTGTCCCAAGCCAAAACCATCGGCATTGAATCTTTGATCATCCACAGACAACTCTGGTGGGCTGGTCGTGCTTCCTGAATGCCAGAAAATTGACTCCCAAAGCAGATAATGAGTCATGGCCAACGGATCAGGGACAGGCCAAAAAATGTTTCAAAGAAACCCTCAAAGCAAATACAAAGAAGTGAAATATTGACATAGACTTATGGGGAACCCAAGCCCTTGACTGACCAAAATGGAAAAGGACCTTGTGGTAAGGATCCCGGTATTTCAAGATCCAGTGGAGAAATGGGAAATAAGGAACGGATCCGCCATAGCCTGACTCAACAATCCAGATCCACCTCTTCCACCGGGAAACGTCTGCCCCAATTGAGACAAAATCTGTGGATCCTGGATCGGTCTCGTTACCCACTTGAGGATCCACAAGCAACACCTGGCTATCATTTTATGAAATACAATAATCCTCAAACTCCAAGGGATTATTGATGACAATAAGTAGTCCAATTTAAATCAGAGGGACCATGGATTAGATTAAGGAGAGGCGAGAGGACAGTTTCCCTTTATCAGCTAAAAACAGAAAGGAAGTTCTCTCCATGGCTTGGAAGAGCAGAACTTCCTCCACAACCCCCTTTTCTCATTAGCAGGAGTTCCATATACTGTGTTTTCCTTTGCTTTAACCACCAAGAATGGCTACTCACATGCACAAAGTTAATTTTGTACACGCCAAGTGTTTTCAGGATTCGTTCTCTACTTAGAGGCAATGGTGTTCAAAAATCAAAAGCTATGGAGCAGGGATCCACATAAAATCCCAAACTAAATCTGAAGTCTAGAAAAATTGGGATATGAAGCATTTTCATTAAATTTCTGAAACATCCATATCAAATCAAGGCTGGCTATTCTATTGTGATAAGAACCTCTGCTATAGCATTTTTGCATCTCCAGTGCTGGTTCTTGATGGAAATAAGAACTAAAAACAAATAACTTTTCTAAATATATTTGAATCCTATACAAATGTTTGGTTGTAGAATTGGGGAAGATGGGGGCAGTATATGTATATATAGGGTAATACTGATTTCAGTGGGAGTTACACATGTAACCTGCTTAGGTGTTTTGGAAAAAAAACAAAAACAAAACCATGAGGCACCTATCTGCAGCTTTAGGTGCTTAAATAGTTTAAAAATCTGGCTTCTAAATGTTTTTGAAACCTTACGCTTAAACTTCTTTCTTCAAAAAGCAGTTCATACATCTCTAGTCAGGAAGGGCCTCTTGTTATATAGGTTATATATAACAAGAGGCCCTTCCTGACTAGAGATGTATGAACTGCTGTATGAACTATATATAATCCATTAGAGTTAAACTAAAAATATGTTGTAAGAGAGTCTTATTGATTTAAAAAAAAAAAAATGTTCTGTAACTGTAGGGAATTTAGTTCAGTGTGTAGCATGCAATCTGGGGGTCTCTGCTGTGTTTTCCTTCTCAATTACTGAGCTCAATGGACTTTTGCAAAACAGGGTCTCATAACATTTAAATCTGTACTGAAAGCTGATTTACACAAAGTGCTTGCACAGCACAGAAAGTTAAAGTATTGGCACTGGGACAGTTTTGTGTGGTACAGAAAAATTCTTATATTTAATTTTTTCTATCTTACAAGCCTGTATATGTCAAACTTTAAGTGGAATTGACTGTTTATCCCAGTTGATTTTGACTAGTGACGCCTTCCAGGTTGGAAGGCTCTCACTTCACTCTGTTTCCCATCAGCACTCCTTGACTACCGGCATGTGGTGCCAATTTGTTCCTTCTGTACAGAAAAGAGAAGAGGTTTGGATTTAATTTTCAGTCTTGACACAAGGTTTAATTTGCTAAAATGGAGAGCTCTGCCATTGTAAATCTTGGAGGAGACACCAAGGTTGCAAGATTTGTCAACCCAGTCTGTTTTGAGCACCATTTAAGCCACTTTCTTAAAGGAACACCATTCCTTTTAACAGTTTGTTCAGAGGTATGAAAGAAGATTGTGTAGCACAAATAGCCTCCATGTGCACTTTTGCAAGACAGTCAGCAGGAAGGCCCAGAGACTCCACCCTCTTGACCAATGGACCATCTCTGGATCAAGCCTTCCTATAGCCAATTGGCAGGCGATTTTAAATCTCCCATAGCTAATTCTAGATGCCCTTTAATATTGTGAGCAAATAGACAGTCTGGTACTAAGCACTCCAATGTTAGCACGTATGTGAAGGAGGCAGCTCCTTGGAGACGTGTGACTTATAGATTGCTGTATTTATGACTCCTCCCTCCTTTTTTCATTGTGTTCAGACCAATTTCCATGTGGCCCTATTTGATTTCCATGTGGCATTTTTAGCAAAAGTGCACACAGAGGCTATTTTGTGCTTGGCTATTTGTCAACTTTTCTTGCTCTCTCATCATCATCTTATGGTTACAGTAAATATACCTGCCGAAAACAATTTACTCTAACAATAAACACACACAAAATCAGGTAAAGTCAGTCATTTTCAGCTGCTTGAACTTCTAAGTCTAGTGCTGCTCTTTTCCCCAAATTGGGTTACAATAATCAGAGTAATATTTGATACCAAAAAGGAGCTCCTCCTACATCTCTCCCTAATTCTCACATATAGGCACATAGTGAGTTTTGTAAATTCTTTTATAGAAAATATTTGAAGGCATTAGAAGTACAATAAAACTGGGATTTATGATGCAAAATGTATGTATTGATTTGGTTTAAGATCCTTGAACTTCTTCAAAGTTTAGTTCTGGGGTTTATACTGAACCACTTGTGAAATTTAGTTCTAGGTTTGAGTGAAATCCCTCCCAAAGTTTGGAGCAGTAAGAAAGTGATTGGAATTTAGTTTAAGCTCTTCTCTACAGTACATGATTCCTTAATAATTTAACATGTAAGAAGACATTTTAGAATTAAAATAGATATTTTACTTAGGACCATGGTAATAGCTTAGGAAAAAAAAATGTGTTCATGATTCTCAGTTACTCCATTCCAGGACTTTTTAGGCAGTGTGGCAAATTGCCGGCACTATTATGGTGTGTCCCGTGCTTTCTCCTCTTGTGAGGGGTTCAGGGCACCATTTCTTGCCCCTGAGCAAGATACTAACTGCCCCACTAGTATCCTAGGGGAGGGGAGTGTAGAGGGAGGCACCCGGGTCTGCCCTCTACTCCGGGTCCCAGCCCAGGGGCCCTAAGGATAGCAGTATACTGCTTGAACTAGCTATTCCTTCCCCTGGGCTACTTCCCTCTCCTACCTTCAGCTTGTGGGGCTTCCTGCCGTCTCTCTGCACAAGCCAGGTGTCTGTTTACGTAGGGTCTGGGTCTTCTTCGTTCCAAACTCTTCCTCTGCTTTCCTCCAAACTGCTCTCCGCTCCAACTCCTCCAAACTGCTCTCCACTCCAACTCCTCCAAACTGCTCTCTGCTCCTACCCCTGTCTGCCTGAAGCAGGGTTTCTTTTTTATTAAGGCCTTAATTGACAACAGGTGCTCCAATTAACCTGCTTCTACTTCCCTAGTCTACAGGGAGCCACGCGCTAATGAGCCTTAAGTTAATATATCTCCCCTCAAGCACTCTGCCACAGCTCCCTAACCCTCCTCTATCACAGCAGGAATGTGGAGAAGGGGTGGGTTAAGGTTATTTAAAACCATCTTTGTGCATGCTGTAGTCTGGAGCTGCTCTAATAAATGTTCTGCTTCTCATGACCCATGGAAAGTGGGGCATAGCCATTGTGCTGTCCTATCTGGCCATGTCCGGATCCGTACCTGACACTAAAGGCTAGATGCAGGGTTAGTGTAAACCCTTTATGCCAGTTCTACACCAGCTTGGAAGGCACTGTGCAGGGGGTGTTATCAGAGAGCCATTTCTACTCCATTTATGTCTCCTTTACACCATAGAGCGGTATAAAGAAATGAAGGTCCCCATCTACATGCCTGGAGATATATATATATAATCATGGGGAATGCTACATTTCTGCATTTATGTAGTATACTGTTTTGCATTGGAAAGACCTGTAGATGCAAAAAGTTCTGATGATATGTTCTCACTTGATAATAGTGAGCCAAATTGATTCCTGGTGTAATGACATCAGTGGTGTCAGTTTGGTTCAGTGTTGGCAATCCTTTTATATGCTCCTTGTCAAATGTGTTCTGCGTGCATTTGATATGGAAATGTCACTTGCCTAATCAAAGAGAGTGTGTGTTTTGTCCTGTCTTTTGTGATATCACTGTGTAGTATTAAAACATAAATATACATTATTGGCTAGCAGACAGGTCCATATTCAGGTACACAAGTTGTTTGCACATATTTTTTCACTATATCCACATTGGTAAAAGTTTTGTTTCTTTTTTAGAAAGGAAGTACTAATTTATTTAATCCATATAAATTATGTTCAAGTGAACAGATAAAGAAAGATCATATTTTGTTCCCAAGTTCTGATCAGTGGCACAAATATCACCTCAAATCTCATTTAGATAAATGAAAGTTCAGTCAAGTGTATACTTTAAACACTGACAGTTTCATGGACAAAGATAAGGTTGCTATGAACAAAGTCTTGCTTAATAGAATCCTTTCGTGTGAACAGAATTATACCATTACAAGTGGTAATCAAGTTTTGCAAAGTGAGCTATTTTGATGCTGCTTACCACAATTTTTATGTAGGTAGTGCGCAGAGTGAGATTTTTGAGGAGAATGTATGCATTTTTAGATATAATTTTAAAAACAAAGGGCAAAACTTGTCCTGGCTGACAGTAAAAAGAGGTGTTTAGATACTGATGGGTACATCTCTGCTGGACAAAACCTTGTGATCAGAGCAGAATTCCACTAGGTGGGCTTGGGGAATATGCAGAATCTCTGGACAAATTCTGACCTTAGGTATAACTAGTGTAACTGAGATCAGAATCTGGCCTTATGTTGTCTTCTCGCCCTTCCGTGTACCAGAAGGCATGATTGAGGATGAAATCTTGGCCCCATTAAATGAGAATTTTTCCACTGACCTCAACTGAGTCAAGATGTTACCTTCATTCTCATTGTTTGTAAATGAATTCTCACACTCCACGATAGCAACTATGAAGTGCGTGACTATGCTGTTAGGCTTAGATTAATATGTACTTAAGCTATTTTTTTTAAAAAAAAGATAATCATTTTTTCAGTTGTGTATGTATGGCTCAGAAGGTTAATTATGTTGCAGGACAATGTGTGGATTAAACGTATTCAATATCTTATTTAGTATTTGTTTTTAAAAAGTGGATTTTTGATGTGATCATTCATCTAGGCTCATCCATCATGTAAATCCTTTTAATTTCTTGGATTATGTACTGTACAACAGACCCAATAAATCTAACTGCTCTTTCAGAGCTATTCCAGACCATCCTATTAATCTGGGTTCTCTGCATGTGCATGTGTAACTTGCCATGATAGAAACATTCATGAAACTTTGTTGCAAAACATTGTTGCATATGTGCAGTGACTGATTTTGAACCCTCAAAAATTGTGCCCATTATTTTGTTCTGTAAATACTACACGTATTAAACCATAACTAAAAGCCAGACCCAATTTTTAAATGGAAGACATCATTAATTCCTAAGTAACTGGTGTGATGGTGCTGTAACATATTTGTTTTCAAGATATAGCAGTTGAATCATGTTTGTTTGTTTGTAAGATATATGGGTTGAACCGCATTTATCCCCTACTTGCTTTGATTTTAGAAAGCTTTCAATCATCTTGCTTTGTCTGAGAAATACTTCTGAAAATATTACGTTACTTGGATTTTGTTGTGCTTCTTGTGTTTATTAATGGAAACTTGCTGAGTGTATGTGGGAGTTTTCTTTTGTTTTGTTTTTTGTTTTTGTCAATATTCTAAAACATTTTTCACTTGAAACCAAGTTAAATGTATAGCTCCTGGGGCTTGCATTGTGAAGGGAAATGAATGGGGACATGGTTTGTCATTTAAAATACATCTATAAACTAAACCGGTTATTCAAGATCTCCACCTGCCTTTGAGCTTTGATGATTTGGGTAAACTGGGACCTGGCTCTAAACTGCCCCCCAATTTTGGTTTTCCAAAGCAAAACCCAAATTGATAAGGCTTTACCAAAACAAAAATGAATCCATTGCCAGTTTTGCCGTTCTCTAAGAAATGAAACTGATAAATCTGAGGAGTGGACAAAAATGGTGGAAAGCTCCCCTTGTTAAAAGGTTTTTCCTTGTTGGCTCTGATGATCCCCAAGCAGAAATAAACATTTGTAGTCTTTGAAGTTTCAATACTGATTATTGTGCTTTAGAATTGAAATTACTATAATGGGAATCTGGGTGGGGCCATATTTTGATTTTTTCGCAGAGACCTAAATTCCCCGTCCGTGTTGTATTTTGTATGTCTAGTTAGGATTTATGGAAAAGAGGCCTCCATTGTTTCACAGAAAGTTTTTTAGCCATCTTATCAGTACATAGCTTGTTGTTTATCAGTTCTGTCTTCATGGGATCATTTTCTTTCACTATTTATAATACGATAACTATTATTCCTAAAGGGATAAGAAAAGTGCATTTAGATTGGCTTCTCCTGGGCGTCTGAGTACTACTTGTACGTCAGTATAAGTTAGTGTGGAAACAGTCAGTTAACCCTTTCTCTTCCCCATTGAGAAGCAGTGGCTTTTTTGACTCCCTAGATATTATTTATTTCTGCAGAAGGCTGACATTCCTTTGGCTGATTTATGTGCATTACATTTTAATCACACATAACAAAGGCAATTTAGAAGCAATATGCCACTTCTTAAATTTAATCTGAATTTATTAAATTCTGTTACATTCTATTAGAAAATAAAAGATACTGTATAAAAGTTGATTAGCCTGTAATTCATCATACTCATTCCCTTAACTCAATTGTTTACTATGATATACTTTATTTATGCTAACTTGTATTATGTTGATGCTTTTATTGCAATTGTTTTGTATTTGAAAATAATAGATTTTTTAAAGTATGGTGTGTAATGATAATCTGCTAACAAATGCATTAGATCTAGAAACCAATAGCCTGATATTGGAGGTGCTAAACACGCCAATTAATATCAATAGCAATTTTAGTCAGAGTAGTCCCGGACACACCACACGATCCATTGTCTAAAGCCAAGCACTGAGGTATAATCATATTTGCTCCAACCCCTCAGACAGAGACCAACGCCTACAAGATCTTCACCAAGCATTCTCAAAACTACAATACCCACACGAGGAAATAAGAAAACAGATTAACAGAGCCAGACATGTACCCAGAAGCCTCTTGCTGCAAGACAAGCCCAAGAAAGCAAACTACAGAACACCACTGGCTATCACCTACAGTCCTCAGTTAAAACCATCAAACGCATCATCAGTGATTTACAACCCATCCTGGACAACGATCCCTCACTTTCACAGGCCTTGGGAGGCAGGCCAGTCCTCGCCCACAGACAACCCGCCAACCTCAAGCATATTCTCACCAGCAACAGCACTCCGCGCCATAATAACTCTAACTCAGGAACCAATCCATGCAACAAACCTCGATGCCAACTCTGCTCACATATCTACACCAGCAGCACCATCACAGGACCTAACTAGATCAGCCACACCATCACTAGTTCATTCATCTGCACATCTACCAATGTAATATATGCCATTATGTGCCAGCACTGTCCCTCTGCTACGTACATCAGCCAAAATGGACGGTCCCTACGAAAAAGGATAAATGGACACAAATCAGATATCAGGAATGGCAATATACAAAAACCTGTAGGAGAACACTTCAACCTTGCTGGACACACCATAATAGATTTAAAGGTCACCATCTTGCAGCAAAAAAATATCAAGACCAGACTGCAAAGAGAAATTGCAGAGCTGCAATTCTTTTGCAAATTTGATACCATCAATCAAGGATTGAACAAAGACTATGAGTGGCTAGCTAACTACAAATGCAGCTTCTCTTCTCTCAGTGTTCACACTTCCAGATCAGCTGCTAGAAGAGGACCTCATCCTCCCTGATTAGAGATAACAAGCTGGTTCAGCCTGATTGGACTAACCTTGTTAACTCTAACCTGACCCTTGCATCTTATTTATTCCTGCCCCTGGATTCTTCCACTGCATGCATCCGATGAAGTGAGTATTAGCCCACAAAAGCTTATGCTCTAATATTTTAGTTAGTCTTTAAGGTGCCACAGGACTCTTTGTCACTTCTGCAATTCCAGACTAACACGGCTACCTCTCTGATTCTTAGTCAGAGTAGGTGCTCAACTGCTGTCAGAATCATGCCTCACAGGAGCTGTTTTGTTTGCATGGTAACCCTGATACTGCAGTCTTTTGCGATATAGCTGAATCCTTGCATCTCATAGAGTTATAAAGTTTAAAGCCAGAAAGGACCACCAGATCATCTATTCTGACCTCCTGTAAATGACAGGCCACCAACACCCACACACTAAACTCAAAAACCAGTTTTAGACCAAAGTATTACAGCCCACAGGAGACTAGACTATTGTGTTCTACAGGCAGAAAATACAAGGGACTAAGGTGCCCCAGTACTCAAGGCCTCTGCAATGGCGGGAAAAGAATTAAGTGAGGTTATGCCTAGATAATCCTGACAGGTGACCATGCACCCACACACTGGAGAGGAAGGCAAATTTTCCCCCAAGGTCACAGCCAATCTGACCTGGGTGAAAATTCTTTCCCAAACATATGTATGGCAATCAGTTAAACCCTGAGCATGTGAGCAAGAACCAGCCAGGCAATCACCAGAGAGAGTGAGTTCTCTGTGCCATCTCAGAGCCCAGATCTTCCTGTTCAGTGTCCCAAATTGAGTCATGGCCATCCATGTTTCTTCAGAGGAAGTAGATAAATAACCCAAAAGCCACTGTGGAATGGGGAAAAAAATCCTTCCTTGATCCCTACCGATGGCTAGCTGAAACCCTGAAGCATGAGATTTTAGGAATATACAACATAAAACACCTGCTTGGAGCCCCAGGGGTGTCAAAAGTTCCATTTGGGGCTAGTGGAAGAATTGGGGCTACGGCGATCATCCACAAAATTGTTGACCTGAAATAAACACAAACGCATAGTAAATTTGTTTCCATGTGACTTCAGACTGCTTAGGGCATTTTCTATAAGGCTTTCAAGATGAATTGAATTTGTAAGCATGCATTGTTTGTATAATTAAATAAGCACATTCTGAAATCACTGTAACTTGGAAAGATGACCATTTATAGAAGATTTGTTATGCTCTGACAGCATTTACAATTATCTGGGGGAACAGATAGGTCAGATTTATTTAGCTCGCTTTTTTGGTAAAAGCAGTATATTCTTATTAATACTGGCTAGTAAAGAGATTTGTTTCAATATGGGTGTATATTTCAGCCCTGCAGAGAGATGATTATTTCATAAGCATCAATCATCAGATTTACACTATTTTTACATCATATTCCTAAGAGTTTACAACAGGAGCCAAGGGTTATTTTGGCTATTAATCCTTCCCCTAACCAAAAACATCCCAAAACTTTGTTTAGTTGTACAGTCTCTTCAGGCTGTTGATTGTACTGAACTGGGGCTTAGAATGTTTCAGTTTATGTAACCAATCTCTCTGTTTAGACTTCAATGACAGATCTTTTCATTTTGTTTACAGCCAAATAACAATGAAAACATGTCATGATACAGCCGTAGACATGGTGTGCGGTCATTGAAAAGGGCATTTGCTAAATTGATTTCTTGGTTTTATCCTCTTAAAACTTAATAAAAGCATTTCATTGTGATGTGGAGCTATTAGTGAGTAAAAATAAGCTTTCCTTATTTACATAAGGATGATAGCTAGTCACTATGTCTTCTCAGTTATTAGTTGTTTGGTTAATCAGAAAGCTGTGTTATTACAGCATTTTCATAGACTGCAGTTAAGCAGAAAAACCACACATGGCATAATGGTGAAACGTATTACTGCAAACCCAAATAGTCAACTAAAATCAGATCTTAATGTGTTTGCAGCATTAGAATAAGTAAATTGCTCATACAGATTTTAGTACAAACTTTAAAGTAAATATATTCATGCTATATTATTTTGTAATACACATGTCAGTGTGAGGAAGGGATTTTTGTGCATAATTAATGTTAAATGACAATTTACAAATGAATTCATCCACTCTCATCTGAATTTTCCATCTGGTGCTTGTCATGTAAAGATGTCCAGTCAGCAATGTTAAGTTGTTTTGAAAATTATCCTTCAAGTTCTGTATGTTCAGAAGACCCTTGCTATTTATCCTTGACAAGATTTCTGATCCTTTTTCAGGGATGTCTTTCTGTTCTCTTATGAAAGTATACAAGGTTTTGGCCCTTTTCCTAATATTTTAAAGAAAGGCTGAACCAGCATTGCAGTGTCTCTCTCTGTTAACCGTTTTGAAGTTGGAATATCCTTGCTAATTGCGCTTAGATGTTGTGCAGGAATGGATGAACTATCCAGTAGGGATGAAAAAAAGAAGAGTGGTGGGCAACCCTCAATAAATTCAAGGGGAAGAGTTCTCCCAAAAATGCAAATGAAACTGGCCAGATATCTGGAATTATGCTTCCCACATGCTCTGGATTAACTATGCCTATGGGCTGGTCTTCACTACAGGGGGGATCGACTGCAGATATGCAACTTCAGCTACGTGAATCACGTAGCTGAAGTTTGCGTATTTGCAGCCGACTTACATGCCATCCTCATGGAGGCGGCAGTCGGCGGCGCACTCCCCCGTCGACTCCAGCTTGCGCCTCCTGGTAAACTGGAGTTCCGGAGTCGACGGGGGCGCCGCGGGCGATTGATTTCTCATGTCTTCACCAGACGCGAGAAATCGATCGCTAACAGATCGATCACTACCTGCTGATCCAGCCCTAAAGGCCATGATTCTGGGATCACATAGGGCGGCATAGCCCTGAAGTCAGTAGAATTACACTGACGTAAATCTTGCTAGAATGAAATCAAAATTAGGCCCTTACTTTAGCCCCACTTATTTTCTGTTCTTGTTTCTTTTCCATCTCTCTCTCTCATTTCTGTCTCCATGTCAGTTTCTCTCTGTGTGCATTTTATGAAGAAGTATCTCCTTATGTTTGACAAGAAAGAAACCAAAAATGTCATTCATAGAAAGAAGAGGAAAATATGGTAAATGTTTTGAAGCAGCTACCAGAAAATAAAACACTCACATTTACTAGAAATACTGTAAATCCCAGGAAAGAAAACATAGACACACCCCATATCCTTCAGCTAACATACATGAAGTATTAATGACTAGGGATTACTCCTCCCCATACAACAAATGTGGAGTCAAAGGCTAGCCAATCAAGAAATGAGGTTAACATAGGATTAATGCTAAGTGGAGAATGTATAATGGTAACTGTCTAGCAAGCAGAAACCCCATCCATGCATCTGAGGGAAAATAGAGGAAATGACTTTACAAATCCTGAAAAAATTGTTTCAAAAGGTACTGATGATAAGAAAATAGAAACTTTTGGTCCCCCCACTACAGAAGGGATGTGGAGAAACTGGAGAAAGTTCAATGGAGGGCAAGAAAAATGACTAGGGGTGTGGGGCACGGAGAGGTTGGGGGAACTGGGTTTATTTAATCTGCAGAAGAAAAGCATCAGGGGGTATTTGATAGCTTTCAGTTAAATGAAGGGGGGTTCCAAGGAGGATGGAGATAGGCTGTTCTCAGTGGTGACAGATGACGGAACAAGAAGCAATGGTCTCAAGTTGCGGTGGGGGAGGTCTAGGTTGGATATTAAGAAACACTATTTCACTAGGAGGGTGGTGAAGCACTGGAATGGGTTACCTAGGGAGGTGGTGGAATCTCCATTCTTAGACGTTTTTAAGGCCCAGCTTGAAAAAGCCTTGCTTAGGATGATTTAGTTGGTGTTAGTCCTGCCTTGAGAAGGGGATTGTACTAGATGATAATCCTAATATTCTATGATTCTATTGTATTAATTATACCACAGAGCGTGCGGAATTTGAGAAAGTGCACTAGGAAACTCCATATTGATATATTTTGATATATACAAGTACACAATATAATATAAGGTCTTTTAGATTTCACCTTTCAACTTCCGGTAGTCTATCCTGCTTAGCAGTAGAGGTTTTTTTTTAAAGAAAAGTTCTGATTTCTTTTAAATAAAGGAAAATTGTGTTATATTCTTCTCCGAGCATTTATACTGAAATTTTCTCAAAAAGATCATTCTAAAACAAGTGAACCTTGGGAAGTCACAGCCCAAAAAATGAATGTTTCAGAAATTATGAGTAACTGAAAATGAGAGGACGTGGGGAAGTTATGGGAAGGCTTGGTCAATGCTTAATTGTAACACTTGCTACAAAGTATGCACATGAGTACCTGCACATATTTGATCTCTTGCACATACTGTTATATGCTGATAGCCATTTGTTAAACTGCAATTATTATGCCCCTTTGATTACCTACCCTATTCTTTGCTGACTAATCCATCTCTAGTGGGACTATTCATTGATGCCTTAGTACAAATATCCCTCCTCTCTGAGTCTGGTTTCCTTAAATTGCATATAAGGTTTGGTGGTTTTTAAATCTCTTGCAACCTTAAATACAAGTTAAGCACTTTCCAGTGCCCCAGAGTTCATAGCTGCTTTAGGTTCAGCCGGAAAATCATAACTATTAACCACTAGGACAACTAATGTCACAATTAGTGGAGTCTTTATCACTTGAAGTCTCCAGATCAAGACTGGATGTCTTTCTAAAAATTATTCACAACATCAACCAGAAGTTTTGGGTTTGACACATGAATTACTTTGTGAAATTCTATGTCCTATGTTATGCAGGAAGTCAGATTAAATTATTTCAATGGCCCATTTAGGCTTCAAAAACTGTGAATATTGCAACAGTCTTTTGCTCATGTATGTCCAGTTCCAACTAACAAAGTCCTACCAGTCAAGCATGGATTTTTTATTTGTATTTTTATTTTTTTAGTGCTCATAACTTCAAAACTTCTGAACCAATGCCAGTCAGTCTGGCTTCTTCCTTAGATCTCAGTGAGATCAGCAGAACAAGTCCAGTTGATCAAAACTGGTTGTTTTAATTATGTAAGAATTGCCTTTCTGGTGGGAAAACATGGAGAAAATGTTTGTTCTTCTTCCAGTCCTAGTCCCTTATGTGTATTGCACATGTGAATATGCATGTACTCCATGAACCTGAGATCAGAAATTTGTAGTGTGTAGTGTTGGTTGGTCTGCACTCAAACAGCTGAACAGACTTTATTGAAATTGTCCAGAAATTGTTGCCTTATGGTTGATCTCAGGTGTGGAAAATTTCCACCAAATAACAATGTTTTTGAGAATGTTATGAAAGGACAGCTACCAAAAACAAAAAGATGAGTGGGGTAGAGAATGGCAAAGAGAGCTGCATTCCAACCTCACTACAGCTGTCACTAATATTATCATAAGATATGGATAAATTCTCCCCTCAGTTATGCAGTATAAGTCCCATTGGCTTCAAAGGGGTTTGCATGTGTGTACCTAAAGGGAGAATTGGCTTATATTATATATTACATATACAAAATTGTGTAACATCAGGTATGATTAAAAAGACTGTTTTATGCTCAAGTGATGCGATTGGACAGTAGCTCAGGACAGGAGGGTAATAATCCCGTGCAAGATTAGAACAATTCAACAGTGGAAAGTGGAAAGGTTGGAAGAAAAGTAGATATATTCTGGCTCTGCAGCCCATCTTGATATCTCCTAATCCCGAGAAGATGTAGTCCCAGAGAGAAAACAGTGTCAACTTTTGGGGGCAGCATCATTAGTTTGGAAAGTGCTGAGCCCATTGAAGGGGCTACTGTAATTCAAATAATAAATTTCAGAGATGGGAGCATCTTTCAAAGATGATCCCATAGAAAAATTTAAATGGGGAGAACTCTAGTCCTACCTAAAGCCTTTTGGCTATTACAACTACTTTTCAGCAGATACAACCAAAAATGTTAAACTTGCCATCCATCTTACACTTATAGCCATTAACTTCAGTGGCCACCTGTTGTGACTGAGCACTATAAATTTGATGCTCTAGATCGGGCATCTTCCCTTTGGCTGAAAGGGATGGGTCACTGCCTTTTACAGCCATTCCCAATGTCACTCTTTGGAATGAATTGAGAGGATCTTAGATCTTCCCAGAGAAGTAGGTTATCACCTGTTATGCACTTGGGTCCTGGCTGAAAGCTGATGGGAGTCCATGGACATCAATGGACTTTGGACCATGCCCCAGATTTCCAACAGCCTGAGAAGGGGTAAACCTAGGATAACTCCAGACATTGACCTTCACCTACTAGAATAACATGGTTGTACTATGTGTTGAAGAATCAGCATTTTTAAATTAATAATGCAGGCATTTTAATATAGAGGGAAATAGAAGAAATCTGTGCCTTGAAATATACTTATAAAGTATATTGCTTTTAGAAAGAGAATTTCTCTAATTGACATGCTTTCCCTTATCTCTTCTGTATCAACACACACACGCGCACACACACACACACACACAATATACAATAAAAGCCCTGGTTTCTTTCTGTAGAATAAATTCCTCAGTATTGAATTAGAGAAACTCATACACAGATCTAACTCACCAGTCAGGAAGCAAAGATACTACTCTGTGATTTATAAAAACAGAGTCAAAAAGGGGAAAAACAAATCCTCTCATGCTTTATCCCCCATCATTCTTACTGCTAGCCAACAGGGTGGCACTTTACCTCTAGCTGAGAGGTCAAGTGCATGGCTCCCTCCATAGCCAATGCTATTTGGTTTGACCAAGTGATGCAGCTGCCATCCTGTTGAGATTAAGCACATCTGCTGCATGATGTTTTCAGTCTCCTCTGACCTGGGGCATGGGAACCTCAGTGCATTTCCTAACCCAGGTCTCATTAGAGTGATACAATTAGATTACTGAAGAATGCAGTTGACAAAAGACACATATTATTTATAATTTGTGTTAGCAGTAAAAATTGCTTCAGACTGAAATTTCATAAGCCCATCTCATGTCATTCATCGTGCAATATATCTCATGAAGAAAACAACATGTTACAAAGAAACTATTTAAAATACTTGCATACACAATAATATTCTCCTTCTCATTTTGCTCCCAGACAGAACTTTAACATATTTTATTTTGCAGCTTACTTCCTTGATGCTTTTTTCTTTCAGTTTATCATTGTATTATTTTAAGAGAGCAAAATGTAAAGCAATAGATTTTTCCGTGCATATGGAGTTTTTATTAGAAAAGGTTGATGAGTAGATTTTACTTGAATTAAAATCTACAAACTTTGTGGCAAAATAATATTAAACTAAGCTCAAACCATCTCTCTTGTCATAAAACAGCAATGTTTCTGAACTGTGCTTTTCTCAATAGAGTACTTAGAAAATAAAATAAAAAGCATAGCTTTTTTTTAATGCCTAAATGAACTAATGATATTGCACTGTACTATAACATACTGCATATCACAATTGTGGTAATTTGGCACACAAAGATTTTGAGTATTGATTTTCTAAACAGGACTTTTCCTTTAAATCAGCACATTGCTTTGATTTTAATCTACTCCAAATATCTATTTTCCAAAAACTAAATACTAAAATAAACTGTTGTTGTAGTAATTCACTAAAATGTCAATAGGTAACATACTTGTCAAATGGTTTGAAGTGTTAATAATGATCACATTAAAATTATTTCCTGATTCTTATGTTTATTTAGACTGAGTATATTTATGTGGATATGATCTGATATGGAACTGAGTGGCCTGCTAAGCACCAGAGGTAGTATGTCTTTTGATAAGATAGTAGTAGTGTTGTTACTATTTATTTGTTGTTGCGGTTGAATAAATATATAAAAGTTTCTTTAAAAAAACAACATTGCCATCCATACTGCACAGTTCTGTGAATTTTGCAGAATTCATAATTATAATTCTTAATTTATTTGGATATTTTGGTTATTATGAAGGTATAAAGGATAAGGTATTTCCAGTAGACTAGGCTGTAGTTGAAACTGGACATGACTACCTCTCACTTATAGATCCCCTTTCTTATAGATCCCAAAGCACTTTATGAGGCTGGGTAAGCATTTTCAATTCTATTTTAGTGATGGAGAAGCTGTTGCACAGATAAATTGAATGACTTGTCAGGAATCACTAAGTGGGGCCTGGATGGGGACAATTTTGTTATGAAAAGTGTATCTGAGAATACTTAAAATTTTTATGAAACAAGCTATTATAAAATGTAAAGTACTGCAAGGGTTAACTTTCTGTCTGGCAAAATCTTTTGTTCCATTCATGGTAATATGGCATATATTATAAACTATATTTATTATAAGAAAGCAATGTGAGCTATAGCTGTGGAGCATGACAACTGAAAGCTATTTTCATATCTCTTTTTTTTTCCGGTTTGTCAATACAGTTGCACTGTTTTCTCACAAGATGGTTCTAAATATCCTGCCAATTTGTTCCATTGTACTTATCTCCACACAATCAAATTTAACATACACCAAAACGTAAGAATAATACTAGTAGTTTTAAAAACCTAAGCTGTGTTGGTCCTGTGGTTTTAATCTCACTTCTACTGTGAAGCTATTGTATCTACTGCCACTGAAGCTTCCACCCAAATAATTTCTTTTGGTGCCAGTTCCCTCTGGCAAAATAACACTTCTGGAATTATAAAATGTATTGGGTCTATTTTTAATTCCCTCCAATAGGCAAAGTTTAAAAAGACCAAAGCCTCTGGACAAACAAAAAAGAACTAAAGAATTGGAAGAACTTGCAGAAAAAGCAGTTTCAGGTTTCCCTAATTATCCACTTATGCCAAAAGGCACAACAAGAAAATTCATATCAACAGTGTGACAGATATTTTGTTTTCTGTACTGATACTGTGAGTAAAATAAATTTTATACAGACCCTCTTACAATTCTCTACCACCTCCTTTTCTTTCTCATTCAGGTGACTGAATAAGTCCTCTTACTCAAAATCTGCTAATTTTCTGACATAAAAAAACATATTGCACTGAAAAGAGGGACTGAGGAAGAAGCACAGCTTGTGAAGAAACAATAGAACAAAGCTTACTTTTCTAATATTCGTTATTTCCAACTACTGTAACACTGACTGTAAAAACACTAGTATAAGGGTAGTGCCATTACTTTGTTACCCCTCTGCTGGTTGTTAGCAGATTTTTGGCCTTTGCAGTAGATCAGATTCCCAATTGATGAGAAACTGATGAAGCAGAGGTACAGTATTTTCTAGCATAAGTTGTTTATTTACAGAATGTGGAGAAGTCCTGTTTCCAAAACCTCAGCTAAGGAACCATTTCTGTGTCATTAAGGAGCAACTCCCACGGTCTTCATATCTCCTGGACTCATCTGCTTACCACATTGTTCCGTTGTTATTTTTTTTGCCTCAGCCTCTGGGCTTTTCATCTGGGAAGCCCCCTGGATCAATGCTCCTTGTCTTTCACCTCATATTTTTGAAAGGTGCAACTTATATTCTCCTGTTGTGCAGCTGTTCTAAAATACAAAGGAACCTCAGGACTGGTGTATGCAAAAAAATAGGTTGACCCAGCTATGTTGCTCAAGGTTGTGTTGACACCCCGGAGCAATGTAGCTAAGCCAATCCAAGTTTCTGTGTAGACAACACTAGAATTTTTCTATCAACCTAAGTACTGCCTCTCTGTGAGCTGGATTACTTATGCCAATAGAAGAACCCTCCCATTGGTGTAGATAGTGTCTACACTGATATGCTACAGTGATACGGCTGCTGTGCTATAGCTGTGGAACTGTAGCATTTTAAGTGTAGATGGGCCCTCAAAAAAGGTTTTTACTGCCCTTCAGACAAAGGTGTGTGCTTTAACTCGTGCAATCCTCTGAACTTTCTAAGTCTCGTTGCTACATGAGATAACTTCGGCCCAGATCTAAAAAGATACTTGGCACTTAAATTCCAGTTTGAGGAACAACCGTGATCCACAGAGGCTCATCTTGGCTGCCACCTAATCATGTAGACACCTAAACTCACCTTACACATAAAGTTTTGCTGTAATAGTTTCCTAGACTCCTAAATTTCTGCCTCTGGGCATGCACATTGACGCTCCACTGTAGATATCCAAAAGCCAATCTCCTGCCTAATACTCAGAGAAATCCACAAACCAGGGGAAGATAGGTGGAAGAATGCCTATCTCACCCATGAATAGGGCCCTACCAAATTCACGGTCCATTTTGGTCAATTTTACTTAGTCATAACATTTTTAAATAGTCAATTTCATGGTTTCAGATGTTTATATTTGAAATGCCAGTGTTGTAACCATGGGGGTCTTGGTCCAGAAGGGTATTGTGAGGGGTTGCAAAGCTGTTGTAGGAGGTTTGTGGGATTGCCACCCTCACTGCTATGCTACCTTCAGAGCTGAGCTGACTCAGCTGACCCAGACAGAGGAGGGTCTGAGCTCCTCATGAGAATGGCTGTGTAAGGAAAGAGGAAGTCCTGTTCCTCTCTCTAGCCCCACCAGGTGGAGCAGTTGGAGCCTGCTGAGTGGTTGGAGCCCTAGGGTGGGGCACTCCCAGCCCTGCCTTTCCCCCACTCCAACCCAATAGCTAGATTTCACAATCTGTTAAATGTTTTTCATGACCACGAGTTTGGTTGGGTCCCACCCATGAGGCTTAATCTACTCAGAAGCTACCTACCAGATCAGATCCCATTCAAAAGTAGCAAGAGAAGGAGGTGATGGTGATGGCGATGGCAGTGTCCAACACCTTAACATTTAGCCCAGTGGTTTGAACACTCCCAATATGTGGGAGATCCCAGTTCAAATCCTCCCTCTGGCTCAGAGGAGAAGGGATTTGAATGAGGATATTCCACTTCTCAGGAGAGTGCTCTAATTAATGAACTTTGAGACAGTCCAATGTGGGACTCCTTCAATCTCTCCTGTTGAAGTTGTTCCACTTTGTATAAATACGTAGAGTCATTGGGCCGGAGAGAGTGAGAATGGCTCTGTAGCATTGTTATTAGGGCATCCATCTAGGAGGTGCAACACATAGGGTCCAGCACTCTGTTTCAATGATTTTCTTTTATATATATATACAGTGAAACAGCTTCAACAGGAAAAACCAAGTTGTGCTTTGCTAGTAGTGGATGGTATAAGAGATAGCCCCTCCCTGGAGCCCAGACTTAGGCACTTATCTCATACAGAGGGGTGGGGCTTAAGATACACCCCTCTGGTCAGCATATCCCATTGGCTAGTTTAGGTAGCTCCCCACCTAATGTGCTAGCTTTAGTGGATTGAATTCTAAGCAGACATGCCGAAATCCTGAGAAAAACACAGAAATTGGGCTTGTTTTTGACTTAATTGGCTTGTGAGTTGCTTGTCGGCTAGTTTTGGCTTGTAGCTTTTTGTAGCTTGTTACTTTTTTTTTTTTTTTTTTTTTTTTTGGATTTGTTTCCGGCAAGCGGTTGTAAGAGGGGGCACAAGCGGGGGCAAGGAGGAGCTGGGGCGGGGAGGAGTCAGGGGTGCACAGCGAGCTCATCACAATCCCGGACTGCACACTGAGGGGATCTAGTCACATAGGGTGTTGGGGTTCTTAGGGACTGGCTTGTTTTGAAATGGGATTAGCTTGATTTTTGTCTTATTGTGAAAGTTGGCATGCTTATTTATTGCATGATAGTTGGCAACTGTGATTTTAAGGCACCTATCTCTCCCCATTCATTGTTTAACTCAGACTTTGTGGATCACGTTGTTCCTGTGATTTTTTTTCTAGGGTCTTAAAATTTAGGCATTGCAACTTTCAGAGCTTCACTGCCTACATTTCTTTGTGAATCCAGGTATTTAAATATTGTTTTGGCAAATTTGGTCTTAGAATTATAGAATCTCAGAGTTGGAAGGGACCTCAGGAGATCATCTAGTCCAACCCCCTGCTCAAAGCAGGACCAATCCCATTTTTGCCCCATATCCCTAAATGGCCCCCTCAAGGATTGAACTCACAACACTGGGTTTAGCAGGCCAATGCTCAAACCACTGAGCTATCCCTCCCCTCTGATCTTGAGTTTATAAATCAGTGTCTGACATTATGTCATGCCTGACATTAGCACTTTTTTGCCATAACAATATGAAATAGAAAGGGCAGACTACAAGAGGAGTTAACTGTAATAACAATATTAATTGTGATAATATGCAGCTCATTATTCAGGGCTGTGGCTCTTTTACTGAAAGTGAGAATATGGGTGTAGACAATATTGTCAAATAGCCTGCTCTACACCTGAAGCATCTCTTATCAAGAAAAATGGCTATTTTGTGGCATTAATGACCTGGCTTACAAACCAGGCAGTACGGAGGAACACCTATCCTTGTCTGACTTCCAGCCCAAGGTCTATGTCATTGAAGTCTGGAGAAACTGTTGGATATTTCTCTGAGATTAGAGACTTGATTGATTGGGGGGTGCTGAATGCTACATCTGAGATGCTGAGCATCCTCTATTCTGTTTGACTTCTGTGGGGGCTGAGGATGCTCAGAGTCTTGCAGGATTGGACCCTTAACATCCTGACTCTGTGAGGTTTTACCCATCACTGGCTATAAACTTCTAAGAAAATAAGGGTTATACTGAAAGTACCCTCCACTTTCAAATGTATCTATACAGTGCTGTTTAATAAATGATGTGTTCATGATCTTTTAACATCAGTAACAATTTGTTAGTCACATTATACTGTAAAAGAGAGAGACTGGGAAGCTATCTGAACCATTTTAAAACTTAAATTAGCCACCATAAAGTGCAGAATAAAATTATAAAGACTTTCTTGTAATACAAAATTCATGGAGACAAAACTCTAATTTCCTGATGGATATATGATATTAATGTAACGGATACCTCAGTGTAGTTAAATTGCATTAAATGGTTATTAATGCTTGAATAAACTTCAAGGAAGTGGGTACTGGTTGAAATGGGATAATATTTTGTTCTGCTAAATTATATGTTAATTGGTATTTCCTCTCTTGTAAAAGGACCTAAAGGGCTTAATAAAATGTGGTAGAAACATTTTTCTTCTTCTTGAGATGTAAAGTCAAGAGTTTAACTGGAAACATTTCAAACCATTCCCAGAAAATTCATCAGAATTCATGATGACATGGGTTACAGGGACTCCCAAAAGTAAATAATTATATCTTTCCATTGTCCAACAGGATGATATACAGAGCCATATGCCGGAAAAAAGTTCTACAGGAAAATTATATTTGGCATTTTAGTTTAAACAATAGTACAAATCTAAGGAGTCAGTGCACAGTGTGATAGCTTTTATACCTACTGATTGCTCACTTTGCACAGGTGTAGCTACAGTGGTGGGGGATTAAAGGGGGACTTCATGCCAGTGAGAGTGAGAATTACTCAATAATCCAGTGGTTTGAGCACTAATCTTGGATGTTGGAGACCCAAGTTCTGGTGCCCCTGCTCCAGTGCATATTTAATTATTTATATACAGTGGAACTGCTTCAACAGGAGAGACTGAGAGACCCAGAATCTCCCATACCACCGTGTTTAGGGCTCCCACATCCTAGAAGAGTATCCTAACCACTAGGTGAAAGGTTATAATTTGGGGGGCTGAGTCAACAGCACACTCTCCTTCTCTGGTCATTCTGTGTGGGTTTCAGTGTGCTCAAAGCTTGTCTACTGGATCAGGCCCTGAAGCAAGATAGATAGGGGAATGCCTAGCTTAAGAATCCCCTGTAGCTCAGGTATGTTAGATGCCAAACTGCTGAGCAGTATCATGACTGAGGCAGCTGTGCCCATGCACAGCTGCCAAAACATAGACACCCAGGGGACTTTACTCTCAGTACCTTAGGCCACTACCGGTTTAGGTGGCAGCTGAGTGGGAGGTTTGTGAATGCAGAGATTGCCTAAATGTTAAAACTAGATGCCTCAAGTTGCAGTTAGAGGCCTACCCTACCCCTCTTGTCTACCCTACCCTAAGTGCAATGCAATGGAGAATCAGGCTCAATTATTTTGGGCTAGATTATCTCTATCCCTAAGAGTAGGGGAATAGGGAGGAGTAACAACGAATTATTTCCTGAAAATGTGCAGGTCCCCTGAAATTCATACAGATATCACAGGGTCAGCTGGAGGGTGTTATGGAACCTGTACTGCATTCTTCAATAAGTAGATCTCATTCCGGTATTTGCTGTGGGGTTACAAGTTTGGTTATGCTTTGTAAACTTAAGTAGATGGAATGCTAACAGGAAAAAGAGTGTGTTGATTGGCCAGATCTGGGAAGTACAATTTATGCATCTTTTGTTTTATTCCTAAACCACAGATTTCTCTGACTCCGTGTTCTCATTTGGAAAATGTATGTAAAATTATTATATATATTAACAAGTCATCAATCCTTTTGGTATCTGTGTCCATAATACTATACAATTCTCTTGGGGTAATGGGATAAGTAGTCAGTTGTCCCACTAGTGAAAATATGGCGGTGATTTAACGTCCTTCATAAAATAGCACTGCATGAATGAAGCAGCATCATTCCACAATGAGTAAACCAGGAAATTGTCTTTATTGTGACATTTTAAGTATTTCCAGGTTGGAAACAATGCCAGATCATCTTTTGCATACTTTTCCATCTTCAAATGAGCCCCTATGCTGCAAACCTCCCTTCATATTTGTATTTTTCAGACAAACCATATTTAAAGACAACAAAACTAATACTATAATTCATAAATATCTTAAGTAGCTAAGATTTAGTTTTCACAAAATTTAGAGTAAAACATAAAGAATGATAGAAATTAAGTTCAATGGGGAAAATGTATCTAATAGCTAAAGCAAGGAAGATGGAACTCATTCAGCTTGTATGACAAAGAATTGCTTTATAAGACACCGGGCAACCAGCTGGCATCTCTTTATTAGATATCTGTATTGATGGATCGTCAGAGAAGACCTATGTGAGTCCAAGTCCAACAGAACTTTTCTGGAGCACCTTAAATTACAGAATGCATTATACAAATCAAGATTCTTCACTGGGGAGGTGATAGCAGTGGAATGTATTTGCTTAGATTGGACTTCATCCAACACACTTAGACTTAATAGAAAATATTGTCACTGACTTGCCTGAGCACTAGATCATGTCCTTTGTGCCTGATTTGGAAATGTGCTGTCTACCTCCTGAAGACATGCTGAGTTTTAAACTCCCATTGTACTCCCAGGAAAATCAGCCTGAGCTGAGGACACTACCCATCTCTCATGATCAGGATTCAAATGAAATTTCATTCGTCTTTCACAGAGCACCATTTCTGGTTTCAGTGGAGGTGAAATCAAGTGCAAGTTAAACTTTGTATTCTTTAAAATATTTTATACCTATCAATTAAGTCTATTTGGAACTACTTCACATCTTAAAAAAAATATGAGCAAAATCATTCAAAAAAAAAAAAAAAAAAAACCATTCATTGTGCCATTAAAATTAATTGGTTATATGAATAAGTTCACTTTTCCCCAAAACAGGACAGATTAAATTAAAAAACCCTACAACTGAAGTTATAAATTATCTGTGAAATCCATCAATTTTTCTTTTATTAAGATGCAACTTTTGTGTTCTGCAACCGTTAGAACATCTTGCCCAGGACAAGATTATTAACCTCTTCCTCATTTGTACTGGTGACCAGACACATTTAACTCAAGGGGGGCTATTCCTGGGTGTAAAGGATTCAAAGTTTGACTTAATGAGGAGAGATAAGAGATGTCATTTGGAGTCTTTAAATTGAGATTGGGTGTCTTCCTATCAGAAGGAATCCTCAAGTTCAACCACAAAGGATTGGGCTCAATAGTCTCAATTTACACAGTAAGGATGAATACTTTGTTCTAATGAAGGTATTATTGGGGATAATTCTGTGGCCTGTGATATGTGGGAGCCCATCTGGCCATAAAATCTAGGAACATTCTGATACATCACTTGTCCTGTATTCATGGTTAAAGCCTTACTGAAGGCACAGACATCATGTTATTAGGAGATTCCATGCGATTATATCCAGCTTTTATCAAGCCTCCATATTTCTTTGGAATGCTGGTTGAGCATTTCTGAGCAAAATCCTGATTTGGAATATTATTATCACTTGCACTAGAGCAAAGCAAGTGCACAACTAAATATATTTCTATTTGACTGAATGACAATGGATGATCTCTCAGGGCTCACAGCCTTACTTCTCAGCTCCAGACACCCCTTCTAAAAATGGAAACATGTTGGGGAAGAAGGTATTCTTAATAAGGACTCACCTGCCAACACCCAAACTAGATCTTTATCCAAAGATTTTAATTAATTAAAATTTTTGAAAATAAATTATACTAGGGTACATTTGATAATCCTCCTAGGCTGGCTTTCATTCATGTTAATATGTAATACAGCCACAGTAAGATTTAATTTTAACCATAATTATGAAACTTTGAAATTAAATCTTACTAGGGATGTGTTCTCCATTAATATGGACAAAAACTGATCTGGGAGGATTATTATGGGGGACACAAAAAAGATTTAATTTTTAACTTTTATAATTAATTCAAAAACGTGATAAAGGATTGTGTTTCAGAAGAGGAGGAGGAGGAGTCTTCATACCAAGACTTCCCAGAAGTCTTTCAAAGCCTTCTTAATTACAGCCACAAAGAATTATTTGTTAGAGAACAGTGGTCAGGAGCTCAAACATTTTTTTTTTCACGGAAGAATTATGCAGACACTTTTAAACTTGTGTTCACTTTGGAGAGATGGACCTAGAAGACATAAGATAGATAAAATACACACAGCACACAAACACGGCCTCTCCTTCCCCATAAGAAAGAGGGGAATACTGCAATACAGAAAAGGGGGAAGATTAATAGAAACCATTTCTTTGCAGTGTTCACAGTTGTATTTGGCTGCACTGAATTCCATTGAATTTGTCACACTGTACTGCAGTCAAAGGGCAGAAATCATGCAGCATTACTGAAGGATTTCTATCAGGGCTGAGGTTATGTCATAATTAAAGCCCTATGAGAAAAAATAAAAAGAAAAGAAACACTCATTTACACAGGCACACATTCAGAAGCAGTCTCCAGCTTTCAAGTGCAGTCCTACACTGCAAATTTACTCTGTAAAGATTTCATATTTATTATGTCTTAGTAATTTCCATATCAAAGGGACTCAGTTTTCAAGCACAAAGTTTTGTTTTTCTTTTTCTTTTTTGTTTTTTCCCTACACTGCCATCATGGAATCTGATAATTGAGTTTGATAGTTTCTTTCTTATGTATCACTGCTACATAGTGATGTAGCAAATGAGCTCGGGAAGAATACATACAAAGTTTGGAGTCAAGTGGTTTTGAATTCTAATCTTGACTCAGGTCGCTGACTTACTATGGGTGTATGTATCCTTTCCAACTATGCACCTTTGCACTCTTAGCGGTGATGCATAAGAAAGAAACAATGCTATGTTGTCTTCCCAAGATTATTGACCCTGCTTCAAGAAACAGGAAGGCTTCCTAGGGTTGCAATCCCTATCCCCTGTCAGGATTGTCAAAGATTCATCTTTCCCCACGTGCTCTCCGGATGGCTTTGTTTATCTTGCATGTAAATGGGCTTTTCTTTGTTTTTGGTCACATCTTGCCTAATTTACATCAGAAACACATTCAAGCACATTCATTTGTCTGGAAGCCACTGCTTTTCAAATACATTTTAAAAACACATTTGCAACACATATCTATACAATCCTTTGTAGAAATACCAAACATACAACACACAAGAATATTAATATTAAGTTAATATTAACTTAAGAAAGTTATTGGTTTTCCAATGAGATATTACATGCCATCTTTTGGGTATATATCATGACAACGGCGTGTCAGCTCTTGGGGTTGCACCACGTATAGTGGAGACAGGTAGAGGTGGCTTTAAATCTCCTTTATATTCCCTGATATCTGGATGACTGGCTCTCTGGCATCAATAAGAGGAAACTCAGGGCTTCTCCCACTAATACCCAGATTTCTTTTGTTCCAAATATCTATTCTGGTCAGAAATTAGCAGGCCTTAATACCCAGAGTCTGTGCCCCCTTTACCTAAGGAGAACCCTAGCACTGGGAATTTGGATGATTCCTTTATATAAAGGGAAGTCTCTGATGGTGGCATCCATTAATATCTAGTTTGTACCACCAGCATATGGCATGGGATCTGGCTCAGTATGTCTAGATATACTGTATGCATGGAAATAAATGGGAAACTGATGGTTTAGCAGTGTTCCTTCAAAGCACAAAACTTGAAGCTGATATATGCTTGAGTATTTTAGACTCTAATTACTGAATATTTCTGTGCCTCTATATTTTCAATTAGAGTTTTATACAGCATCATGGGGATGATAGTCATAATACCAGAATGGGAGGCAATTACAACTATAAAAATCTAATGAATGGAATTAACTTCTGTCATTCTACTTTTTCATTCTACTTTTGTCATATTTTGTCAGAAACTAAAAATATGGACTTCTAATAGGGAGAATTCTTTTGAAAACAGTTTACTCTTTCCTGTATTCAGCATCCTGCAGTGACATGTACAAAGTTGCATGTAGAGGAAATTAACTTGTTAAAACTCTCCCTTGGGATGATTAAGGTTGGGCAGAGTGCCAGTCAACTCTTGAGAACAGAGATATACCTTTTATGTGGTATGATATTTCTTACAGGGTTAGATTTTTTTGGAGTGGAAGGAAGAGGGGGCTGAATATAGTGATATAAACATTCAGGATCAAATTCTGCTCAGTTTCCAGTGGATGCAATTGAGAACAGAATGCAGCCCTCATTGTTAATGTATTTTAACTATGAGTTTGCTGACCTCAATAATAATTAATAATTCTTGCAATATTGAAAATCATCTCAAGAGTGTCAGAAGCAAATGTTAAAAATAGCCAGTGATGATTTTTCAAGTGGAATAGTTCTTTTGAGCTCTGTCTGAAGAACATTGCTTTTTGGTTGCCTGGAGTTAGGATAGATCTGACCATGATGCTGTGTAAGTTAACTCTATGTCCATTCTAACATACTATGGACTATATTTTTAGAGCTTTCCTAATACCCCTTAGCTGCTATTATAGATGCTGCTTTGTTAGTTTCTACTTTGTATTTAGTTTTGTGAGTGTACGGATATGCAAAATGTGTAAGTGGGATGAAGAACAAACTGGATAACAACTAGATAAAGTACTTTTACAAGAGAAATACTTGATGCCTGTCATATTTACATTTTTTATTCTTACATTTTTCAGTCTAATCTAATTTATGACAAAACCCGCTATCCATTACTAAATTTTTGGAAGAACAGTAAGGAAATAAAACAATCAAGCATGGGGAAATATGTTTGTTTTCTTTTCCCAGATAATGCCATTTGGATTTGTCGACAAACATGCAATAATCTCCTTTTCAAATTTTTGTTTGCATTCTGCTGTTAATTCTTTTGTGCAAAGCACTTATTGTGTTCCTTTATTAGGTTATTTAAAAGTTCAAACATAGGCTGATCCAAAGCTTACAGAGTATTTCCATTGATTCTAGTAGGGTTTGGTTCAGGCCCATAATGTGCAATGACTAATGGGTGACATCAATGCTAGGGAATATATGGTGAATTTTAATGGCGGTGATTCACTGATAGGGTGACACCATTCTCTCAGAAATATACATGGGGAATATTTTGCCTTTTACAGTAGTTTATACCTGAGTAATTACTAGAACATCTGAGTGATTACTAGAACATCTGAGTGATACCTGAGTGATTACTAGAACATCTGTATAGCAGGACACATGCTTTTCAGGACACTAAAATGAAACCTTCTACTGTGGATCTCAAAGCATTCAATGAGACTCACAAAAGTCATAATAGATTACAGAATTGTTATGTATTATATTAAAAATAATTTGATTATGCTTCCTTCACTATAATTCAACTGAAGGGAATAGTTACATGAGGTCTAAGAGAAATAAAATGTCCCATGGTCAGTTATATCAAAAGCATCTGTGAGATCCATCAGGGTTAAATGGCCAGAGCCATTGAAAGGAAAATCTGGAGGGTATCACTCAAGATCCTAACTCCAAAAAAGGGCCAAAACCTAGGGTGAAATTCATCCAGGATGTTACTGGTATTCCAAAGAACCTGAGATAGAATATCAATTGACTTCTAAGCCATCTTCACTGAAGCAGAAAGTCTGAAAACACTCATCAGTTGGAGAATACTCAATTATCAAGTGATGGACTCTGTGTTTCATTAGAACTCTGTCATTGCTAAATGGAGAGAGCTGACATATTCTAATTAATTTTGTTTTTGGTTTTTTTTGCACTTGTAAACTGAATTTCTCAATTTTTTTTAATACTGATTATTTATTTATTGTTTTAGTGAAAGCCAAAGCAATATTGGTGTACATTGGGAGTTTACATCCTCCCTCTGCTTTTTGTTTTCAGTTTTTTCAGTGGCAGAGTGACTATCAATAGTAGCTCCATAGGCACAATAAAATTCTGCTTGCTTCAAGCAACTAAGCGAGTCAAGTGTCAAACCATAGGGGCTGGAAGCCAAGACTCACAGAAAACCATGGAAATCCTCATTCTAAACCAAGTCAAATCCAACTGTAGAGGAGGTTATTCCCTAAGACTTTCTAGTTTACACAATGAAAAAACTTAAATGGGGAAATCCTGGTTCCATTAAAACCTATAGCAAAATTTCTAGTGATTTCAGTGGTGCTGGGATATTACAAAAGTTTTCAGCTTCAGCCTGGGTTCTGTCTTATTTCAGGAAAATGTAACAGTCATCACAATTATGGATTGCACAAACTACTTATGAGCAAGGCATGATGCAGTAGGACAAATTCTGGTTCTTTATTTTGTGGGACAAAGGTGCATGTATATTCACCACTAATTACAATGATCTTGCGAAAGGTGCAGTAGGGGACTGAAGAGCTCATGTAGGCAAGTTCTGTCTCCCCACTAGAGTGGCACTCTTTTTCCTAGCAGCAACAGATTGTGCAGATTATTGACTGTAGCCCCTAGCTGCAGTAACCCTTGAGGATTGTGTGTGCATTGGTGTGTGTGTATGTAAATAGAGTACAGGGAATGGGAATGCTCAGTGACAAAAAACTAAAAAACATGCTAGGAAGAGTATGGGATTTCTAGGGTTTTGTGTGGGGTCAGGCCTTGCCCCACCTCTCCTCAGGTTACCTGGAGGTGACTGTGGATCTCAGACAGCTATGAGGTCAGCTGACAGGTTTTTTCCAAGCTGTCAGTCTGGTCTGTTGGCTGGATAAAGCTAAGTTTATCCTGGCTCCCCAACTTTCTTCCCAATTGTCACTCATCCAGGAAGATTCTGCCCTTCACAGCAGGACATCATGGGAAGTAGTGCTTAATAGGAATGTAATTAATCAGTTTGTGTATATAAAATACCTACCTATGCCAGCCAGTGTGGGTTTTGGTGGGCACAGCCTTTTGTTGATCTTTGAACATTTGGATTTAAGGAATATTTACTTTAGCAAATTTAATTTAATGTATTTATTTATTTGTAACATCTGTCTAATGTACCACAAAAAAGGTGAATGAAGAAATTTTTTATATGACATAACTTTGTCTCCAAAACAAACTAAACTATAGTAATGTTACCCTTTTCCCTCCGGCTAAAAAAATCCAATACACTTCTGGTAACTGTGGAATTTGTCATTATTGCAGAAAACATGTTACAGAATAATAATAATACTTTGCACTACTATAATACTTTCCATCTGAGGATCTCAAATTGCTTTACAAACATTAATGAATTAAGCCCACTTCACCCTTTGAACTTGGGAATGTATCTAATTTATGGATGAGAGTGTACCATAATTAAGTGACTTTCCTGATTTACATAGAATATTGGTGACAAATCCAGGAACAGAGTCCAACAATGTGGTTTCCCAGTCCCATGGTTCTACTACTTCCACCATGCTTTCTCTGATGTTGGTAGGCAAACCTAGTAATGAGTAATCAATGCTAGTATGCTTTTAAATCAGACTCGTCAATATTGACACTACAATTAAGGACTAAAACCGTTCAATGATCCATAAACAACAAAGGGATTTAACCCCCTACTTATTATAGGACAGCCTAAACAATGAATTTTGAAATCTGTGCACATTATCACAGGTATTAATAGCATATTTCATTTACAATAAGGCGAAGTAGGCCTAGTGTATATTTGAGCTGCCTAGCAAAGGGAAACAGTGTTCACTTCAGGAAGCCTCCAGCCTAGTTAGAAAATGCCAACCTACTCCTAAATCATCAGTCTGGCTATAAAACATTAATAATTTATTTAAAAATATTTTATTACAGGGCCTCCCCCTTTGTCTCTCTGGCTTTGTGCCAGTGTACACTATGAAGTAACAGTTGGAAATTACCTCCACTCCTTCAAATGAGTTGTTTCTTTAGTTTGGCTTAAAATTAATCATTCATTTTAAAAAATACTGTAGTCTTATTTCTTGGTAAGTCCCATTTTTTACACTAGTGGCTTCTTGCCAATGTCTAACATGACATTAGAGTGATGTTACCATGATTATGCACTACACATTGGGACTGTAATACATTGCTATGATGATATATTAAACATTGATGTGGAACCTGAATACATAATTGGCAATGACAAAAGAAAGCATGATTTAATATCTTCCATGCCACCCTCCGCACTCCAGTGGCCCAGGGTCATGCCTTCTCAGTCCATTCCAATTATTTCAACTAGAATATTCTGATGTACAGCATGTATATACAGGATCCTACATGAGTCTCTTTGTTGGATGTGTTTTGTATATAATACAGCACTCAAGGGATTTGCAGTATAACATATTTTTGACAAAGAGTAGCATATAAAAATGGGAAAAGTGATTCTTCCCCTTACACCCAGCAGATAGAACAATGCCTAAAAATTGGGTTAAACATGTGCTCATGATTACATGTTATGTACCACTAAAGCTTAAAGCATACTGTAGTGTCCAAAAGTCATACAACTAACCAGCACTTGAGTTGTTAACTTATATTTGTTTTCAGTTTGTTTAGGAATAATACTATGCGTATAAACTCACAGCTAATCCTTGGGGTATAAAATATCCTTCACATTTTTTTACATACCTAGTGGAATCCACCTCTATCAGTGTCTCATTGTCACATATTTCTTATAGTAATCAGCAAAAATTCATTGTGTCAAAGAAAGCCAGAGGGTAGCATACCCTAAAGTTACTTTGTCTTTATACTCACTGTTCCCTGCAAGGATCTGGAAATGTTTTCTCATCTAGTTCAAGGTCAGGTATCTTCTTAGCTGCCAAACTCTTTTCTAATACTATTTATAATCAGGGATGAGGAAAACTGCTATTTCTAATAGGTCATCCTGAAAAGCTGAAGGGTCATCTGGAGGTACTTATCTCCTCCCCTTTTCTCAAATGGGCATAAAATCCTCTCCAACTGATCATTTCAAGTTTTTCATTCTCAAGTTTTTGTCTTCTGTGCTGTCCTTTTATACCTTGATGATCCCCTCCCTGTCCCAGTATCACTTCCCTCCCTCTTCTCATTCAAATCCCCTTGAACACCCACATGGCTGCCGCATGCCAGCTGACTCAGGCTCATGGGCTTGGGCTGTGGGGCTGTTTCATCCCTGTATAGACTTCCAGCCCAGGCTGGAATGCATGGTGAATGGTCCCAGAGCTTCGGCTCTAGCCCAAGCCTGGAAGTCTGCAAAACAATGAAACAGTCCGGCAGCCTGAGCCCCATGAGTCCGAGTCAGCTAGCATGGGCCAATGGCGGGTCTTTCTTTGCTTTGTGGACATGCCTTGAGAGGCTTAGAAATGTTAACCTATATGCCAGCACCGCACCTTCACCCTCATGCTATATTTTTAAAACAGAATGACCCCCCACCAACACTTTTAGCAATCAACCCCATTCTTATATTTGATTATATAAACACACACACACACACATGTACTGGATAGTATATAAACTGTATGTTGTAGGTCACCAGCTCGATTTTCTACCATTTACCATCCAAGAGTTTTATTAGGAAAAATTGTACATATTCAGTGATGTGTCTGGTGCAGAATCTTAATTCTGATTAACCAATGGAATTTTGCATTTCCATTAACACTGAAGCCTAGTGTCCCTGAGATTTATATCCCTAGAATCTCTCTATTGATTTATAACCCGGTAATCCTTTTATCCCCATTTATATGCAGCATAACTTGACGTAAGTGCTAGAATGTCTCCATTAATTGAATTCAGGAGTGCTAGACTGAGAAACTGGACTAAAAACTTTCAGGCCACACTGTAAATACATTTTGCACAGAGAAAAAAATGCAGCAACTGTTGATGCTGGTTTTGAAAATGTATATTATAATCAAGTTTAAAATGTCTCATTTTTTAGCATCTGTAGCTACCAGCATTGCACACAATCTTCCTTTGCAGTTTCTTAACTCTCTGTGACTTTAACATTTCAGTGATCATTCTATGATGTGGGATTATTTCATGAACACTTATAGTTTGATCTGGTGCCTAATATATGTACCTTCAGTTTGCTCTATAAGCACTTTTGTTAAAAAAAAAAGGGGGGAGGGGGGAGTGATCAATGACAGTATCCTGAGGAGGAGAGGCAGCATCTTGAAGTACTTAAAAACCTGGGGAAGGATGAGGAAAACAAGGTGAAAACTAGAGCAGGGTGAAAATGTTTGGTAAAAATTTCTCACTCTCCGGCAAAAAAGGAGAGACCTCACTCTCCGGCAAAAAATAGGAGAGACCAGGGTGAAACCATGCTTGAGACTCCAGCAATGGCAGGAAAAGGATTAAATGAGGATATACACAGATAAACCTGGCAGGTGACTATGTAACCATAGCCTGCAGAGGAAGGCAAAAATCTCCCAAGGTCACAGCCAGTCTGACCTGGGGAAAAATTCTTTCCTGAACCCATGTATGGTGATCAGTTAAACCCTGAGCATTTGGGCAAGAACCAACCAGCCAAGCACTTGAGAGAGAGAATGCTCAGAACCATCTCAGAGCCCTGCCTCTCATTATCCAATGTTCCTTATTGAGCTGTTGCCATCCCCTGAGGCTTCAGAGGAAGAAGATTTTAAAAATGTTATTTTAAGTGCTTTTGAAAATTTTACCCTTCCACACACAAATTACATTAAGAATATTTGGAATTGAGCATCCAGATTCCAGAACAGTTTCTGTGGGCTGTAAATTCCCACCCCGTGTATCACATTCTTCTATTCTACCTACTTGAGGGGTTTGAAAAGCTCCTATTGTCATTGCACAAAATTATAGAGCACAAACCCCCAGAAATGAAAGGTGTGTTGCTTTGGTTCCACCCCTTTGTTCCAAATTATGTAATATTAATTTTACTAGAGTTGAACTGTAAAAAGTGTAGAGTACCTTAGTCCCAGTACTGGTAATTCTAATTATGCAACCAGTAATTTACTAGATTCAGCAACTTTATGTTATTACTACTCCTTCATCATGGAAATGGAAAACTGTGCTTATAAGAAAATCTTTGTGGCTTCTGTGGTGGTCTCTAAAACAGCAATGCACCAATAGCATCCCTCTCAGTAACCTGCAAGTCCGGGGAGGATGGAGAAAGTCCCATGTTGTACTTAAATCAAATGTGTGGCACAGCAAACACAGGCACTATTAAAATATATTTATTATTCATTATTAGTAAATTGCCTACATGTGGAGTACAAGAGAGGAGCAAACTTCGTTTTTGTTGACTCATTAGAATTCTGTAGTGTGATACTCTACAAAACCCAAATTTGTATTTATAGTATTAATTTTAAAGCTCTATTTGAGCACTTAGTATATTAAAAGATATAGAACAAAGGTAAATCTAAAAGCACCCTGGAAACCTGCCTAGTGAATACACTACCATATATCTTGAGACTTAATGTGCCACTGGGAGAGAACCTGATTTAACCCAGAAATTCACAGGTGAGACTGTGGAAGATAATATGTGCCACTACTGTAGATGTGTTAATAAATTATAATTCTGTATGCGGTATGCATTCCAATTGCCTTTTTAGTAAATACTTAACACATTAAAATCTGCCAGAAAATCAGAGGAAATGAAACCAATTTAGCTCCTTAATGTGTATTATGTTATGCAATACTACATCATGTTGTACCCGTAGAAACAAGAAATCAATGTTTGCTAGTATAGATCTCCAGTTTCTCACCAGTTTGCTTATATTCTGGTAACTTTAGGGAGGACAGCTCTCCATCACTTGGATGTCATGCACTGTAGAGACAAGGGAGCTGAAAAGGGGATTAAATCACACTTGTCAGGTTTAAAAAAATAATCGAATAATGATCGAGAAATTCATTTATTGAAAACCCACTGTCAATAAAAAGCAAAGAAAAAGTCAGACTCCATGTTAGTCCTGTGCAGCATGAAAGTGATGTCTATTGAGGGTCTCTGTAAGGCATGTGGTGAGGGGAAAGCGGATCTGAAACCATGACATTACAGCCAGTGGCACCAAACTACATGGGCCAAGAGGAACCAAACTCTGCCAAGCAGAAAGATGTAGCAGGCTGTATCCACCACTCTACAGTCAGTATTCACCAGGGCCCACCTGTAGGTATGACTGGACCCTGAAGCAAATATTGGATCTGAAGGCTCCTTCCATTAGCCCCATTGTGCTTCAGCAGACTTTCACCTGAGCAAAGCCCTTTCCCTTGGAAATAGGCCACTTTCACAGGTTTTAGCCTAAAGAGAGAGGGCTGAGGGTACTGACTTACTGTATGAAAAAGGGGAACAAATAGATTCAGATGTTAACTTAATTATTTGCGAGCATTTCCGGGAAGCCTGGGCTTTGGTTCACTTCTCTTAAGCCTGGAACTAGCACAGTGACTAGAGCTATCCGCTATACTGAATTTTGGTTGCTGGTCACGAAAAATGGCCCAAGCCAAAAGGGGAACTGTCCTCTTAGCACAGATCATTTGTTAGATAAAATAATTGGATGTCTGGTAAAAAAAAACAACAACACTGTCTTGTCATATAATAAAAATAAAATATTTTTGTGCATAACTTGATGAGTCCAGGGGGTTACATAGCCCATTGTTTTCACAGTAACAATTTCCAATGGGTTTTTATTAATACTCTTGCATTTGCCATTTTGTACAATGTGTAAGCTGTTATATTCAATTTAAAGGAAAAATATTCAGGTGTAAAACTAGATAATCTGTATCCCTTTGGAATCAAAAGTCACTTTGCCAAAATATTTTAACACATGAAATTGCTTCTTGAGAGATGTTTGCTATGCTAAAATGACAGAAAACTACATTTCCATTATAATTATAACTGACTGGTGGTGCTAAGTTTTTATAATTTAAAGGTATTCTCAAATCTGACAGCTCTTCCATGTTGAATTATGCATCTCTGGCTCTTAAATAGTTCTGCTGGCATGAGACAGCTGAGATGAAGTTGTCTTTCTAAAATAATTGCTCCATGGAGCATCCATTATACCTTCAGAAAAAATGTATTACTTGACTTCTACAAATTATAGACTAGCCTATAATGGGTATTTTTGACAGCTATTAGCTTTTTAAAAAAAATCTGAACAGTAAAATGAGTATTGATATCACTCTGCTGTGTCTTGCATGTTAATACCAACCTTTTCTGTACTTTTCTTCCAAAGCATGGTGTAATCATTAATTACAATAATATTGATGTAATTGTACTCATCCTAAAAAAATACAGTATTGGCAAAGTTTGAATTTCATGCCGCTGTAATGCTTACTTCATATTTCCAGTACACATGAAAATAAATAAAAATCCAGATTTAAGGATAAAATTAATGGGCCATATTTTCCCATTGTCACTTTTTAAGTAAAACTTGACGTTGGTTTGAATGGAGAGTTAGGCTTCAAAATCAGTAGAAGGGGGGACACCAGTCCTCTGACTTTCCATTTATGTTAAATCTGTGTGTGTTGATGTTAATACTAAGGGCCCCAAACTCACTTACATAAATAAAATTTTTATCTGCAAGTAACCCTTGTTAGTTGGATAGACCTATTGTGTAATATTAGGACCTGATTGTAATGGCTGCAGAATCAAATCCTGGTATTTTTGTGAGAGTTCTTTGGAGGTATTATGTTGAGAATAATCTCTTAATATGTTTAATAGAATGATATGCAGAAGAGAAGAAGCACAGTATATATGTTCAGGTACTTCCACAAAGATTTCATTATTTGCTTACTCTGTATCACCATAGATGTGCATGACAGTTCATAATATATAGAGAGAACAATTCTCTGCATGCACAGGCACGCACACAAAGACTTACATTGGACAGATATGTAAAATATGTAATATTCTACATATGAAATTGTCTGGATTATTTTTAATAGAAGTCCAGAGCCTGAACCTAAAGAGGCACATAACTAAGGAGCTGCTATAACAGTTCACACAGTGGGCCAGTTCCCGTATTTTGTTATCAGTAATGACTTTCCTTCAAGGGAAGATGTAAATTTCCCATAATAGACAATTATACTTATGCCCAAATGGTGGCAGCAGTGGGGAGTGTTTGACTAATTCCCGGTGGTTATGCAAAGAAGCATATTTATCATATATAAGCTATAACGTTATAACTGTAATTATAGTTTTCAGAATATATATCTATAAAATATTAGTTGAATCATATCAGTCTCGGGCAAAATACAAATGGACAATACAACACCCTCCACACACCAGTAGCTCCAGATATAAATACACTGTTTATTCAGACCCTATGCCACCAGGGTTCTCTCTCCACCCAAGCCAGTGCAGACCACTAGAGCTTTTTGTAAAAATAAAGAAGCAGGTGCAAACCCTATTTCATCAACACACATGGCTGGTAATACAGCAGTGAGAGAAACATGGAAGGACCATAATGCAATTCTTGAAACCAAGTTATTGTCACAACTTTACGTTTGTTAATTTGTAAGTTAAGATTCTTATTACTAACTTAGGTACCTAGAACAAACACCTAAAGTTCTATTATGATCTTATTCAAACTTAACACTAAGGTAAGCAGTGTACCACAAACTATGTATTGAAGCATGATATATTCTACATCATGGAGATCCTCTAGAGATAGCATTACCAGAGATTATTGGCTAGTTTGGGAACCAAACTAGATCCATTCATACTTCCAGTAATGTGCTCTCTAGAGGATCACCCTCTTATCACATAGTATGTATTTACAGAAATTCAAAGTTTACTCATGACTGTTGGAAAAATAAATCTTATAACTTCTGTATATTTTGTATTTTGCAATATGTAGCTTTATTTTACTCTTGAATCCTATTTTACATTAGTTTGAGATGTCAATAAGTATATTGCCTGGTATTTATTTTAGCCTCTTTTTTTCCACATTAGCTCTTACATTAGCATTAAACCGTGTTGTTCATTTCAGTAGGAATTTGCTTGACTAAGGACTGAGTAAACTTGAGTTCAGAATTTGATTCCATTTGAGGACTAGAACATGAAATGCCATATAACTTGAGTATATACAATGCACTATGTAGGAGTCTGATCCTCCAGCACAGGAAGTCAGTGGGAATGTTGGAATTTATCAGATTATAATACCATGAACAACACATTGTGTTTGAGCCCGTAACAAATAAACAATATATTATTGGAAGATTTATTATTATTTGTATTCTGATAGTGCCTAGGAGTCCAAGTCATGGTTCAGATCCCCATTGTGCTAGACATTGTACAAAGAGGGCCCTTGCCCCAAAGAGCTTTAAATGTATGACTTACTGGAATACAAAAAAACAAAGTAAGATAGACAATGCATAAATTACAATTACATGTCTGTTAAAGATTATAGATACGTGAAGTGAGTTGCTCTTTTCACTCCAGCTCCTGATAGGTTAAGTGTCCACACCACACAAGCACAATGAACAGCTCAGTGGAAGTCTTACTAGAGATGACACTACCTGAATGGCCAGCATTTGACAGAGTGAATTGTCACATGGGAGGAAATGTGCAGGGGAGGCGCTGACTCTAAGTTAATCAGTCCTATATGAGGTTGCTGGGGGTAGGTAGGGTCTGGGCCTGAATACATCAGACCCAGCTCATTCCAAGGAGGAGGCAGTGCGCCGGAAGACTAGGAGGCTGAAGCAGTACCTAGGAGTGTCCAAGGAAACTAATTAGCTGCAGAAGGGGTCAGGAGAAGGAACAAAAGGTTCTAGGTTGGGGAAGAGTAGGCACTGACTGAGGCCTGCCTCCCTTAGAAATTATGGATTTTCCATAGAGGTGAAAAAACAAGGGGAAATGGAACTAAACAACTTTTCAGTACAGACGATGTTAAATTAATTTCTATTGCACATGTTTATATCTATTACTACATACTCTCTGGCTCTGTGTTTTTCTTTGTTTGGCTTTTGCCCCCTGTACTCTGTGGTGACCCAGTCACCGTGGCCCACCAAGTGTAGCTTGATAACAAAGGGAGGTTGAATTACCTTGTTAGAGAGGGTCCCTCCACTGAGGAAACTTGTGCTGTTGAGGCTTGATTCTTCAGTGTTATCACCTACGTGGCAGATCAGCATTGTAGCATTTTGCATCCACTTTGCACAGAAATAAATAACCACACATGGTACAAGGCAATGAAGAACCAGGCCTTTGATATATTTGTGAATAAGCATTGGGTTTTGGTTTTAGTATTCATGGAAAGTCTTTTTTTTAAAGTGCCCAAGCATTTATTACTGCTTAGTATAGGTGTGTGAAATAGGGGTTGTGTTAGGTAAAGTAGTTCATATAATGGCTTAGATCACAAGATGGTTGCAACGGGATATATAAATTCTGAAGTGATACATGCTTGTATGCATTCATGTTAATGTTTTATTTTAAACATAATCAAGAAACATCTGATAAAGTCAGAAAAAAGTTAGTCATATTAAAATGGGTGAATCAATTTTGTCTTACGGTTTGTCAGATTTATAAAATATTATATTTCTTTTCAGATAGAGTTACATACTGTGTAGCTCAAAGATAATCCCTATGGTCTTGGCATATGTTACTTAATTGTCTCAGAAGGAAATACCATAAATACCATGCTGTCATCTCCCATGGGCATTTGCTCATCTGTCACAGTGGGAGCTCCAGACTGGGTGAGGTGCTCTAAGACATTTCTTAAGCTATGTAAATCACAGCCATTTCTCCTTCCTACTTCCCAAATGGTCAATTATATATAAACATGTGTTAATAAAAATTTGCTTCTTTGCCTCTAAGGTACACACCCATAAAGCTATGAGTATGATAAACTATAAATGTCATTATTATGTGAATCAACCTATGACATAAATTACTGTTTAAAATGTTTCTGTAGACGTGAAAGTCTGTGGCATTCAGACAAGGCCAATGGAAAAAACAACAACTCTAAAATAACCATTAATATATCATGTGCATGATAAAATTCACTAAAGAAACAAGACAAATTTCTGCATTTTTCCCATTCTCTTTTATTTGTGTCTGCCTATTGTGAGCAAAGAAATGAAAAAAAATTATGCTGAAAATACACGAAAGACCATTTCATATGTTTGCTGCTTAATGTCTCTGTACAGGTTCAATGGCCATATGTGTTGGAAACCAGCAAAATTCAAAGGCATATAGATTACAAAAAACAAGGACCTGATGATACAGTCAGAAACGGTTGCCTGTTAATAGGTAAAGCAAAGGAAGTTAAATAGCAAAATGGAATCAAACTGTACAATAAAACTAACTGGATTAATGAGCTACTTTCAGGTGATCCCTAGCTTGTATAAGGAAGAATCCATACAGTGGCAAATCATGTTCTTGGTACTTAGATCATCACTAGAGGGGTGTTTCCTATTTATCAGGTAATAATTATAACTGTAGCTAAATAAGCTCTGATACTATTTTTGTTATTTAGTTTACTTTCAGAGTAATTTTACATAGAAACTTATCACTGAGTTTACAATCCCTGCAAGTTTAGGATATTGTCAACCAGTAAAGGATGAAAACTGATGCTACACTAGTGATTACTATACTGAAATGTCTAATGATGAAATATATGTCTCAAATATTGAGAAACTGAATCAGCTAGTTTGTATTGCTGCCCTATGAATGGTAGGATCTGACGGCTATTTCAGATCAGACATCGGGGGTTTTGTGTCCTGCTTTTACTAAGGGTGGTAGTGCGTGAGAAATGTAATGTGATTAGGCTAGTCAATGTCTTGTGAGCAGCCCACAAAACACTGAGTTAATGGCAGAGATGGGATGAGAAAAGAGGAATTCATTTGATTCCATTGCATGCAAAAGACAAACTTTGATCTGAAAAGTACTTGTATGAGTTTGGGATGATAGTCATCCTTACGAAAGGTGGCTTAGTTGTACCAGAGATGGGGAAATGAACTGCAACAGGGGCAGATAGATCCCACATTTTTCTCCTATGGGAACCAAACTATGGAACTCGGTAATAAATACTGTACATCTAAGGGCCTTTGCTGCACAATGATTTTTTTTCTAATCTGAAAAATCAACAAAATGTATTTACAATAATTATTCATAGCAATGGAAAAGTGGCAGTGCCCCATTCACCTGTATCACAGTGCGTGGAAATAAATGGAATGGACATATATAGCCGCACCCTTGGTGCAGATCCTTAAAAATATTTAGTTCCGTAACTCCTATTAATGTCTTTTTGTAGACTAATTTCAATATTTTCTCCAATATGTATAATTTCTAGTCCCTTAAAATCTTGCAAATTATATCATATACATATGCCTAAATTCTGAGAAGAAATATAGGGCCTGACTCTCTGGTTCAGTGAAACAATGTCTGATGCAGGACTCAGGTGAAGGCAGAGGTGACACCTTTACAATCCCCCAGTCCTGGGGCTGGCCAGTCTCTTATGAAAGCCCTTGAATTGAGGGGTGGGGAGAATAGTGCAGGACCAGCCCTTCAGCCTCAGAGACTTCCTCTCACCAGAAGTCATCAGAGAAACTGTCTGCTTTGCGTACATAGAACCAGCCCTCTGGTGAAAGGGAGATTTAATGCACTAGTCAATTATACCCTATTATGACCTAAACCTGAGTTGCCCGGCCTCCTAAGCCTTGAGACAGCAGCATAAGACTGTATTTGTGCTTTGCCTGAGATCCAGACATTGCAGGCCTCATGCAGAAGGCCTTCACAACCTCTTATATGCTGCAACATCTCACATCTTAACCCCATGCCTTTTACAGATCTTTCCCCGAGCACATAACCTATTTACTGGGATTATTCATTGCTACCCCATATAATATAAGATTAATTTTCACATATATATTCTGGAGATTGTTGAACATTAACATAATTCATAAAGTACTCTCATTCTTGGTAAAGTACTTTGTATTAAATCTTCCAGTGATTAGTACAGACATGAGTAGAAAGGGTAGGCTTGTTGGAAGGGTTCCATATTTGATGGCATGATTATTTGGCCCATCCGTACAGTCTCAAATATATGCACACATTTATTATGGATTTCCGTTTGTTCTTTTCCCCCGAAAAATTGTAGTGTGATATAAGGCATTTGAATTTGCCACTATTCATCAAAGAGTGCTTTTGGCAGCATTTTATCACAAAAGCAGTCATTAGCATATAAAAATCAGTACATATGCAATTCTGAAAAAAGGAAAGGAATTGGATGGTAAGGTCACTTACATCACTTCAGCAACTTTTTTTCTTGACCAAATAAAATTATACAGGCACTATTCAGAGAACTGTAGCTAAGGGCCACTGTAAATAACTGTTTTCATGTGGTTATATATTGTTACTCAACCACTGAAAAAGAAAAACCTCTATACTACATTTAAAATTAGCATAATGTAGTTAGCTCAGCCTGTTAAAAGGTGTGTGTGTGTGTTTGTCCATATTATATTTTTACAACATTGGAAAAAAATATTTTGACAATAAAGAAGGTCAAGAGAATAAAACACATTTGCATTACTGAAACTCAAAGTGTTGTCTTAAAATAACATTAAGTATAATTAGACCACTATATAGACTGACTTTTAAAATTTAAAAATGTTCACGTGTCTTTCTGTTTCAAAATAATTCTCAGTTCTTGCAGGGAGGAAATTAAAGTTGTAATGAGATTTATTAGGCTCCAGTCATGCAAAGAAATATGCACATGCATACCTTTACATGCTGTGAATAGTACCAAATATGTTAGTGGAACTATTCACATTGTTAAATACCTTGTTGGATCTGGTAGAGTGCTCAGCACCAAATAGAACTCAACACTATCTGAAGTGCCATGAATGTATATGGCACTGCAACTGAATATAAAATATTAATTAAGTAATAATAATTTTACTGTACGACCATGACTTGAATCAGAAAGTAACTCCGTTAATGTATGTAGATTCTAATGATCAAGGGAACAATTTTAATCTTAGTCTCGATTACAAATAATATTCAATACTGCCTTTTCTACCCAAACTGGTATTGAGTGGAATGTGCTATACATAATATAGTGCAGTACTGGCTTTCTAAGAGATGCAGAGGTCACTGCTCACTTGAACAAAGAGTAAGACAATCAAGTCACAGGCATTACTCTTGTTAGCTATGAGTGACTTGTTCACCAGACTAGGACTACATTCATAGGTGTGTTTTTTTTTCTTCCAGGACAGTGGACCATCACGATCATGTAATCTGACCTCCAGCATAATATAAGACATAGAAATTTACTCAGTAACTTTGGCATTAAACATATAACTTCTGTTTCAGCTATAGCATCTTTTGAAAGACACATCTAGTCTTGATTTACAGACTTCAGGTGACAGAAAATACAGCAAATCTCTAACTAAATTATTCCAGAGGTTAATTACCCTCTGTAAGAGGCTCTCCTTCTCTCCATCCCAAAAGGGAACAAGTGCCATGTCTATGTCATCTCAGGCTCTTACCTTGTGGCATAATTTATTGGCCAGACACAACTCTCATAAATGGCATCAAAACAAAATGATTCCCCTGATCAACACAGGCTCCAGTCCTCAAAGACTTCTCCCTGACTGGTCCCCTGCTCTTTATGGAGCACTGACTCCCAGGTCAGCTCTCCCTGGAGTCTTCCCCTCTAGACCTCCTTTTCCCTGATCATGGACTCAGTTATATATCCAAGCAGGCCTGGGGTTTAGTCATATGCTCTCCATCATATACATACTTGCTTCCCCAGGTAGGCACCTGTAGTTTGTGATCAAATCACCTTTTAACCTCCTCTTGAATAATCTAACTAGATTGAGATTCTTTAGTCTTTAGCAGGTTTTCCAGACCTCAGTCATTCATATAATTCTTTTCTGAACCTTTTCCAATTTTTCAGCATCTTTTTTAAAGTGCAGACACCAGAACTGGAATCCGTATTCCAGTAAAAGTATCACTAATCCCACATACAGCAGTAATATCATCTCCTTACTTTTAATATTCCCCTGCTTATACATCCAAGGATTGCATTAGCTCCTTTTGATACCCTATCATACTAGGAATTCATTCTCAGTTGGTTATCCACCATGACTCCTAAACCCTTTTCAGTCAATACTTTCCAAAATAGTCTTCCATCCTTAAAGGTGACCTACATTCTTGTTCCTAGCTGCATGGTCTCTTATGTGGCTGTAGTAATATATTTATTCAAATAAGCCCACCTTGCCAAATGATCCATTTTGTGTGTGTGTGTGTGTATAGCAGACCTGTCTCCATTATTTACCACTCCATGAAATTTTGTGTCATCTGTAAATTTTATCAGCATTTATTTTATAATTCCTTCCAGGTAATTGACAAAGATACTGAATAGCATTGAGTCAAGAATGGATTCCCTCAGAAGCTTCTCTAGAAACACTCCCATTGGATGATAACCCACTGACAATTACTTTTTGTGATCTATCAGTTATCCAGTTTTTAATCCATTTACTATGGGCTACCTGGGTCATCCTGTTTAGCCTTTTCTGCATCAAGATTCATAATTTTATCCTATCTAGTATCAGACTTATACATTGTTAGAAATGTATTTCTTCCTGATGTATTTTAAAAAAATCCTTTTAAAATTAACCCTAGATCCTGCAACTGGATCCTTGCAGGCTTATATGTGCACCTGGGCAGGTCCATTTGAACGATCTAATCACTAGATCCCACAACAATAACAGGCCACTTTCTACAGTTATGTTTGCCTTATATCCACAAACACTTAACCATACATTGACTTGTATAATAGGAAATATGTTAGGGAATCTGCACAATGTATATGAGAGGAGTCTTGATCGTTCATTGCATAACAACTGTATTGTTATTACTTCAGGATTTAACACATACCACACAACTTATTTTTGTTGTACCTTTATTCATTATACAATAATTGTCTCAAAATATTCTCTATACCTAGATACTGGCGTATATTTTTTAAAAAAACTGGGAACATGTTGTAATACATGCTTTCTACACAAAGTAATTGTTTTGTTATAGTATCAGAGGGGTAGACGTGTTAGTCTGTATCTACAAAAACAAGGAGTCTGGTGGAAGCACAAATAAATCTGTTAGTTTTTCAGGTGCCACCAGACTCCTCATTGTTTTGTTATAACTTGTTTTCCCTCAGAAAGGCTGACATCCTGCTTTTCTTATTTATATTTATTTTTTAAACAGTGGTCTAAAAAAACCTCTTTCTAGATCATTTGATCTGCAACGGTTTTCCTCTTTATTTCAGCAAAGAGAGCTGGCTTAAGTTAAATTTTAAATGCCCAGTTCAATTTTTCCACTATAAATTTTCTGACAAAGAACTATCATTCCATCATTAAGTTGCATTGTCTATTGCACTTTGCAGAATAACAATGAAACACCTAAATGATAACATGCTAATTTGAATGTAAAAGCATAGTGGTGTTTCATATAAAACAGTCCACCTTCTCTGGTGAGCTGATTGTGGGATACTCACTCCCTGATCCTAGACACAAATTACACCTGTTGAGCCATGACCTGCAATGTCTCAATAGGAAGCAAGTGGGGGCTTGTGCCAGCCCCATTCATGGAGTGGACGGGAGGGCCTCAGGCTGGCCCTCTGTGGGCAGGAGGCAGGGTGGGGGGGGGGCTCAGACTGGCCCCATGTGGTGTCTCATTTTCCCTTTAGGAAAATATGGTTCCTATCTCCAGTGAATGGCACGGTAACTGCCTTCTCCATGTACCACGGCATGGTATTTCTGCCATTCTCCAACTACTGAGGTTATATTTTTCTTGCTATAAGCATATATTGGGGTCCAAATGAGGCTCTAAAAGAAAAGGAATTCAGCTCTAGGTTTGGTGTAACTTCCATGGGCTTGAAGGGCAAAGGCGGTCAGGAAGCATGGAGACACCTTGAGAAGCTCTGTAAATCCCCAGTGGTAAAATTGATTTGTTCTGTGGCATTGTCCAGGAGATGGACATTTCTCCTAAACAGACTGGACCATTACGCAGACAGGCAAACTTGCGCACCTCAGAAGGCTGTATATATTTTTGGCTGTTAATGCCCTTAAAAAGTATAGGAATATTTAATACATATGAAGAACACTAAAAATGCACCACACTTTCACAGGAACTCTCATTACAGGATGCGTTAGTCTATCTCAATGAGAAGTACATTAGCAAAGGGATTTGAGCAGACATGTCTACATGGATTAAACAGAGCTCCACTTTGCTTTGCTGTTGTGTTTCTTCCCCTATCATCATAAGAAGTGATTGAATTTATTTTGTTAAAATCCAAGCTGAACCTAGTGAGAGGATATTTTCTTAGTTATTCTTTCTAGTTACTTTCCATATCATTCTGGATCTCTTTTAGTCTCAGTTATTTAAGGCCATCTTAAAAACTGGTGAAATATAATGCTATGGATGGTGTCTAGAGTCTATGACTTTGGAGTAAATTACTTTAAGGTCTAAAGAGAAGAACCATAACCTTGGGTCCCATATCAATATTAATCCTTAAAATCACGCATAATTTTTAATCTTCCAAAACCAGCTATTTCTGAATATTCCTAACCACAAAGATTCATAATTAAATAGACCTGGCTGATGGATCAGCTGTGTTGAAGGTAAGGGTTAGAAGGATAAGAAAGATAAAACCTCAGACGGGATCTTCGAAAGTACCTGAGTTAGGAGCACAAGTAAAAATCCCACCACCAATCCTACAAATTTTACATCTTGGATAGTTTGTACATTTCAATAAGTGACACACACTAGTATTAGCACTTTGTCACTGTATTCTTTTGGAAAGCTAGATATATGTAGGTTTCTAAAGCTGAAATCCTGATTTGTGTGCTCTGGAGATGATTTTATTTTATTTTATTTATTTTTACAAACATGGTATATTTAGGAAAATAACATGACATCAGTTAGTCACTTTTTTAGGTCACATTTGTCTTATAGAATGACCCACATATATTTGCTAGATTTGTTTGTAGATAGCACTATGCAGTCATTTCTATTGAAAGCTCTAGAAAGTAATGAGTTATTATAAGTGACATGCTCAAAGAAATAGTTCTGTGACCTTAAAATTTTGAACTAAGATATAATGTACTTTAATGGCTTTTTGGCTTATGTACTTAGTTTATAATGAAATAAAAATCTGGCCATTTATTTTTAAAATTATCTGCATTTCCATTACCAGTATTTCTAAAGTACATTAAGGATGTATATATTTTAAAATATAGACATTGGAGTACCCAGTGAATATAGTTTTTCTAGAATCTTTTTAATATTCATTTACATTTCAAGGATTTGACAGTTGTTGCTCTGTCTCTATTATTCAAGTGGAAGCATTACCTTTCAGGCATAAACAGCCAAGTGTAATGCACCAAAATCATTTTAAACAAAATAATGATTGCTTACTTTGTAGAGCATAAAGTAAATAAGAATGACAATGGAAAGGCCTTATTTACACCTGACGAGGAACAAATTTAATCCCTAACTCATCCCATCTTTCCTCAGTATTACAGAGGTCTTGTAACATCGCCCCATGTTACAGTACTTAGTCTTTGGTGCACTGAAACACAAACTATTAAGCAGAATTGCATTTGATAACCATTTTTAAACATGGTTATAGTCATGCTAGTTGGAATTATGGTATAGACTATACTTTAACAGACTTTTAAGGTAATTTGTTAACATGGTTGTAAAATGGCATAAGTATATTTTCCCATTTTAATCTGCCTGTTCTTCTTCAGTTAATTCAGGAATGGTACAATTCCAAGTTTCTGCCATCATAATGGCCTCCATGGTAATGAATAAAACATGTGACTAAAACTGGGTTATTGTTTAAAAGCTGGTTAAGTGATAGGAAGGAAACAAACAATCATATTAAATGGCTGATCCTCAGAGTGAAGACAGAGTATTCTTAGGTACTTATGTTGCCCCAATTACTATAGTTGAAATCAGAGGGATGGGGCCTATGTATGGAATGCCTTAAATGTTCATAGGAATCAGAAATTAACCTCTCTAATATTTATGGCCGTCAATGTATCTGAAGTGACAAAGACTCCTGTGGCACCTTAAAGACTAACTAAAGTATTGAAGCATAAGCTTTCGTGGGCTAATACCCACTTTGTCAGACGAATCATTATTAGCCCACGAAAACTTATGCTTCAATACTTTAGTTAGTCTTTAAGGTGCCACAGGACTCTTTGTCACTTCTGCTATTCTAGACTAACATGGCTACCTCTCTGGTTCAATGTATCTGAAGTATTTATATGGACCACTTTACCATGGTGTCTGAGCATTTCAAAATATTTATATGTATTTATACCCTCAAAACCCATCTGAGTTAGAAAAGTGCTATTATCCCAATAGCAGATATGGGGAACTGAGGCACAAGAAAGACTATGGGAAGTCTTTGGAGTAACAAGGAAATGAACCCAGGTCTCCCATCTCCCATGTTGGTATTCTTACTACTGGACTACCGTTCTTCTATATGACTAATGTTTTGTTGGTAAACATTGTATATCCCTTTTTTTCTCAAACAGCTCCACAACCCAAGAGATAGCTAGACAATTTTTGATAAATGTTTTAATGATTTAAATGTTATTACATATGCTTAAGATTAGTTCAAATTTCATAGAATCATAGAATATCAAGGTTGGAAGGGACCTCCGAAGTTCATCTAGTCCTCCCCCCTGCTCAAAGCAGGACCAATCCCCAGCTAAGTCATCCCAGTCAAGCCTGACTTTAAAAGCCTTTAAGGAAGGAGATTTCACCACCTCCCTAGGTAATCCATTCCAGTGTTTCACCACCCTCCTAGTGAAAAAGTTTTTCCTAATATCTAACCTAATCTTCACCACTGCAACTTGAGACCATTAGTCCTTGTTCTGTCAGTTGGTACCACTGAGAACACTCTAGATCCATCCTCTTAGAACCCCCTTTCAGGTAGTTGAAAGCATCTATCAAATCCCCCCACATTCTTCTCTTCTGCATATTCCTCTTTCGTATTTCATGACAGATTCTGCTTTAAAATCTGATAACAAAACTATTTTTTTCTAAATACTAAGTTTCCCTTTAGGAACATTTGTATTACATATTTCTTTCCAGTTTTGTTTCTATGGAATCAACATGGGTCAGTTTAAATTAGTGTGTCACTAATAGGACTTTGGTTTCCAACGATAGTTTATTATAAATTGTGCTTTGGATTTCATAGTTTCTGCTTGTAATAGAATGTAGCAAATAAGTTTTTGGTTGTCTATACTGTATATTTTAATATCGGGTGTGGATTGTCTTACTTAGCAAGCTCTGACATGAAATAATGTTAATCATTATTCTGTATTCATTTCTCCTAATATTTAATTTACAATAGATTAGTGAAACAACTTCATTACAGGTATTTAGAGTAGATTAGTAAATTCATTTATGCTGATTGAGTCCACATTGATTTGTGATGATTGGCTCCATAGCATATACATCTGGTATGAGGTTGACCTGAAAAAGTATAACTCTGCTGGGGCTGTCTTCCTGTTATAATTGTATAGGCTTTCTTCATTGGGTTATGTGTACATGATTGCAATTGAACGAAAATGGGTCTGTTTTTCACTGTGTGCAATTTAGTCATGCATCAATACATTTTTAATTAAAAGTGTATGACAGGTACAATAGTAGAGCACTCCAAATAATTTTCTAAAGCAGTCCATTTTGTCAAAGACAGGTAATCATAATCTGTCTCAGTTAGTCTATGAATGTATAATTTTTTATTAAGATATACAATTAAATATCTAAAAACTTTATGCTAAATTGACACATTTTGGTTGTAAGTCCTGTACCATGAATATTTCTAGTTTATAATAGCCAAGTGAGGCATTCTTTTGACAAGACAAAAATGATCTTGCAGGACAACTTGATTAGCCCATTTTGTAATAATAGTGAGCATTAGAATAGTGTATCACAGTTTAAATGCTTGGAGCACCTAGCTGGCTCTGTGTCAGGGACAGAGCAACAGCAGATGACTGTGATGAAGTTCAGATCTGGTAATGACTTCAGCACATCTAGTTCCAAGGTCAGTGGGAGAAAGTTTGTTGTGGAAACTAGTTTGCAGTGTACCCTGTTGGCTGATCCATTGCCTCGTACTGACAAAGGTCTTGAAGGAAGAATTACTTCTTGTATAAGGGGATCATGTGGACTCTGTGCGCAAATCCTGATCTGCATTAGAAAAGCTGCCCTAATGCCAGTGCAACCAAGTACTGGAGGATTCTCTGAGTGAAGGGGATGCCTAGGATGGTCTAAACACACTATAGCAGCTTCTCTCCCCCGCCCTCTCTGAAGCAGATGTCGGGGTGGGTTGGGAACAGGGAGCCCTAGCTGTTTTAACAGTCCCTCGAGCAGGGGCGGGTCCACATTTTCTGCTGTCCCAAGCATGGCAGTCAGGCGGCCTTCTGCAGCATGCCTGCGGGAGGTCCGCCGGTCCTATTGTATATAGGAGTACTCAAGCAACCTGTTTTCAGAACATAGAATCTGGATACAATGGTTGCCCAACATTTCCAGGTTTACGCTCCTTTCTAAAGCGTAGGCTACATCATTGGATCTAGAATTTCAGAGACATTCTAACTAACTAGTGAAGGATGTTTTTCTTCTGAGTCTTGATTTCCTGATCTGTAATGGATGAGAGGTAGCAAGCAGGGAAGATGAAACAGAGTAGGTGGCACAGCCCTGGGCAAGAAGAAGGCATGAGCAAAATATTCCTCTGGAGTTTATCACAAGATGGAGTTCCCTTATACTGAATGCTTGATGTGCTGAGGTTGGCAGATGCAGTTTATAGTGTTTTGAGACCTGTACAGTATACAGTTGCAGTTTTCAAATTCTCTGGTCTGCAACTGGATTACTTTTCTTCCCTGGATGTAGCAATTGACCTGGTGGTTTGTACACTGAGTCCCTGAAGGGCTCACAAGCACTTTGTTCCATATTCCCTTTTTTTAAATGCAGTTTGTATCCTCTCTCTCTCTTGCCATCATGGGCTTTCTTATCTCTACCTTGAGGATGGTGGAACACATGGATTGTTTCCTAAAGGTCTGTGCACATCTCTAATAAATCCTAAATACCTTTCTGAAAGCTAATGTGCCATAATTTCTTGCTTAAATTTCAAGAAATATAAGGGGACCCCACTGTGTCCTGAGACTTGTGAAAGCTGGCATTTCCTTTGGATTGAAATTGGAGGTAGATTATAGGGTATCTATGTTGTAGGGTACCAGACAGCAAATGTGAAAAATCGGGACAGGGGTCAGGGGTAATAAGAGCCTATATAAGAAAAAGACCCCAAAATCGGGACTGTCCCTATAAAATTGGAACATCTGGTCACCCTACCTTGTTGGGATTCCCTCCAAGACCTATTTCCACTCAGCTTCCCAAGAACTCAGTTCAACTCCAGCCCTTTGTCACTTATTTGAGTGGAAGGTATTTACTCAGGTGTTGTGAATGCTCGCAGCTTGGTAGTGCACCAGGTTATTGGTTATGGCAACTAGGAACATCATATTCATCAAAAAGAATTATAACAGGTTAGTAGTAAGGGTGAAAATGCATTACTTATAAGACATGTCATACTAAGTCAAGGCTCCAAGTCAGTCAGTTGAAACATATTTGAAAGGCTTTAGTTTTACAGCTGCTAAATTAAATAGTTTAATAAGGCCTGGGTAGTTAACTGTTTGAAGATTCTGGAAATCTTAGAGCGGATGCTGTTCCTTTTAAAGTGGATGCAGTCAGCACCTTGGAGAGACCACCTGGAGGAATTAGAGGATGCCAGCAATCTTGGGGTCATCAGTTTATTTCTGCATGAATGTCTGAACTTACTCTAGCTTTTAGAATATCATTCAGAAGTAGTGAGACATTTGCATCCCATCAGCAGATTCTAATTTTCAGTGTAAAGGCTTTCCTCATCTTTGCCTTCCACTTAGCAGTCAGACTGCTGGGTTCAGGATCTGCAGTTGCTGGTGCTAGGCTTCTCCTTGGAAGAGGAGTTTAGGTTCCCTCAGCCTCTGCTTGGCCAATGTAAGGTGATTAGGATAATTCTTACCTGTGTCTCTTTATTTTTTGTAGCACGTGAGTGAGTGGAGTTTTCCAGGGAGGCAGTGCCAGGGATAGTGCACAAACAACTGTTGCTTTTTGGTCATATCCCATGATGGCATAGATCAGTGTTTTGTGGCTGTGTGCATCCTTGCGGCACCCTAGGAACTTTTTCACTCAGACACTATGGTGGCGAGTGCCATAATGTAATATATAACACTAGTGTAAAAGCCCATGGCAACCCCCCCCTCCGCTCGGCCCCCCCACTCCAAGGGGCCCCCGATCAACCCCCCCCACTCCAAGCCCCCCCGCTAAGCCCCCCCACTCCAAGCCCCTTCTCCCCCCTCCCCCTCGCTCAGCTCGCTGCCCCCTCTCCCCCCCTCCCCCTCGCTCGGCTCACTGCCTCCTTCCCCCCTCCCCCTTGCTCGGCTCTCTGCTGGGCACAGCTGGCCGGGCCGTGCGTGGGTGCCTCCACCCCGCCGGCCCAGCGCCCCCTTCCCATGCCCCGACCGGCCAGAGCTCCCTGCCCGCTCCTCCTGTGCCCAGCCATCCTCCTGCCCACGCTCCCTGAGCCCCTGATCCAGACCCTGCTTCCCTCGTGGCGGCACACGCGTGGCAGCCATGTTGTGCTGCCGAACTACACCTCCCCGCATGCCGTTCATCCGGGCCATCTCTAGTGTGCATGATGGCTTCACACAAACTTCCCTAGTCTTTTATAATATAGGATAATGCCCAAATGTAAAATCTGATTGTTTCATGAACCATTCTCGTGATTGTAGTGACACCGGGGGGAGAAGAGGAAAAAATGTAATAGTCTTTAAAATGTCTTTATTCCACTCTAAAAGTACAAACATTGTTATGCACAAATCATAATTGCATGGTCATTGTATGACATTGTTAAAGGGCACAGTTGTGATTGTTTGGAAGTGCACCAATTAGACATCCATACATGTATGGAAGTTTAACCTTAATTCTTGATTTCTTCCATTTTTTAATGTGTGTAATGACACCAGAAGGAAAGAAGAACTCTCTTAGTACAGTTAGGGTTTGAACAGTACACATTTAGTAAGAAAAGTTCTCCTTTCCTGCTTTCTTCCTTATATATTAAACTAAAGATAAAACTGTGTGGTTGCATGAGCATTACATTAGAGTTGAAATGTATGATATATATTGGAGAGGTTTTGGTTATGGCACTGGGCAGCCTTATGAAAAAACTATATATTCACAAACTGGAACTCTGGAGCTCTGGGTCCAATTCCACACTATATTTCCTATGTGATCTTAGATAGGTCACTATATCTATATGTGCCTCTATAAAATGGGCATAGTAAGACATCCTTTCTCTCATCCTTTGTCATTTCTATTTACACAGCAATCTTTTTGGAGCAGAAATTCTCTTACTCTATATATGTAAAGAACTTAACACAATGGGGTGGCAATCTTGGTTAGCGCATTCACACATTACTGTAATATCATGGACTAATATAATGATTTTGCTCCTTTTCATTTATTTTAAAAAAATTAAAGTTCAATCCAACCAGTTCCACTACAATTTGAGCTCTGCCTGTTGTACAAAATATTTCAAGGTCATGAGATTGGTATAAGATATTCCATAATTATCATTCATTCTGCTTCTTCTAACACTTCTGGGTAAAAACCTCTTCAGGTTCTTCATGCTAATCTAAAACATCAAAAATGTAGACTTGATTTTTAATTGTTTGTAAATGTATGTTATCTATGTATTATTTCTAGAGAAAAATACTATGCAAAAATGCTTTATCAGACAGAATACAGATAAATAACACGGTACCTTCTATCAGTGATGTGATAAGTTAGAAATGAGAAGCAAATAATCTACACTTCTAGCAAAACTTTCTTTTTGTCTTTCTGGAACGGAGAGCTATTTTGTGTAGAGACCTCTAAACATGAAAGGACATACAGGGGAAAAAATCCCTAATTAAATGAATTAGAGTACAGAAGGCAGAAAATTATGTTTCTGTTCTGCCATACTATAGTTCATAACCCCGAGGATGTTGTCTAACCAGAAGTCTGTAGGATAAATGAACTCTGACTCTGATAACTTTGAGACCTAACAGAGAGAGAATGGTGGAAAGTTTCCCAGAGAATCCTTAGAGAGAATAGTAGTAACTGTTATATAATGTATATAAATAGGATAACAGGAAAAGTGACTTCCTAACTTTTTCTTAGGCATGACAGATCAAACTATAGATGTGATTTCTGTGGCAATGTAAGTTGTGTTCTGGAGACAACATAACTACCCTCCAAATCTTATATCGTTGCATAAAGCCTGAGTAAATGGGATTTGCACAGATGACCTCTGCAGAAGCCACAGAGCCTGATCACTACTGCTCTGCAGCTAGCACTCAAGCCCATGTGAAGTAGTAATCACTACTACCCTGCTCTCTCCCGGCCTAAGGAATTTTGGTTAGTGGACCCTCACAATTCCCACTCTAGCTCCTTCCCTGGAATGCCACATCCCCATGCTATTGCAGATACTGTACAGAGCTCCTGAAAATCACTATTCCACAATGCCCAGGAGTCACTGAATTTACCATTCCAGCTTTTCTGCAACTTGTCCACCATGCAGAGTGTGATCAAAATGGTGTTGCTGCCATGTCTGGGCAAGAGAGGGGCAAGAAAATCATAGCCAGCCTGTATCAGCTATAACTCATCTATTTAGATTTCATTCAAGGGCTTATCCTGGAAAGAACTAGGTATATCTCTATATATAAAAGTCAAGTGGTGTATGTATGTATGTATGTATGTATGTATGTATGTATGACAGCGAACTCCTCCCGCACCGTTTGAGCCAGAGACTTGAAATTTGGTACAGTTAGGGGTCTTGGGGTCTAGATGCTGGTAAGGGTCGAAAAATTTTCGGATCTCACCTCTGACGCCCCCCAGGGGTGAAAGTCTTTCAGGGCCAATCACATCGGCTGGGCGGTTAGGTGGTGATGATGTCATAATACCCCCTCCAACAGACACCGCACTCGCTCAGCTCGCCCCTCCCTCCTCCAACAGAACCCCGGAGATCCCTCAGTTCTCTGCCCCTCCCCCCTCCCAACGGAACCCCGGAGATCCCTCAGTTCTCTGACCCTCCCACCTCCCAACGGAACCCTGGAGTCCATCAGCTCTGTGCCCCCCCCCCCCCACCTGCGAAGGTCCCCGGAATCCCTCGGCTCTGGGACCTCCCCCCCTGCGATGGATCCGAGTTGGGTTTGGTGGGATGGTAAGTGAGGTGGGGGTGTCGGGTTCAGTCGGGGGGTGAGGTGGGGGTGTCGGGTTTGCTTGGGGGGGTCAGGTGGGGGTGTCGGGTTTGGTCGGGGGGTAAGTGAGCCGGGGGTGTCAGAGTTGGTCTGGGGAGGTGGGAAGGTGTCGGGGTGGGTGAGGGGTGAGGGGTGGGTGTTGGGTTTGGTCTGGGGGGGGGGAAGGTGTCGGGGTGGGTGCCCAGACCAAACCCGACACCCCCCCGGCTCACTTACCCCCTGACCAAACCCGACACCACCACCTCACCCCCCCCACCAACCGCAACACCCCCTGACCAACCCCAACACCCACACCTCACCCCTCACCCACCCCGACACCTTCCCACCCCCCCAGACCAAACCCGACACCCCCTGGCTCACTTACCCCCCGACCGAACCCGAGACCCCCACCTCACCCCCCCACCAACCGCAAAACCCCCTGACCAACCCCAACACCCACACCTCACCCCTCAACCACCCCGACAACTTCCCACCCCCCCAGACCAAACCCGACACCCCCCCGACTCACGGTGCACTGTGTAGCACACAGATTATTAAATACACTGTTCGGTCGGCGGGTGAGGTGGGGGTGTCGGGTTTGCTCAGGGGGTGAGGTGGGGGTGTCGGGTTTGGTCGGGGGGTCAGGTGGGGGTGTCGGGTTTGGTTGGGGGGTAAGTGAGCCAGGGGGTGTCGGGTTTGGTCTGGGGGGGTGGGAAGGTGTCGGGGTGGGTGAGGGGTGAGTTGGGGGGTGTTGGGGTTGGTCAGGGGGTGTCAGCTGTCTGTCCCCTCCCCACCTCTGACTGACCCGAGCAGGGCCGGGCACTTATGCTAGTTTATTAATATTTAAAACACACACAAACGATTAAATGTTTTAAAATGCACTATGTACTTTCCAAGCTATACACCAGACTAAAAGATACTATCCAAAGTTCCCAAAACAACAACAAAATATAGGGTGGACAGAAGAATGTAGGCCAACTGTGGGCATATTTTGAACGTGAAGTGCCAGTTTTGCCCTCAGATGCACATACTGGGCTCTGTTGACCTAGGAGGCATGTGAAGTGCCTTTGGCTGTAGAATATAGCCATTAAATATGCTTTATATTGAATTTGTCATATAACAAAGCATGAAATACACTAAGAGCCTGGAGTTGACTATTTTTGACATTTAGTTTACCATGGAAGAGAATGGTCACTTATCCTTGATTGTCTTCAGCACTACTGGAGGGCTTAGCAATAGTTAAAAATGTGAACTGAAACCAATGCCTTGGAGGAGGACGAAACTGCATCACTGCCATTGAAATACCAGTACAAGTCAAGAAAATCAGTTGCTTTCTGTAATCTTCTTTCCTATGGAAACTTTGCTAATGAGATCAATTCTGGAGGCAGTTGCCTTGATCCACAATAGTAAAAGTCCTTCTGTCGGCAGCTAAATAAAGCTGGATAACCTAAAGCTATGTTAAGAATTTGTATTATAATGTAAGGTGAACAGACAACCTGATTTTACTGAGGCAATACCACTACTTAAGAGTGTCATATTATGTTTGGCTGTTAAAAATGGCCTGTAACTCTTCTTTTAATATAGCATCCTTGCTGTCTGTCTTGCTGTGAATTGGAAACTACATCCTTCCTCAATATGACATGTAATTCGAATGAATACCAGATCAAGCTGGTTTGTAAAATCCAGAATAGACACAGAGAGAGAGAGAGAAAGAAAGAGAAACAGAACATCAGCGGAATTAGTTCATTGTCTTTTAACATTCAGGGGGCATAGTTAGGAAGATTTTTAAGCTTATTGGGTGCTAATTGCCCATTCAGAGGTTCAGCTTTCCTGGAGCTAAAGATAGAATCTTGGAATCAACAAATCTTTAACATCTTTTAATAAACCCTGTAGCAAATCTGGAATCAGACACTTTATTCTAGATGGAAGAGTTCTGAAAAACTCATCATGGTTTTCTACTTTGAAACTGGTGAATAGACTCTTTTAGAGAGGAAGGATGGTTCAATAGTTAGGGCACGTGTCTATGACAGGAGAGCTGAAATCAGGTCCCTGTTCCATCACAGACTTCCTATATGACCGTGGGCAAGTCACATAGCCTCCCTTTATCTCATCTGGAAAATGGGGATAATAGCATTCCCCTACTTCACAAGGGTGTTCTGAGGATAAATATATTGATGGCTGTGGTGGGTTCTTGGATACTGTGGTAAATAGGGCCATATAAGTAGTTAAAATATATGTCAAATTATTTTTCCACAACGTTTTCTGGTCCTGTTCTGCCAGGTGTCAGAATGACTGATTCTTATACATTACAAATCTTCTATGGTAACATAAGTAGACATGGAAAGTTATTATATGCTGCCTAGCATGTATGGTATAAGGAATAGGAATAAAAACTCTTAATAATCTCACTCCAAGATCTATGGTACATTGCAGCATTATATAGAAACATTTTGAACCTGCTTACTCTGTTCTTCTGTACTTACACATGAAAAGCTTTCTTTTGCCAATGAGTGAATTGTATGCTGATGAAAAGCATGGATTGCTAGCCATAAGAATTCAGTCCTCCATTTTGCCAGAGATCATGTACGGCATTGGCATTAGCAGTGTAGTCTTCACCAGTCTACCCTGCCAGTCAGTTTCAGATCAGTTTTGGGGGACAGATTTGGCAAGGAGGTAGTTCGGTCTCCTTGATGATTCAGCCCTTGACCTCAATGATAAGTAGAGCTTGTCAGACAGTTTTCAAGAAATATATATATATAACATTTTTCTTTGAATTGTTTTCTGTGGAATTTTTTCCAACCATCTCTGCTACTGAGCCTGAAAATGAGTGCCAAATGTGGAAGTAGCTTCATGATGTGGACAGATCTCCAGTAGGAACTGAACAAAGATCACCAGTTCATTTGCACAGGGTATCAAAGAATAATTGAATGGTGACAGTTTATGATACTTGCTGTGCTAGGCTAGATCATCTGAATCAGTTAGCTAGAGGTGAATATCTATATCTCATTACCAATCATCTGAGCCAAGAATCACCCTGAGTGGGTGAAGGGTATGGAAAATGCTGATTCCTCCTTTCCAGTAAGAGAAGTTAATGACAACTTTCTGGGCCAAATCCTCATCGACTGTATATCTGCACAGCTACACTGAAATCAGTGGCAGAATGCTGGCTTACATTCACTAAACATCTGGGCCAAAGTGTCTGTGAATTCAAATTTCATAGGATAGAAAGTTCTGGTTTAGATCCATCACTAATTCAGTGGCATCTCTTTGCTTCAGTCTTTCTACTTATGTGATTACTAGTCAGTACTTACTTATTGGTACTTAGGAGACTTTAGCAGAAAAAAGGAGGCAGTGCAGGTAGGGTGACCATAGAGTATGAAAAATCAGGACACTTTTTTGGGGGGAAGGAGTATAGTTGCATATATAAGAAAAAAAACCAAATATCAGGATGCCTGCCAACACTAAGTGCAGGCTTCCAGTAAAAGAAGTCATGCATGCAATGTCAATTGAAATATTCTCACTGGTCATTTTTTTAACACGTCACAGTGTAAACAGAGAGCCAAACCATTTTATTTTTTTGGTGGCATTGGTGGTGGGGCACCATGGGAAGAGAAAATATAGGTAACACTTCTATTTTTTAGGCTTATAATTTCATGTTGTGGGGGTTATTTTAGGAATTTTTTGAGTGGATGTCCAAAAATTGGAGGTTTTTGGGGTATTCTCTGTATAAACTGTAATGAGAAATGTATATAATATACATTTACTCATTACAGTAGTACATACTGTAATGAATAATCTCTTTCTAATGTTCCCTAGTGTACTTTAACATAGTACAGCACCAGGGAACCCTTCATAAGCACCAGCCCTGTCTACGCAGACCACTTAATCCGCTGTAAAAATCACACCTTTTTATGAGCACTGCTGCTCCATGTAGACAATCCCTTGGATACAAGTAACCATTGCTGGGGTGTTTTTATTGTTTATTGGATAAACCCTGACCTCATTTTATGGGGGGGTATTTTATCGGTGCTTATTGATTAAAACTGAAAATTTGCCCTAAATATAGGTTACAAGGACCGTGTGTTTGGTTAAGGATGCACATGAGGATTGGAAGGAGAAAAAAAATCCTTAAAATAGATTACAAGTAAAGAAGAAACAGTGTACTGGGTAATGAGAAAAGATGATGCATTACTAGGAGTTGCCCTTAAGGGACAGATTCTGCACCAGTAAGGGAATGTGGATGGAATCCTGGCTCAGTTCAAGTCAGTAGCAGAAATTCTTATTGAGAGCAATGGGGTCAGATTTCAAGTCAGGCAGGATCAGGCCCTTAGTACCCAGTTTTCTCCATATAGATCCATAGGGCCAGAGTCTGATATCATTATGCTGATTAATACATTATTCCATGGAAAGAAATGGGACTATTTGTAGAGTAAGGATTATCATAATGGAAAAGTGTAGAAGTGAATTCTTATGTGAGGTCTGATACGGTGAGGTACTGAAGACCCTCCACTCCAATTGAAGTCAACAGGATTTTCACTCAGGTCAGTTCTATGGAGCTAAAGGTGTATTGTATAGCTATTTTGATATTACAATTAATTTTATTACATTATGCAGAGCTACAGAAGGTAGTCAGTTCCTAAATATATCTGTGGGTTGAAAATTAACATATATGCTATTAAACTACCCAAGGATATATATGAAAGCAGGTAATTGACACCTCATATGTTTGCAAGTTTGTTGCTTGGTAATTGAAAAGCCATTTAAAATTTAAAAAAGAGAGCATTTTGCTCTACATTTAGGCACATTTTGTTCCTGTCAGATATGAGTTTACATATTATTACATGACAAAACTCTGAGTAAAATGATACATTTTCTTTTAGATCTAGCTATCTGGCCTCAGCAAGTTTATTCAAGCATTGGAAATCCCTTATTAAATACATTTTTCAAAACTTACTGCAATACTGTTTATTTATAGATTACAGGGGAGATAATCAGTGCTATCCACTCATATTCACTCAGTTCTTCCTAATGATACCTAGTCACACTCAGTCATGGTCATGCATACTTTGTTCCACTCATAGTAAATTTTATTCACAGTAAATTTGAATTCACACTTCATAGTCCATCATTTAACTCATTCACATCAGTCACACTAAATCAATACACTTTTTTTAAAATGCCCACTCCTTTCCTTTCACATTTATTCTTAAACATCTGCAATCACACTCATTGGCTCAGCATCTATCTTTCTATCAACCCAGTTGTTGCTAATTCAAACCATTCTATTACACAGACATTAATATAGTTAAGGTGATAGTGATACAAAAATATGACAGTATTAGCATTGCATAGGATTTTTGTTGTTGGCTGCAAACCAGATGTATTTCTTTGTTCAGATTTCAGCATATTTTTGGAGTGCAGAAGTAGATTGTAACATGTGTGTGATGTGCATCTGTTAGCCCTAGGTAGTTTATTTTGTTCACCTCTGAGGATGCATAATAATTATAAGACCTTGATGCTATTTTTTCTATATAATTTGATCCTATAAAAAGTGAAGTTCTGTGAAAACAGGATGGAAGGCTAATTTTATCTTGATGTAAGAAATGCAATATCATGGTGACTAGAACAGAGCTTATTTGTTAAACCGGATTTTTTAAAAAAGTTTGCTAACCCTTTTGTATTGATGGAATGTGTATTCTGGTTTGAGTCCTAAAAGAACAAATGGGGTATCCGTGAACACACATGTTTTGTCCAGATTCTCTGGTCTAAGCAAGTTGTGCTCAAGCAAGACGGGGTGGTAGGCAAAGGTGGCTGTAAGACATACAATAGAACCCCATTTATCTGAGCCTCCATTATCTGGCTCTCCATATTAACTAAGCCACTTCCTGATAGCCCAACCCCCAGCTGCTCAACACCCAAGCGTCAGCCACTTGGGGCTGAGCTCTCCCTTCCTCTTCATCTTAAAATAAGTGATAGAAAGCACTTTGCCCATTCTCCCGATTCTCGGAATTTTTGATTATCTGATTTGACCCCATCCCAATTAGATTGGATATATGGAGTTCCACTGTAGTGCGCACTCCCTTACTCCCAGTTCTCATCCAACTTATATGTGGCTGGTCTCTTAGTGCAGATTTAGAGCATCCTGCAGGCTGCTTTAAATCATACACTGACTATACATATTCCTCTGGGCCACTGAAGTCACTAGCCAGATCTGCTAGGTTTAAGGCAGATTTGGGCAAGGAGACCAGTGCAAAACTGTTCTAACAGACTGAAGATTCCAGCCCAAAATGTGGAATTTGCTGCAGAACAGCTTATTCCTGCTTTCTTTTTCTTTTATATTTGTTGAACAAAATAACAGTGATTGATATTTGTAGGAAATATCATAATGAATACAATATAACAAAATAAACCCCCTCTGTAACATGCTGCTGGGGATACCCAGCACTGGGAGCCTCCTTTCTACCTCAGCACAAGTGAAGTTTGCTGGAGATTGGACTATGTGTCAGCTTTCTGCCATACTAGTCTGTTTTCCTCACCAGCAAGCTTCTCAACACTCTCCCATCCAAAATCTTTCCTAGCTGGTAGCAATCAGTAAAGTCCAACTCCTGAGCTCTTCAGAGATCTTTTTCTGCAATGCACAGCTCCTATCACTGTTCATACAAAGAAGATATTAAGTTCTGTTGTTTTTTTTTAAGAACCACTGCATTACAGCTTATTAACTTACCTGTGGTAAATACACCCTTCTCTTTAAGCACAGCACAGATTTGGTTTATAGTAAAAAATAAAACAAGTTGGTTAACAGGACTTAGGTTAAATGATACCACGTGGCAGGGATACAGGTAAAAATGGTAACAATCAAATAAAAGTGAAAACACATTAAAAAGACAAAAATTTAATCTGTCAAGATATATCCATTGTTTAAAATGTGTTGGGTTTTTTTTCAAACCAGTCTCCTTTTACTTGCCAGCCTGGCCAGAATCCATCACTCAGATCCAATCTCTTGGTTCTTTTATCTCCTGAGGTGAAGGATAAAGTTGGAGTCTCTCTCTGTTCTTTTATATCCTCAAAGGGATTGTCTTTGTGTTACAAGTCAGGAAACTGTCTTGGGGGCTCAGCTTGCTTTGTTTCCCAGGGAGCCTTCCTGCAACCTCCAATGCAGCTGAATAGTCCATTGTTACTGGTCACACCTGACATCGTTTGCTAGTGAGCTGGAGGTGTTTGCCTTCCCCTTTGTCAGGGGAAAAAAACTGTTGTGTTTACTTTGTTTAGTCTCTAAAACATAATATCAGAGAATATTCATAATTTCACCTACAGTGTTGCAAACATTTCACAGTGATATTAATGACCAGTGAATTATTAGCTTTCCGGTGACACCTTTCAGATATACATTATAACATTAATGAGCTGGAGTACACTGAGCTGGTCAGGACAGCTGAGACTCATGGCTACACGCTAGGGAGCCCCAAGTCTTCTGACATAGGGATGGTCTTGGGATCACTCTCCCTACACATAAACTACACACTATGTGCCAGTCCACAGAAAAAATAATGGAAACAAGGAGGTGGGAAAGAAAATACAAGGGTCTTAATAAAATTCCCAACAGCAAAACTGATCAACAGATGAAATGCAGTTATGAACAGCTGAAGTTAAGTAAGGAAATGGTTCTGAGTAGTTGGAGATTGAGGTGAACTGGCCTGATTCCATGAAGCACAACAAGAGGCATGTCTGCTAAGTCAGCCGTCAGATAGGTAAAGGGACAAGAAGCCTTCTCCTTCTGTGGTGGCCACACAAGGGCTTTGAATTGATGAACTCATGTGCGTATCAGTGCAGGGGAAGACGTTCCTATGACATTTAACTATAACTACTAATCTGATTATGAGAAGGAGGGTGGAACACAGAGCCATACCATGTTAAGGGCTAGAGGCCTGGGCCCAGATACCCTGGTGACTAAGTTGACACACTTAGGTGTGGAGGAGTTATTCTCTTACAAAGAGCAGTAGGAAGCTGCAGAGAAGAGAGGGACAATGGCTAGAGGAGAGCTACTGAAAATTAGAGCTGAAGGCTCTTGCAGGTTGTAGAAAACAGAAGACTATAGGAGAGTTTGAGTAAACAAGGGAAACAGAACTCCAGCCAAGTAGGACCAGGAGTAGCCTGCCAAAATCAGGGAATTGACTTGGACTTTGTGGACATTATTTTGGGACTTTGAATTTTGTTCTGAACTTTTATATTAATTAACCAGACCCTAAGGAGGGTGTCTGCATAAAGAGAAGCCTCTGTGGAGTTTATTAAGGAGTCTTGAAGATGAAAAATGGAGGCCAAGCCACCCTTTACCATGAGGGGATGCATAGGGGCTGATCCTATTGCAGAGGGAAACAAAAATAAATGACAAACATTCAAGAAAAAACAAATCCACCCCATAATGCCGTTTGACATAAATAATCCCTTTCATCTCTCAGAATATTCTTTTCACTCTCACTGTTTTTTTTTTCTTTTAAAGCCCATTTCTTTTAAAGAGAGACTTCTGACTTGATGAAAGAAACACCCTTGGACTTGCATTCCTTAGTGTGTGCTTAGCAGATGTTCACCAAAAACAAAGTTTACTCAAACATTTCTGAGGCTGGACGTTGTATATAAAAACTTAGTCTTTTATCAAAGCATAGCAAATTAGTGGCATTTCTCACCAGTATAAATATTTTGTACTGCAATTAGCTGCATTCTACATTACAGATGCTGGAAGAGGGCACATTTATGCACTACAGTTTGAGTCGTGCCTTGACAGTAGCATCCATTCCTATGTATTTGAATGTAACTGCATTTTTATTAGAAATAAATCTAACTACGGGAATAGTTCCCAAACCTGTTTATTTTCAAACAGGGTTTGCAGACTAATAGCATGGCCCTAGTGAGTGTCCATTAGCTTTGTTTTATTTATTTATTTGAGTCTGTCTTTGATTTTTCAAAACATTTGGGTCATCCACAGTGTTGAAGTCTCCTTGCATGAGAAACAATGAAGAATCAAGTGCATCTCTCCTCCTTTTAAAATTCTCCTTCAGGGCAGTGAACACACAGAGTGACCCTGGCTTTTGACAAACCTTAGCTGAACAAAATGTAACAAGCCCTGTATATTTTGAGCAGCATTTTCTATTCTGACAGAGACAGCTCAGTAGCATTTGATGTCTGCTTGCTGGTCATAGATAATGGTGCATCTTGGGACCATTGTCATTCCTGTCAATAAGACAGCCTGGGGGGACATGCAACAAAGCTACCTTTTGATTCACCGTTTTTCCTTCCTTCCCAAGACATTTGTAAGCCTGTGGTCAGCTAGGTCACTTTATTTCATCCTGATGTGCCTTGATAATAGCATCGTGTCTAACAAAAAATTTTGACAGACCATCGATGTGTGTTTTTTTGGTTTCAATGTTGTTTTCCATGCTTTCTCAATTTCAAACAAGCTTTGAAAGCTACTTATTATATTTGTTTGGACCGAGTTTGACAAGGTTCCTATTCTTTGAAGCAATTAAGCTCCTGAGGGTGGCTCTGGGGATTTGAGTTAATTTTTGTGCATTGCAGGAAGCTACTAGAGCATATCTCATGCTTTTCAGTTTTGCAGTGTTGTGTTTTCATTGTGAGTTATGAAATACCTGAACCCAAAGGAAACGTGGAAAAAAAATATCTGCATAAGCTTAAAGCTAAAAGTTTGGCCTTTACAAGTTTTCCATGTCATACTAACAATTTTAAAAGTTCAAGTTGTGAATTTTCCATAAAGTGTAACTGTTTTCAGACTATACTGACTGTTCACTTGCAGAATGTACTCTTTCATGGCTATTCTGCTAAAATCCCTTGTAGTAATAGAGAGGCAGATAAAGCATTCTGTGGAATTGTCCATGAGTAATGGCTACCACCTTTAGCATGGCTTGTCGATTTCCTAAATAAGTTGCATATCACAAATGAAGTCAGTAATATTGTTAGTTTTTCAGTTAGGTAAATTGAAAACATTATTACTTCAGTTCACTAAAGCATTTCCAAACCTACAAAACCAATTTTTGGCAATCACAAATAGAGCTCTACATCCTACACCTATACCACTGCGTATGAAGTTCATGCATGTTTAGTCTAGTAGTTTTATTTGGCATATACAGAGAATATATATCACAGGTCATGTAATACTAGAAAGAGCAAATGGTAATTTGTTGTTAGAGGAAAAACAAGCCTTTTTTTTCCTAGCCAGAGCAAAGTTTTATGAGAGGGACCTTAAATTTAACATATATTGTTACCTTCCACACAGGACTGTAGACGAGACTTTTTCCTTCAAAATCTTTCTCCTTGATATTCCAGTACATTTGGGGCCTGATCCTGAAGATGCTGTGCACACACTGCTCCGACAAATGTAAATGGCAATTGAATGCTGAGAAATCAGAATCTTTCAGAACTCAGCCCAGAGATTGTAATCTCTTTGGGGGCAGGGACCTTGTCTTCATAGTTGTTAATATAGTGCCTGCAAGCTATAGGAACTATACAAGTAATAAATAATAATGAAAAGTAAACATGTTTGAAATTAAATAGTCCGTTTCTGTCAGACGGTTTGTAGGATATTTTCTTTTATTATTGATTGGAGACTTTATTTCTTGTACATGTGAAATTTGAGACACTGATCTCCACTTCTGTTTTGTGAAAATAGTTAACTCTGTCATTTATTGTATGGCATTTGTCTGTGTTGCAGTTTCTGCTGCTACCGCTCTGTGTAGTTGTGATTCAACACAGTAATTGCCTAAGTAACCCCTATATACTGAGGTCAGTTTCACATTTTTGAAGTTTATTTTGTTCCAGAGCTACAGAAAAACAATCTGGCAGCCTGAAAAGCAGTTGTCATGTAGGAAAGTGTACACCATTTGAGATCACACTAATGCTGGTATAAATTAGGGGCAAATTGCACTGAAGTCAGCAGATTTACACACGTAAAAATAGAGCAGAGTCTGGCCCTAATATTCCTGCCTTGTATTATTGTATTTATAACATTGAAAGTACTTTTGGAGAAGTATAAATTAAATATTTTAAAAAATGTGATTGGGCTGTGTATGTGGCTAGCAGAAACACAATCATGTTATTTAATCTAGTTTCTCTTCAGAGCAGTGTTGCCTAGTGGGTAGAGCACTGGACTGGACTTCATCAGACCTGCGTTCTGTATCCAGCTTTGCTGCTGGCCTGCTGAGCGACTTTGGGCAAGTCATTTCATCTGACCCTCAGTTTCCCCATCTGTAAAATAGCAATAAAGAGTCATACCTCATTTGTAACACACTTTTCCAGGTACTGATGAAAAGTGCTATATTGGTGCTATTTCATTATGGATTCCCTTCTGCAAGTATTCTTGTGTAATTTTAATACTAGGACCAAAAATATAGCAACCTGTTTTGTTTTCAAATATATTTCTTTTGAAGGTTAGCAATGATGTGACTTACATTACTGTCAAAGTTCATTATCAGTGCCTAAGTTGCTCAAAATAAAGGTACAGATATGCTATTACCAGTTTCAGATTTTATGGCCTTATTGCTCTAAATATATATGAGTTTTGTATTTATGAAAGGAAGTATGATGATTTTGAGAACGAAATCTTAAAGCTTATTCTCTCTCCTCCCCTTTTTTTAAGGCCATATTGAAAAGTGCAATGTGACGTGCCTAACTCAACCAGGCCACAACCAGTTTGGACCCCATTGTGCTAGGTACTGTGCAAACATATGAATGGATTACATGAAACATACATTGCTGTCAAAGCTGCTACTACCCAATCAAACTATTCACCAATATGAACAAATAACATGAATGTTACTGCATCTTACACTGTTACTGGTAGGCTCATTATGGACCATGAAGATGGCAGATAAATGTTTCACTCCAGAAGCAGAACTGTTTTATTTAGTTATATACCAGCAATTTACCAAATATTAAATTTAAACTTTCTGGACTATACATGTAAATGTCACCCTTTCCCCCCTCTACTTAAAAGTAGTTTCTTTATGTAGGCTCGTCGGCTGTTTCACCAGCCAGAAAAAGGATACAAACTCCACATCCAAATCTTTTTTTAAGATCCTTTCCATATGACATGATTCATTCCTTATAAAAAAGACAAAAACAATACAGAACAAAGCAATTCAACCAAAAAACCACTGGTCACAGCCTCCAGTGACTTTTTCTTGCCTCAGTTGATCAGGGCAAAAGAGGACACTCCCAATCTATGTGAATCCGTTGGACCAGCTTCCTGTTCCTTATACCCCGTTTCACAATGTGATAGGCAGGGGTTCCTTAACAACAATCTACTGCTTTGACTTGTCTTGCTGTGCTTTCTCTTCTTCATTGTTTCTTGGATTTCACCAGTGCTTCCTAAGTTCTCAAGAATGATTTCTAATGATGGACTTAAACTTTTTTTCACATTTTCTCTTCTATCCTTTCCTGATGTCCCATCATTTTATGCCTTCGTCTTTCCATTTGTTTTGATTTCATTTATGTTCAAGCAGCAATAATAATCAAGTGGGGTAAACCCAGGACTGGAAGGTTGTGGTGAGAGGGGAAACTGCAGGTTAAATTAGGTCCAGCTGAGCAAGGCTGCCGCAGCCAGAAGCTGGGCCAGCTGAGACCGGTTAAGGAGGCAGTCAGAGCCCTTTAAAGAGACTTCTCCCCTTAGAGGAGTGAGGAGTGTGTTTGGAGGCAGTAGGAGTTAGATGTGTGAGTTTTGTGAAAGTAGAAGGAGGTAAAGGAGAGTGAGAGGCAGATACAGATACAGAGAGGCTGCCAGCAGGCAGGGAGGCAGGAAGGAGCCCCTCCCAGGAGGGAGCTAGCCCTCCCTGACCAGCGAGAAGCCAAACCCAACCCGGGGGAACTGCCCAGAGGACTGGAGCCTGGGGTGCCTGAGGGGCCCCCTTGCCACACAAGACATTACATTACATAACCGTTATTATCAAATGAAGCTTCTGCCTTTCCCAGTGTGTCTTAACAATACTCCAAAGGTTCTCTGTTTTCACTGTTAGTGACATTTCCTTTTCACCTCTAGATCTTTAAAAGCCATGGATGCAGCCACATTGACATTACACTCAAAATTCATTCCCTAGTGTTGTGGTATAGCTTTTATGATACTGTATGTATGTACTTTTTAAAAAAAAATTGAGCTAATAGTTTGGTGTTTTGTTTTTTAAAATTGTATTCCATATATGAATCACTTACTCTGAGCAGACCCAAACGTTGTTTTGCTTTGTGGCTGACCAAATGGTTTATATTATTTTTATTCATGTATTAGGTCTCAACCAGGTGCAGATTTTTAATGTTAGTTTCTAATTAGTTAGTAAAGTTGCTGGATGGCAAGGCAGTTGCTTGATTCTTCCCACATGGCACTAATCACCAGAAAAGGTTGGTTGGAAATGCAGTTTTCAACAATCCTTGGGCTTTATAGGACTATCATCTTTTGAAAATAATATGTACACTAGAGTTTACGTTGAAATGACAGTGTTTATCCTCTATATTTGCAGAAATAAACAGGAAAACCTTTAAACACTAACAATTGTATTTGATTCTTGATGCTTCTTGGCAACTAATCACAACTGCTTGGTGAAGTCCTAAGTATGATGTGTAAATATTTGACATAAAGGTATATTTGAGTACCTTATACATTGAATGATTCCCAAACAATTTGGTAGACAATAGGAAAATAATAGAAAATGTCATTTGGTTGAAATGGGAGGGGAAAAAGTCCACTGAGCAGTTCAAGTTGCAGGATGAATTTTAGTGGTCTGCTACTTTCAGTTGTTCTTTTGTTATGTTTCCAATATTTTCTTTTGCAGTAGCTGTTGTGTATGCTGTTAATTACTGTGAAGATTAACACTCTTCTGCTGGAGCGCTCCTGATTATACTCAGGATTACTCTTGGGTATCTAAGGTACAATTGATCTTTGACTCCTAAGCTTCTGTCAATGGGAGAGTTTGTCTCTTGACAACCTCCATGAGTGCTCTGCCATCCTCAGCCCTGCTCCTCCCAGGTCTCACATCAATAGACCCAGCAGTTCACTCTCAGAGGCCCCCCTCTCTAACTGTAAGGTCCACCCCACAAAACCTGAGCTCTGGCCTCTTCCCATATCTGCTTCCTCTGCTCCATATCTTGAGTTGCTGAATTTCTACGGAGAGAGTCCCATAACTTTGCTGACTTGTTCCATTGAAGATTTGTTCTCCCTTCTTCTCAGACATTTTCCAAAACATCAATAGTGCTGCTGCCTCATTGAATCTCATGCCTGCATTCCTTGTCACTTATTAGCATCCTTTGACTCACCTTTGTGACGTTCCCCTGGTGTTATCTGGATCAGCGAACCTCTGGGTCACTCCAATCCTCAACTCTGGGAGCCAGCCTGACTCTGTTCTGCTGTGAGAACCCCCAATCCTGGGCTGTTCATGCACAGTCTCTGTCATGTAAGATGGTCCTTGGATTGTCCAACTTAATGACACTAGCCCATATCTCCGGTCCCAGACACAACCCTACGACTTCCATCTTGCAGTGTCCAGTTATGCCTACTGGACACTACCAGCTTATACGAGTTCATCAATTTAACAAAAAGATGGATATGTACCAGACTTGTTAGCCCAAGGGGAGTCTCTGACAGGCTTCAAACCAAATGCATTGCTTGAGGTAGAATAAACAAACAAATTCATTAACTAAAAGAGAGAGATTTTAAATGCGTATAAGACAAAGCACAAGAAATCAGATTGGGTCAAATGAAATAAAAGCAACATGCATTCTAAGCTGATCTTAAAACTTCCAGTGCCCTTACAAACTTAGATGCTTCTCCCCTCAGGCTGGCTGGTTGCCTTTCAGCCAGGCTCTCCCCTTTGATCAGTGTTACAGTCACTTGGTAGTGCTGTTTCTAGATGAAGGTGGAAGAGAGCCAGCCTGGCAAACATCTCACCCTTTTATCATGTTCTTTCTTTCTTCTTGGCTTTGCCCACTCCCTTCTGAGTCAGGTGAAATGATCTCATCGTAGTCCCAAACTGACCAAGGTGACTCACTCAAGAGTCCAACAGATCCTTTGTTGCTGCCTAGGCCAGTGTCCTTTGTCCTATGAGGCTGGGCTGGGTTTGTCTCATACATGCCCTGATAAGATGTGAACTGCCCCTCTGAACCCAGAAAGTTTTGTCTGGGCTTTTTTAACCCATAAGGACACATTTTCCGCCTCATAACTATATACATGAAATTACAATCTATAACAACAATTCTCAGAGCATCACAAGCTTTCTGAAGATACCTGACATGACAAACTTTGCATTGGATACCACACAAACATAAGGATGAACATGGGGGTGCAGGGGTCCTCCCAAGATACAGTGTCACAACCTCCTTAAACTTTCTACTCCTTGCTGACTTCTACAAAGAGAGAATCCACCAGTGTCCTGTTCCTTTTCCCTCTCATTTCCACCTTCTCCTCCCCAAATATCACCACCTTCTCCTCCTCCCCATAACTGACCTTGAGACCTCCCACCTTCCTACCTCTAACCCCTCCATTTGCCCTCATCATCTCACCCCTTCATGTGTCATTATGTCTTCTAGCTCTTTACTCAGATCTCTCTTTTATCCTCATCTTGTCCTTCATAATGTCTCATCCTTTATGGGCATGTTAACATTTTGTCCTCTCTTGATTCTTCTCTCCTCCCTTCTGGCTGCTCTTTCAGAATTTCTGTTAGTGGATGATCTTCTGTCCTCTCTGTGGAGGTTTCCCAGAGCAATGTCCTGGATTCTGTTCTCTTCTCATTTGACGCCTTGTCTCTAGGTGATCTATCTCATCAGGTTACATGGCTTAAGCTATCATCTTTGCTGATGACTCACAAATTTCTGTCTCTCCCACTATAACTTGTCTCCTTCCAACCAATCCTGCATCTCACCTTTTATCTCTCTCTCCTCTTGGATGTCTTGTTGTCATTTTAAATTGAACAAGGCCAAACCTGATTTTTCTCTTCTTCCTTTTCAACTTTCTCCTCCACCCTATTTTTCAAATACTACAAGCAACACCTCTGCTAGCCCATAGGTTATTTTTGACTTCTTCTTTCCTTCCACTATTCTCCAGACATCCAGGCTATTTCTTAATTCTATTGCTTCTCTCTCTCCTACAGCTCTCAGAACCTTTCTTTTCTTTACAACCATACAGCCAAATCTCTTGTGCAGGCCTCCAACATATCCCATCTTGATTACCATGACATCTCCTTCTCTGTTCTCCAAAACTCACATTCCCTGCCCTCTCCCCTGAGTCTATGCAAAATGCTGCTACATGATTAAAGCAAGATGATTTTTGTAGTTACTCCCCATTTTAAGTCCCTCCATTGACTTCTAGTCTAATATGGTCTCAAATTAGAGCTTCTTTTCACAATTTTAAAAGCTTTAGAGAACTCTGCCCATCTGTACATATCCTCTGTTCTGCCATTGTTCCCAGACTTTGTGCCCATTTGTCATATTTTCATACAGTCATCCCATACCTCTTTTTATGCTGCTTCTTATGTTTGATATGATCTCCATGAGTTCATCTGTAAGACCCCTTTCCTGTTCATATGTAAGTACTTCTTAAAGATCCATCTGTGCCATACTGCTCATAATGAATGTTGTTGATTGATACATAGGTTGCCTATTATTGTTCCCCTTCCCCTGAGCTTTGTCTTTAGACTGTGACCTCTTTGTCAGAGCAAGAACTGTCCTTGCATGTTTGGAAAGCTTCTAACACATTGTGGGTGCTACTGAAAATCAATATTAACAGAGTGAAAGCAAATGTTAATTTTCAGTCAGTTTGGATTTTCTTGGGAAGAACACAGCAATAATTAGTAAAAGGTTGAGCATATTTGAAGCTATACTGATTGCAATGGAAACATGTTTGATGACACAAAAAACAAACATGGGAAGAGGTTTGTAAGTTAAGAACTACTGAAGGACCAGAGACTTTCTTTTCCTCACACATACCTTTGTTGTTTGTCACATTGTTTGTGGAAGATGAATAAAGCAGATAAAGCAGTTGTAAGATGCTTTGAAATAGTGCATACTATTTTCATGAGGAGGCTTTAAAGCAGTCATACACAGAAAGCCTTGCCAATTAAAACTTAGATTTGCATTATTTTAGTGGCTTTATTTTTTTCTTCCTAAAGGTTACTGCCAGTGTTCGTTTAACGGTGTTTATATGATCTTGTAGTAAGTGTTATCACTTTGTATAATTATTATGTGTGATTAATCCTGTTCACACTTGAAAGCTGTGAGACTTTTTTCGAACTAGAGGGTATGTCTTTAAGTCTTTGTGTTGCTCATGTATAATGGTAGTTGACAGGAGCTAAAGATAAGGGAAAGAGGATAGAAAGACTGGAATATTGTTCTGTGACAAAGGATTGTTGGAAAATGTTTGGCTTAACTTCCCATGGTTGTGATTGAGTTAATTGATAGCAATGATATACAAAGCTTCTGTATGATGATTTAGCATTTTATGGTTTTCCATAGCAATCAAGCTGCATTACAATGTTTGTTAGAAAATGTGTGACTTTCAAATGCTGCTATTGAGTCCATATAGGTCTCATTTGAATATAGCCCCAAATAAATTCCTTTTTCACTTTTACAAATAACTAGTGAGAGATTCTCTGTAACCCTGTAATACTCCTGTAACCCCATCAGAATGTCTTTGGAAGTGAGCATTTTCCCGGATAACTGGATTTTTCAAGACTGAAAAGGATTTGGCATCAAATTCCAGAACTAGTTTGCAGACACAGTGATATTGAACAGCGAAGGTTTTAGGCAGCAGGAATTTTAACTCAGATGCTCTGGCCATTAGGGTACTTGGTGGCTAAGGGGTTGCCACAGTATTTTATGGCAGCAGCTGAGAGGAAAAGAGAGAGAGGTGTCTGTTAGAATGAGATTTGTATTTATAAAGTATTGGTACTTATTTTTCCTTTCCTTTTTTATGCCCTTGTGTTCTGTCATTTGCAATGTTTATATAATGTATTACTCTTGTTCTTGTTTGTAAACTACTGTTTATATGATTTAAACTGAAGGATTAAGTGTATGCCAGTATATTCCCATAGTGCTCCTTTGCAGATTTGAACAAAAATACTCCTGAGTTTAATGGCAGTTTTGCAGTTACAGTCAATGAATTTGAACCATAGTTTTTGGTCTACAGAAATAAATTCAGTGTTGCTAACTCATGATTTTATCATGAGTCTCTGAGGCGTGGATTATTTAAAAGCCCCACCTAGTCGAAAAAATAATAATAATGAAAATTTCAGGTTTCATATGGAGGGGGAGGGAAATGAGTTCTAGTCTTCATGGTTGCTGGGAAAAGCTTGAAAACCTGAGCCATGTGTATCTACATGTTCAGAAAACAAACAAACAAACAAAAAATAATAATCCAAAATCGACTCCAATTTTGTTAACAGCTGCAGAGTTAGGCCAACATTCTTTTTGAAAATCTCATCTGTGACAGACTGATGAGTTGGATTTTAGTGACATGTAAAGAATTTGGTAATTTGTAAAATTATACTATAAATGTGACTAGCTGAATGCATACCTTTGAAGTACTTTCTGTGTAAAGGTGAATACGCTGCAAGGTAAGAATTGCTTTCCAGAAGAGGGTATTAGTATACTGCTTTGTCTTTAGACAGTACAGTTGGCTAAGTTCATGAGTGTAGCCAAACAAGTTGCTATACCCTTTAGTTAATAATACTGATGTGAAACAGCCATAAAGTTTACAAATGTTTCTAAAATATAGGCCCTTTCTCTGTGGGTTTAAGAATGTTGTTTGTATTCATATGCAACTTTATGCTTCATACAGAAATAAGAAGAAACATTTAAAAACATTTGATTTGCAGGCATACCAGTTTGTTAATATTATTAAAACCATCTTAATGCTTTTTGAGAGCAATGTCATTATTGATGCTATGTTTCTTATTTTCTATACTTGTGTATACCTTCATATATAATGTTGTTGCATTATAGAAGAGTTTCTGGAGCTCTGAACTTCAAGAGGGCTATTGGTATCAGTTTTCACTTAAATTATTATTCCTGTCATCATAGAAAATGGTGCCCACTGTTATTTCCAAGAGTATCACACAAGAGGGTAAGCTAAAACGAAGTAGATCTAAGTGGCAAGTACAAGCGTCCCATATAAGGACATGCCCCACTCCCCTGAAGGTGTTCAAAGATCTGACTGAAGTCAGGTCTTAGAAAGCAATATGATTTTGTTGTCATGACCAACTAGACAATTAACACTACAGCACAGTGTACTGTGTAGTCACATAGTGAAAGCCAGTTTCAATTTGTTTGCAAACCAGACACCAAAACCTTAGCCAGCCCTATCTCTGGACCTACAGGTCAACCTGTTCTTCCTGACTTTAGAGTCTAAATACTTTACAAATGAAAATTTACCTTTTAAAAACTAAATGGAAATCCTTTGACTTTCTGCATTGAGTTACCACTCTATAGTAGCCTGAACTATTAGGAAACATTTTAAAGGAGACATTTAACATTAACATTTATTATAGATTCTCTCCTTTATTGAATAATCAATAGGTGATATATTTGTTATATAATTGAAAATAAAAATAGATAACCCCCCAAAGACAGGCTAAAGCAATTAAAATAAAGTACCCTGCTCTCAAAAGGGTTTGGAGACTACAAATTTAGGGCCACATATTTGTATTCCAGGAAGTAAGAATATGTATGAATGTTATGTCTTTAAAAACTCTTATTCTGAAGTTCTATGTGCTTGTATAAATAATATAAAATAGTGTTTAAAGAAGACTTGCTCAGTTGAACTAATTTCAACTCTCAAACTCTAGATGACCCAACAAAATAACACCTTCCGCAGCAATTATGCTATATCCATTAACCCAGGCCTTGGACAAAATTTGAGGCAAATAAATGAGCTCAAAGGATGTGTGCTTTGTAGAGCTACGTGTTCTTGCTTTGTTGGAGCTAGAGGAAGTGAGTCACCAATTTATTTCCATCACCCCGCTCACATTCAACATGTACAGAGGAGAAGGAATGGCTCTTTAGTTGAGTTCCTTTGCTGACCTTACCTGTTGTGATATTGTGTGAGGAAGGAGGCACTCTCTTAGGTAGCTAGTTCTCACTTACATAGGGCTTTACAGATTAAAGCACACATCCAAAGTATCACCTGCTAGCTAAATGAGCTAAATGGAAGAATGCAAAACATTGCTTTTAAATTCTATGCCCAAATCAGGATTCCTGTTTTGGGGCCCTGCTTCAATACACTGGCTCAGTGAATGTGATCATGTCTTCCTCCCAGCAATAAAAAAAGAGTTCTGTAGCTCATGAGGTAAAGGCCTATGATTTTTGTGCAGAGTGCTTTGTGTTTGTGTGTGTGTGAGAGAGAAGGTGAGAGCACGAAAGAAGGAAGATGGAGAAAATGATGCTACAGTTTGTTACAAAATAAAACCCATTCAACCCCTGTGAATATCAGATACTTCTTTCCTTTTAGTGGCTGGCCTTAGTGACTGTATAGTATGCTCCTTTCTCACAGCAAATCTAGCATTTCTTTAACTCCGTGTTAGAGGCTTTTGGTTTTGAGGTGAAGGCCCTAGGTTCCATAGCCATTGACAACTGCGGTGTCTTCATGTGTAGGCAGTCATGATTTGTTAAACCGCAGTACAAACTCATAGCACAAAAACAGTTCCACTGTGGTAGCATCAATTTTTATGAAGATTCCGAAAGACCTGCCAACTTCCTAAAATAGGGTATGTGGTAGTAAGGGCAAAGAAAAAGTACTATAGGCTAGAACATTCCACCAACTGGAGTTTATTGTTAGTAAAGGTATTAACTGCTCTATTCCAACACTTACTTTAAAGGCATGTTTTTGCTCCTCAATCATTTTGTTTGGGTTCAGGATCACTGAGATTTTCTCCATTTTTTTTACATAGATCTCAGATTCCTATTCTAAAAATACAAATGAGTTAGCTAAAATTTGAAAACACAAATTACAGCTTTGATCAATATATTTTAAACCAATAGTCACATCATTTCAATCTAATTTTATTTTTTAAAGCATGAAGGCTCTAATAGGCAGTCGACTAAATGAATGTTTGCAGTCATTATTATTAGTGATGGCCGAGCCTCCAAAGGTGAGGAGCAGAAATGTTTAATTTAATTCTTCACTGACCCTCCACACCAATTGAAGCCCTGGTCTATTAAGACATGTAAAACCCCACTTCACATTTTGGCTGTAACAGTGTAGAGAATGTACCAACTGCAAGTCCACAAATTAGAAAGAGTTAGTAAATCTTCCTTAGTTTCTGGTTGTAAGTTGTCAAATACAGGTTTCCTTTATTTTTCATTAAGTTTAGCTACAAGAGAGGATATCTTATGGGTGGTCCATTTAAATATCTCTAAAAACAAACTTGTGATGTGCTAAAACCAAAACACAAATGCAAGTTCAGAGCACATGAACATTTTTGTTTCTACTGCCTACTAAGCAGAAAACCAAATCCAACAAAAATATTTCATCCACTCCACAGTAATTTGCTAATTCCAAATGATGCCTAAGTAACACAATCATGGCTGCCTCTTTTTTTTTTTTTTTAGAATTATGGTTATCTGTTTTATACTCAAAATATGCACATGGAGGCAGTTTCATGCCCGAGAATTTGGAAAAATTATATTAATCATCATAACAGAGTACAGCTTCTTTCTCAGCATGACTCATAAATATCTTTGAGTATTAAACCTCTTTACAATAACATTAATTTAATCTATAAGAGGACATTGCATGCAATAAATTCCATTTACAAATCTTAGTGGGCAATAAAGGGAAAATTGTAGCTCACTGCTTATTTATATGGAAGCTTGAAAAACAATGCACCAAACTAAACATTTCAACTCTCTTTTTAGCTTCTAAAATATCCTGAAATGCCTAGTGCCCTTAATGAAACTAGAGCTTCCTAAGATTGATTCACTTGTGTGTCATTGCTTAGCTTGGTGCCAGTCAGAGGCTTACATAGCTTAAAAGATTGTTATTGATTGCTCAATTTAGCGTTCATATATTTAAATTTTATTCAGGTTGGAGTGATGTTGAAATTTGGGGTCCACATGCTGTATTGCCAGCACAGTGGTTGACAACAAACGTTAAAATACAATAATCCTTGTAGTATAAAATGGCCATTGACTGTCTAATATCCATTTTGTGGTTTATGGCCTCTATTTAATATCTGATAATGTAATTATGCTTCAGTAAGGAATGAATCTTCTCCTGGTAAACGGAGCTATGTATGCAATGCCAATGTGAATTAAATAAAGTGACATCAAAGCTCAGTCAGGGCTTATTTTAGAAACACATTTTTAAACATTTACTATGGTTTGTTCTACTGTTATACTGTAGAGCAGATTTATGGCTGTTAGCATATTCATGTTCAAGAAATGTGTTACTTCATCCTTTATTTTAGTCCGGGAGAGAAGACAAAAAGGATTACTTAAAAAGTGAAGGTTGCTTTTTTGATTAGTTTGTAAGAACTTTTTTTAAGGTCACATAAGCTCGCACCTTTCTAAGCACCAGAGATGCCAGTGTGTCATTACCAAAATCAACAGTGCTCCAACCTATTCATAGTAATTTGGGTACGTCATGAGCCATGGAACCCATTACCAGGAAATAAATGTATCTCACCAGCTCCTATGCTTGGATCTGTTGCTGCTAGATTTTCAGCTTTATGGGGATATCTCATATGATCCTACAGTGTTTTCTCCTTTACATTTGAGTTGTCAAGTCATGTTATATTGTTTATACTACAATGAATTATGTTCAGTTCTATCCCGTTCTCTGCTAACACAGTGCAACATACCATCAGACAGTATAACAGAATGTGACACTTAAAATTTAAAATAACCCTTATTGTATTTGTGAATTGAATACCCAACCCTGAGTTAAGGACAACAGATGAGTTAAACATAGACTGGCATCTTTAGTTCTGAAACAACAGTAACAGTACTTCAATGTAATTTATGTTCTCTTTTTCTAATTTATTTACTTTGCTGTTTTGACTCTCTTTCCACAAGACAAAAACATGTGCATGCAACTGGCATATAGTCACAGGGAGGTGTTTGAAAGCTGGCATGATAGACAATAACGTGTTTAAAGACTCTTTTGAAAGCATAGTACTTGGTCAGATAAGATACAACAGATCCAAAAGTCATTGTGGTCTACCTTGTACACTTAAAAGAGAAATTCAAGCTTGTATTCAAATCTGGATTTTGAATGCCCCAAAGCATGGGAGTTTTGTGGGTCTCAGGTTCCAGTTCAATTCATGATAAAGAAAGCCATCAAAAGCAGAACTGGATCTGGTTTCAATTCTAGTCTGCCTCAAGGTTTGGGAGTGTTTTAGATCCTAGAGTTTGGTTCAGGATACTTTTTTATAAATATACTTTTGGAACATTGTAATAGATCCTTCAGAATCTGTACACAATGATTTTAACCCTATGAACTCTAGAGTTGAGAAGAATTGGGGGAGTAGGGGTTTGGTATGGTGGCCCAACTGAAAAATTGGGTTTGGGGTGGGGGGAAAATCTTATTTTGGGTTGACCCAAAACCGAAAATTTTCAACTTTTCTTATCAAAATGAAAAAGCAAACATTTTATTACAGCTCTAAATGATTTGTTTGACCACTCCAAGACCCTGACGTTTCTGTTCCTTTTGTTCAACCTGAAAAAATATTCTTTTGTTGGATTCATTTTGAGCGGGTTGCCTTTTTTGTTATTGTTTTTGTTGTTTTTTAATAAACCCAGTTCAATTTCCAAAGGAAACAGCATTTCAACACAAAATGTTGAAACATTTTGTTTCAAAAAAGTTGACATGAAATGTTTAGACTGAAAAAAATGTTTTTAGCTGAAATCACAGATAGTTTCAGTCAACACCAAAGTACATTTTTCAGTGGATATTTTTTTTCATCTGAAAAAATGTCATGCAGCTCTGTAGAATTCTAGTGTGACACATACAGATGGGCTCACTTTGTTTTTACATCCCTTCATCTTGCTCACTTTCCTGCCAGAACAACCCTTTTCTTTCAGCAGCCGAATGAGCTTCCTACTCCCTAATCCTTACTTTGTGTTCTTTTGAACACATTTAAATAACTCCTTGCTGCATCTACAGCTCTCTGAATGTTTTTCTTCCCTAGTTGTCCAGTCCTTCAGCATACCACTGCTTCTGGACTCTAAATTAGAATATCCCATCCCCAAGGCTTCTGCTGCCTCTCAGAGCTAGCATGAGGCAGGACAAGGATGGGATGCAGCATAAGGAGGTGGGGAAGCTTCTAAACCTAAAAGGCATTGGATATGTCAGGACTGGCTCTACCCAGGATTCCAGACCTGGCCACTTCTTGCTGCCGCAGAACTCCCATAGAGGCGACCTAAAAATAAGGAAGCTGATGTAATGCTAATATTCTACAGAGTAATAGAAAATAAAAACCTTCCTCCCACTTACTGGCCCTTACCTTCCTCTGCTCCATCCCTGACCTACAGGCCCCCTTGTCTGTTCCTTTTATCTCATATGCACACACACCACATGCCACTATGACCACTTCTTCAGTCTTCTCACTCCCTCACACTCTCCACACACTTGTTGCTCAGACATCCCTCTGACAATGTGCCATTCTCTGTGATAAGGTGGAGAACACAAACATGAGACTACGTGTCCGTGTATGATGCACTGAGAGAAAGCAACTTTCTATCTCGCTGTATATAGTTCTCTCTCCTTCCACTCTACTCATCACATGCCAGAGTGTATTAGAGAAATAGAGAGAACGGTACAGGCTGAGGGGGTGGGGAGAGCGCAAGAGCATGTGTGTGTATGAGAGTGAGAGGGAACAGAACTTTGCACATATAATAGTGGTAAAAAGAGAACACGTGTGTGCATGTGTGATTAATTGGATGTGACTGAGAGACAGGGTAAGCTTACCTGTATTGGGTGGAAACAGAGTATGTGTGTGTAAATCACCTGAAAAAAATTGAATGCAGGGAATTGAACCTCTTATTTCTACATTTTCCAGGGTAGAATTCCCAAACCATTTACCTGTCTCCCCATCTAATGTTTATGTTGCCTATTCACAATTCCCCAAAGTCTACCTACACCTCTTTTGGTGGATATGGTTGTGCATCCCTTCAGCCATTCACTAGCTACCTCCTGCTGTCTTCTCCTTGCCATCTGGCTCCAAAACATTTCTAGCCACCTTATCTCCTTTTCCTAACTTAGACTACTTTTCCATTAACCCCCTCCACCCCGCCTCTGGACTGAAGGGAACTATCTCCTGTGGGATGAAGAGGAGTGATGGTAGAGGCTAAAAATTAGCCTCAAAGAAGCTTACACCTATGTTGTTCTGTCTGCCTCAGGCTGTCCGATGTAATCACATGATGGGAGGGTCAAAATTAGACCCATAGACTTTAAGGTCAGAAGGGACTATTATGATCATCTAGTCTGACCTCCCAGACAACTGGACTAGCCTTTCTGTGATGCTGTACTGCAGTTATGGAGTTGAAGTTAAACATAGTTTAAATATTGTTAAACAATAATGACATTAGTGGATTTAGCCCCACTTATCAGCCATTCCTGATGGAGAGCCTAAAAACACTAAATTAAATAACTGATCTGGCCTTTCTTTTCCTTTTAGATTAAAAAAACAGCAAAAATTGAATCTACAGTTTGTATAAAAAGAGATTAGATTAATAGATTTCAAGGTCAGAAGGGGTCATTTTGATCATCTAGTTTGATGTCTTATATAACATGGGTCATAGAAGTTCACTAAAATAATTCCTAGAGTATATTTTTTAGAAAAAAAATTGAATCTTGCTTTAAAAATTGTCAGTGATGGAGAATCTACCACAATCCTGGATGAATTGTTCCAATAGTTAATTACTCTCACCATTAAAAATTGATGACTTTCCAGTCTTAATTTGTCCAATTTCTAGTCATTGGATCATAGAATCATAGAAGATTAGGGTTGGAAGAGAAGAGGTCAACTAATCAAATCCCCTGCTCCAAGCAGGACTAACCCAAATTTAAATCATCCCAGCCAGGGCTTTGTCAAGCTGGGCCTTAAAAACCTCTAAAGCATGGAGCTTCCACCACCTCCTAGGTAACCCATTCCAGTGCTTCACCACCCTCCTAGTGAAATAGTTTTTCCTAATATCTGACCAAGGCCTGTGCTCCTTGTTCTGTCATCTGCCACAACTGAGAACAGGCTAGTTCCATCCTCTTTGGAACCCTGCTTCAGGTAGTTGAAGGTGGCTATTAAATCCCCCCTCACTCTTTCTTCTGCAGACTAAATAAGACCAGTTTCCTCAGCCTCTCCTCATAAGTCATGTCCTCCAGCCCCTTAATCATTTTCATTGCCCTCTGATGGACTCGCTCCTATTTGTCCACATCCTTTCTGGACTGGATTCAATACTCCTAATGTGGCCTCACCAGTGCTGAATAGAGGGGAATAATCACTTCTCTCGATCTGCTGGCAACACTCCTACTAATGCAGCCCAATATGTCATTAGCCTTCCTGGCAACGAGGGCATACAGTTGAGTCATATCCAGCTTCTTGTCCACTGTAATCCCCCGGTCCTTTTCTGCAGAACTGCCACTTAGCCAGTCAGTCCCCAGCCTGTAGCAGTGCATGGGATTCTTCTCAGCTATTCCTATCCCTGCAAAGTGCAGGACTCTGCACTTGTCCTTATTGAGCCTCATCAGATTTTTTTTGGCCCAATCCTCCAATTTAGGTCACACTGGACCCTACCCTCCAGTGTAGATAGCTCTCCCCTATCTTAGTGTCAACCACAAACTTGCTGAGGGTGCAATCCATCCCATCATCCTGATCATTAATGAAGATTGTTATAAGTGTGAAGGGTGTCTTGCCTGGGTGGGACTATGTTATCTAACACAGTGTGCCTTGCCTGGGTGGGGCTTGTTATCTGAAACAGGTAACGTAGGAGTTTCCCTCCCATGAAGAAGGGAGGAGCAAAACAGTCAGTTCCATCTTGGCTGGTCTCCAGGGAGGAGGCAAGGGCCAGAGAGCTCCATCTTGGCTGGTCTCCAGGGAGGAGGCCAGGGCCAGGAGAGCTCCATCTTTGCTGCACATGAGGCAGGAAGCTTGCCAAGGTAGCTGGCAAGGGTTCTAGACCATCTTTGGCTATAAAGATGGCTCTACCTTTTTCTGATACTTCTACTTAGCTGATGTAAGTAAATTTGATTCTTCTATTAAGCCGTGCCTTTGGGATGTTCCTTGCTTTTCAGACCAAAGTGGGAAACCCCAAATGTAAAGTGTCTGTATTTCTGTTGTAACCTTTTTCTTTATTAAATTTTCTAGTTATAAAACCGTCTGGTTTATTTCCCTTAGAGTTTTTCTCTGCTTCCAGTCTGGGAAGGGGGAAGGGAAGGGAATAGGAACCAGGGCAGCTAGGGGCTTAGCTGGAGTGTGAAGACTGTGTCTCCTTACTGTCAGGTTAGACGGGGGAGGGAGGAAGCAGTCGTTTTTTTCTCTCTTCACAGGGAAGAGAGGAGGTAGGGGGAAGTGCATAGCCCCTGGTATCTGACTTGTCTTCCAGGGAGGAAGACAGAGTCAGGGTTAAGGAAAGTCTGCCTTCAGCCGGGGAGGGTGAAGGACAGAAAGCAGCCTCCAGGTATCTAACTTTGAAACCCAGAAAGGGGTACAAGGTTAGGGTCTGGCTCTCAGGTTGAGAGAGACAGGGTTAAGGGAAGTCTGCCTTCAGCTGGTCAGCGTGAAGGGAAGCAGTCTTCAGGTTTCTGACTTTAAAACCCAGGGAGGGGGTACAAAGTCAGGGTTAGGGGAAGATCGGGGGCCCCTCCAAGGTTTTGGAAGTATACCCGATTGGTGGCAGCGATTGGTGACCCCAAGAACCCCAACTGGCAAGGTGGGGATGTCTTAGGGTGGAGGACTTGTTGGTCTGGCATAGAAGAGGCCCAGCCTTTGTACTCAAGAGCATAGAGGCTGGGGGCACCCCCTCTTACAAAGATGATGAACAAAAGTAGCCCCAGGGCCAATCCCTGGGGCGCTGCTAACTGGACATCTAGCCTGTTGAGCCCAACGATCTAACCAGAAATCAGGTTGGACAGGCATGGCTTATAATGTTATACTTCTGTCTGCTAGATTGAAGAGCCCACTATTAAATGTTTGTTCCCCATGTAGATTCTGTGATGGGACAAGGGCAGATAACTACAGTAAAGTAATGAGAGACAGATATATTAGCCACAAGCTAAATAAATCCCTGTTACCAGGATAAGAAAATGACAGCTGCTCTTGATCAACTAAAATATCTGGGGCCAATGATTAGGATGATGATGATCATAGAACAGAATTATGTACAAAATAACTTCATTCAAATATTAAGCAATGTAAAACGTTAGAGTCCACTCAGTCCTACTACTTGTTCAGTCAGTTGCTTAGACAACAAATTTTGTTTCTATTTGCAGGAGATAATGTTGCCCACTTCTTGTTTACAATGTCACCTGAAAGTGAGAACAGGAGTTTGCATGGCACTATTGTAGTCGGTTCACAAGATATTTACATGCCAGATGTGCTAAAGATTCTTATGTCCCTTCATGCGTCAACTACCATTCCAGAGGTCATGCCTTGTGATGGGTTCTTCTCAATAACAGCAGTGCAAACAATAAAAGCAGTGCGAACTGATTGATGTTCATTTTCATCATCTGTCTCAGATACCACCAGCATAAAGTTGATTTTCTTTTTTCGTAGTTTGGGTTTTTTCATTTCCACACTGGAGTGTTGCTCTTTTAAGACTTCTGAAAACATTCTCCACATCTCATCCCTCTCAGATTTTGAAAGGCACTTCAGATTTTTAAAGCTTGGGTCAAGTACAAAGTAGCTATCTTTAGAAATCTCACATTGGTACCTTCTTTGTGTTTTGTCAAATATGCAGTAAAATTAACAATATGTTCTGGGTTATCATATGAAAGTGCTATAACATGAAGTATATGGCAGAATGTAAGTAAAACAGAGCAGGAGACATACAAATCTCCCCTCAAGGAGTGAAGCCGCAAATTTAATTAATGCATTATTTTTTTAACAAGCATCATCAGCATAGAAGTATGTCCTCTGGAATGGAGGTTGAAGTCTGAAGGGACATAAGAATCTTCAGCACATCTGGCATGTAATATCTTGCAATGCCGGCTACAAAAGTGCCATGTGAATGCCTGTTCTCACTGTCAGGAGACATAAATAAGAAGTGGGCCACATTATCTCCTGTAAATGTAAACAAACTTGCTAGTCTTAGCGATTGGCTGAACTAGATGTAGGACTGAATGGACTTCTAGGCTCTACAGTTTTACATTGTTTTTGAGTGCAGTTATGTAGCAAACAAAATCTACATTTGTAAGTTGCATTTTCATGATAGAGATTGCTTTACAGTACTTGTATGAGCTGAATTGAAAAATACTATTTCTTTTATTTATCATTTTTACAGTGCAAATATTTGTTATCAAAAATGATCATTTAAAGAAGAATAACCCACCCTCCCTGATTTGAGATAACAAGTTGGTTCAGCCTAATTGGACTAACCTTGTTACCTCCTACCTGGTTCTTGCCTACTTTTCTATTCCTGCCCCTGGACAATTCCACTGCTTGCATCCGACGAAGTGGGTATTAGCCCACGAAAGCTTATGCTTCTATACTTTATAGTTAGTCTTTAAGGTGCCACAGGACTCTTTGTTACCTCTGTTATTGTACACTTTGTATTCTGTGTTGTAATTAAAATCGATATATTTGGAAATGTAGAAAAACCTCCACAACAATTTAATAAATTTCAGTTGGTATTCTGTTGTTTAACAGTGCGATTAAAATTGCGATCAATCACAATTTTTTTTAATTGTGACTCATTTTTTAGTTAATCATGTGAGTTACTTTTGCTTAATTGACAGCCCTGGAAAAAATAGAACAAAATATTTATTGACCCTTATGCCTTTTCTGCAATCGCTTTGATAATCCTTCCATTTAGTAATGGACCAATACAATTGTTAGGATTCTTTTTGTCCCTAATATATTTAACAATGCAAAGGAGGAGTTACACATATAGAAATCTCTGTTCTTAGAAGTTGTAGTGTTTTAAAAATATAATAAAATGGGAGAAAAATGTGGTAACATTTAGAAAATCACCGATTGTACAGTTGTTGACCAGGGGAACAAAAAAATGGATAGACATGAGGGAGACCAGCAGTGGGTTAGGGTCAAATACTTTCTGAAATGTCCACTCCTCAACTCTTTTTGCCTTTTTTAGGAACGTTTTCCCCTGAAACATTTACTGAATTCTCAGTACTGTTTGCAGGATATCTCTTTGGTAAAGGCAGATGATTCCGGCTGGACAGCACATGTACAAATGCCCACATAGCACAGTTTTTGATTGAGGGTATCATAATTTGGACATTTTATCATAGTAAAACCTTTTTTTAATTTAATAAATAAAAACACTTCAGTGGAGTTTAGAGAGTAGCTGTCTGTTGAAATGAGTAATATCACAAATAGGTGCACGTAATTCAAAGCACATATCTTTAGAACAATTAGAGATGAGTCCAAATCAGCTAATGTGTCTCCTCTCACAATGGATTTGAATACCTGAGGAAGTTCAAATCTGCATTAAAGCACCACTTCAGGAAAGCATCCATGTTTCAGAAATCACTTAACATGCTTAGTTTTAAGCACGTGCTTATCTGCTTTCCAGAACTGGGACTAAGACCTGGATTCAAACTTACTGACAAAAGTCCCTGTCCAGTCATAATGTATTAACACTTATATTGGAATAGCGAGGTAGTTCTTATAAGCAGTCAGTAGCCAGAAAACCATTTGTTACTATAATGTTTGAAATGATTTCTACTGTAATTATTAAAATATAGACCTTAAACTCTTATCTAAATTTTAAGAACTGATTAGGTCACACATTTTTTGAAAAATCACATCGTTGTTGCTCATTAACAGGTCTTTATGAATGTAAATCTCCTTCGAGATTTATTTTCTCATTCTTTGAACGAAAGTAACTTTACTGACATATTAATGACCTAATTGTGAATAGTCTATCCCATTTTGTTTGAAGGATAGTTCCCTTGATCCATTAAATAAATACTACATGTGGAAAAAAGGGGAGGTAGATTGATATGCAAGAAACTGCAATCGCAAAGTGCAGATTTATGGTTTAAGGTAGTAAAGGGAAGTAATATGACGGTGGAAAGATAAATGAAATGGTGCCTGTGGGCACTAAATCTTGCAGTATTGAATAACATTGCCCATTTGTGTTTAGAACATACCATGTTTAGTATAAATGGACTCATGTCCATAAATCTTCAGTTTTCAAGGCTGACCCCCAAATTTACAATTTCTGCCAAGTTTCTGACACAGAACGTGTCTTATTTCAATTTCATCTGGGTATTGTGACCTCATGCTATTGCCCACCATCTAGTAGCTACGGCTACAATATTGGTCCCTGTGTGGATTTCACTGCATCTTGGCAGCCCTATTTTGAAGGTAGTGTTTTTATGCTCATTCTTATTTACTAATCTGAAAGGCCCATGACAGAGAGATCAGGAGCTGAGCCTTATAAAGTTGGAAGAACTTGTTCACCAGGGTTTGAAATGAATCTTTGGCGAACTGCTCGACACAGCCCTAATTTAAAAACTCTGGGGCTTATGTGCTGATGATTTGTGCTAGTAAAGTGTTATAATTGGATTATTGAAGTATTAGGTAAATTCAGACGGATTTGCTGTTTGAAGTGGAAATATAAAAAATGCTGGTATGATACTAGTGCTTTGTCATAGCTATTAGGAAAATGTTCCCATACTGCAGCAACAACAGATCTGTTTTCAAATATTCACTTTCCAGCACATAACTTTCCAATCACCTGAGAGGACAGCTTAGCAAAAGCCTATGGCCTTTTTCGAGCTCCCATTTGATTCACTTTCTGAACAATAATCAGAGAGGTAGCCGTGTTAGTCTGGAATAACAGAGGTAACAAAGATTCCTGTGGCATCTTAAAGACTAACTAAAGTATTGAAGCATAAGCTTTCGTGGGCTAATACCCCCTTCGTCGGATGACTTCCACTGCTTGCATCCGATGAAGTGGGTATTAGCCCACGAAAGCTTATGCTTCAATACTTTAAGGTGCCAAAGGAATCTTTGTTATTTCTGAACAATATAGACTTAATTTGTACTTACACTAGTTTGTACAAAGCATGACTATTTTCATTATGTTCTGTCATCATTTTACAGATGGGTAAACTGGATCATATGACAAAGATCACAGACACCAAGTAGGCAGTACAACTGATTGGCACCTGTGAAAGTAGGTGCCTGGAGACAGCAAAAGCTCTCAGTGACTTGACTTCAATAGTACTGAGGTTTGTGTTCTAAGTAAGTAGTATGGTTCTGAATTTTTTTTCTTTGGAGATTAACTTTAGGCTCTCAGGTTTTAAAAAAATTAACCTTAAACTTTGGTCTATTCCTTAATTCACTTTTGCATTACAGATTTAATTCTTATAGTTTTCAATTAATACGGCACAATAGCATACACTAAGAATGAAGTATCATTCTCAGTTTTGAATTTCCTTGATTTTGTTGACTTAAATCTGTATGTACTTAAATCTGTATGTCTATATGTTTATAGGGCTTGCCATTTTATTTTTACTACCGTAAAGTACTCTTATTCATATTTCTAAGTATTTCCAGCAATTTTGGGTTTTATAATAATAATAATAATAATAAATGGAGATATACCAATCTCCTAGAACTGGAAAGACCTTGAAGGTCATCGAGTCCAGTCCCCTGCCTACACTAGCAGGATCCCCCTGCCTACACTAGCAGGATTTTTGCCCCAGATCCCTAAATGGCCCCCTCAAGGATTGAACTCACAACCCTGGGTTTAGCAGGCCAACGCTCAAACCACTGAGCTATCCCCCCACCCCCCACTAGTTTTGCTCAACTAGTACGCAGAGATGTGCCCAAATCACATATCCAAATATTCACAAACCTTTAAGGGAGTCTAGATTCAGATGTAAATTTTGCATTTCATGCCTAGCTGTAAATAATGTAATATTTAGCAAAATACAGAGGGAATCAGAATATTTATATGTCCTGTGGTTTGGTTTCCTAGAAATATGTTTCTTGAATTAAGTAAATACAACAGATTTGTACTATATATACATTTTGTTAAGGTGAATTACATAAACTAAAAACAGTAAGGAATTCAAGGTGTTCTTGCTTTTGCAGCCATTCCTGCTTGTCAGAGGCATATAAACAGGGGGAAGTTTCTGGCATGGTTATTGATTTGATCTTGTAAATATGTATAAAAGGGAGTTTATAGCACATGTCTTTTGAAACCATCATGGCAACGCTTATTAGCTTAGAGCTATTGTTAATTATTGATGTCACTGTTACAGCTAATTTTATTAGCTACTGTGGACCTATAATAACCAGTATTGAGTTTTAAACACATTAGGTAGCTTAGAGCTTTTTAAATCCACCACTCCATTTTTATATACTTTACCACTAGGCTACAACTGCAGAGATGATTTGCAGCATTGTTAAGGTGGGGGGGGGGAGGGGGGAGAAGAGGGACTGCACCTACATGCTGGCCCAAATTACTTTCCAGCAAGCAGCAAGTTAACTGTTTGTTTCACTTTTGTGTTGAGGCACTGGGGACTGAAGGCCTAATCAGTCTGTCAGAGGAAACTTTGTGATGACAATACTTTAGTCACACGTGAGAAAATATTTTGGAAGACAGAACTTAGGGCTTTTTCCTTCTCTCTGCTTATTGGTAACCTTAAATCATATTGATACTGTTTCATTTTTTTAACTAAAGAAGAGATTAGATTAATAGATTCCAAGGCCACTCTAATCTGAATCACATATAAAGGCTTTTGACTCTGCTACTGTTTATGTGCTATTAGGTCTGGTTCTAAAGATCAGCTTTTACATCACCCCAGACCATAATTTCCCAAAGGCAGGAAGTGAAACCATGAATCCTGATGCCCAGCATTTCACTCCCGTCTTGGACTCGTCTATGTGAATGATAAAATCATTCTTTCCACTACCAATTACTCCTATTACTAATGTGGAAGAGGTTCATGTTGTGAATCTGTAGTTTCAAACCTTGCCCATATCCTGTGTGTGTAAGGACCCTACAGTAACTGTTGAACTGATTTTATACAACAAAATATTTATTAAATTTGGGTGCTGTGTTAATATTAGTTTTACAGGTAGAGGTAAGTTATTTTCAGTGGATTAATGGGAGATATCCCATTCAGAAGAAGGTGTGACAGACTAAGAATGTGTTTGAGTTTGAGAGCAGTATGTGTGAGATATTGCCTGTTTGAGCAAAGAATGGAAGACTCTGCCAATGCAAGCTCTAGAAAGGACAGAACTTGATTTAATAAATTCATCTTTCCAGAAAGTAAGCTTCATTCTCAAAGGTGCAACATTAGTGTTTATGGAGACAGCATGTCTCCTGGCACTGCTAATAAGCTATAGAGCCCTTTCTTGTAGTTCAGCAGTTTCAGCTAAACTAAAGCTTTTCACATCTAACGGATATTTGGTAGACCTTATATGAAGTGAGTTTGAGCCCCAGTTCTACATCTCTCATCACAGATTTACCGTCATGGTTGCACTAGCTTGTAAGCACCTTTGAGCAGGTGTTGTCTCTTACTATGTGTCTACATACAACGCCTAACACAGAGAGGCCTTGGTCTGCATTGGCTCTCCTTGCAAGATCCCCTGAAGCAGGGGACAAAGTTTTCTTAGTCACTATAAATTTGAGGTGTATTGTGTTTGGTGACCATTGTCTCTCATACATTGGAGGAGGGCAGGGAGAGTTGATGAAAAAGCAAAAGAAAGATGGAAACACAATTTAATCTTTTAAATAAAAATCTTATGATTTTCAGCTGGTCTCATGACAAAGGCTACTCCAGACCAATCAAGACACCTGGGGCCAATTAAGAAGATTCTAGAAGGCAGTAGAAATAGCTGGCCTGATTGGGACACCTGAAGCCAATCAGGGCTGGCTGAAACCAGTGAAAAACCCTCCTAGTTAGTCAGGTGGGTGTGGATGTGAGGAGTTGTGAGAGGAGGTTGTGCTGTTGGTGAGACTGAGTGGTAGACAACATATACGCATGGAAGGAGACTTGAGGTAAAGGTGAAGAGGAGTTTGAAGAAGCGGGGAATGCTGTGGGGAAGTAGCCCAGGGAATTGTATTGTGTTTGGTGACTAAAAGGTCAGCCATCTTAGCTGATACTATTAGGGTCCCTGGGCTGGAGCCCGGAGTAGAGGGTGGGCCTGGCCTCCCCCCCCCCCTTCTACCTCCCCTAACTAATCACTGGCTTATGATGAAAATGGCTCAATAGGCTGTGATGTGGTCTCTAAAGAGAGAAGGGAAGGTCACAGTGAGCCTCTGAGGCTAGTACAAACTGCCTGGAAGTGCGGGACCAACAGGGACAAGTCCAAAGCTTTGCCACACAATGTATTGGCCAAATTGAGAGATGCTTTGCATCCTGTATTGGGTTCGTGACTTCTGGAGTTTCACTCTTTGTACTTTGATAGCTTGAAATTTTGACTATCTGTAAGAAAGCTTAAACATGTTTTAAAGTCTATCCTTAAAAATATGATCTGAAAAAGTATCATCTCATGCACAGTTCCCAGTTTTTTACCTTGTAATAATGTCACGTTATATTTATTCATTTATTTTCAATAAACAGACATGTATAAGAATCCTGGGCCACATTACAGTCTAATGGTCTGCAAAAGTTCTTCATGCAGTTGTTTTTTGAATTAATCATGTATTCAAAAACAAATTCAAACCATTATAAAAAGAAATTTTAAAAAATTGGTCTTTGGATGAAACATCCAATGCCTAGTTTTAGCCTGGGGCTGATTTTCACAGCTGAGTTACAGCCCCCCCAAACACTAGCTTAAATGGAAATGCACCCAGAATTTAAACTATAGTAAAGTTAGTGGGGACCATTATAATACTATAAACATACCGTATATTTCGGCGTATAAGACGCCTTTTTAACCCCCAAAAATAGCCTCAAAATTAGGGGGGGCGTCTTATACGCCGAATATATTAAACTCAGAGGGCAGCTGGAGCTGGGGCGGCTGCAGGTGGCCCGGCGGGCGGGGCGGGGCGGCGCTTCCCCCCCGAGCCCACCCGCATGTGTTGGGGCCGGCGGGGAACGGGAGCAGCTCGGGCCCCGGGGCCCCTGGGAGCGCCCGCCCGTGCGGCGAGGACGGGAGAGCGGCGCGCTCCCAGCAGCCCGCCCGTGCGGCAGGGATGGGAGAGCGGCGCGCTCCCAGCAGCCTGCCCGCGCGGCGGGGACGGGAGAGCGAGGTGCTTTTTGTGTGTGGTGGTGGTTTTTTTTTTTTTTTTTTTTTTTTTTTTTGTGTCCGGCTTTTTTATTTAAAAACTCGGGGGCGTCTTATACGCCGGAGCGTCCTATATGGCGAAAAATACGGTAGTTTGGTCACAGAAACATTTTCAACTCAGAATATTGTGCACAATATCTTAGCTGTATTTTAAGGCTAACTGTAACTGCCCTAGGATACAAACATTTAAGCATAATAAAGCAGAGAGAGAAATAAAATGGCATGAGACAATCCTTCTACACCTGTCCCTTTCATTTTAATATATCTGATACTAGATTTAGGGCTTAGAAATGAGGAATTAGAAAGCATGCAGATACCATTTATATCGGCTATTAAAAGATTAGAGGCTTTTAAAATTGATAGAACATCAGGATCAAACAATATACATCCCAAAAAGCCAAAGGAAGTAGGAACAGAAATTGGAGAACCTATAGTAGAAATTTTAGATCCTTGAAGACTGGCAAAGTCTAATATAATGGCATTATTTAAAAATGGCCTGAGGATACATTGGGAAATCACAAACATCTATCTTTTGGTATAAGCAATGGAGAATGTCCTAGATAATATGTTAACGTATCAAATTAGTGGAACTTGGGACAAGCATAGCCTGATTAAAAAAAGCCAATGTAATGGGTGGTGGTGATGGGGGGAAGACCTTATGTCTGATCAATGTATTGAAATCATTGATCATTACTATTTCTGCCAGGTTAGTCAAGGCAATGCAACAGACATCCTATACTTAAATTTTCAAAAAACTTTTTGACAGGGTTCCCTAGAAGAGGTTAATATTAAGCTATAGAGCCACAGAATAAGTAGGAAGTTGGTCTAATGGATTTAAAATTAGCTAAAAACCATAAAACAAAGAATCACACACTATCAATGTAGGGAGGCTTTACCATCTGAAAAGGTTACTAGTAGTATATTGCAGGAATTACTCTAGGTCCATGGATATTCACGTAAAAAAATTATAGGGTACCTATCTATTGGTGTTATCAGCAAAATTTGAAAGCTTGCTTTCAGTAAATTGTAAGAAATAGCAATTACTGAAAAGCAATGTGTTCAAATTCCGTAGAGCTAAGACCATTTTATTATTGGTACAAAAAGAAGGCAAAGGAGGAGAAAGAGAGAAAGAGATCGCCTGTCCAGGGCATATCAAAACCTTGGAACGATGATTCTCAGGGCAAAAACTAGAAAGGAAGAATACAGACTTCAGTGGGAATTCGATAGCATATCTCCTGAGTTGATTAGGTGATTGGGGCAGTAAAGCTACACAAGACACTAGCTGAGGACAGAATTGTTCAGCTAAAGATAAACATCTCTGCTAGCATGTTCAACACATTTGATCTTTGTGGGGTGGAACTCATCATATTTTCTTGGAGAGCTGGGCGTGAGAAAGAAAAGCATTTTATTGACTAACTGTAAAAGAAATCTTGATCATTACTCAAAAGAAACAGTTCACCTAAGAAGATAAGACAGAGTGGATGATAAATTAATATTGGGGAGCCTAGGTACCAAAAAGTTTTAATTCTAAATTGTTCTGTAGACAGGAATTTGAGATGCATTAAATCTTTTGCTGTGGCTCAAAGTGCAGCCAAGCCACTTCATGAGTGCTGCATGCCCTCATATAGAGTGGATCCATCAGTCATGTACTCACTCATTCTGATTCCAAAACCCCACCCTTCTGGTTTTCATTTGGATAGCATTGTAAGTACATCTGAACTACAGGGAGAGACCTAGACAATCCACTATTTCAACCACCCCTACAGAGGAGAATAACTGCAATGGAAAAGATATATATCTCAAAGAAAGAATAAAACTGAGAGCCATCACCATCCCATTAAAGTACCTGGACAATGCCAGTTGGTGGCATTAATGACCCACAGAAAGAAGAACCGAGAAAACACTGAAGTAGCTCTTTTGGGGCGTGGAGAGGATAGAGGGTTTTTTTCCTCTCCACTCCTCCAGGGGTCTATCCTGCCAAATGTTCCTCTGAAAAGATCACAAAAGTTCATTCCTGTAACAAATTGTTTCTATAAATTGTGATACCAGAAATGCAAACATGGATAAACTTGCTGAAAATAAACTGACAGTGTGCCAGTTTGCTTTCGTCAGTGGCAGAGGACCAAGCCTGACATAGAGAGCAGAAAAGTGTATGCTTTTAGAAATAGTTTCTCAACTGATAAGGTAGAGGTGAAAAAATTGATGAACACATTAGAAGTTGAGAATCTGAAAAAAAGTTAAATATGGACATATCATCTAAATAGGATTTTTCCAAGAAAGAATGAAATATATGTCTTAGGTATATTTAGACACAGCTGTAGAACAGACAAAGGACCAAATTCTGCCTCCTTTAATTCATATTAAGTAGTACTTTACTTCACAAATAGCATTGTTGGTCTTAGTTTGAATCCTCATTGAAGAAAGTGCTACTCAGTGTGAATAAAGGTGGCAGAATTGGGCCCTAGGCTAAGAAAAATGAGAGGAAAGCTATGTACTCCCTCCTAGAATGAGATCAATTGGAATAACTAAAGATAAGATCAGAGATAAAGTTTAACATGTAAAAAGTTTGGGCTAGTAATGAGCCAGTTGCTTACAAGCAAAAAAATGGAGTTGAAAGATGAGATTGACAACAAATAAAGGTAAATAAAAGACCCGAGGAACAATGGAAAGATGAATAAACTTCTAATGGCAAATATGATTCTTACCTCAAGGAAGCATAAATTTCTGAGAGAGAACTTAGTGCATACTCATCAAAAAGAAATACAAGTGATCATAATCTCCACGAAGAAGCAGAAGTTTTGTTTAATGAACATGTTTGTCCCAAGCCCCATGCCAAACTGCACTCGCAACACTTACAATTGACTTCAATGGGAGTGTCTCACATAATGGTATCAGAATCTGGCTGATTTCAGTTACAGCATTTATAGAGTGAGGGACTGTTATTTATTTATTTATTTGTTCAGTCATGTAAGGCAACTTTTGGCTCCATGATCTTGCTGTTATTGTGTGCCAGGCTGGTCCTTTGATAGAATTAACATCAGCTGCCAAAAACCCTGAGTGGCTGTAATATTAGCCAGGAATTTTGGAGGTTGTGGCTGCACTCACGTATCCCAAGTACTGTGCATACTCAGGCATTTGTGGGGTAGAGGGTGGCATAGGAGCTGTTCCATTGCTTTTACATTGCTAGAATAGGAGGCAATTCTCTTCTGGATGTCTCTGATCATTTTAGGGGTGCTTTGTGCCAGTGGCATTGGCATAAAGCAGCCTTAACGTAGCTGTGGATCTATGCTCCGGCCTTATTATCAGTTTTTTTAAGTCACATCAGAACCAAGACAGAGTTTTCAAATTGTGACATGCACATCACAATATTTGCAACAAATATCATAATTTGAGCTGGCTGGGGGAGGACAATTTGGTTTTGTGACAACTTGTGAGGTTTAAAATTTTGATTTGGGTTTTTTCCACTTGCATTGGAATGAAAACAAAACCCTTCAAAGGTGTTCGCAAAGCAGAATTGTGTCAGAGGGTTGTTATCAGATCTAAAAGCTCTCTTGCTGTCTCTCAAATCTACCCTGAGCCCAAGAAATGGCTCTGTTTAAAACTTCAGCCAGAATCAATATGTTTCCAGTATGATGATGCAGCATATTTTGTTGAAAAAAAGGGTTATTCCAACCAGCTCTAAATACAACACAAAATAGATGGAGCTGCAATCTAGCCATCTTCAAATGCTCTTACACCCTTATATTTATTTAAGAGGTAAAAGGGAAAAACATTGAGAAATTGTTTTAGTGTTTATAAACCTGTTCTAAGGAACAACAGTATTATCATCTTGCAGTCCAAATATACAAATAATAGCATTAGTCAGAATATTTATTCCTAAAACAATACAAACACCATTCAGAACACAGTTCTTTTATACAACATACCTCATTTAACAACCATTAATACATTTGCCATCTCAAATCTTGTGCATCTAGTAATGACTTATTTTTATTCATTGAGCTGATTCACGTTATCTGCAGACCTATACTAATCAGGTGGAGTGTACCAGCTATTTCCAGCTACTTTTTATACTTTAGGCACTACACAATTTACAACACTAGACTAGCAGAAATAATAAATGCTCTTTTCCCTTGTAATATAACAAGCCAAGAATCTGAAACCCCTTGACCAATTTTGGATTTGTGAAACAGCCCATTGCTTATATCTAACCTGACCCAATCCCTTAATTGTGCCATAATGATTACAGACAACACCACACAAAATCTACACATCTTGTTTGGCAGTGCATCAGACTGAAACAAATTGTCAACCTGGTATTAAACAGTTGCTTCTTTCTGATGGTCTGATTCAACCGTGCACCCTTGACTCCCAGTAGACCAAGTCTTGTGATCCATATTCAGTTCGTACTCAGAAAAAGTTCTATTACTTCAGTGAGCAATTTGCCTGAGTAAAAACAGCAGGGTTCAGTGTGTTGTTGTTAATTAACAATTTGTGAGCAGACAAAGGCCACATTTCACTGAATAAGTTATTCACTATGAATTATTCACCCAACTTGACTAACCGAGCCTCGACATGGAACTATGAAGTTATAGTCATTTTACCAATAGGGAATCTGAAACACTGTATTTATATTATAACTTGTTGGGAGTGTCAAAGACAGTGACTGACATAACAGGTAATAGAAAATAGGATTCTAGATTTCCAGTTCTTAATCTTATCTATTTGCCTGCATGCTGTTCTAGTTACACAGTTGTCTATATTCCTAGGAATAAAGAGTACTTATTGGAAGTACACTGTACTAGTATCATGCACAGGGGAAACTGAGAAGATTGTTGCCAACTAGCATTCTTTAGCATATTTGGCATAGGGCATTACTGGAATCTGCGAAGAATATCAGCTAATAGCACCCAGTGAAGTAAAAAATCTCCAAACCATTAAGTAAAATAGAGATTTCGGGATAGCTCCTGAGTCCCACTGCAGTACAGTCTCTTCCAAGGATTCCTCTGAGGTTGTCAGATCCCGCACAGGTGGAAGAAGCATATTGTAGAACATGGTCGTATTTCAAAGTAGTTCGTAGGCTACTCTATACTACACTGGAAAATGAGGTAACAGAGAAATCATCCCAAGACTGGGCAGCTACAAGTGGCTCATTACAGCCACTCTTTTGCTTCAGCTGCACCCAGAACTAACTGAGGAGCACTGAGAATCTAAGACTCTGGATCTAATTCAAAGTCCGTTGAAGTCAATAGGTGTGGTTTTTTCCCCATTCACGTCAGTGGGCTTTGGATCAAGACTGTTTTTAAAAATAGAGAATTTCCTTTCACATGCGTTTAATGATCATATAGTTTAATAAGAGTTAGAAAATCCTGTACTCCAATCACAATGACGATACCATTTGGCATTAACAGACACATTCCACAGCATTATTCATAAGGACATTTTCTATCTTGTTTTTCAAATGCTGATGGAAAGTCCTTGTATTGAATCCATTATTTCATCAAAAAATTAGTATGCGGTTATTATTTTAGGGGGAAAACATTTCACAATAATCCTTACATTAAGCAAGCTTTCATCATTATGCAAGATACCTACTAGGCTATGTACAAAGATACATACAGCTAACACAGCAGAGAGAAAATGGTATTTTTACTATTAGTTTCCTTTGTATGATAGCCGTTATGGAAAAGTCCTCTAGAATTAAATAGGGATTAAACAGGATTCTAGAAAAAGTTGTCTTAGAGCCTATAGAACTTAATGGATAAATTGGTATCCATTCAATAGGATTTGTACATAATTCTATAGTAGGGATAAACAGTTCTATTACATTCTATCTGATGGCCCAGAAAAAAATACGTACATTTACTATTAAATTTGAAAGGACTTTTACAAAAGGGTTATCCAAGGACGTATTGCAACATATTGTAGTAGCCTTAGTGCTAAAATAAATTGTGGTTAGGAGGGTCTATGTCTTTCACTATTTTTAATAGGTCTTTTATTTACTATTTCAACACCAAACATTTATAGATACTATAATCTATGCCATCTGTATGAAGATCCTATATCCTCCTTCCCCACCCAGAATGGTTACCACCATATGTCAGAATTGGATGCTCAAACTTTGCAACACTGAAGGATTCATTGGCAACTTTCCAGAAGCTTGAGGGCCACACCTAATTTACATACACATTTAGATACAATTTATTATCATAAATAAATGCACACCATTATAACGGTTGATTGGACTTATACTATATCTTCCCTGGTAGCTGAGTAGACATTACTTGTTGTTTGTGTTCCCCAGCATTAAAGACCTGCAGTTGATCAGCTTTGAATCTACCCTGCAATTACTATTATTTATTCAGCACCATCATTGTGCTTAGTGCTTTAAAAAAACAGGGAAAATGATGGTCCCAAATTTGTGGAGCTTACAGCTCAGAGAAAAAAATTCAGAGACATATAATAAAAGATGTTCCACTTTCAAAATAGCAGAGATATGTTATCCCATTTTCAAAAACTGGACTTTGTAGTCAATTCTTTATTGTTTTGAACCATTGACAGAGAATTTTTTGTGTGTAAGTATGTGATATGCTAATCAACCGTAACATGAGGAAGCAATCAGGAATAAGCAGGTGCGTATTACAAAATGCCACCACCCTGACTCACCAGATTTGGGTAAGAAGGCAACATAGCCCAGGTGATAGGGTCCTGGACTGGGAGAGCAGGATTTGTTCTTATCTTGGTTCTTCCATGGCTCTATTTGGTGACCTTGCATAAGTCACACTTCTTATTTGGTGCCATGGAGTATCCAAATTTGCTGTGGAGACAAAGGACAAAGGAGACAAAGGAGACAAAGGAGACAAAGGACAAAGGAGACAAAGGAGACAAAGGAGACAAAGGAGACAAAGGACCAGGACCTATGAATGAAATGCATTGTTGAACTATCCCATGTGTCTACAGGAACAGTGAGTTACCTGTTACAGAGCTATGGACTTTAGGGCAAATGCTGGGTACGGTGCTTGTTAAACATGTAAGCAGGAAAAGTGTTTTCATTTCTCCTGAAAATACAAATAAAGTATGTAAGAACTGTGGTGACCATCATGGCTTTCTTGTGTGTTATGCAAATAAGGAAGGAAAAAACCCTCTCTAGTAAAAAGCAGGGTGTGGTCACTAGGTGCCTAATGAATATACTGGAACAGTGGGAAGTGGTGGTAATTCTGCAAAAATCCCCCTCTCCAACTAACTTAACATTGTTTTGAGACTGTCACAGCAAGGCTGATGGGTCTTATTTATTGGGAGGGGTTTTTGGCACTCAAAGGTGAGAGTTTTCATAATAACAAAAAGATTACAATAATAAAAGTTACAATAAAGAATTAGAACATGTAGTTCTAAGTAGAAAAGATTAGCAGAATGAGCAGGTAGAAGAGTGGCTAGGCCTTTTTCAAATGACCAGTGATGGAGGTAAATCTAACCAACCTCGGATGATGCCTTTAAAGGCTAAAGAAGAGGACATGCAATGTTGTTGTAGTTGTGTTGGTCCCAGGATATTAGCCAGACAAAGTGGCGAGGTCATATCTTTTATTGGACCAACTTCTGTTGGGGTGAGAGATAAGTTTTGCTATTGCTTAAGTGGTTTCCTGAATAGCAAGTGCTTTATTGAGATTTTTGCTGCAATTCAGGCTGGTTCTTAATAATTCCAACTAGATTTATAAATACAATATAGAAGGAAATATGCAGGAATTGTGCAAATTCTTTACCATTTAAAGATTTGTTTTATTTTTAATTTCCAGGAATTGAGTCAAATTATTCATATACTATATTTATATTAAAAATATTGAAACACATTAGTATTTATTTAAGTATTTGAAAACCATCTCTAGAATGTGTTTGGAAATTGTAACTGATAAAGCCAAACAACTAGAAGATACAAATATAACTGGAATTTAATACCTGCTACCTACATTGCTTGCAAAATATCATGGTGCTTACAGATGTCCCATATCAGTTTTGGTCTTAAAGTCTCTGGCTATCACTTATATAACTAAATGTTTCAGTGTTGCATATTAACTCGTGTGCTTTAGCAGGCATCCGGTGTCAGAATGTGCAACAAATTATCTTCGGATATTGAACTACATTTATTCTTGCTCTCATTTTTACCCGATTAAGAAGAATGGGCACAAAAAAAATTCTGAATCCCTTTGACTAGTTTCCTTTCCAATGAGTGTTGATAAGAGCCATGGAAGAAAGAGAAAGGAAATAGAAGAATAATGTTTTCCTTCAGTTTCCTATAACTGCTGTAATCGCAAGGAATCCCAGTAACATTGTTTGTTACATTAATTCAGTTGGAACAATCATGCCACCTGCAGTTGTGACTCTGCATGCTTTACATTGCTGTATGTAGTCATTTCTGTTTCCCAGTAAGAGTGAGTTGTAAAACAATTACTGTGTTGTGTGTGTTAAAAGAAATTAATTATTCCCAAATCTAGATTTTAAAAAAGGTTATTAATAGAGCATAACCCAAATTATGCTTTTATCATATCTATAATCTATTTGACCAAAATCCAAAGTGCTTCCCAAAAATAAGAGATGAAGAGCAGGAAGGATAGGGCTTTGGCTGCTGTTTGCATTTTATAGATTGCTTTTGTTTTCACATTTTCATGACACAGGAAACAATATATGAGGCCAAAATGATATGAGCTATGGTTTTTCAGGGTAATTTTGATCTGGGGTGGATGAAATACTATGAAAAAAACAGAGAAATTTTGGATTTGATTTATTTGCTTGGCTTCATAAATGGCTCTCTTAAGTAGGAAAAGGGCAGTACAAAACAAAAGCTGCACAGCCTTACTCCAGGTACAAAAACAGTAAAGCAAATAGGAGGGCATGCCAGCAATGACAGAATTCAATAATTGTGTCAATGTCACTTTAAAAGTTGCAGATATCTAAAGTATCTCTAGTCCCAAAGTGTCTCATCT